>OY288278.1:58198014-59398014 GCA_958450335.1 Hibiscus tridactylites | reverse complement strand
CGACTTGAAGAGCATAAAGAGTTGAATTTTTAGAGATAATTTGCATGAAGATCGGAGCTTTGATATTTATGAAGAGGTCAAAAGGAGATTAAATCCCAAGAAAATAAGAGTTTTAGTTGGAGTAAAATTAAAAGAGATTTAATATTTCTTTTATTCAATTTAATCCCAACTTAACTTCCTCCTCAAGAAAGACTTTGACCTAGCCATCTCCAATATAAAGAAGGCCAAGCCGTTAACTTCAAGGAGAGTCGATTGGAGAGAAAAAACAAGGGGGTTGTTCAAATTCTTCATCTTTTTCTTCTTTGTTTCAGTTAGATTCATGCTAGGGAATTATTCTTTGCATATCTTTCAAAACCCAGCCATGAACTAACTTGTTTGGCTTGGGTTATTTTGGGTTTTTGGTTTTGAGAACGGTTAGATTTGTTTAGGTTTTTGAGTTTGCAATTTAAATTCAAGGTTTGTTCATTCTTGGTTTTTAATCTTGGTTGCAAGTGAATTGGGAGAGGATCTCGTTAACTATCTAATTATCTAATATTAGGAGAGTTAGATTCACGAAACGAATGAGCATGGTCTTTATTCAATCAAATCGATGGTGAAGACTAATCCGACTTAGGGATAAGTTGCAGATTTCAACGGCTAAAAGGAGCGCAAGATCGGTTGTTGTCCAGCATTGGTTCACGCTAGGAGGTATTATCAAGGCTTGCACAATCAACTAGAGTTTCGACTTAAGGATAAGAATGAACCATTGAAGAATGATTCGCCAAACCTTGAAGGTTGTTGTTCGTTGCCAAGGCAGTAATCGTAGTTCCACATTTCCGACTTCATTGCACGGGCATCGATCATGCTCATTGTTGCAGCATAGGCTTATTTTCTTCATTGCTTTGGCATTGCCTTAACTCAATGCCCTAGCATTACGATAGTTGCTTCTGCCTAAGCAATTGAGTCGTTTTTGCAGTCAATTACCAAGATGGTCAAATCTACTATCACTCCTCAAACTCACGATAACCTGGCCTCTTTTCTCTCTTATTTGATTTCCTCTATCTTTTACTTTTATTGTTCTTTAGTTGTTAGTTAGAACTTTTCCTATCACCTATTTGTGTTTTTACTTTCACAGTGCATTAACTTAAGCAAAGTGGCCCAAACCAATCCCTATAGAGATGATACTCGATACTCATATCACTTTATTACTTGCGACGTGTATATTTGCACAATTGTGTAACACTTATTACACGCAACATCTCTAAAAGCGCAACCAATTGAGGTTGATTGTGCCTACAAAACTCTTTCAAATGTTGTCTAAATTCAGGGCTAGCCGCCCCTTGGAAATTTCAAAAAAGAAATTTAATAATTATGAAATGCATAAAAGGAACAACACCACCTTACTGGATTCATGCAAGAGCCGCAGCAGCCCCAACACCATTCGCAGCAATGTCCCTATCCACTTGAGGAGCAGTGGCGTCAACATGAGCTTCCAACCCATGCGCAACAGCCTGTGGATTATAAGAACCAGTCCCTGCAAAAGAACCCGCACCACTAGTACCAATATCCGGCAAAAACCAATCCGTAAGAACCATTCTTGTCGTGGGCCTGTTCTCCTTCCCCTTACGCACCTTTAAACTCGTACGACTAATATCTCCATCATTCTTACGTTGATCTTTATGCTTACCCCCACTCTGTGCCAACTTTTGACGGCGCTTCTCATTCGTTGTATCCAAGATCGCAACAGCAGCATGATTTCCCACATTATTACTAACCGAATGAAGAATAACATGTGGTGCCTTAGCACCCCGAAAGAAACTATCTGAATAAGATCTGAACTACTTCCACGCACTACATTCACATTAACCTTCTCTAAAACTCTCGCGTTAGACTCCGTACGGCCACTCCGGACCTGCCCTTGAGAGTCATTAACAACCGAATAAGGAACCCCTTATAACCGATTCACCACCCCTTGTGTAGGTGGAACAACAATCGGATCAGTAAGCGCATCCTCCGAACCACCCACATCCTCTAAAGAATTACCCAAACCTTTAATCGGTTCCCTATCTTGTAGAATGCGAAATCAAGAACCACCCACTTTATACGTGTTCAAAGAACCACCTCTTACGGCTGCAAAATTATGTGGTCTACGTCGCCGGTTCTCCATAATCATCCAAGAACCATACATAACATCCATGGATGTAAAATCATGTGGCAACATTGAAGTAACAATATTTGCCCCATCAACCGGCACCAGCCTAGCCTCCGATTCCTGTACCTCCCCGCAAGCCTCCATTGTATGTCCATACAAACCACACTTGAAACACACCCTTTGTAAACCTTCGTATTCCAAGTGGAAGATAGAACTGTCAATTCGCACTCTTGAGACAAGAGGTTGCTTTAAATTCACCATAATCACGAACCTCGCAAAACGCCCACGGTCTCCCACGTGTGTATTGTAATCAATTTTGACAACTCCCCAATTACACTAGTAATATGCCAAAACAATGTCTTTGAGTAGTAATGATAAGGGAGCCCCAGGATTCTAACCCCCACCATAATCTACGATGGAAAAGATTCGAAGGTGGAGAATTCACAACTTCACAGCTGAACAGTGAGATAGCTACCAAAAACCGTCCACGGGCCACCGGATAACACATGCTCATAATCATATTCATTCTTAAACATAACTAAATAGTAATCATTCGCTAAATCCACCACCTGGAATGAACCTTGAGGCTGCCACAACACCCTAATCCGCGACATCAAAGTTCGATAACCAATAGACCTACTAAGGAGTCGCACTATGAGAGATCTCCTCAAACTATGATCAATACACTCATGCACTTTCTCAGAAAAGGCCACCGAAGGGTACGAACCACTTTGACATATAGTTGCATCCCCCGCCTAAACCACAACATCATCCAGGCTCGGAGGCCATTCCATCACCACGGTCTTGCCCGATCCTGAAATAGCCCCGACATATGATTTTAGCATAGGTTGCACATCCGCTTCTATGGTCATCACTTTGTCGATCCTACTGTTAACATTAGACTGGTTATTGTCCGGTGGGACATCCATCTGCATACCCCCATCCACGACAGAATCCAATTGATCATGATCAACCTTACTGATACGGACACGGCCCCGTATACGGGAACGTTAAACTTGCGGAAGCGGATAAAGATGTTGGCGCGAATGTTGGATCGGTGAATAGATGGCTGAAGATAGGCGATGACGATGGAGATGGAAGATAAATGGATAAATTGTCCTCGGCACCCTCTTGATTGCAATTAACCAAGCAAGCAACCTCAAACGGCTCTAACCCACCCTTCTAGACGCATTTACCTAGGCAAGCAGGAGTGTGAAGATCAACAACAAATTCTGACGAACTTGAAGAATCGCTTCTAAAATAAAGAACACAAGTTATACTTCTTGCAAGTCTGAACTCAAAAGAGAACTTTATTTAATCATTCAAATCTGAATTACAATGTGGTTGAAACCTCCTTATATAAGCCTTGGAGTAGTTCTAATCCTAGTAAACTTAGGAATTAAATACAATAAATAAATGTTGAAATCTAATCTCCTAATTACATAAATAACTCCTAATAATAAATAAATATTGAAAATAAAATCCTAATTAAATAAATATGATCCTAATAGATATTGCATAATCCTATATTGATTTAAATTACAAATAATCAAATAAAATCTTGAAAATTCGTAATTATCCAAAAATCTCGTATTAATCCCGTATAAGAATTTCTGCATGCGTTGTCTTTGCTAAAATAAACGTATCTTGAGTTCCAGATGTCTGATTGAGGCGTTTCAAGATCCGTTGGAAAGCTAATTGACAGTCAGACAAGTTTTAAGAAGACATGTCGACCCATAAATGCCTGGATCCCATCCAAAAAGGAGTCTCAAGTTGACTGACGTTTCTGACTTGCAAAACAGTTTTAACTTCTTTTCCAAGATGATTAGTTTCACCCCTCTCATGCATGTATCATTCCCCCACTCCTAAAAAAGATTCGCCCTCGAATCCAAATCGGTAAATGGAGGAGGTTCATCAAAGTACCAGGAAAGAGAAGATGTCTTGAAGGATCCTCGTGCATAGTCTCTTTTTGCAATGTAATTTACAAGTTCCTTCTCATTGAGATCATCACTATAGTTCTTTTGGTTGCAAAGTGACGCATTCTCATCTTCAAAATTGTTATTAATGCTAGAAGAGGAACAAGCATAAATAGAAATTTGAAAACAATCAATGGTACCTTTTGATTGTTGCGTACCTTCGTCGGTGTTTGTCGTTTGATGATCATCTTGAATCAAAATAGTAGGTTTGTCACTAGAACCAAACACACTACATAGAATTTCTTCCTCATCAATAGGCAATGTTAAACTCTCGATGGTATCGCCTTCTTCATGTTCTTTAGGAGAACAAATTTCTTTATCATGTTCCGAATCACAGATTTCAATATCATTAGAAGGCATGATTTCAGACAACATGTCTCTCAAATTTTTTTCTTGAAAATAAGACTTATCTGGACAATCATACCCGGAATGATCTAGTCGGCAACAATAATGACATCGAGTCCCCAAAAGAGTAAAATTCAATACGTTTCTCAATGAAATTCTCAAGAACGATTTGAATCTGATACCAAATGATACGGACACGGCCCCGTTTACGGGAACGTTGAACTTGCGGAAGTGGATAAAGATGTTGGCGCGAATGTTGGATCGGTGAATAGATGGCTGAAGATAGGCGATGACGATTGAGATGGAAGATAAATGGATAAATTGTCCTCGGCACCCTCTTGATTGCAATTAACCAAGCAAGCAACCTCAAGCGGCTCTAACCCACCCTCCTAGACGCAGTTACCTAGGCAAGCAGGAGTGTGAAGATCAACAACAAATTCTGACGAACTTGAAGAATCGCTTCTAAAATAAAGAACACAAGTTATACTTCTTGCAAGTCTGAACTCAAAAGAGAACTTTATTTAATCCTTCAAATTTGAATTACAATGTGGTTGAAGCCTCCTTATATAAGCCTTGGAGAAGTTCTAATCCTAGTAAACTTAGGAATTAAATACAATAAATAAATGCTGAAATCTAATCTCCTAATTACATAAATAACTCCTAATAATAAATAAATATTGAAAATAAAATCCTAATTAAATAAATCTAATCATAATAGATATTGCAGAATCCTATATTGATTTAAATTACAAATAATCAAATAAAATCTTAAAAATTCGTAATTATCCAAAAATCTCGTATTAATCCCGTATAGGAATTTCTGCATG
The DNA here is from genome assembly GCA_958450335.1 of Hibiscus tridactylites. Lineage (NCBI taxonomy): Eukaryota > Viridiplantae > Streptophyta > Magnoliopsida > Malvales > Malvaceae > Hibiscus > Hibiscus tridactylites. The sequence goes on along the minus strand of OY288278.1, from coordinate 59,392,735 downwards.
CGTTGTCTTTGCTAAAATAGACGTATCTTGAGTTCCAGATGTCCGATTGAGGCGTTTCAAGATCCGTTAGAAAGCTAAATGAAAGTCGGACAAGTTTCAAGAAGACATGTCAACCCATAAATGTCTGGATCCCATCCAAAAAGGAGTCTCAAGTTGACTGACGTTTCTGACTTGCAAAACAGTTTTAACTTCTTTTCCAAGATGATTAGTTTCACCCCTCTCATGCATGTATCACTTACCCTTCTTGTTCAATTACAAATCATCCGCCTGAAACGGAGACCCAAGTCTCTCAAGTATTGGAAATTGCTCAGAATCTATTCCTTCCACCATCCTCTCATCTGATTCATTCCTGACAGAACCCGCAGCTACTATAGTCGCAGGATCTGCTGGCGGTACCAAGTTTTCCGGCAGGCAAACATTGGCCTCGTGATTGACGTTACCCGATAAATCAGGAGGAAATGGGAACATTAGCCTATGGTTTTTATATGAAATTTGTATTTAAAAAGATAAATCGAGCATGTTACATTTTTTTATTAAAAAAAGTATAAATTCAAAAAAAAAACATAACTTCTGCCGCTCAAGTTTTTGTTGTTTTCAATTTTACATGGCCGACAACGACACCAGTCTTAATGCTGGTTGTCGACTGTCGGTAATCTTTTTCATTTGTTTGTTTTGTTTTTTTGTTTTTTTTTAATTCAATAACTTTGTCCTTGTGACACAATTTTCTCTACCTTTTGGCGCGCTTTTCTCATCTGCCTTTTGGCACGCTTTTCTTCTCTTAATCAGTCATTTGGCTACTTCTTTTTTCATTTGATTTTCTATCAGGGTTGGATTTGACATCGCCACGACTGATCAAGATGACGCTCTTTTTTATTATCTTGTTGATCTCCTTGTCTTGGACCATCGAACTGGATTTGGATACAAGCTCATAGTCATCGCTTTTGTTTGTGGTTGAGTTGTGGTAATGATTGTGTTGTCAACGTGCTTTATTATTGTAATGTGCACTTTTTTAATGTTGTTTGTTGTTGGTTTTTACCTTTCACCGTCGAGCTTTGGTGATGTTTGTATCTATTTTGTTTCGAGCCTTTGAGTTAGGGTTTTTACCTTTTATAGGTTGGGTCATGTTTATGATCTAAAGACGTTAGTTTTCGTATTATTAAGAATATGTCCGGATCAAGTTTATTTACCTGAGTTGTAAACTCTCATTATATTCTTGGATTTTTCACCTCTTAATAAAACTAGTGTACTCATTAAAAAAACATAACTTCTACTTTTTGGTGATTTTTTCTTTTTCTTTTTTATTTCAACTACTTGTATCCAGCTCACGGTGTAACACTCGTGTTTTGGGGTTAGGAGTTAGTCGGGTTAGTGGGTCCAAGTCGGTACAATTAATCTTAACCAATTTAACCTTGGCTTGAGCTAATTGAGTTTAAATAATAAAGAGGGACCAATTTGGCGGTTTAGCCCAAAATATTTTAAAAGGTAGACAACTTTTGAAGTTAAAAAGAACAAAAAAAAGTGGTCTTCTCTCCCCCTTTGCCCCCAACGTGAAATAGGAACCAAACTCTCCCAAACAAAATCTACTATTCCATCAAATTTCTTCCTCTACTCAAGGTCTTTTTCAAAGGTAATTGTATAATCTCACTCTCCTCTTCATCCTCTACCTTTACATGGTTGTAGAATTTGAAACTATCAACTTTTGGGAATTTAGGGTTTAATGAAAGTTTGAGTTTTTATTCAGTTTTTCAATTGGTTTTGAATTATTGAGTTGGGTTTTGGTTTAGTCACCTTAAAATACACCTAATATGTTAAAATGAGTGAGTTTGGGTGAAAACCCGAAATGGGTCATTGTAGCCATGTTTGAAGTGACTAAAACTTGGATTTTGGTGAGTTTTAGGGTTAGGTTGAAGGGCTGATGGGTTAAGGATGTTAGGAAGGTGTTTTGGGACCATTTGGGTGTCATTTGGGTGTTTGAAAACATGGTTTTCAGCTAGGTTTTAAGGGAGCACGAAAATGGACATTTTGGGTGATTATTTGGATTGGAATTTGTTGAAGTTGGCTTGTACTTAAGGGTTGGGTTGGTGACTGAGTTCTAGCATTGATTGTGAGTAATGGATGTGTTTTTTATTGGCTAGAAACAAGAGGAGACATTGGAGAAGCAACGGGATCGAATCCGGGCGCATAGGAGGCTTTCTTTGGTTGCTAAGGAAGGGTGGTGAGAAACTTTAAATATGTTTAAAGTTGGTTCAAGTGTGTGTAGTGTATGTGTTGGAATGTGCTTGGTAGGCCATTCCTATGTGGGAGTTAAATTGGTAACTTAACTCCTTGAATTCTATTATGCTATTTATGCCTTTGCCTACTCGTTCTTGTGAAATGTGGATTGGGTTGTATATGTGTACCTTGATATATATATGTGATGAGTATGAGATATAAATGGTGGATATGTGATGTGGTAAATAAAATTGGCACTAATTAACTTACCGGATGTAAATGATCGATCATTAGGATAGTGTGCACACAAATTGAGTCAAAACGTACGTGGCCTTGATGGCGTTAAGTCATCAAGGAGGAGTACGGTGATGTAATATTCCACCGAAAATTTATTTATATTCTACGTGATGATGAGTGGAATCCCATCCGTAGGGCATGTGGTGATGAGTGGAATCCCGCCCATGCAAGGTCCGGTGATGAGTGTAATCCCACCGAGGTAATGTTGTTGTTGAGATTAAATCCGCACATCCGGGTAAACTAATAGTGACCAATTGAACTTGTTCTTATACTTTTGATGCTATGATGTTGATATATGATGTTTGAGCTTAGTATGATGTGAGATGCCATATTATGACTCTTGAAAGACTAGCTAGGTTGACTTGTGGTTACCCTTGTATGTTGTATGTGAGGTAAAGGATTAGCATGCTTGAACCCTGCATTGTTGATGTTTTCGATTTTAGAGCATCCTCACTAAGCTTCTAGCTTACACTCTCATTTTCAACAATGCAGATCATTAGCGTGGTGTTAGCACGGAGCAAGGCGGATGGGCTTTCCAAGTTTTTGTTGCTCAAGTATGGTTTAACAATTAATGTAGTAGCTTAGCAATGGGGCAAGTGTGTATTTTGTTGAGCATTGTATGACTCATGGAGTTGGTTGGTATTTATGTTTTGTTGAATTTGTAAACCATGTTAAGCCTTGATGAATGCTTGCTTGTGATGCTATGCCTTGTATGAGTGCATGTGTGGTTGTGGCATGTAACTCTATGTGTGGTGAATTGAGCCTTAAGGGCCTTTTATGTTTAAGCATGTTTGGATGATTCTTGGATTGATTGCCTTGTCTTAAATCTTGTGATGATTATGAATGGTTGCAATAGGAAGCATGCCTCTAGAGTGTATTTGTTTGTGGTGTATGCTTCTTGAAGTTGTTGAGGGCTTTTGGGATCATTTAGGGTTGCCTAAGTCTGATTTTTGAAAGTTGCAGACAGTCAGCGTTTCGAAACGGGCTGAGCCGTTTCGGAACGGGTAAGGCTTCAGGGACCCCGTATCGGAACCCGTTTCGATACGGTTTGGTCACTGTGAGCCCCTGTTCCGAAACAAGTTTCGGAACGATTTTGCCACTGTCCATGCCTGTTTCGAAACCAGTTTCGAAACGCCAAGGCCAATTTGTAGCCCTGTTCCGAAACGGGGTGGAGGCATTTTGGTACGGGTGACTTGCTTCTTACCTGGAGCCCGTGTTTTGAAACGGGCAGTACCTGTTTCGAAACACAGGCCTGAATGTGGGCTTTTAGGCATCTCTAAAGGGTCTCGATGCTCGGGTTAGGCCTGTTTTGCTATAGGGCCTCCCGGGAGTCTTGTTTCCGCTGTAGAAATCACTTAAGAATCAATTATGCCTCTAGTATGAATGTAATTTAAATGAAAAAAAAAATTAGGGTCGCTAACCGAGGGGGAACCTTAACGGGTTTCGCTTCGGTTTTCCCCGTGTGGCCTACTCGGACCGGTCATCCGGCCGGACTGGGATGAGGGGGTTACATTTGTTGGTATCAAAGCCAGAGGTTACCGAGACCTCGGGCAGGTAAGTGAGGTAAGCTTGATGTGTTAAGCAATTGTGTTGCTTGACGTATGCTTTTCCATGAAATCTTATTGTTTGACTGTTCGTATGAGGATTTGAAGCATGAGTTGTTGCGTTTGGTGTAGAGTGAGTGCCCATTGCTACTATTACTTAATAAAAAAAGAGATTTTTGTAAAGGGAGTACTTGAGCACTGTTGGACCCTTGCTTTGGCTAACGTAATCTTTATCTGTTTGTTGTTGTAGTTATTATCTCGCTAGCTGTACCATGAGACCACGTGGGAGGCCTACGATGGTTCGACCGGAACCACGGGCAACGGCTCCAAGAGTTGAGCCAGTAGCTAGAGTTGAGGCTCAAGTGGGAGAGCCTGTGGTTGGAGTTGGAGCTCCTCCACCACCTCCACCACCTCCACCACCACCACCTCCTCCACCAGGAGTAGGAGGCGAGGCCAGGGCCGAAGGAGAGGGACCTCAGGGAGGCCAAGGTGGCCAAGGTCCGGCCGGAATAGACTTAGCTCCTTTAGTTCAGGCGATAGCCGGGGCTTTTCAGGCTGCAGTAGCTGGAGGTCAGGCAGCAACACATCATCAGGGAGAGGGCACTGGTTTGCCATTAGAGAGACTCCGAGGTCTAGGGGTCGAAGAGTTCAAAGGGTCTACACCGGAGAGATCTGAGTTGTGGTTTGAGAAGACTGTTTGTATCCTCGCACAGATGGGATGTACCGGAGAGCGCAAGTTAGGGTGTGTTGAGTCTCTGCTTCAGGGTTATGCCTACACTTGGTGGGTCACCATCATTTCGGGTATGGATGAGGCCGAGATTACTTGGGAGTTCTTTGAGTCAGCATTCCGTAAGAAGTATCTGGGTCCGCGATACCTCGATGAGAGGAAGAGGGAGTTTATGGCTTTGCTTCAGGGGAGTATGACTGTGACAAACTATGAGATCCGATTTGTTAGACTGAGTCAGTATGCATCTGAGCTTGTTCCTACTGAGGTGGAACGATGTAACCATTTCCGTTATGGGCTGAATGAAGAGATCAAGAGGTATACTCTAGCTTCAGACTACACTGATTTTGATGTCTTGGTCGCGAGGGCCAAGGACTTAGAGCACAGTTTGGGCTTGACCAAACGATCTGGTGGTTCTAGTTCGGGTAAGAGGTCCAGTGATTTTGATAGAGGTGATGCCAAGAGGCATCGGGACAACCGACATCATTATGATCATAGGCGTGGTGGCGGTACCAACGGTAGGGGCCACCAGGGCCAGAGGGCTGGTGGGAAGTTGCCCACATGTGCCACTTGCGGGAGGAACCACACCGGTGGGTGTTGGGGAAATTTCCACTCGTGTTGGAGTTGCGGGGCTAGAGATCACATTAGGCGTGACTGTCCACATCAGGTGGGGCAGGCACCAGCTCAGGCTCCTGCTAGAGCCAATGACTTTCAGAGAGGCCGCGGGCGCGGTAGGGGTAACTTCCAGCCGAGAAATGATGGTCAGAGGAACATAGCACATGTAGTTGCAGTCCAGCCGGAGGGCGGAGGACAGGCCAGAGTTTACGCTCAGCGTGGGGATCAGCATGACACCGATGTGATCGCAGGTAACTTCTCGATACAGTCTTTGGGTTTGCTTTCTTTGATTGAGTCTGGGTCTACACATTCCTACATATTGAGTGAGCATGCACAGTCGTTGAATTTGCCTTGTGAAATGTTAGAGGTAGGAGTTAGTGTTACTAGTTCCTTTGGGGACACGGTAGTAGTTAGAAAAATGTACAGAAGGTGTCCGTTGATGGTTCAGGGACATGTGTTTCCAGTGGATATGATGGAGCTACCTTTCTATGGTTTTGATGTAATTCTGGGTATGGACTGGCTCACGGAGCATAGAGCTAGGATAGACTTTGAAACTAAGAGGATTTCTTTGAGGCTCACAGATGACTATGAAATTGTAGTGGTGGGTGAGAACGTGAAGTTCTTATCCAATGTAGTTTCGGTTCTAGAAGCTAAGAGGTTAGTGGAGTTGGGTTGTGAAGCATACTTGGCCTATGTGATGAACCCTAACATGAGTGAGGTTAGACCTCAAGACATCCGGACAGTGTGTGACTTCCCTAGTGTGTTTCCGGAAGAGTTGCCAGGGTTACCACCGGACAGAGAGGTAGAGTTCATTATTGAGACTTATTCCAATTCAGCTCCTGTTTCGATTGCTCCGTACCGCATGGCACCGAAAGAACTGAAAGAGTTGAAGACTCAGTTGCAAGAATTGACAGATAGAGGCTTTATCCGACCTAGTTCTTCACCTTGGGGTGCACCAGTTTTGTTTGTAAAGAAGAAAGATGGAAGCATGAGAATGTGTATAGATTACAGGCAGTTGAATTAGCTAACAATGAAGAATAAATATCCTTTGCCTAGAATTGATGATTTGTTTGACCAGTTGAGAGGAGCATCAGTCTTTTCGAAGATTGACTTGAGATCGGGCTACTACCAGCTAAAGGTAAGAGAGGTTGATGTACCGAAGACGGCCTTTAGAACTAGGTATGGTCACTATGAGTTTTTAGTCATGCCTTTTGGGTTGACTAATGCACCAGCTGCTTTCATGGATATGATGAATAGGATTTTTCATCAGTACCTAGATCAGTTTGTAGTTATTTTTATAGATGATATCTTGGTGTATTCGCGAACTGAAGAAGAACATGACCGACACTTGAGATTAGTTTTGAAGACTTTGCTAGATCATCAGTTGTATGCGAAGTTGAGCAAGTGTGAATTCTGGATCCGAGAGGTAGTCTTCCTAGGACATGTAGTGTCAGCCGATGGGATTAGAGTTGATCCGAAGAAGATTGAGGCCATTGTTGAATGGAAGCAACCGAAGACTGTAACAGAGGTACGTAGCTTCCTAGGCTTAGCTGGATACTATAGAAGATTCGTAGAAGGTTTCTCGAAGTTGGCCGCTCCTTTGACACAGTTACTCCAAAAGAGTGTTCAGTTTGAGTGGACAGATGCAAGACAGAAAGCCTTTGAGAAATTGAAAGAAGCTTTGACCCAAGCACCGATCTTGATTCAGCCAGAGTCTGGGAAAAACTATGTAGTTTACAGTGATGCTTCCTATGTAGGCTTGGGTTGTGTCCTTATGCAAGACAAGAGAGTGGTGGCTATGCCTCAAGATAGTTGAAGACTCACGAGCGCAACTATCCGACCCATGACATAGAGTTAGCCGCAGTTGTGTTTGCTTTGAAGATTTAGAGGCATTATTTGTACGGTGAGAAGTGCACAGTGTACACAGATCACAAGAGTTTGAAGTACATTATGACTCAGCGATATTTGAATCTCAGACAACGTAGGTGGTTAGAGTTGCTAAAAGACTATGATCTTACCATTGAGTACCATCCGGGTAAGGCCAATGTAGTGGCTGATACATTGAGTAGAAAGATAGTCGTAGACTTGAGGGCCATGTTTTCTAGGTTGAGCTTGTTCGGAGATGGTGGCTTGGTAGCCGAGCTTCAGGTTAGACCTACTCTAGGTCAGTTGATTAGAGAGAAGCAACTCTTAGATAGATCTTTGGCACCTCACGTGCAAGATATAGCCGAAGGTAGATCTTCAGACTACAGTTTCAGTACCGATGGGGTTTTGTGTTTCAAAAATAGGATAGTTGTGCTAGATGACAGTGACCTGAGACGTACGATTTTGACTAAAGCACACAGTAGTCCGTTTGCTATGCATCCGGGGAGTACGAAGATGTACCGTGATTTGAAGAATGAGTACTTTTAGGTTGGCTTGAAGAGAGATGCAGCCGACTTTGTGAGTAAGTGTTTGGTGTGTCAGAGAGTGAAGGCGGAACATCAGGTTCCCTCAGGTTTGTTGCAACCGTTGAAAATTCCGGAATGGAAATGGGAGAACAACACTATGGACTTTATTTCGGGTTTGCCTTTGACTCCTACGAAGAAGAACTCAGTGTGGGTTATAGTAGATCGTTTTACGAAGTGTGCTCACTTCTTGGCAGTCAATACCACTTACACTTTAGATAGATTGCCCGACTTGTACATTGGCGAGATTGTTAGACTGCATAGTGTGCTGAAGTCTATTGTGTCTGATAGAGATCCGAGGTTTACAGCTCGATTTTGGGAGTGTCTGCATACAGCTTTGGGTACCCGTTTGAACTTCAGCACGTCTTATCATCCTCAGTCAGATGGTCAGTCAGAGAGAGTTATACAGATCTTAGAGGATATGTTGCGTTGTTGCATCATTGACTTTCAGGGTACGTGGGAGAAGCACTTGCCTCTAGTTGAGTTTTCTTACAATAATAGCTTCCAATCGAGTATTCAGATGGCTCCGTATGAGGCCTTGTATGGCCGGAAGTGTAGAACTCCAGTTTGTTGGGCCGGAGTGGGACAGAAGTTGTTACCTATGCCGATTTGCTCAAGGGGACAACTGACAAGGTAAAATTGATTTGTGATCGATTGAAGGCTGCTTCGGATAGGCAGAAGTCCTATGCCGACTTGAAGAGAAAAGAAGTTGAGTTCTCAGTGGGTGAGAAGGTGTTCTTGAAAGTGTCTCCGTGGAAGAAGGTAATGAGATTTGGCCGAAAGGGGAAGTTGAGTCCGAGGTACATAGGACCGTATGAGATTGTGAAGAGGGTTGGCCCGATTGCTTATCAGTTGCGTTTGCCATCCGAGCTAGAGAAGATACACAATGTATTTCATGTTTCGATGCTCCGTAAGTATAGGTCCGATCCATCACATGTTATGCATGTAGAGGAAATTGAATTGAATCCGGATTTGATTTATAAGGAAGAACCAGTAGAGATCCTAGCTTCTGACAGTAAGGTGTTGCGGGGTAGATCGATCGAGTTAGTGAAAGTGCGGTGGCAACGTCGAGGTGTGGACGAGGCCACTTGGGAGAGGAAGGAGGATATGGAAAGGCAGTTTCCGTATCTCTTTCAGTCAGGTAATTTCGAGGACGAAATTCCTTAAGTGGGAGAGAGTTGTAACACCCGTGTTTTTGGGGTTAGGAGTTAGTCGGGTTAGTGGGTCCGAGTCGGTACAATTAATCTTAACCAATTTAACCTTGGCTTGAGCTAATTGAGTTTAAATAATAAAGAGGGACCAATTTGGCAATTTAACCTAAAATATTTTAAAAGGTAGACAACTTTTGAAGTTAAAAAGAACAAAAAAAGAAAAAGAAAAGTGGTCTTCTCTCCCCCTTTGCCCCCAACATGAAATAGGAACCAAACTCTCCCAAACACAAAATCTACTATTCCATCAAATTTCTTCCTCTACTCAAGGTCTTTTTCAAAGGTAATTGTATATTCTCACTCTCCTCTTCATCCTCTACCTTTACATGGTTGTAGAATTTGAAACTATCAACTTTTGGGAATTTAAGGTTTAATGAAAGTTTGAGTTTTTATTTAGTTTTTCAATTGGTTTTGAATTATTGAGTTGGGTTTTGGTTTAGTCACCTTAAAATACACCTAATATGTTAAAATGAGTGAGTTTGGGTGAAAACCCGAAATGGGTCATTGTAGCCATGTTTGAAGTGACTAAAACTTGGATTTTGGTGAGTTTTAGGGTTAGGTTGAAGGGCTGATGGGTTAAGGATGTTAGGAAGGTGTTTTGGGACCACTTGGGTGTCATTTGGGTGTTTGAAAACATGGTTTTCAGCTAGGTTTTAAGGGAGCACGAAAATGGACATTTTGGGTGATTATTTGGATTGGAATTTGTTGAAGTTGGCTTGTACTTAAGGGTTGGGTTGGTGACTGAGTTCTAGCATTGATTGTGAGTAATGGATGTATTTTTGATTGGCTAGAAACAAGAGAAGACATTGGAGAAGCAACGGGATCGAATCCGGGCGCATATGAGGCTTTCTTTGGTTGCTAAGGAAGGGTGGTGAGTAACTTTAAATATGTTTAAAGTTGGTTCAAGTGTGTGTAGTGTATGTGTTGGAATGTGCTTGGTAGGCCATTCCTATGTGGGAGTTAAATTGGTAACTTAACTCCTTTAATTCTATTATGCTATTTATGCCTTTGCCTACTCGTTCTTGTGAAATGTGGATTGGGTTGTATATGTGTACCTTGATATGTATATGTGATGAGTATGAGATATAAATGGTGGATATGTGATGTGGTAAATAAAATTGGCACTAATTAACTTACCGGATGTAAATGATCGATCATTAGGATAGTGTGCACATAAATTGAGTCAAAACGTACGTGGCCTTGATGGCGTTGAGTCATCAAGGAGGAGTACGGTGATGTAATATTCCACCGGAAATTTATTTATATTCTACGTGATGATGAGTGGAATCCCATCAGTAGGGCATGTGGTGATGAGTGGAATCTCGCCCATGCAAGGTCCAATGATGAGTGTAATCCCACCGAGGTAATGTTGTTGTTGAGATTAAATCCGAGGGTAAACTAATAGTGGCCAATTGAACTTGTTCTTATACTTTTGATGGTATGATGTTGATATATGATGTTTGAGCTTAGTATGATGTGAGATGCCATATTATGACTCTTGAAAGACTAGCTAGGTTGACTTGTGGTTACCCTTGTATGTTGTATGTGAGGTAAAGGATTAGCATGCTTGAACCCTGCATTGTTGATGTTTTCGATTTTAGAGCATCCTCACTAAGCTTCTAGCTTACGCTCTCATTTTCAACAATGCAGATCATTAGCGTGGTGTTAGCACGGAGCAAGGCGAATGGGCTTTCCAAGTTTTTGTTGCTCAAGTATGGTTTAACAATTAATGTAGTAGCTTAGCAATGGGGCAAGTGTGTATTTTGTTGAGCATTGTATGACTCATGGAGTTGGTTGGTATTTATGTTTTGTTGAATTTGTAAACCATGTTAAGCCTTGATGAATGCTTGCTTGTGATGCTATGCCTTGTATGAGTGCATGTGTGGTTGTGGCATGTAACTCTGTGTGTGGTGAATTGAGCCTTAAGGGCCTTTTTATGTTTAAGCATGTTTGGATGATTCTTGGATTGATTGCCTTGTCTTAAATCTTGTGATGATTATGAATGGTTGCAATAGGGAGCATGCCTCTAGAGTGTATTTGTTTGTGGTGTATGCTTCTTGAAGTTGTTGAGGGCTTTTGGGATCATTTAGAGTTGCCTAAGTCTGATTTTTGAAAGTTGCAGATAGTCAGCGTTTCGAAACGGGCTGAGCCGTTTCAAAACGGGTAAGGCTTCAGGGACCCCGTATCGGAACCCGTTTTGATACGGTTTGGCCACTGTGAGCCCCTGTTCCGAAACAGGTTTCGGAACGATTTTGCCACTGTCCATGCCTTTTTCGAAACCAGTTTCGAAACGCCAAGGCCAATTTGTAGCCCTGTTCCGAAACGGGGTGGAGGCGTTTCGGTACGGGTGACTTGCTTCTTACCTGGAGCCCGTGTTTCGAAACGGGCATTACCTGTTTCGAAACACAGGCCTGAATGTGGGCTTTTAGGCATCTCTAAAGGGTCTCGATGCTCGGGTTAGGCCTGTTTTGCTGTAGGGCCTCCCGGGAGTCTTGTTTCCGCTGTAGAAATCACTTAAGAATCAATTATGCCTCTAGTATGAATGTAATTTAAATGAAAAAAAATTAGGGTCGCTAACCGAGGGGGATCCTTAACGGGTTTCGCTTCAGTTTTCCCCGTGTGGCCTACTCGGACAGGTCATCCGGCCAGACCGGGACGAGGGAGTTACACACGGGCTGACTAATTCGGATCTAATTTTGTAAAGGCCCAATATAGAGATAATCCTCCCAACCCAATTTTCTCCATTAACAACGTCAGGATTTGAACTCTTAACCTTAGGCTTGTAAACGAACCAAACGAACACGAACAAGAGTATGTTCATGTTCGTTCGTTTAATTTTAACCGAACAAATGAACGAACACGAACAACTAAACGAACATAATTTCTTTATTGTGTTCGTTTGTTAAGAAATGTAGCTTGTCCGTGTTCGTTAAAATGATAAACGAACGTAAATGAACACAAACGAACATAAAAGGACATGTGTGAATAAATTTAAATGAGCGAACATATGTGAAAACATTTAATTTTTTTAAATATAATACTTTTGTTATGAAAAATAATAAATGTAAATGGATATATGTGAATAAATTTAAACGAACATAAATGAGCGAACGAGCCTTTTGTTCGTGTTCATTAATTTAATTAAACGAACAAAAAATCTTATTCATGTTTGTTCGTTTAATAAATAAATGAACATAAACAAACTTCCCGCTGAACGGTTCACAAGCAGTTCGCTAAACATTTGGTTCGTTTATAGCCCTACTTAACCTTGCTTAAGGGACCTAACACACCATCCCACTATACCAACTAGTTATTGTGATTTTTTCCTTTATTTTTACATTTTATGATTTTGTTCAACTCCTTCAAAAAAAAATATGATTTTGTTTAATTTTTAGTTATCAAGTTTTTCTATAAAAAAATGCCATGCTGCAAAATCTGATTGATCCACGTGGCTTTTTTTACACAAAATATCTAATGTTAACGGTGGTGACGGAATGAAAGTTGAAGGACTAAAATGGCCGAAAAATAGTAAAAGAGCCAAAGTGAAAATTCTCCTAAAGTATAGGGATCATTTTAAGTATTAAACCAAATTTTGTAATCCATGTGTTACGTGTATGAATGTGCCCGTGTTTCGATTTGTTGAGTAATTTGGTTACGCACCTGAGCTCCGATATGCGATGCCAACTAAATTAAAAGTGTTTAGGTCTAATTTTACTCTCAACCCATCTGTTCTTTGCATATTTACAACGTAGTCTCCTTACTTTTGATTCTAAGAATTTACTCCTTATGCCTTTTTATTTAATAATTTAAAGGATTATTATCATATATAGTTACGATGGAAAAAAAAAATTACACCAATCAGTGGATTTTTAAAAAAGGAATTAATCACATAGTCATTAAAAATGCCTGAAAACTATGCAAGTAAAATATAAATCAAATTTCAGTCGACTTTTCTGAAACAATGGTAAATAATCTTACAACTATAAATTCAAAATTGAAAACCTTTCAATCTCAGATTCAACATTTTCATTTGCTTATTTGGTCTTTCACGCGTGTAAATATCGACTATGTGGGCAATTCTTTTTTAATTTTTTTTACAGAATCTAATTTAACTAATGTCTTTTAACGATGTTATCAATTGGATTTTAATTACTAAATCAAAAGAGTAGAGAGCCTAAATTCCTATGGTTGAAATTAGGGGAATTAAATTTTAAATTATGAAGAATATAAGGGCAAAAAGAAAAATAAAACCAAGTTTTTTGTTTTCTTTATAACCAAAGTTTTTAAAAGGATTAATTTACCATTTGGTGCCGAAGCTTGTCTTCAAAGTTCAATTGATATTTGAGTTTCTTTTTCTCCCATTTAAGTACATTTTATTTTTACTAGAGTACCCATGTCAAATATTCATTCGTCCACATTTACAAGTTGCTACCGTTTGGTCTGAGTACCAAATTGTGTAATAGAAACCAAACTTTTTTTTTGAGGAAGTAATAGAAACCAAACATATATACTAAATTGGGACAAAAATTGCTTAGGTACCAAATCCAACATTGAAATCAACTCAGGCATCAATTGGTATATTAGCCATTTTCAAAAGCTTGACTTTTTTTTTTTTAAAAAAAAATCTCTATACATTACTTACTAATTTTAAAATTGGGCCCTCTAAGAATACTCCTTTTCCACTCTGTACCCTAAACTTTTTTTAATCCCATTTAATCCTTAAAGTATGTTCTTTTTCCCATTTTGCATCCTGGAACAGTTCGGACCGATGAAAACAGTATCATGACAGGTGACCAGAACAAAAGTAAAACTAGATATAACGTCGCACGAGTTGATCGGTCAAAATTATTCGAGGGTGTAAAATGAAAGAATAGGTATAGTTCAAGGGTCAAAACGAAAAAAATAGGGTGCAAAGTGGGAAAACTGTTATACTTGGAGCGCTAATTCGTGAATTTATCCTTAATGATAAATAATGGTAAAAGTCATACCGTATGCGTTTTGGCGCAGCCATTTTCGATCTAGAGAAGAAAAGAACCAACTTTCTTCTTCTTCCTCCTTTCGATCCATCAGCCATAACATAATAAACTCACAAACACCGAATAAATCGCAGTTTATTGTCCCTTCTTCCTCTATGAAACTGTAATTTAAATAAGAACCCAAGCTTTTAATTCTCACACTTTGATCCTCAAAGCAATTTTCAATGGCAATTTCACGGCTTAGGAACCCAGTTCTCTCGAGAGCCGTCCCATCTCTCTTTAGAGCACGTTTTCTGTCTTCCTACGCCTCACCCAGACCGCTTTCTCGGTATTGTCCTCTTCCTTTCTATTTATGAACGGTATTGGGTACTTGCAGTGATAATCCTCTTATGCATCTGATTGGAATCTTTTTGGATGTGAAGTAATAATGTTGAGAATTTTATTTTCTTTTGGAATCGAATGGAGAATTGCATTTTAATGTTCTTCTGTTAATTGGAGAAAGTAGCGATTTTGAGAGTTGGGTTTGTGAGAATTTCTGTTTTGAAATTAGATAGAGAATTTTATTGCAATGATGCTTGACATAAAACTGTGTAAGTTGAAACTTTACAATGGATATACAACTATGGAGTAAAATGTTACGGGATAATCTTTTTCTCTCTCTGTAATTTTGTATGTATTTGTATGTATGTTATTGATCTTATTTTTTATGTTACATTATGCATAATGTTCTTGCTATCTAAGTAATGCTTTCATTTATGTATCCAATATATATCCTTTTGTTCCAAGTGGACAATAACAGTTTGGCATTTTAAGTTCACTCTTGTGAGTTATGAGGTAGGAATCTGATTCTTAATTATGACTTTTCTTATCCACTTTTATCATATGATATGTCCTTTAGTTCGTGTTAAGTGTAACACCTTCACATGAGTTCCAGTTCTTTTGCTTATGTCCTTCTTGTTGATTTGCTGCTGCAGCACTTCAAATGTGGAAAGGCCTTTCAAGGACTGGAGTGGATCTTGCTTAAGGTTTGCATCTATTTATTTCCTATTATCAAGATTAAATTTTGTTACTATGGTTTTACATGATTTATTACTCATTTATGCACTGGTTTTACTTTTGTCATCATTTGTGTACCTACAAGACCTATACCAATTTTTTTGAATGAATTTTGTCTGTATTTGTAACGATAACCTTTTTGCTTGAGTAACACAATTTTAAACCAAACAAAATTTAGGGATTAACTTTTCACCGGGGTTTGAGTTGGCCGATGTTTTCCCTTCTTGATTTTCCTACACAAAACCATTGCATTCTTGTGTAAATAATGAAAATATGTTGAAGCTGACTCAATTTGATTTATTATGCCTTTATTTGGACATATGTCGCTGGGTTGCACTTGCATCCTTCTGAATCTTACCGCTTCTTCCTCTCATGGCAGGCCCAATGCTTTGTCCAGCATAGTTGGAGTATGCAGTAATTCATCAAAGCTCAAGGTTGGTATTTAATTATTACTTGCATTTTTCTACAGTAAGGTTGTTTTCTGATGCAATATGTTTTGCAGTTGCAGATTGGAATTCGGCATTTCTCTTCTGCAGGTATATGCCATCTTTACTTAAAGTAGATGTGGTCTTATGATTGGTATCTGGGTCATAAAAATTTTCCATCTAGAATAGCTTGACTGTTTAATCTCTCTCTCTCTCTCTCTCTCTCAATTACAAAATGTACTTATTGGCCTGGTCTACTTGTAGAACTTACTGGCTGTTGCATGAATTTCTTGTAGTAGAGGCATAACCTAGCACTTGGCAAATGCTGGGCACTGGTTTTATGTCCTAATGCTAGTCATGGATATGTATCTACGCAAAGAGCTATTTACTAGTAAACTTTCATAAAATTTTTGTATATGTTGAAGTAAGAATCATCTCTATTTTATCAATCAGAAACAAGGGTGGTGGAAATGCTAAAAGCTAATTTAACTAGATTATTTGGTATCAATGATACAAGGATTATGTATGATACTATGGTTCATTATTTTCGATTTCTCAGTAGTTATAAACCTTCTTGGCCAAATAATACTTAACTTCCTAGCCTGAGTGATATATGTACTATGTGGCCGAAGAATTAGTTGTTATACTCTCAGGTTATTGGTTGGATGTCATGTTTTCCACTCTGCCGTCTAAGGACAAATGCTGGTTAGACTAATGCTGAATCAGTAAATTGTCTTTGTGCAAGATCTGTTTGAAAATCTTTTACTTATATTCTTCAGCTTACATGTAATTTATCTCGATGTTTCAAATGGGAATGTATCACTTTTGGTTAAGTTAAATACATTTTCTGGTTTCATAATGCATTGATGGGCTGTTGGGCCTTAGCCTAGCTTTAAAAGTATGGAGACAGGTTAGAGTAGGTTCTAGCTTCATGTCTACTTATCAAAATGGTACATATTTCCTCTCTATTTTTTGGTAACTAGGTTTTGCGTGTGTCCTTTCATTGTGATATCTGCCAATTATTTGTATCCTTGCTTATCATTATGTTTATTACAGACCTTCCTGAGCATACGGTGCTGGGGATGCCTGCTTTGTCTCCAACAATGGTAATGTATTTTGGGATGCTAAACATCATAAATTTACTAGGATATAGACTTTCTCCCGTTATTCCAATGGTCAAGCTTGTGATACTTGATGCTTCTGTGCAGACCCAAGGTAATATTGCAAAATGGAAGAAGAAAGAAGGGGATAAGGTGAGTTATAGAAGTAATTACTGGAAGGTGTAGGTTGTATGGACTATGGTCTTTATATCAGAATTGTAAATTAAAGATTGTTAAAAAGGATAAAATAAATCTTGTGTAAGGTGCAGACTGCAGAGAATTAATTGATTTAATTCTTTCATTGTGATTTATTTTTTCACCATTCATGCTTATCTAACAGATTGAACCGGGTGATGTACTGTGTGAAATAGAGACAGATAAAGCCACACTTGAGTTTGAATGTCTTGAAGAAGGGTAAACTATATCCTTTCTTCTTACTGCTTTAAAAACTTCAACTTCCAGTGTCTGGTTTATGGCCTAGTTTATTCCTTAGAGTGGCATGCTGGTAATTCCACAAAATTTGTTCTGCCTTTGGGATTTTCAGTTCCCTTTTACAACTTTCTTTTGCTTCATGTGAACCTTTTATACAATTTTCTTGTGGTGTTTCATCTTGTATATATTTACCGAAGGGTACACCTGAATTATTGAATTTCATAACCATTCTTAATTTCTTTTCCTTTTGCTAATGGTTGGAGTGCTTACTGCAGATTTCTAGCCAAGATACTAGTACCTGATGGTTCAAAAGATGTGCCTGTGGGGCAACCCATTGCAGTAATGGTATTTATTCTTTTGTCAATCCTTTAGTGGCATGCTATAAATAAATTTATAATTCTGATTCAATTCGAGTTTTTCTAGAAGAAAACAATCTAGCTTGGTGCTTGGGGATTTTTTTATCTTCCGTACCATGCTCTTCTACTCTTCATTCTGATCTAATGAACATCTGCACTTCGTACCGATTTTTGCGAGTTCAACACTTCTTTTAATGCTCCTTAGGGTTTTATAACAGTTAAGGAATAACAACAATATAAATAGGACTTATGTTTCATAAGATTAGTAAAAGTGTCAACATCTTTGGAAATGTACCTTCTGATTATCAATAAATTTTGATCGTTTTCTACAGTGAATAGCTTTTTATATTATTTTTTCATCTTTTATGCTCTTAATTAATAATTTTTGTTGAGTACCAACTATGCAATAAACACATTGTTAAAACTCATTTGGATGGGTTTACAAGGTTGAGGATGAACAAAATATCGAGAAGATCCCTTCTACACTTGGGTGTGGATCAGATGTTAAGGAGAAAACAGCTCCTAAGGATATCGAAAGCTCCAAAGAGGAAGACAAACCAAGTTCTACTAATGTCAATGCATCAGATCTTCCTTCACACATTGTTATTGGAATGCCAGCACTCTCTCCTACAATGGTAAGAAAATTTAGTTTAAAACATGAACCTGTTCTTCTGACATTTTTTACTGTAAAACTTATGTTTGCCCTTTCATCTTTTCATATACAGAATCAGGGTAACATTTTCAAGTGGACGAAAAAAGAAGGGGACAAGGTTGGTTTTATAAGCACACGTTATTAAATTACTTTAAAATGCTTTCTCTTTCTATTTGAGTGAATCATGACCTTGTTCACATCGATATGCCTAACTCTGAACAGATAGAAGTGGGGGACATCATATGTGAGATTGAGACTGACAAAGCAACCCTTGAATTTGAGAGCCTTGAAGAGGGGTAATCTTCTTTCTTTGCTTTAGAGTTTATTGCTGGTAGCAAGCCTATAGATAGTGTAGATGCCACAATAGCTTAATTTCTAAAACTGATCATTTGTTATGTTCTCCATCCAAAAGGATGAGAAATAGTGAAGTATCAAGCTTAAATCATCCAAAATGGTTCTTATGGAATACTTGATATGATTTAAGATGATAAGCACCTTTGGGTATTAACTATTAATATTTTTATACTTGATTTCAAGAGAATATGACCATGCTCATATATGCTTATTACACTTGGCCGTCAGCTAAATCAAGGCAGTTATTTCTATACCCCAAATCATGGGGCATAAACATCGCTGTGATTCATAAGCATGAGTTTGCCATAGATCGCATATGTATATGTCATATCTAATAAAACTAACAGGGTAAAAATACTCATAAGATGCCAAATTGAGAACACACTGTTTTTGAAAAAACTGAACTGTATTTACGTGTTTAGATGAGTCAAATCCTATGAAATTGACCACAAAAGCAGGTTGATCACGCTTCAATTAAGAAGCAAGGGTTTTTTCTATGGTTTAATAGCAAAGGGAAGGTTTTCTTAGATGTGAGATTGACATGGTTTTCATTTCTGCGAGTAATATATGTTAATGATAAACTTACAATTGTGAGTTGAAATTGTGGGGTGCAGCTACCTTGCAAAGATACTGGCTCCTGAAGGTTCAAAGGATGTGGCTGTGGGACAACCTATTGCAATAACAGTAAGTTGTCATATGTGCTTTTAAGTTGACTATTTTGTATTGTTGTAAATTGACCTCTTTATGTTTAGTCACGGAATTTTTCGAAGTCAAGTTAATGGTAATGACGTCAAGCATATGGGGACTAATGAGTGTTACTTTTCAAGGTTGAAGATCCAGCTGATATTGAAGCTGTGAAGACTTCTGTTGCGGGTGATTCAGCTGTCAAAAAGCAAGAACCAAAGCATCAAGAATCCAAAACTGAAGTTAAAGAGCAGAAGTCTGGTTTTACGAAGATCAGTCCGTCAGCCAAGTTGCTTATTTCGGAATATGGATTAGATGCTTCATCACTGAAGGCATCAGGTCCTCATGGTACTTTGCTTAAAGGGGATGTTTTGGCTGCAATTAAGTCTGGAAAAGGATCTTCCAAAATTTCACCATCTGACAAAAAACCATCACCTCAAACCAGCACTCAGAAATCTCCTTCAGCGAGGCCTGAGTCAAAGACCCATCCACAGCAGTCAGTTTCTTTTGAAGACATGCCGAATACTCAAATTCGCAAGGTATGTTTCATTGACCAATTATAAGGGAACTAGAAGGAAAGACTTTGGCATTGGACCATATAACTAGGTCAATATTTAAAGATAAAAATCGACCTATTCGTAAACTTAAGTGTAGCTTGATGTAGGAAATTGGGAAAAAATATACATAATGAATACAACATAAGAAAGTTAAAATGTATATGCTAATAACCGATGTTAAAGGCAGATGGTAGACTGTAGTGTTGAACGGTTTGGAATTAAAATGTTTCAAGGTACTTTGCCAAAATTGGGAGTTTTACATGAATACATTTGATGGAAGTTGAGGGGAGCAACAATCAAAGGACTTGGTTTGCAGAGTCTGCATGTAATTGCTTAATCACTCAGTTGCATTGAAAAGTAAATTATTTTAATCTGAGTTCACCTAAAGGATCCAGGCCTTTATGGTTATTCCACAATAGATTTATAGATTATTTATGGAATAGGATAATGAGAGATTTGACTGAGGGTTTTCTTATTTTATTTTATTCCTTTTCTGCTCTACTTTGAAATGAAATGAGGAATCTATAGAATATGAACCTCAGTATGTTTTGAAATGTATATGTGAACAAATCAAGATATTTAAGAGATAGAGGGGAGCATGCTGTTTTTTTTTTCTGTGTTCCATTTTCAGGCATGCCTTCCAAATTTTGTTTGAGTTGAATGCATATGGAATGTCCATATAATTAGCAGTATTCTCAAACTATAATTGCAATAGAAGTATTCGAAAATGCTAATCTTCCTTCAAGTTCATGTATGTAAATGTCTGATGGCTTTGTATAAATATTTGTAGTTAATATATTTGTTCAGATAATAAAATATCTTAGCTCAGGAAAGTCCTATTATTGATTATTTCTTGTGAAATGTAAGTAGTTTGGAGAAAAATTGTATATGTTACTGCTAATAGTTCTGTTGAGAGTTGACAACCTTTTCAACTGTTATACTGTCAAATTTTGTTATTAAAACATGTTCCAATTGATCTATTTGTTTGGTATTCTTGGATTTATTCTTTCACACATTTTTATTACTATATATTCGATTTTGTTTCCTGATTTCATTGCTTTTCAAAACTGCTTTTGGAGTCAAAAGCACCTTTCCGTAAGAATGAAGAACAAGGTGCTTTTGAGATAAAAGTGCTTTTCAAACAAGCTTTTCAACCCAAACACAAAAGCTAAAAACTAGTGCTTTTGGAGATGAAATTATCAAAACACCCTCATTTATTCTTCATCTTTTCTAATTAATTATAATTCCCAAAATTTGTTTGAACTTCTCACAACATATTTTGACGACAATGCCAAACACTTAAATTAGCAAACCACACTTTTCCACAACGCTTTTTAAAAGCACTTTTCAACCCAACAACAATGAAGAAATACGTTGTTTTATATGGTTTAATGAGTTAAAGATGGAAAGTTGATTTAATGGCAAACTTTGGTTCTTTCTTTTTACTGCATTTGTGTTCATTCTGCAGGTTATTGCAAGGAGGTTGTTGGAATCTAAACAGACTACACCACATTTGTATTTATCTTCAGGTAGGAATGTAAAATATATATCTAAAAGTTCTAGTATCATTTGATTTTCGAACTTAATGGTTTTATTGTGTTCATCAGATGTCGTTCTGGATCCTCTTCTTTCTTTTAGGAAGGAGCTTAAAGGTATCGAATAAATTCCTGTATCATCTGTTTGATTTTTCTTGTAGGTAGCTTGCCTTACTGCTGATCGTTCTGTGCTTTCTTTATTTGCAGAGAAGCATGATATTAAAGTTTCAGTCAATGACATTGTCATAAAAGCGGTTGCAATTGCTCTGAAAAATGTACCTGAAGCTAATGGTAAGACATAATTTCATTAAAGTTGGTCCTCGTAGATTTCTGAGTAAACATGGTAGCCAAGCCAAGGCAACTAATAAGAGCATGATCTATTGTAAGATGTAAATATTCCTAGAGATGTTGGGTGATATTTCTCTCTTAGACTAGATTCCAATCTGTTTTATGAAGATAAACAGAAAACTCTTCTGTTTATTAGATGATTAAAATCTAATGATAAATTACAGAGTACATACAGACTTTATAGGTTAGGACTTTATGTTAGACAAAGAGTCCTACTAGGTTTAGTCTTCTAACTCTATCGGAGAAACTTAGAGTACAAGTACAACACTTTTAATAATAAATTAACTCCTATACAAACTAGAATACTATGCGCATTCTTACACTCCCCCTCAAACTGGTGAATATTGTAAATAATACTGATTGAGTTTAGAGAAAAGTAGTTTCTCTGTTTTTAACAACTGGTTACATCATACTAGTTTAATTAAACTCTAACTCCTAGTTTAAGATCTTATCAAAAAAAAAAAAACTCCTAGTTTAAGATAAACTCTATCTTATCTAGAATAAACTTAAACTCAAATACCTCTATTACAGCACAAACTCCTAATTAAATAATAACTACTGCATGCTAATAACTCTAGGACTCTTAGATACATATTTACAATCGACACTCCCCCTCAAGCTGGTGAGTAGACATTGTATAGTCCCAGCTTGGATGTAAGCTTATCAAAGGTATTTCTTGGAAGTGCCTTGGTAAGTATGTCAGCTAACTGCTCTTGCGTTGGGATGAAGTTCAACTTAACCATCCCACTTGTGATTTTCTCTATAATAAAGTGCCTGTCCAGTTCCACATGTTTGGTTCTGTCATGATGCATTGGATTCTTTGCAATGCTGATTGCAGATTGATTGTCACAGTAAAGCTCAAACTCTTTGCTGTAATTTAATTTCAATTATGATAGGAGTCTTTGTACCCAAATCCTTTCACATATTCCATTTGCTAGTGATCTGAATTCTGCTTCTGCACTACTTCTTGAAACTACTTGCTGTTTCTTGCTCTTCCAAGTCACCAAATTTCCCCATACTCGAGCGCAATAGCCACTTGTAGATCTTCTAGCTGTCAACTCTCCGCCCAGCTTGCATCTGTGAATATTTCAACTTTTCTGCTGTCATTTTTAGTGAAAAACATTCCATGCCCCGGAGTCATCTTCAAGTATCTTAGGATTCTCATAACTGCCTCAAGGTGCTCTTCTTTAGGATCACTCATAAACTGGCTGACAACACTTACTGGAAAAGCAATGTCAGGTCTAGTGAGTGATAAGTAAATAAGCTTACCCACTAGTTTCTGGTATTGCTCCTTGTTCGTAGGAACTCCTTGATCATTGGTCCTAAACTTTAGGTTTGACTCCATAGGTGTCTCTGCAGGCTTGCATCCTAGCATTCATTTTTCTGAAAGAAGATCCAGAATATACTTCCTCTGGTTAATCACAATCCCAGAGTTTGATCTTGCCACTTCCATACCGAGAAAGTACCTCAAGTCTTTTACCTCGAATTCAGTAGCCAGAAACTCTTTCAACCTTTTTATCTCCTGATCATCATCACCAGTGATGATTATATCAACATAGACTATTAAGATAGTCTTTTTATTTCCTGAAGAAGTCTTCACAAACAAAGTATGATCAGATTGACATTGATAGTAACCAAAATTCAAAACTGCTTTAGTGAATCTATCAAACCAGGCCGTAGGAGACTGTTTTAGGCCATACAATGATTTAAGTAGCTTACACACTTGGTTTGGATCACCACTTAGACCGGCTGGTTTATGCATGTAGACTTCCTCCTCCAAATTTCCATTTAGGAATGCATTTTTCACATCAAGTTGATGAAGTGGCCAATCTAGATTTGCAGCAAGAGATAGAAGAATTCTTATAGTATTGAGTTTTGCTACAGGAGCAAATGTTTCCTGGTAATCAATCCCATAAGACTAAGTAAATCCCCTTGCAACCAGCCTTGCTTTAAACCTTTCAATACTCCAATCTGAGTTATATTTTACTGTAAAAATCCATTTACAACTAACTGCCTTCTTACCAGGAGGTAAACTGGTCATCACCCAAGTCTTGTTGGATTCCAAAGCCTGAATTTCATCTTCTACAGCTTTCTTCCACCTAGGATCTTTTAAAGCTTCATACACTATTTTTGGAATCTGCACTTTGTCAATTTTGGCAGTAAAGGCTTTAAAAGATGATAATAGCTTCCCATAGGCCACATATCTCTGGATTGGGTGACTTGTACATTTTCTGACATCTTTTCTCTTAGCAATAGGTAAGTCAGATGTATTAATAACAGAATCATCATTATCATTCAAATTTTCCATACCTCCCTCCTCCAAGGACAGTGGAATTGGTTCCATTTCTTGAGCAGTCCTAGGTTGTGTAGTTTCCTGAGCAGGCCCTTTTTTCCTCCTTGTATAGACACTTAGTTCTTTAGTTCCAATTCTTTAGTTCCAAGTTGGTTCTCTGACAAAACATGAGGTGTAGTAGGTGATTTTTCAGTTTCAGTTATAGGTGAAAAAGGTTCTGATGGTTCAGGAACAGATTCGGGAGGTAGAGATGTAGGATTATTTTCAACAGTTTTGGGCGTAGGTATTGATTCGGCTAGTGGTAACTGGATTTGAGGATACTGAAATTCATCCCATCTCTCCCCCTGAATTTTAGTATCTGAAAAATAAGGTAAATGTTCATGAAAAGTGACATCCATAGAAATAAAAAATTTCCTATGTAGAGGAGAGTAACATTTAAAGCCCTTCTTATGTGGAGAATATCCTAGGAAAACACATTTGATAGCTCTAGGATCTAACTTACCCCGAAGCTGTTTATGAATATGAACAAAGGCAGTAGAACCAAATACTTTGAGAGGTAAATGACAAGACAAGTTTAAAAGATGGAAAGGTTTGAAGTAAGACTTCCTTAGGAGTTTTGAAACCTAAAATTCTGCTAGGTAACCTGTTAATGGGAAAAGTTGCATGAAGTACAGCTTCTCCCCAAAAAGAATGAGAAATATTAGAGGATAACATTAAGGATCTAACAACTTCTAAGAGGTGTCTATTTTTCCTTTCAGCCACTCCATTCTGTTGAGGAGTATCAACACATGAACTTATATGAATAATACCTTTGTCTTTAAGAAGATTTCCTAAAGTATTAGTAAAGAACTCACTCCCATTGTCACTCTTAAGGATTTGAATTTTGCTGTGAAACTGATTTTCAATCATGAAATAGAAATTTTTAAAGATATTTTCAGTTTCAGATTTATTTTTCATCAAGAAAGTCCAAGTAATCCTAGTATGATCACCTATAAAGGAGACAAACCATCTAGCCCCATTTACATTCTTAACATTAGAAGGACCCCAAATGTCACTATGTATTAAGGAAAAAGGTTTAGAAACCTTATAAGAAGAAGGGGGATAGGGTGATCTTTTATGTTTCGCAAGTTGACATATATCACAAGAAAATGACAATGGGTCTTTATTAGCAAATAAAGTTGGATACAATTTCTGAAGATAAATAAAGTTTGGATGGCCATGTCTAAAATGCCATAAAAGAACATCACTGAATCCTAAATTTGTAGTGCTGAAGGATAAAGAACAAGTGCAACTTGGTTGGACTTGTCTCTTAGGTGGAAGACCTTCAATGATGTAAAGTCCACCACACAACTCAGCACTGCCAATCCACTTCCCCGAACCCACTTCCTGAAACACACAACCAGTAGCATTAAATATTGTGGAACAGTTAAGATCACTGCACAATTTACTAACTGACAACAGATTGCATTGTAAGTTAGGAACATATAAAACAGAAGAAAGAGTGATAGTATCATTCACAACAACTGTTCCTATTCCATCCACTTTAGTGACAGATCCATCAGCTGTCTTAACATTTCTCTGACTTTGCTGTCCAGTAATTTGAAGGAAAAGAGATTCATCCCCTGTCATATGGTCAGTAGCACCAGAATCCACTATTCATAAATACTTAGCAGTAGTTTTAAAACAAGAAACAGTACTGCCTGAGCACTACTTCTTGCAACCACCGTTTGTTTCTTGCTCTTCCAGGTCACCAGATTTCCCCAAACATAGGAACAATACCCACTGGTTGACCTCCTGTCAGAGAGCTCTCCTGCCCAGCTTGCATCAGTGTAGATCTTTATAGTTCTGTCTTGATTTTTCCTGAAAAATAGGCCATGTCCTGGAGTATCTTTTAGATACCTCAAGATCCTCTTTGTTGCATCCATGTGTTCTTGTTTAGGGTCTGTCATATATTGACTTGTGACATTTACTGGAAATGAGATGTCAGGTCTAGTGAGAGATAGGTAAATCAATTTACCTACTAATCTTTGGTAGAGTCCTTTGTCAGCTGCAAGACCAGTTTCTGGGTTGTTAAACTTTAGGCCTACCTCCATTGGTGTGTCTGCAGGTTTGCAATCCAGTAAACCTGTTTCTTTAAGAAGATCCACGATATACTTTCGTTGGTTTATTAGATGATTAAAATCTAATGATAAATTACAGAGTACATGTAGATTAACAGAAATTGTTCTGTTTATTAGAATACTGAGTAAAACTCACTCATACTTAGGGTTACATAGATTACATCCTTTTATAGCAAAGGACTTTGAATTGTATTAGGAGTCCTACTAACTATTAACTTCTAACTCTAGGTTTCGGTACATGACTTAAATAATAACTCTACTAGTATAGTTTAACTACAAAAATACTTCTAATATGTCTAAACTTACAGTACATACAGACTTTATAGGTTAGGACTTTATGTTAGACAAGGAGTCCTACTAGGTTTAGTCTTCTAACTCTATCGGAGAAACTTAGAGTACAACTACAACAATTTTAATAATAAATTAACTCCTATACAAACTAGAATACTATGCGCATTCTTACATTTTACAGATGTATACATTGGAGTGACACATTTTTAAACTGATGCATGTCCAAAAACGTATTTTTCAGTGCTTTTGCATAAGACAATATTTTGTTTTTACTTTTCTACCTTTATGCATATTTTTATTGTTGATTTGTGTCTGAATTATTAGTTGGGGGTGTAATCCACTATCATCCCGTTCCCAGAGCTGCTTGCCTTTTCACACCCAAACCAGAACTTAAACATTCCTTAATGAAGGAAATGCCCTTAGACTGTGTGGTCCTTTTGTTTGTTACGTATCAGTAAGTAGTTCAACGACTAGTTTGTAGTTGCTGGTCTATAAATGGTTTTCAGCTTAGCGCGAAAAGATAATTCTGGAAACTGTTTTAATTTTGTATAAAATATTTCTTCACTTCGATATAGTCTGAAGTTAAGTTCTTGCATCAATACTGGATGGGTGTATGATGAGCCTTCTCTAACATCTAAATGAGGAAATTTTTTTGTTGCGTCACTAGTGTACAGTTGCATTGAATAAGTTTCAAACAGGAAGGGTACTTAGAGTACTAATTTGTTTGAAGAAGTTTCACACTGGAAGGGCACTAAGGTTATTAATTGGTCAAACATGTGTTGAGTGTACTCACTTTTTATAAGAAATTCCAGCATCAGATTACCAATAATAAGTGAATTTTATAGAGTGGACTATAGGTACATAATTCGTTTTTCTTCAGTGACAGTTTAGCTTTCAACAAAAATTATAGCCTTTTTGGCTTATTTCTAACTAAAAATGTTGCCATGTCAATGACTGCAGCTTATTGGGATGTTGAGAAAGGGGAAACAATTTTGCATGATTCTGTGGACATATCAATTGCAGTTGCTACTGAGAAGGTATGCTTCCGATAACATGCTGGTCTCAGGTTCTATGGACATTTCCTTATTAGTTATTTGGTTGCAGGGTTTAATGACCCCAATTCTAAGGAATGCCGATCAGAAATCCATTTCATCAATCTCCTCAGAGGTACTTTCATCTTCAACATCTACCCACTTTTTAGTTTAACAACTTTGTTTTCTCAATCTTGAGCTTGTTTAGATCTTGGTACACAGCACATCTTGAGATGTGCTTGTGACAGTCTCTCTTTAAATATGTTGACTAATTAAAATCTCCATATAGATGTAGCTTAAGTTAAACTAGATGTTTAAAACAATCAGCAATGTACTAGATGACAGTCGACAAGGTCAGAATTACGTGCTAATTTTTATTCTTTTGATCTGTTTCTTTTCAGTTAATATTTTAGTAGTCATCGATTTTCATTCTGGTTTTGGTTTTATCATGCTCATCTTCTTTAACTTGGCCTTCAGGTAAAACAATTAGCTGAAAAGGCACGGGCTGGGAAGCTTTTACCAAACGAATTTCAGGGAGGAACATTCAGGTATGAATTTTGGTATATACACGTGGAATATTAGTTTTCCACTCGACCTTTTTAATAGTTGAAAGAAATATTGAGAAATTGTAATTTTCTGCAGCATTTCAAATCTGGGAATGTTTCCTGTTGACCAGTTTTGTGCAATTATAAATCCCCCACAGGTACTCTCTCTCTCTCTCTCTCTCATGCGTGTGTGTGCATGCACATGTTTGTACATGTATATGCTGAGAATGTGCTACATGCACCCACCGAGATCGTTTATCACAACGTCATATGCCTTTATTGAGAAAACATTAATATAGCTTCAGCTTTATCCCATCAATGAATAATGTTGCATCCAGTCCTCAAAAGACAAATGTAGCTGGTCTAATTACATTTTCTTCTACAAAAAGCCATAAATTTGGGAAAGCATAGCTCCATCATTTCCATTTGTTGATAATAATCACTATGAATACAGTGGAGAGCTACTCCTAATGTAGTTTTTTCTTTTTGAACTTTTTTCCTAGAGGCAATATTTAGATTATCTAACCACTGCATTAGATACTGCTATAAAGTGATCAGGACATTGTAAGGTGCTATAAATCTCTGTGCGTTATATTGGCAGGCTGGCATCCTTGCCGTTGGTAGAGGAAACAAATTTGTCGAACCAGTGGTCGGAAGTGATGGTAAGTTACCTTGTCCTGTATGCTTCTTTATACTTCATACTTCAAAAATGTTTTGCATCTCATTTTTCGAATTCCTGCGCAGGGATCGAGAGGCCTGCAGTTGTGACAAAAATGAACTTGACGTTATCCGCTGATCATCGTGTTTTTGACGGCAAAGTTGGAGGTATAAAATCACTGCTCTAAATACAGATATTCTGACAGGCGATGGATACCCCCAAATCCAAAACCTAAAAGTACCTCAGTATGATACATGCCTGAGATCTCTGCAATATTTGTTGCAGGTGCATTTGTTTCAGTATTAAAAGCAAACTTCAATGATATTCAGAGGCTGCTTCTGTGATAACATTGTGTTGAAATCCCAAGAGATTCAGCTATGGTAGAGAGGTGTCTTTCTTAAAGCTCGTTAATAATTCTTCAAACTGATCATTGTTATTTGTTCCGGAAATTTCCATCGCGACATAAAAATCGTAGTGCAGTACTGGTTACCAAAATGGTTACCAACGTTTTTTCAAGTCATTCGACTTCTTCACGAGAGTCAAATTGTTACTGATGTAAAATTTTGCTTGATATTTTCATCTGATTATTAGGCCTTGTTCAGGCCTGCTCCTGCAATTTCATGTTTCCATCTGATAAATAAAGATGATGTATGATGGGGAAATGCAAATACTGAAATTACCATTGACATTCCTCATGTATACAATTCCTTTTTCGTGGTTTTAATCGATACTGTCGAATGAGTTACCTCTAAAATACATGCAACATTTTTCACATATCATCCAAATGTGGTAAGCATTGTTTCTTAAGGCCACAAGTTCACACTACTAATTGCAAATAGGTCATAACACCATTCACTGCATGAAACCATGTCTGGTTCAATCAAGAAAACTGGAATGTTGTAACAATGGAATAAGCAGCAAGGCTAAAGTCAAACATAAAATTACCAGTTATCAAAATTTGGAACATTTCATATATTTTTATCAGAAAACAATACTCAGCCCAGGTGCTCACAAGTAAAACAAATCTGATAAAACTGCTTACAGAATTTGTATTTCTACCAGTTAGAATTGCTTCACGGCAAGGGGCTCATACCACTGAGGGCCGAAGCCGGCAGCTTTCCTTGCTTTCTCATTAAAGGGTGGCTTCAATGGTCCCCTAAAGTGTGTCCTTACTATTCCATGAAATCTCTGAATCACCTCTTCACTTTCCACCTCCATTGGGGTCTCACCTCCTTCGGTTTCACTCTCTTGTGATGCCAGGCCGTCTTGATACAAAGCCGGATTTCGGGATCTCAGGCAAAGATACTTAAACCACTTTACTCCAGCAGCACAATGTGTAATCTCTTCTGGGTAAACTACTCTCTCCAGTAAATCAGCTGTGACATCGTCACCTCCATTACGGAACCTAGAGATGGTTGTTGGCAGAACATCAAGTCCCCTAGCCTGCATCATATTTTCGGATGCGTCATCAAAGTGAACATCTTATGAATCAGAGCATGAGTTGCATATTTAGATGCATTAATCCACACCTCTTTCATTTCATTACAAGGTTCCAGAGATAATCACATTAAATAAAGTCATTTCATCTGTACTTAAGTCCAAGCACTTCATATGCATTATTTTGCGCATTCTTCCCCTTTATATATATATATGCCGGTAATCAATCTCCTAAAAGGACCAACTCCTTAACTTTACATCACATATCAAGTACACTTAAGGAATTTAAAATGGAGATGTTTTTGCAAGGCCATTGACAAGCAGGACTTTTCATCTATTTCATAAATTAATACAGAGATCAAGTAATTATAATTGTCATCAATGCAATGTTATCCCCAGCTTAACAGTATCAAGGCCTTAGAGCAAAGCTCCTAATATAAAAGATGAGTACAAGAAAACCATGCACCTCATGGACGCAGTGCTCAATTGCCAATCGTGCCAACAGATCCTTGGATGTAGCAATTGCAGAGTCCCAAAGCCCATCATGAGCCGGTAACGCACCGTAAGAAGAACCGAGTTCCTCAAGTCGAGCTGCAAGCAGGCTGAAGTGCGGGCCTTCATCTTGAGCTACCTTCACAAAATCCGTGAAGAACTGTCTCGGCATTGCTTCTTTCTTACCAAAACGAGCAATTATATCCTATATCAAATATCAAAATTAAAAAGAATAGATATACAAACAAGAATACCACTTCCTAAATAATAAACTCCTCGATACAGAAGAGTTGCACTAACTCAATTCATAGACTTGTACAAATACAAGCAACCTTTAACACTAGAAATCCCTAGTTCCCAGCAATTAACTAAAAGACATGACAAACAATTTAATTTGAAGCTTTTAATGATAAATGGATCCCATATTCAAACTCTAAAGTTTTTTTTCTTTCCAAATTCTAATTATCCGAATGTCGGTAAGTATGCATAGCTAGAATCAATGAAATCAATAATTATGTAAAGGGGTGAAATTCTTCAACCTTAATTGCCTTAAAACAATGAAATCAGCCATAATCCTATCCAAAACAACTAAATAAAAACCAAGGGCGAAAACAAAAAGGTACCCAAGACAAGTCAATAGCCCAACTCTCAGTATGCACGAGACTATGCACAATGGCTTGCCTGCTCTGCAAGCTACCTGCTTTCCCGAGCTTTGGCATCAAACTTGGGGACACCAGCTTAACCTTTAAACACAAATCGAAAGAAAACCCATTATGTCTTTATCGAGACATTTTTAAAAACATTTACGTATGGGGAAATCGAGGGCAGCTGGTACGTACGTTGGTGAGCCTGGCGGGGCGATCGGGAACGGGAAGGTCCAGCGATGGGTCGTAGGGACGGGTGATGGTTCCTTGGAGCCATTGGGATGCAACTGAGTCGCCGAGCCGAGCCTTCTCCACAGGATCCGCTGTGTTTAGAACGCGAAGCGCCGCTTCTACGAGTGTCTCGTTACTCATCTCTTTCGCTCGATCTGCTGTGACTTAAACCCAACCCGCAGATTTCATTTCTTTTAACAACCACTAAATTCAGTATTTTTAAGAGGTAAGTTTGAATAGAAATCCAATGCCCCTTTTGCCTTTTGGGTTCCTGTTTTCCCCAAGTTGATTTTTTTTTTTTTTGGGAGATTTCAAGGTTTATGGTTAAAGTTAAAATTAAGGTTTGAAGAATTATTATATAATGTATCTTTTAAGATTTATAATTTAGAATTTAAATTTATGATTATGACTTAAAATTTATTTATTTATTAGATTGACCATAAAAAAGGTAAAAAATAAACAAAATTTTTTGTAGGATTATTTTTTATTTTTGTCAAATTTAAAATAATTATTTAAGGGTTATATTTTTTCACACATTTTTTTTAAAAATTTAAAACTTAAAACCCTAACATTAATATCCTAAACTCTAAACCTTAAATCTTAAATTCTAAACTAACGACGGATACATGAATATTTTTTTAGGGTTGACACACATAAAAAAAAGAAATTTATATTTGCAATATTTTGTTGGAAAAGCATGTGAAAACAGCTTTTACTGCGTATATCATTGCTCGAATCTAAAATCACAGGAAAAATATATATTATTTTACAGGGTAAACTACATAAATGGTTTCCTGACTATGCTCTAATTATCTTTTGCGTCCTTCGACTATTAGAAGTTACAAGCTGGTCCCCTGACTTAAAAAAGTAACAAATTGGTCCAACGCCGTTAAAAATTAAACGGATGATGATGTGGCAGTTAATATAAATTAATATAATTACATAATTAGCTCTCAAGTTCTACACTTATTTTAATTTAACCCTAATTCTAAAAAATTAACCAACAAATGGAAAATACCAGGGAAAGAATCGTGACCGTTAATTTCTATGATCTGAGACACACGGAGTGAGCGTTGAAAGAAATACGAAACCAGTACCTGCAACGAAAAAACAACAAGAACTCATGGCCGCTAGTGCAGTCGCTGCAGCCGAACACGAACCAGGGGAGTCCGACGCGTGCACTCCACTCCCTCGTCCAGAGCGTGAACTAATATCGGGGAGAACCGTTTGGAACCACTTTATTATTCCGGCCAGTAACGCTTTGCCTAACCAGAATAATCAGGGAACTATTGTCGTCTTTAATTTGGACTCTCGACGTTTCAAATTCCAAACCCAGAGACATTTTCCAAGCTTATGGTAAGCTTTTGAATTTTCCCTTTCGAAAAAAGGTTTAATTGCAACTTAAGATCTCATGTTTTGTAAAATTTGTGAAAATAGGTCCCGTAAAGGAACTGAGAGAAACGCCATGGAAGAAATACCAGAAGTTCGTGGAGTTTTACGATGTAAGAGACGCAGCTAAAGCTTTACGAGAAATGAATGGGAAAGAAATCAATTTGAAACAAGTTATAATTGAATTCAGTCGACCCGGAGGATTTAGCCGGAAGTTCTTGAATTCAAACACTCACAATATTTCATTGACACCCAGTAAATATAATCACTCTCCGTCTCCGCCTCCGCCGAAGATATCTCATAGATTCTCTGATAGATATTTTGCCAACATCCCTCCCCGTTCTTTTCTTTCCTGAAGCCAATCGCCGACCAAGAAAGTGACTGATTCAAGCAAAGGAAACCCTAATGACAATAACAGTACCCGGAGCTCAGTCAGAGCGACAATGGTCGATGGGACTGCTGCTGCTAAGAAGACGACGAAGAAGAACCAAAACAACATGTTAACGCAGTGTAGGGGAAGGCCATAGAAAGATAAATGGAGTAACTCGAACCTCGTTTCTTAATAAGCGAAGATGCTATTGCTGTAAATCGAAGAATGGATTCAAAGTAGAAATTCAAAGAAAAACAAATAGAAAAGGGGAGAAAGACAGTGTATATCTCAGAGATATCCAAATAACCAACATCAACAAGAATGAGGATGGCTGCGTCTTAGCAAGCCCTATAAACCCTATCCACCAAAACGACAGCGTTTCCAAGTCTTTCTTATTAACCCTGATACGCACCGTATCATTAAACTAAAAACGGCAATTTAAACAAAACACACACAACGGTAAATTAAAACTCCCAACGGCTATAACAGATCCTCAATTCGAGCCATTGCAAGTGTCCTTCCTTCAAAGAACATCCTTGTCCTCAAGGATGAAAGTCTGGGAAACGAGCTTGGAGCTGATGAAGTGACTCCCATGTGGCATCCTCTGGAAACGCATTGGTCCACTCCACTAAGACTTCTGTGATGGCTCTTCCCCCTCTCTTCCCAATTCTCCTGTCAACAATTCTCAGGGGTTCCTTACTGATTTCCCCATCTGGGTTAATAACAGGCAGTTCAGAACTATAATCAGTACTTCCGATATGTTTTTTCAGCTGGGAAACATGAAAAATAGGATGAACCCTGGAATCTCTTGGCAACTGCAATTTATATGCAACAGAACCCACTTTACCAATAATATAAAAAGGACCAAACCATTTTGGGGCAAGTTTCTGACAAGTCCTTTGTTTCACAGTCTGTTGGCGGTAAGGCTGCAGCTTCAAGTATACCAGATCTCCAATTTGATATTCACACTCAGTCCTCCTTTTATCTGCCTGTTGCTTCATCCTGATCTGAGCCCTCTGTAAATAAAATTTCACCATCTTTAAAGCAGCTTCCCTCTGTTGCAAGCCTCTGTCCACTGAAGCCACTAAGGACTCCCCTACTGTATAAGGCAAATGTTCACCTGGTGCTTGCCCATTCAAGGCTTGGTATGGGGTTGTTTGGATAGTAGAGTGGAAGGAGGTATTGTACCACCACTCTGCTAAATGCAGCCAGTTTCCCCAATCCTTTGGTTTTTCACCAGTCATACATCTCAAGTATGCTTCTATACATTGGTTCACCTTCTCGGTCTGGCCATCAGTTTGTGGATGATAGGCCGTTGAAGGTTTGATCTTCACTCCAAGTTTCTGAAAAAGTTCCCTCCAAAACAAGCTCATAAAGATTTTGTCTCGGTCACAGATGATATCTCCAGGTAAACCATGCAGTTTGAAAATGTTCTCCATGAAACATTGTGCCACATCCTTGGTAGTAAAGGGGTGGGCCAATGCTATGAAGTGCCCATACTTAGTTAGCCTGTCCACCACTACCATAATGACATCTTTCTTCCTTGAAACTGGTAAGCCTTCAATAAAATCCATACTTATGGATGCCCAAGCAGATTCAGGAATAGGCAAAGGTTGCAAAAGGCCTCTAGGATGTATCAGATCAGCTTTGTTTCTTTGACAAACTGTGCATTCCCTCACCCATCTTTTTACTTCCTTCCTCATCCCTTTCCAATACATTAAAGCCCCCAACCTCTTGATAGAAGCATGAGCTCATGAATGGCCACCTATGGGACTTGCATGGAAGTATTCAATCAATTTTTTCCTCAAATCAGCATCTTCTCCAATTACTAGCTTCCCTTTCCTCTTCAACTGTCTCCCATCCCAAGCATACTTAGAGTGCTTCCCAGAACCATTCTTCAGATCCTCTATGATCCTTTTCAGTTTATCATCCTCCTCCCATGAGTTAGCTATCCTTTTGAAAAATTCAGTGGAAATAGAACTAACTATCAAGTTTTGAAGTAACACCCCTCCAGGCCTCCTAGAAAGTGCATCAGCTACTGTGTTATTGATGCCTTTCTTGTAGCACACTTCAAAATCATATCCCATCATTTTAATGACCCACTTCTGTTGTGCTGGGGTCACAGCTTGATTTTCAGTCAAGAATCTTAAGCTCTGGTGGTCAGTCTTAATCTTAAAATGCCTCCCAACCAAGTAATTCGACCACTTTTTAACTGCCACCAATGCAGCCATCATTTCTTTCTCATACACTGATAAAGCCTGGTGTCTTACTCCCAATCCTTTGCTGAGGAAAGCTAATGGTCTCCCACACTGAGTCAGAACAGCCCCAATCCCCATCTCAGAGGCATCAGTCTCCACAACAAACTCCATTTCCCAATTAGGTAAAACCAAGGTAGGAGCTGAACTTATAGCTTCCTTCAGTTTTTTGAAAGCTACCTCTTCCTCCTGAGTCCATTTCCATCCTCCCTTCCTCAACAGATTGGTTAATGGTCTTGCAATCCACCCATATTGTTTAATAAACCTCCTGTAATAGCCTGATAACCCCAGAAATCCCCTCAACTCTTTGACTGTAACAGATGCAGGCCACTCCATTATACACTGAACCTTCTCTTTATCCATGGCAATCTTCCCACCAGAGATGCTATACCCCAAATAATCTATTTCAGTTGCCCCAAAGCAACACTTACTTTGTTTAGCAAACAATCTGTGCTCCCTAAGGATCCCCAACACTTCCTTCAAATCTTTCAGGTGAGCATCCCAGTCTTCTGAATAAACTAAAATATCATCAAAGAAGACTAATACAGATTTCCTCAGCAACCCTTTGAATACTTTGTTCATAAGCCCCTGAAATGTGGCAGGAGCATTAGTAAGGCCAAATGGCATTACTAAAAACTCATAGTGCCCCTCATGTGTTCTGAAAGCAGTCTTGTGAATATCAGGACCCCACATTCTAATCTGATGATACCCTGACCTCAGATCCAGTTTGGAGAACACCCTAGGTCTTCCCAGTTCATCAAGGAGTTCTTCAATCACAGGCATAGGGAATTTGTCTTTGACTATGACTTGATTCAATCTTCTATAGTCTATGCACATTCTCCATGACTCATCCTTCTTCCTCACCATCACAATTGGAGATGAGAAGGCACTAGTGCTATCCCTGATGATGCCAGATTGTAGCATTTCAGCCACCATTCTCTCAATAATGTCTTTCTGCACACTAGGATATCTGTAGGGCTTTACCTTGATCACAGCATCTTCATTGATCAAAGGAATTTTATGGTCTTGTGCTCTCTCAGGTGGTAAATCTTTAGGTTCCTCAAAGACATCCTAAAACTCCTTCAACAATGCCTGAATTCCCTGGTTGCTTTTCTCTACTGTTCCCTTCATTTCCAAATGGGCATTTAAGGCCATTAAGGAGAAATTGCATGGACTGGTTGTGCCTCTCATTAGCTTAGCACAAGCTTTTGTATCTGTCCATTGGAATGATTCTGACTTGCACCCTTTTAATTCCACCAACTCCCCATTGTATCTAAATTCCATCTTCAGTTCTGCAAAATCCCATTTAATGGTTCCTAGCTGAGAGAACCATTGAACACCAAGAACCACATCACAGTTCCTTAGAGCCAAAACCAGAAAATCAGATTGGAAGCAATACCCTTGTGCCTCCCACTTCACCTTCAAACATTCACCAAGAGTGCCCAGAGAATTGCCATCTGCCACTGTGACTCTCAATTGCTTCCTCTTATCCACCAGCATCCCTAGTTTCTTCACCACAGCCAAACTGATAAAGTTGTGGGTGCTTCCAGAATCTAACAATGCAACACAGTCCATGTTCCCCACCTTAATTCTCAACTTCATAGTTTCCCACTGATCAGTCCCCCATATAGCTTGTAGAGACAGGATAGGTGACTCAGTTGCATGACTCTCTATATTTGCCAGCTCCCCATGATCCTCACAATCCAAAAACTCTTCCTGCTCACCTTCCTCTTCGATGCCTTCAACCAGAATCTGGTACAATTGAGATTTTTGACACTTGTGCCCTGGGGAGTATTTCGCAGCACACCAGAAGCACAGAACCTTCCTACGCCTCTCTTCTATCTCAGCAGCTGACAAGGCCTTCCCAGCTCCTCTGGAGTTGTTAACACTAGGTCCCTTCGGATGCACTGGACTTAGTGCTTTAGGAGTTGTGTTCCTGGAAGCAATAGATGGGGCAGAGGAATTCACTCCACTCACTGAGCCTTTGAATCCAACTAATGCAGGTCTAGGAGGAATGGAAATTGCAGAAGGAGCTACTGTTCTACTAAAACTAGAATATGATCTCTTAGGTCCAGGGAAAAACATGCTCTCAAGATGTTTGGCCATTTGAAAAGCTTCCGATAATGATGAAGGATGCAAAAGTTGAACATACTGGCTAATCTCCAACCTTAAATATGCTTTAAAGAGGCTCAAGACATAGTCATCTAGGAGGTTTACCTGATTCAGCAAATCGATGAAGTCCTCATAATACTTCTCTACCGAATCCGTCTGCCACAGTCCGACCAAATCTGAAAATGGATCTTCGAACCCTCCTGGTGCAAACCGTTCCTTCATCTTGGTCAGATACTGATTCCAGGTCAGTTGATTCAACTCTGAAAGATTTTTCGTAGCAAAATGGTGCCACTGTAGTGCTTTTCCCTCCAAATGAAGCATCACCAACCTTACTTTGGCACTCTCCGGCGTCCGTTCAGCCTCGAAATATTGTTCCAGTTTGCAGAGCCATCCCTTGAAATCAGACCCATCAAATTTTGGGCACAACAGTTTGTATGCCCAATTCCCAGTGTGGATCTGGTCCTCACTTCGCTCCTTAGGATCCTCATCATCTAGGATAGTAACCTCAGGTCCCTTATCCTCCACTGTTGCTCCAGCTGAGTTAGTGTTACCCAGATTCGACGAACTAGGGCCAGAACCCGTCGCACCCTGAGTAGCCGAATTGATATTCATGGAACCCACTACCTTCCCAATCGATTCGTCCAATAAATTCTTGAAATCAACCATCAACTGGACCTTGAACTCCGCAAGCTTAGCTTCCACTTTCTCATCAAGCTTCGAGATTTCAGACTGTAATCTCTCTGATTCCAACTGCCATGTGTTAGCTTGACTCGACTGTTGCCTAGTTTCCACCATCGTTCGGATCGATGATAGCTCTGATACCCTTGCTATTGCTGTAAATCGAAGAATGGATTCAAAGTAGAAATTCAAAGAAAAACAAATAGAAAAGGGGAGAAAGACAGTGTATATCTCAGAGATATCCAAATAACCAACATCAACAAGAATGAGGATGGCTGCGTCTTAGCAAGCCCTATAAACCCTATCCACCAAAACGGCAGCATTTCCAAGTCTTTCTTATTAACCCTGATACGCACCATATCATTAAACTAAAAATGGCAATTTAAACAAAACACACACAACGGTAAATTAAAACTCCCAACGGCTATAACAGATCCTCAATTCGAGCCATTGCAGAAGAATCCATGGGGGAATCTAAAAACAACCAATCAAGATTCATGGATTTTGGGTGAAAATGAATTGAAATATTAAAGGATATGCGAAATAGAAAAGAAGATGGATTGAATTGATGGAATATTGAAATTTGTGGGTTAATTTTTTAGAATTAGGGTCAAATTAAAATAAGTGTAGAACTTGAGGGCTAATTATGTAATTATATCAATTTATATTAACTGCCACATCATCAACCGTTTAATTTTTAACGGCGTTGGACCAATTTGCTACTTTTTTAAGTCGAGGGACCAATTTGTAACTTTTGATAGTCGGAGGATGCAAAAGATAATTGAAGTATAGTCGGTGGACCATTTATGTAGTTTACCCTATTTTATAGGATGAGTCTACCACCTCGACGAACACCGCTGAATACTACTAACGTTGGACACCATTAAGTTGTTTAATAAATATTAAAAATCTTAAAAACTCAACATATAATTATAAATTATTTAAAATAAAATTTTAATTAAATTATTATATATATATATATTATTTTTTTTATTTTTTAATAATTAGATCAAATACAAACCTTAATTAATTTAAAAAATAAAAAACCCTAAACATTGAATTATAAACTCTAAACTCTAAAATTTAAACCCTAAACTCAAACCCCAATACCCTAAACACTAAATATAAAATTCTAAACCTTAAATCATAAAATCATAAACCACAAACCATAAAGCCTAAATCCAATGTTCAAATTCAGGGTTTATAGTTTAAGGTTTAAGGTTTATAGTTTTAGGTTTTGGGTTTAGGATTTTAGGTTTAGGGTTCTGAGTTTAGGATTTAGGGTTTATGGTTTTTTATTTTTAAATTGACTAAAATTAGTATTTGATCCAATTATTTTTAAAAAAATTATATAGGGAAATAATTTAATTAAAATTTTACTTAAAATAAAATTTATAATTATATTTTGAGTCCTTGAGATTTTTAATTTTTATTAATCAATTAAATGGTGTTCAACGATGTTTACTGTTGGTCTAATATTGTAAAATTTCCCTTAAAAATATCATTATCAGGTTTGAACCTTTGTTATTAATAAATACTTGATGAATTAAATATACTCCATTTTTTCATTCAAAATAACTATTGAATATAAAATAGAAAAATTCTACAACGCTCGACGAACACCGTTGAACACCACTAACACTGAAACTGCTGAACACCATTAAATTAAGTAATGAAGATTAAAAGTCTAAACCCGAAATCTAAAACTTGAAACCCTAAACCATAAACCTAGAATCTAAAACCCAAAATTTTAAACTATAAACCTTAAACTCAAAACTTGAAACCCTAAACATTAAACATTGAATCATGAACCATAATATAAAAACACTAAACCCTAAATTTGAACATTTGATTTAGGCTTTATGGTTCATAAGGTTTACAATTTAAAGTTTAGGGTTTTTATTTTTTTTAAAATTGATTAATGTTGGTATTTGATCTAATTATTTTAAAAAATAATATATATGGAAAATAATTTGTTGAGTGGATCAAAAGATCGAAATAAACCAAGAGGGGGGTGAATTGGATTTTTAAAGTTCTTGGTGGTGGAATTTGCAAATAAAAATGGTAGACAAGGAATTTTAGAGTGGTTCAAGTTCCAAATGAACTCTACATCCACTACCTTAGCTTCACTAAGGATTTGCAACAATTCCACTAATTGCTCTTCCCCTTTTTTAGGCTAAGGAGGTAACCCTTACAATTTTCGGTCAAATTTTCTACCCAAAATTTGACCCAATCCTCACACAATTGAAACAAAGAATTTGTTGGCTAAGCAAGTATCTCTCAAATACAAATATAGCCCAATTACAAGCACTCAACCCAATTGAAATGGTAAGAATGAAAAATACAATTGGGGTTACAAGACAATAATGGGATTTAGGCACAAATGCTTGGATTTGATGTTTGGATGTTTGCTTTAGGATCAATAGTTGTTGCTGAGGCTTTTAGTGGTCCCTTTTATACCTTCTCATTGAATTCTAGCCGTTGTGGTTGTTGCATTCATCAATAGAGCCGTTGGGGTGTTATCTTCCCTCTATAAATGCAGTCTGCAACCAACCGTTTCGAAACGCCCGACCCTGTTTCTAAACAGAACAAAATAGAAAGAGCCGTTGGGGTGCATTTAAGAGCCCGTATCGAAACGGTTAGATCTGTTTTGATACGCTAAGAGCCGTTTCGAAACTTGTTTCGAAACATTTTGCCACTGTCAAGGACCGTATCGAAACGGCTTGAGATCGTTTCGATATGCCTTAACGGTTTGTTAAAAATCAGTTAAAAACATTCAACGGTCATATTTTTCAAATTAGTTTTTAAGCCGTTTCGAAACACTTGATGTCGTTTCGATACGGTGTCTCAATGTTCTTAAGTCGTTTCAATACTTGTTTCGAAACACGGGTTGGCAGTGTTGAAATCGTTTCGATACCCGTTCTGAAACATGGACTCACAGTTTCAAAACTGTTTCGGAACGCCTTAGGCCGTTTCGAAACGGTTACTCAAAAATCACTATTTTGGCCTTAAGAACACTTAGAAAATATTTGATAAAATTAGTTTTTAACTTAGGCATATTGTTTAAAATATATAGAGAGGTTTGAGGACTTAAAAATTCGTTTTCACATTTTCAATTTAGTCCTTAGGTTCTTTAGTTATATCAAAATTAAAATATCGGTTTCACAATCTCCCCTTTTTGATATAACAAAACAAAAGTTAGAATTTTTAAGAGTTTTGAAAATTTTGAACACATTCTAACTCCCCCTCAATTTAAGATAGGTTTTTAAAGTTTTAAAAAAAATTTAGGGATTTAAATTCAAGGTTTAAAACTTAAAAACACTTAAAACATTTAAAACGAATTTTGGCTCTTAGATTACTTCTCCCCCTTTTTGTTAGATCAAAAATAATAAACAAGGCTCAAAGAGAAGATATAGGGTTAAAAGCAATAATCAATAAGCAATAAGCAATAAGCAACATAATATTAATTCATAAAATTAAAATATCCAAAACATAAATCTTCAACAATAAGTTCAAAGCATAATCCCAAATAAAATCAAAGCATAGGTTCATAAAACATAAGAAATAAAGATGCAAACTTAAACCTAAAATGCATAGCTAATATGATATGTCATGAGAATCCTAAGCATCGTCGTCGTCACCATCATCATTCATGGATTCATCATCGCTCTTGACTTGAGAACGACGAAAATTCATCCATTGGCCATAAAAGGTGGAGAAGGACATGTCCATGGTCGATTGTTGATTCTCAAGGGATTGGAGTCGATTCTCATTGGCAAGGAGACGATCCTCTACGGATTGCAAGCGGGTATTGATAGCACCAAACCCTCTAGACATGTTAGTGTCTAAAGTGTTTAACCGGTCGGTAAGGAAAGCCGTGAGAGCTTCATTGTTTGCGACTGGAGCTTGTGGTTGAGGTTCAACGGGAGGAGGAGGAGGTGCTTCCCTATCAACACGTTTTCATTGCCCATTGTTTACATAGCGAAATCCGGACCTACGGAGAGAAGACTCACCAATTTTTGACTTGCGGGGTTCCGGAGAGTCATAGGTGCAATCAAGATTAAGCTTGCTAAAGATGTGACTTAAAACCGTTCCATAAGTGAAAGATTTTAGGACATCGGTGTCACGAAGCTTAACATTATTGACTATCTCGGCAAACATGATCTTAACAAGATTAGGGCGCTCACCACGTCGAAAACATTCAAGCCAAAAATAGTCTACTTGACGAATGTGAGAAAATTTACCTCCGGAGGGGCGAAGAAACCACGAGACCATCAAGTGGAGGAATCTATCATGCGCATCCAAGGTAAGCACCGAACCGGTGTGAGAACCAAAGTGACTCTCATTCTCTATTCCTTCGTTCTTAAGAGCAAAAGTAGACTCCAAGAAAGGGATGTCAATGACAATCCTCTTGCCCAAGATAGAAGACTCAAGGCCAACCACTTCGGAGTTGTCTTCACTATTAATAAATTGAGCATTTGAGTAAAAGAGAAGTACCATGTGCTTGTAGCAAATATCCGGGATACTTAACAAGACACGGAAATCCCATTCTCTTAAACGGTCGAGGTAACGAAAGAGAAAGCGCTCGGAGTCAAGAAACGCGAGGTCAACAACACGCTCACGACGAATTTCAAGCTCCTTAACATAATTGAAA
The DNA here is from genome assembly GCA_958450335.1 of Hibiscus tridactylites. Lineage (NCBI taxonomy): Eukaryota > Viridiplantae > Streptophyta > Magnoliopsida > Malvales > Malvaceae > Hibiscus > Hibiscus tridactylites. The sequence goes on along the minus strand of OY288278.1, from coordinate 59,350,014 downwards.
CGATCCCTCATCTCTTGAGTTTGAAGAGTTTTTTGAAATAGCTGGGTGAGATTAGGACGAATACTCGATTCACTTGCTTGACCGGTCTTACGCTTTTTGCTAACGTTCTCCGTAGACATCCTAAAACATAAAGCAAGCAATTTAAAACAAATTTGAAGTGTATGCATGAAGATCTTAATTCAATCCAATGTTAAATCCCACTTAGGTTTAAAAAAAAGTTTTAAAAACAAAGAAACAAAACAAAAAAAAATTAAGAGAAAAAAAACAAATTAAAAACAGTAAAGAAAATACGAATGAAAAAATATATATTCGAATCAAAAAATTGAAAATTTTGAAATTTTTTTACAAGATTTGAAAAACCCAAGCATCAAAACACATAAACTATACAAAATTAAAATTTCCTAACCTAAGATTCGAATATAAATTGAAGGACAAAGAAAAAGATGAAAATATACCTTAAATTGGGATTTTGGATGAATATATGAAAATCCTTGCACAAGATTGTTGATGCTTGCTTAGACTTGTGTTTAAGAGTAAAAGCCCTCAAGATTTGGTGAAAAACAATGAGGTTTAGAGGGTTTTTATAGGAGAAAATCATTTTAGGGTTTCTAGGGTTTTGGGGAGTGTTTTAATTTAGGTTAAACTTTAACATCAAAGCCCCTTTAAAGCAGTCCGCGAACTCGTTTCGAAACGCGGGCACGAAAGTTTGACCGATTTTTCAACACCAGCTGACCGTTTTGATACGGGTTTGACCGTATCGAATCCCCGTTGACTCGTATCGAAACTTGTTTCGATACACCCCTTGGCAGTAGCCAAAACATTTCGAAACCCTTGGAAGGCGTTTCAAAACGCCCTTCTCTCAGATAGAAATTTAAAGCAACCGTATCGAAATAGGTGGACCCGTTTCGATACACCTTGGCCTGGAAGTGCAGATGAGGCTCTAAAAATGCAGAAAAATGAAATTTTCTAAGGCCTATCTTGTATGAATGACATGAATTAGCAGGAAAAACATATGCAAATATAAACATACTCCCCTAGCTATAGGCATGGATAAAATTAGGAGTAAAAACACATAAACATGACATTTCACAAAATCAAGCAATTTTAAGCACAAAATAGGTCCTAAAAGGTTAAGATAGGCTAGTTAGACTTAACTCTCTCCTAATGGACCAAAACCGCTCTTTGTCTAAAGGTTTTGTAAATATGTCCGCTAATTGATTTAAGGTGTCAACATACTCTATAACCACATCTTTCGTAAGGACATGATCTCTAATGAAATAATGCCTTATTTCTATGTGTTTGGTTCTAGAGTGTTGGATGGGATTTTTTGTCAAACATATAGCGCTAGTGTTATCACATTTAAGGGGTATGGTTTCAACTTTAATACCATAATCTAAGAGTTGTTGCTTCATCCAAAGGACTTGAGCACAACAACTCCCTAAGGATATGTACTCGGCTTCGGTGGTAGATAAGGCTACACTATTTTGTTTCTTAGAGAACCAAGATATGAGCATACTACCTAGGAATTGACAAGTTCCCGAAGTACTCTTCCTATCAATTTTGCATCCCCCATAATCCGCATCCGAATAAGCATGAAGGTTGAAGGTGGAGTCTCTAGGGTACCAAAGACCTAAACAAGGCGTATCTCTAAGGTACCTAAATATTCTCTTAACGGCTATAAGGTGAGACTCTCTAGGACTAGCTTGAAACCTAGCACACAAGCAAACACTAAACAAGATATCTGGTCTACTTGCGGTAAGGTAAAGCAATGATCCAATCATAGAACGGTAAAGCTTAGACTCAACACACTTACCTCCTTCATCTTTGTCAAGCTTTGTAGATGAGCTCATAGGTGTGACTTGAGGCTTTGCATTCTCCAAGCCAAACTTCTTGAGCATATCCTTTATGTACTTTGCTTGATTGATGAAGGTGCCATCCTTATTTTGCTTGATTTGGAGTCCCAAAAAGAATGAGAACTCCCCCATCATGCTCATCTCGAATTCACCTTGCATTAGCTTAGCAAACTCTTTGCAATGACATTCGTTAGTAGAACCAAAAATAATATCATCAACATAAATTTGTACTACTAAGATGTCATTTTTATACCTTTTTATAAAAAGTGTAGTGTCCACCTTGCTTTTTTCAAAACCTTTTTCAATTAAAAAGTTTGAAAGCCTTTCATACCAAGCTTTAGGAGCTTGTTTTAAACCATAAAGAGCTTTAGTGAGTTTGAAAACATGATTTGGAAATTTTGAGTCTTCAAAACCCGGTGGTTGTTACACATACACTTTTTCATTTATAAAACCATTTAAAAACACGCTTTTAACATCCATTTGAAAAAGCTTGAAATCATGATAACATGCATATGCAAGCAACATCCTAATGACTTCCATTCTAGCTACGGGTGCATAGGTTTCATCAAAATCTATTCCCTATTCTTGAGTGTAACCTTGTGCTACTAGTCTAGCTTTATTTCTCACAATGTTACCACTCTCATCTAGTTTGTTCCTAAAGACCCATTTAGTTCCTATAGTAGATTGATTACTAGACCTATCAACTAATGTCCAAACATTACTTCTCTCAAATTGATTTAAATCTTCTTGTATAACCATAATCCAAAAATCATCTTTCAATGCTTATTTTATATTCTTAGGCTCTATGCATGAGATAAATGCAACATGATTCATTAATCTAAGAGAAGATCGAGTGGTTACCCCATTGGATGGATCACCCAAAATTTCACCATCTTTGACATAGTTGAACTCTCTTGGGTAGCTCACTTCCTTTTCCTCAAGAGCCAAGTCCTTCAAGGCTTCAAGAGGTGGATCTTGCGTGTCCTCTTCTTTTGTTGGAATCTCATCCTCCTTTGAGGTTTGTCCTCCATCAAAGGCATTTATGATTCCTACATCATCATCATCACAAGAATCCTTCCTTGGAAGGAGGTTATCATCGAATACAACATGTATAAAATCTTCTACTACTAAAGTTCTTTTGTTAAATACATGATAAGCTTTAGAGGTTAAAGAATATCCTATGAAAATAGCTTCATCACTTTTTGCATCAAATTTACCTAAGTTGTCTTTTCCATTATTTAAAACAAAACACTTGCAACCAAAAGGATGAAAATAGCTAATGTTAGGCTTTTTAGATTTTAAAATCTCATAAGGTGTTTTCTTTAAAATTAGCCTAATCATTACTCGGTTAACAATATAGCAAGCGGTGTTTGTGGCTTCCGCCCAAAAATGTTTAGGTAAATTATTTTCACAAAGCATGGTTCTAGCCATTTCTTATAAATTTCTATTTTTCCTCTCAACTACCCCATTTTGTTGAGGAGTTCGAGGAGCCGAAAAATAGTGGCTAATACCATTTTCATTAAAAAAAATTTTAAACCCTAAATTTTGAAACTCGGTTCCATGATCACTTCTAATATGTGAAATTCCAAGTTCAAGATCATTTTGGGTTAGTTTTGAAAATGTGATGAATTTTTCTAAAGCCTCATCTTTAGTACTTAAAAATAGAACCCAAGTAAATCTAGAAAAATCATCAACAAGAACAAATGCATAAGATTTACCACCCAAGCTCATAGTCCTAATTGGCCCAAATAAATCCATATGGATAAGTTGTAAACATCTACTTGTAGAAACATCATTAATGGATTTAAAAGAAGACTTATGTTGTTTACCCTTAGAACATGCATCACAAATTTAATCGTTTGAGAACTTAATCTTGGGTAAACCTCTAACTAGATCAAGGGAAACTAGTTTTTATAAAACACTAATGCTAGCATGTCCTAGTTTCCTATGCCACAACCATGCATCATTTTCATTTTGTGCTACCAAACATGCATGAGATGTATGTATGTCATCTAGATGCACCATGTATATGTTCCCTATGTGATGACCTATGAGCATAATGTTATTAGATTTAATGTCAACAATTTTGCACCCATTTTTATCAAATAAAACATTAAATCCTTTATCGCACAATTGACTTATACTCAACAAGTTATGTTTAAGACCATTGACATACAAGACATTTTCAATAAGAATAGTAGAGTGATTACCTATGGAGCCAATACCTTTAATGTGGCCTTTGGAGTTGTCACCAAATGTCACCACTCCTCCACTTTTTGGCTTTAGATCCATGAATCTACTATTGTCTCCGGTCATATGCCTCGAGCATCCACTATCAAGGTACCATGAGTTTTGACTTTGTGCTTTGGCCTTGTAGCAATGCTCCCCCTACAAACAAAGATATTAAACTTTTGTTTTTGGTACCCAAATCATTTTGGGTCCATGAGTGTTAGCTCCCAATAACTTGGTTCCCTTAGGAATCCAAGATGACATAGCAACAATGTTATTAGATTTTACAAGTTCCTTAGGAACCCATACACTTCTAATCCTTTTAGTTCTACTATGTCTAGGAAAGCTACCTTGTTTGTAGTAATTAGTCTTTTTCCTAGGTTGGTTTGTTTTTGAAGATTCACCTATTTCATGCTTCACACTACCAACATTTTTAAAAGACTCTTTGAGCTTGTTAAGCTCATCTAACACCTTTGGTGTTCACTATTACATTGAGAAAGAAGATTATTAAGGTCAATATTTTCTTCTTGGAAGAATTTTAGTTCATCTTTCAACCCTAATATCTTTTTCTCAAATTTTAAATTAGCTTGAGAAAGTGAGTCATTTTTATCATTTAGTTCCAAATAATTTTCTTATTCCTAATGACCGACTCCTTGTATTTCTCAACTAATTCATCATAGACCTCTTGCAACTCATCATATGCATCATTTAATTCATCATATGTAAAATCTAAAGATGATGAGTTAGAGGTTACCGTGGAGGAATCTTCCTCAAGTGCCATGAGGCAAAGGTTGGCCACTTCTTGTTCGTCATCCTCGGATGACTCCTCATCACTCCAAGTAGCAAGCTTAACTTTGAGCTTCTTCTTCTTCTCAAAGCCCTTCTTCTTGAGTTGAGGGCACTCCGAATGTATGTGGCCGGGTTTATTGCACTCGAAGCAAATGATTTGATCCCTTGCTTCTTCTTTGTTTTTACCTTTGAAGTCCATCTTTTTTGAATTTTTCTTCCCCGGTTGGACCTCATAAAGCATGAGAATCGTTTGGCTATCATAGCCAATTCTTCTAGCTCATCCTCCTCACTAGAAGAGCTCTCATCAAGTAATGAAGCTTTGAGAGCTATTCCCATCTTCTTCTTCTTTTCCACCTCTAGCTTTTCTACTCTTTTCTCTTCCTTCTTTTTCTCTTCTTCCCTTCCTTGCTTCATAATCTCATGAGTAAGGAGAGAACCCACTAGCTCATCAAGCTTTAAAGTCTTCAAATTTTTGGCTTCTATGATGGCGGTTCTCTTCCCATTCCAAGATTCAGGAAGTGAGTAGAGTAGCTTCCAGACAAGCTTGTCTTCCGGTATAGTCTCTCCAAACCCTTTAAGCTCATTGACTATGGTTGAGAAGCGATCAAACATCTTGGACACCGTCTCATCGGGCTCCATCTTGAAATTCTCATAACTAAGATTGAGAATTCCAATCTTAGCTTCCTTGACATCGTTGGTTCCCTCATAGGTGGTCTCAAGAGTATCCCACACTTCTTTGGCACTCTAAAAAGAGCATGTGAAGAGCTTTGTCATTTATTTGAATCTTCTTCCTCTCTTCTTCACTCATTTCCATCTTCTTCTTCAAAACTATCTTCCCTTCACTATCTTGCTTCAATGGAATGTAGGGGCCATCTTCAATGACATCCCAAACCAAGTAATCATTGGACTTAATGAAGAGGCGCATCCGATTCTTCTAAAACGGATAGTTGTCACCATTGAAGAAAGGTGGTTTTGTAGTGGATTGAGACTCATACATGCTCGAACCGGAGGTAGATGCCATCTCTTGATTTTTGGATGATCACACTCTTCCTAGGAACTTCTCTTGTGGTTGTTAATCCTCAAAGAGGTAGGCTCTGATACCAATTGTTGAGTGGATCGAAAGATCGAAATAAACCAAGAGGGGGGTGAATTGGATTTTTAAAGTTCTTGGTGGTGGAATTTGCAAATAAAAATGGTAGACAAGGAATTTTAGAGTGGTTCAAGTTCCAAATGAACTCTACATCCACTAACTTAGCTTCACTAAGTATTTGCAACAATTCCACTAATTGCTCTTCCCCTTTTCTAGGCTAAGGAGGTAACCCTTACAATTTTCGATCAAATTTTCTACCCAAGATTTGACCAAATCCTCACACAATTGAAACAAAGAATTTGTTGGCTAAGCAAGTATCTCTCAAATACAAAATATAGCCCAATTACAAGCACTCAACCCAATTGAAATGATAAGAATGAAAAATACAATTGGGGTTACAAGACAATAATGGGATTTAGGCACAAATGCTTGGATTTGATGTTTAGATGTTTGCTTTAGGATCAATAGTTGTTGTTGAGGCTTTTAGAGGTCCCTTTTATACCTTCTCATTGAATTCTAGCCGTTGTGGTTGTTGCATTCATCAATAGAGCTGTTGGGGGTGTTATCTTCCCTCTATAAATGCAGTCTGCAACCAACCGTTTCGAAACGCCCGACCCTGTTTCGAAACAAACCAAAATAGAAAGAGCCGTTGGGGTGCATTTAAGAGCCCGTATCGAAACGGTTAGATCTGTTTCGATACACTAAGAGCCGTTTCGAAACTTGTTTCGAAACATTTTGCCACTGTCAAGGACCGTATCGAAACGACTTGAGATCGTTTCGATACGCCTTAACGGTTTGTTAAAAATCGGTTAAAAACATTCAACGGTCATATTTTTCAAATTAGTTTTAAAACCGTTTCGAAACACTTGATGTCGTTTCGATATGATGTCTCAATGTTCTTAAGCCATTTCGATACTTGTTTCGAAACACGGGTTGGCAGTGTTGAAATTGTTTCGATACCCGTTCCGAAACATGGACTTACAGTTTCAAAACTGTTTCAAAACGCCTTAGGCTGTTTCAAAACGGTGAATCACTGTTTTGGCCTTAAGAACACTTAGAAAATATTTGATAAAATTAGTTTTTAACTTAGGCATATTGTTTAAAATATATAGAGAGGTTTGAGGGCTTAAAAATTCGTTTTCACATTTTCAATTTAGTCCTTAGGTTCTTTAGTTATATCAAAACTAAAATATCGGTTTCACATAATTTAATTGAGATTTTATTTTAAATAATTTTTAATTATAGTTTGAGTCATTGAGATTTTTAATCTTTATTAATCAATTTAATGATGTTTAACATTATTCGTGTTCAGCGGTGTTCGTCGAGTGTGGTAGACTCATCCTATTTTTGAATGATAAATTTAAATGACAAAAGTAATATTAAATATTATTTAGGGTAAACTACTTTATTGGTACATGAACTCTACCCAATTCAGTAGTTTAATGCATTTACTTTTTTCGTTTCTAGTTTCATACATGAATTTTTATTCCGTCAACGAATTTACCCTTTTTGTTATAGAAGATGATGTGGACTTTTAGACCAGTCAAAAATTGACATGTGCCATATTTTTTATAAAAAAAATCTTCATTTACTTATGGGGAAATGACAAGATTAACCCTTTATCTTTTATAGATTTTTTAACTTTGTCCTTAACCTATAAAAAAAAACAAAATAAAAAACTTTACCCTTCTTCTCCGAGCCTTAATTCTCTACATTCATGGACAAAATAGAGCATAAGCACACAAGGCTTAGTGAGGAGTGCTCAAAAACAAAACACCATCAATGCCTTAAAACCATTTTCCAAGTCCATATTGAAATTTCATTTCAATTAACTTAAATCATCATTTGAAAACTATCATGCCTTTAAAACCATGCACTTTCCTTAAACAAAATCAACATAATAAACCTCATGCAATATGTATCATGAATCAACAACAAGTTCCATTGCTGACACGCGAAGCCTTGATTAGCCGACACGTAACTAAGCGTCCGAAGCTCCCGAAACTTCACCGGTTGCTTCCAAAATGTTCTCTCCTGTTATAAACACATAAGAACAGATGATTAATGCATCTCAATGCATTCAAAACTCCAGCAAGAAATCCTACCACGTTGCCTTGCCCAAAACAACCAAAACGCCCATCCGAAACAACCGAAAACATCAACGATTACCCTTCAAACTAAACCCAGCCAAAACCTAACACTTCCAACCATTTATTATCATTGATTAACATCCAAAATCATCCTATTATCAACCTTATACCTCCACCATTCCCAAAATCACACTAACACCTCAAAAACCCAATTCTAACAACCTAATCAACCAGAGATCCAAATAGTTTCGGGATTACTATGCTTAAACCTCAATCTCAACATTAATAAACTTCCAAAATATGATTAAAATCAATCATAAATCAGCCAAAACAGTTCCATTACGAAAATTACACAAAATCATCATTTAAAGTTTGATTTAGCCATTTTCTTCAAATCAATCATGAAACTTGTTAAGAAATGTAATTAAAGAGACAAATACTTGGGAATTTCATTAAAGAACCTTTATTAGAGGAGAAGCATAAAAATTATCTCTAATGCCTTGCTATTCCTTCAATTGACAAGATTTGATTGAAAATCTTCAAGAATCCATTGAAACAAGTTGAGGAAACTCCATGGAAATCATTTGGAAATCAAAGTAAAATGAAAAGAAAAAGATCTCTGGAAGTTTTGAAAGAAAATGAGTGGTTGGATGATGAGAAAAGAGAGAAATGGAAGTTACGTCAAAATGAGTTTGTAAAGCTTAATTCCTTTTTAATCAAAACCCTTTTTAATCTTTTTAATCAAACACATTTAAAACATGTCATATTAAAGGAATAGCTGATTAAACTTGCATTAGCTCCCTAAAGATTCTAAGTTTTGGCTCTTTTACAAAATAACCATTAAAAACAATTTTTTTTCTTCCATTTCTATGATTTAGCACTAAACCGAAATGTCCACCTTCCAAATGTCATTTTCCAAAATTGACTTCACTGAACCCTTATATACATTTAAAAAGGATTTTAGAAAATTTTCTCATATTTTTATCACTTCTCGAACTAGGTTTTCCCCGAACCAATCCCGAACTAGAATCAAGAATCTCAACAGGTTCCTCATCATAAGACAAATTTGGTCGCAACTCAATATCCTCAACTGGAATAACATGCGAAGGATCCGACCTATACCTCCGCAACATCGACACATAAAACACATCATAGATTTTTTCTAACTCGGGAGGCAACCTCAACCGATATGCAACAGGACCAACACGCTCCACAACTTCATATGGTCCAATAAACCTTGGACTAAGCTTACCCTTACGTCCAAACCTCATCACCTTCTTCCAAGGTGACACTTTCAAAAATACACAATCACCAATGTAGAGCGTTTGGGTGTTCTCTAAATATGAGCACAAGTGCACACTCTTATCAAGTTATACTATAAAAGATATCGTCTCCCACAGGGATTGGACAACTTACTCGAATCGTAATTCTGCACAAATAAAAGTAAATGCACAAATAATTTTAGTTTACAAAAGAATTAAAAGTAAATAAACACAAGTAATTGGTAGAAAAGAGCAGGGTGATAGGATGGGCCAGCTTATGCTGCTCCCTAGTGTGAAACTACGTTGAATAGGTTAAGATGCTTTGCGCTGCTAGATTTTGCTGCCCTAACATAGGATGGCAGATTGGTTGCTTTGACGTTTTCGCTGCCTCGGTAGTGGAACGGAGAATTGGATTGGTGGCAAACTCAGCATACCTTCAAGGCTCGGCAGAACGCTTTGATATTGATCCTGCTTATGTCTAAGTAAGAATAATGTTGTTTCCCACTACAGATAATACCCGTCACAACGTGAATCTTGCAAAGACAACAACCTTGGTTCGTCCTCTTTTAGCCGCCTTAAACTCACACCTATGTCTAGGCCGAATTGATCAACACCTGATTAGGACGAGGATCGTACTTATCCCTTTTGTGAGTTTGACTCTCTTGATACCGAACAAATAGATAGTTGACAACTAATCTTTCGAACTTAATTGAAAACTATGAAGAGCATGGAATAAGTAAATCTTGAAGTTTTATTGTAAAAACAAACTTAATACCTAAACAACCGTTCTCACACTAGTTTACAACATAACCCAAACCCAAGAAAGAATTTAGAACATAATGGCAGCAAGAAAACCTAAGTTATGCCCAAAGGAAAACCTAAGTTGTTTGCAATTACAAAATATGTCAAGTGTATACAGGCATTAGCTAGGTCAAGTCCTTCTTGGAGTAGAAGTCTTCAAAGTAGCTTTTGCATTAAATGCAACCTTTAATTCTAACTTTCTTTGAGTTAAATGTGGACTTCTTCTCGTTTCCTTGCACCGCAAGAAATCTTGATCTCCTTACCAAATAAGAGATAATCAGTAAAATCATGGCAAAGTAAAGAATACTGTAAATATGCAATGCATGAATCTAAATATGCCTAAAATGTACTTAAGAACAACAATAATATGAGATGGAACACATATAAAATATAGGACTAATGAGCCCTTTACAACCAACCACAAACTCAATCTCCCTACGCTTGAAATCCGCATAAGAATTTTGACGATCTGAAGCCGCCTTCAATAGATCAAAAACAAGCTTTACCTTCTCTGTCGTTCCTTTAAGAAAATCTGGCAAATAAACTAAATTTTTCCCCGCTTCCGCCCAACAGAGAGGCGTCCTACACTTCCTACTATACAAGGCTTCATATGAAGCCATTTGTATACTTGCTTGATAGCTATTATTATAAGAAAACTCCACCAAAGGCAATTGGTTCTCCTAAGAACCATGGAAACCTATAACACAAGACTGCAACATATCCTCAAGCACTTGGATAACTCGCTCAGATTGACCATCCGTTTGAGGATGATACGAGGTACTAAAATTGAGTCGTGTACCCAAAGCTCTATGCAAACACTCCCAAAACCTCGATGTAAAGCTCGGATCTCTATCCGAAACTATGGAATTAGGTACACCATGTAACCTTACAACTTCCGCAATGTACAACTCTGCCAACTTATCCAACATATTTGTAGTTGTCGCAACCCTTTCGAGTTCGACTTTTTGAAAACTTCAAAACATGAGTCGCCACCAATCTTTTTGAAAAAGTGTGATTGGATCACTTTAAAACGAGTTATTTTAATAAAACATTTTATTTATTAAAATAACAACTTTGGTCTACGAAAACCAAAAAATCGGTTTGGGGATCAGTTACACGTGGGGAAGGGTTAGCACCCCCACAACGCCCAAAAGTTTGTACCTTATTGATTTCAAAAATTGTTTTCAAAATTAGAATTTGCATGTTTACAAAAATTTCGATTTTACTTATTCGTTTGATGAATATAAATCTATTTTAAGGGCCTTATCGCCCAGGAAATGAACTCCAATCACCGCCAACACTTATGGCGCTAACTCGTCATTCCCGTTTGATAAGACATCGCATTGATTAAGTTCTCTCTTTTAAACAAACCAAAGAAAAGATTAGGTGAGTTCTCGCTTTTTAGAATTTAGTGTTTAAACCCTAAGGAATATCTAAATTCATTTTATTTGTTAAAGGTATGATATTTAAAGTGTACGTTATTTTAAAAAAATGTGTATAGAGAATTTTTCATCACACAAAGGGCTCTAACTAAGTTTTTTAAGAACTTATTCCTAAGGTTTAAAACCTAAGCTAACATATTAAGCAAATAATGTATTTAAAACATGAATGCATAAAATAAATAAACAAATAATAAAAAACTGAATTAAATAAATAAGAACATGAATTAAAAGAAAATAAGAAAGAAAAGGGAAAAACCTTTTTTATTATTTTCTTAAGATAAAAGAAAACAAAAGAATATATATATAACTGAATTTGGTGATTAAATTGAAAGAAAACCAAAATACAAAGGTCAAATTATAATAAAAAGGACAAAACTGAATGATATGAAAATAAGGTAACGTGCGACGCGAGATCCATAATAGCTGGTAATGTGCGGGTTGAAACTCGGATCCAGGTCAGGCTTAGCGGGTCGATATAAAAAAAAAATCATTTTTGTTTCATTTCTCAAAACCAGAATACCCCTTTCCCCTTTTCTCTCATTTTTTGTATCCCTTGAATAAAAAAATGGCGAGCTTCTGCCGCGCCGGTTACCATCCATCGGTGCATGCCACCGTTGCTGGCGGCAGATTAAAAAAAAACACTTTTTTCGATTCCCTTTTTAAAACCCCAACCCAGAAATTTGTTTGAAAACCTCTAATCCGAACGAAAAATGAGTTCGAAATCCATTTTAAAAAAAATCTTCCGAATTCAATGAACCCAAAACATACATCCGTCATCGAGGATGTGACCTCGGTCATCATGCACGACGGCGGTTGTTCGATGATTAGGTAAAGATAAAATTTTAAAACAATTTTGCATGCATATAAGAATATGAATAGAGGAAATACCCGAAACGAAAGCTTGCTCTTATTTCTCAGAATGAAGCTTACAACTACTTGCTTCCACTGGAAATTGATTATTTTTTGGTATAATTTTAGTATCGTTGTGTGTATTTTTTTTCTTACATGCATTTTACAGTGCTATTTATAGTTACAACAATGCTTGCATTTAAAGCTTAAATCCCTAGAAATCATCTATAATGCTTCAAATACGGCTCTGATTTTATGTTGGTCGCCATTGAATCGTGATTTGCCTCTGTTTTGATCCACTTGTTCTTGATTCTTGCTTTGGCTTTGATTTAGGGATTAGCCCGTGTTGTATTTTAGGGATTTAACCGTTTGTTTCCCCCTTTTTGCATGTTCTTGGTGATAGGAAATAACTCTGTTGAGGAATGATCACGACGGGAATGAAACGACGACCATCAAGGAAGACGTAAAGGCTTGATCAGAGTTCAAGCGTCATGCGAGTGGTTGACATGCGCGAGTGAAGATCTATGTGCTCTTTGATGATGTGTTCTGGGTCGTTTGATTGCTCTTGGATCAGAGGACTGTGAGTTTGTGCAGCGCCAGACTCTTCAGCTAGGGTTTCCTGTGTCTTCATCTGTGCCGTTGGATCAGTTTTTGATCCAATGACTCCATGTTGTCTGTGCATGTAAAGAAGCAAATTAAGGTTCCAACTTTAATTAAAAAATGGGCTGATCGGGCCTTATTGTATATATGGACATGGATTCTTTTTGTAATGGATCTTATTTATAAACGAGCTCTATAAATATATTTTGTGTTTTTATTATAATTCAAATGGATCTTTTATTATTAAATGTGTTAATTAGTATACAATTATATAATAATATAAAACCAATGGTAATAATACAATACAATAACTATAAGTAGGCTTAAGTGAAAAATTTAGTGACAACAGCTGCCCCTCTTTGGTAATTCCGGTGAAACAAGAATAGAACAAGGAACAAAAGGACACTGATTTTTCACCAATTACCAAACCGTTAAAACTTCTTGTATCGATGAACTGGCGGACTTCGTTCTTCTTTTGCTCAAACGAATAAGCAGGTTCCATTCTCCAAATGCCTAAACGGATAGGCAAGTTCTATTTTCCTCATGCTTGAATAGATAAGCAGGTTTTATTCTCCTTATGACCGAATAGATAGGCAACTTCTATTCCCCTTATGCTTGAATAGATAAGCAGATTCAATTCTTCTAATGCCCGAACGGATAGGCAGGTTCTATTCTCCTTATGCTTGAATAGATAAGCAAGTTCATTTCTCCAAATGCCCGAACGGATAGGCAGATTCTATTCTCCTTATGTTTGAATAGATAAGCAAATTCCATTCTCCAAATGCCCGAACGGATAGGCAGATTCTATTCTCCTTATGCTTGAATAGATAAGCAGATTCCATTCTCCTAATGCCCGAAAGGATGGGCATGTTCTATTCACCTTATGCTTGAATAGATAAGCAGGTTGAAAAAGTTTCCATTCTCCTAATGCCCGAAAGAATGGGCAGGTTCTATTCACCTTATGCTTGAATAGATAAACAAGTTGAAAAAGTTTCCATCATTCTCATGCTTGGATGGATAAGCAGGTTCTTTTGCTGAAAAATCCTTCGTATACCTTTGAAAAATGCAATACACCATGCAATTATGATGAACATGCCCCTAGGGATGCCTAAAACATGAATGCATGTCAAGTTTATGGTTTCTTTTGTCAAAATTTGTTTTCTGTCAGAAAAATGACACATAAAGAACTTTGAACTCTGGGAACTTGGATTGTATCATCTCATCTCAACTCTGGTAAAAATGATAGGCGTCGATTCTGGCCCAAGTAATATGAATTCCTTTTCATTTCTCCACACTGAATCAGGCTTTGCACAATGATATTAGGATCACAACTGGCAGAAAAGCTAGAACATCCCATCTTTCAATTCTAGTTAGCTCCACCGATTTCTTGTTTATTAAAATTCCATCAACCATTCCTTGGAAGAAAATCTTCACCAAGGCCGCAACATGGGCTCAGCTCCGTAACTCAATTTTGCTTTATTGAGAAAATTTCTGATCTCTGCACACTCAATCCATTTATCTTGTACTCTTTGTTGGAAGGACAAACTTCTTCTTCCTCATCATTCTCATTCTTTGTACTTCTTTGCTTCATTGAAAACATTTGATCCTTGCATGCTAACATCCCTAAATCTTTTATCATTATAATTGGTACATCCATATTCAGAGACATGCCTCCTCGAGTGCTTCTAGAGCGTGAATGGAAATCCTTAGGTTTTATCATCTACAATGTCTGTAAAATTGTTCTCATTGTCATGGAAGAAAGACTGGTGATCAGGAAGGCACCCCTATTTCGCGACGCGCTGCTTTAAAGGCATCAAGACATTTGTACGACCCTTTGAGAATTCTTACTTTCCTTCTTGCTTGAGATCATTTACTTGAGAATCTTTGCAGCAAAGCTTATTTCCATTTGAATGTTTTTGATATTGGATGCTTTATTTTTGAACCTCATGCCCCAAGTTTTAATCTTAACCATGAAACGCCTCATAATCCCTGTACTTTTCAAAACTTTTCAAAGTAATACTCAAAAATCTTTTACATGTTTTATTGATGTCAAACCCATGGATTTTCATTTCAAAGTAAAATACTTTATCGAAATGGGGAAATGTCTTATGAGATGAAATTTTATTAACATTGTGGCAAACACAAGAAAGTTTACAAGGAAAGAAAGGAAAACAAGCATTCAGATATCAACAGTCCAAACTTCTCCAGTCGAAACGACGAAAGAAATCTTGAATGCCACCTTTGCTGAGGAGACTTTGAAAATGACGATGACGCATAAAATTGTGAAGCTTCAAAAACCGTAATATGCCAATACAAATTACCTGAGCCGCTCTTTGCGGGTTTTCAACTCAGATCCCCTTTTGGTTTCAAAACGCCCTTTACGAGTTTTCATTTTGAACACTCCTCTTTTTTTCTTTTCTTTTTTCTTCAAGAATAGTACTTCTTGACTGAATCCAAGTTTATCGGGTTCTGAAATTCATCTCCATCCATTTCAGCCAAGATTAATGCTCCACATGAAAAAACCTTTGTTACTATGTAAGGCCCTTCCCAATTGGGTGCCCATTTTCCTCGGGGATTTCTTTGAATTGGCAGCTTCTTCCTTGATACCAAGTCACCTTCCTGGAACTCTCTAGGGCAAACTTTCTTTTCATGAGCCCTTATCATTCTTCTTTGGTACATTTGACCATGGCATAAGGCTTTCAACCTCTTTTCCTCGATTAAATTCAACTGGCCATACCTTGCCCGAACCCATTTAGCCTCATCTAGCCCTCCATCACGGCACGAAGTGATGGTATCTCAACTTCGATTGGTAGCACAACCTCTACTTCATATACTAATGAGAACAATGTTGCCCCAGTAGATGTTTGTATCGCGGTCCGGTAAGCGTATAAAGCGAATGGTAAATTTTCATTTGCGGCCTTTACTGCTCCATTCATCTTCGGGCGATAAACCACCGAATTATGATGTTTTATGTTAAATTGTTCACAGACTCTAGCAATCATTCTGTTATTCAGGTTGGAAGCATTATCGGTGATTATACTCTCTAGTAAACCATATCTACAAATGATCTCATTCTTTAAGAATTTACAGACTGTAGATCTATTGACATTTGTGTACGGAGCCGCTTTAACCCACTTTGTGAAGTAGTCGATAGCTAGCAGAATAAAGTGATGCCCATTTGACGTTTTTGGATGAATATGCCAAATAACATCTATGCCTCACATGGAGAATGGCCAAGGAGCTGATATGACATGGAGAGATTGAGGAGGCATATGGACCTTATCAGCTTAAATTTGACACTTGTGGCATTTTCGAGAGTAGTCAATGCAATCCCCTTCCATAGTTGACCAATAATATCCAAATCGCATAATCCTTCTAGCCATGATGAAGCCACTAGGGTGAGTTCCACAGACTCCCTCACGAACCTCCTCCAAAATCAACTGAGCTTCTTTTGCATCCACGCATCTTAAGAGAATTTGATCACGACTTCTTTTATAAAGGATTTCCCCATCAAGAACAAACCCTAATGCCATTTTCCTGATCATCTTCTTTTCATTCTTTGTAACCTGAGGTGGGTATTGTTGAAGTTTTATAAATTGCAAGATGTCATGATACCACGACAAGTCGTCTACCTCTTCTTCTATGTCGTGCAATGAGCTGGTGAGTCTAGCATTTGCAACTTGATGGGCATCATCTCAGAGCCTTCACTTGCTTTAAACATGGCAGCTAGAGTATCTAGAGCATCGACCATCTGGTTTTTTTCTCTCTAGGGAGATGCTTAAAAGTGATCACATCGAATACTTTGGTTACTTCAAGGACCAACTTGTAATATTCTACCAGCTTTGCATCTTTTGTCTCTCATTCACCATGTATTTGATAAATGACCAGCGCTTAATCTTCATAAACCTTTAAATTTTGGATATTTCTTTCAATGGCCTCTCCCAGACCTAATATGCATGCCTCATATTTGGCCATATTATTGGTGGAAAAGAATTTCAAACGACCATCAAAAGGGAAGTTCACGGCCCAAGATTCTGTTGAAACCAAAACTGCCCCAGTGCCTCGTCCTAAAGCGTTTGCGGCAACATCGAAGTTCACGGCCCAAGATTCTGTTGGGGGCTCATAATTTTTTAAGATACAAATCAGATCCTCATCAGGGAAATTGAAATTTAATGCCTCATAATCGTTCTGGGCACGGCTTGCCAGAAAATTAGCTATTGCACTTCCTTTGACCGCTTTCTGACTCACATATTGAATGTCATATTCTGAAAGCAACATCTGCCACCATACTAATCTTTCTGATAGCGTTGGGGCTTCCATCATGAATTTTAACGAATCCAGCTTTGAAATTAACCATGTAGTATGATACAACATATACTACCTAAGCCTTTTAGTTGTCCATATCAAAGCACAACATAACTTTTCAATCGAGGAATATCTTGTTTCACAGTCGGTAAACTTCTTACTCAAGTAGTATATTGCCTTTTCTTTTCTTCCAATTTCATCATGTTGCCCCAATACACAGCCCATAGAGTTTTCATACACCATCAAATAGAGTATCAACGGTTTCCCTGAAATAGGCAGTACTAGAACTAGAGGGTTGGTTAACTACTCCTTAATCTTTTCTAAGGCTGTCTGACATTCTTCATTCCATGTCCCTGGGTTATTCTTTCTAAGAAACCTGAATATTAGGTCACATTTATCCGTTAATTGGGAGATGAAGCGGGCTATGTAATTTAACCTTCCCAAGAAACCCCAAACCTATTTCTGTGTTTGAGGTGGTGAGAGCTCTTGTATGGCCTTTATTTTATCAGGATCAATATCAATTCCATTTCTGCTTACAACGAAGCCCAATAACTTTCCAGACGTAACCCCAAATCTGCATTTGGTAGGGTTGAGTTTTAACTGAAACTTTCTCAACCTTTGGAAAAGCTTTTCCAGGTCCATCAGATGCTCCACTTCAGTTCTAGATTTGGCGATCATATTGTCAACATATACTTCTATCTCCCTGTGCCTCATGTCATAGAAAAGAGTAACCATGGCTCTTTGATAAGTTGCCCTTGCATTTTTCAGACCAAAGGGCGTCACTTTATAGCAAAAAGTTCCCCAAAGCCTCACAAAGGTCGTCTTTTCCATGTCTTCTGTGCACATCTTAATTTGATTATACCTAGAAAATCCACCCATTAAAGAGAAAAGGGAACGACCGGCTGTATTGTCTACCAAGGTATCAATATGTGGGAGTGGGAAGTTGTCTTTGGGGCATGCCCTATTGAGATCCCTATAATCAACACACATTTGTACTTTTCCGTATTTCTTTGGGACTGGAACAATGTTAGCTACCCATTTTGGATATTTGGCTACCTCGAGGAATCCTACGTCATATTGCTTCTTTACTTCATCTCTGATCTTTAAAAGGGTATCGACTTTCATCCTTCTAATCTTTTGCTTCATAGGCTCACACCCTACTTTTATAGGAAGCCGATGCATGACAATGTCTGTGTCAAGGCTAGGCATATCCTGATACGACCAAGCAAAGATATCTTTCAGAAGCTCAATCAAGCATTTTTGTGTCCTGACTATAAGAGTGGTACCAATCTTTACTTCACGCTTCTCTTCTTTAGTGCAAGATTCAAAATTTCAAATTCTTCTTTGTAGGGAAGAATATGCTTTTCTTCTCTCTCTACCATTCTGAGTAAGTCATTGGGCAAATTATATTCTTCCTCATAGTCAACATTTCCAACTTCTTCCAAACATAGAGGTAACTCAAAATTAACTTCTGAGTTTGACTCAGAGTCATTTGTACTATTGATATCTAAAGATCTGCAATGAAAAGGACGAAGGATATATACCAAGAAAAATAAACAACTGAATGGAATGCTTCATTTTAGGGTTTGTTCACACAGTTTTTAGGATTTCATTTTGTATGGTCTTTTGCTTTTTATTTTTCTTTGTAAAGGAAAGTTTGCAACACAAATTTATTGGAAAATCACATATTTTATTGAAATTGAAATCATAGTTTTGACATAGACCCTTTTACATAAGATCTCTAATTGCCCTCGAGCCTAGAGGCAAAAGAGTTGGTTTTGAGAATTGCTCTGAGACTATTTTAAAAACTTCAGGGACTACTTCAGCAGTCCAATTGTTCAGCTCAGCACTGGGGCGAATTTCGGACAAGTATTCGTTCTCTCATTCTTTCTCATCCATGATGACGTTAATGCTCATATTCTCAAAAGCCTCACATAGTTCATTCTTTCCCTTCTCCTTCTCATCAAATTTGGCATTGGGATCCAGAAAACCTCCAGATATGAAATTGTGGCTCAAAGGTGGGTATGTCATCGGTTCCCACTCAACCTTCTCTCCCTTCAACTTTGCCTTTCTTCTTTCCTGCTGCTTCCTAATCTCTGCTTTCCTCTACATTTATTGGGCTTGAAGCCCAAAACAAAGTGGTTCTTTTTGTTGGGATAACCACGGGATACAACCTTCCCTGGTGACTCTTCCCAAATCCCTTTCTTATTTCAACTCCTTTCCTAGCGTTTGCTTTACCTGCATCTTCGTGCAGCTTGACAACTCCGGCTCAGGCACCTTTCTCCCTTCGGTGACAAACGTTGCATTGACTAGCTCTAGTGTCTTGAAGTGACACTCGAATGCACCCTCATCGATCTCGATGTAGGGTGCATCAACAACTACTGATGCAATGATCTCCTCCTCTTCACTGACAGTCACCAACTGTCCATCCATCACAAAATTTAGCTTCTGGTAAAGGGTTGATGGCACTACGCCTGCTGTGTGGATCCATGGGCTCCCAAGCAAGCAACTATAATTGGGATTTATATCCATGACCACAAAATCTACTTCAAAGGTAGATGGCCCAATCTGTAGGGGAACTTCAATCTTTCCTAGCACATCTCTCTATGTCCCGTCAAAATCTCGCACTGTATTCTGATATGCTCTCATGTGAGAGCTGTCTTTGGGAAGCTTCTTCAGTGTGGCCAATGGGAGTACATTCATGGCTGACCCACTGTCAATAAGCACGCCCGACAACATATATCCTTTGCACCTTATAGAGATATGCAATGGTTTGTATGATCCCTTTCCTCATGCTGGTATTTCCCCATCATTGAAAGATACAAAATTGTTAACAACAATATTATTGACCAACATATCCATCTTGTCGGTCGTGATCTCCTTTGACACAAATGTTCTGTTCAAAATTTTCAACAGGGCATCTCGGTGACTTTCGGAACTCAATAACAACATAGAAATTCAGGCCGAAAGTTTGTGTAGTTGCTCCAACACACTATACTCGCTGTATTTGAGTATTTTCATAAACTCCTGGGCCTCTGATTCCTTTACCAGCTAATAAATTACCGGTGGCTTTTCTTGGAAGAAATCCTTTTCACCTTCTACATCTGGTTTGCTGGCAGCCTTCCTCTGCACCGCATCCATGTCTTCGACTATCAGTGGGGAATAGAGTCTTCCACTTCTCGTGACATGGCTTACTTCAGTAATGAGTTCTTCTTTTCCTTTATCTTCAACCAACAAGTTCCCTGGGCTTGTGACGGTGTAGGAATAGTTCGAAGGAACTTGTTTACTGTCCATATAAGGGAAAGGGATCGGTGCCTTTATTACTGTAACGCCCTGGTTTTGGGCCTAGATGTTTTAGACATCGGATGGGACCGATCGAGAACGGTTCGAATCGCGTAAGGTGATTTAAGGAAATCAAGGATCGGGATTGGATAAAAATGTGGTAAAAATTGCTAAAATCCTCTAAAAATATGTTTAAGAGGTTGATCAAGTAAATTTTACAAACAAAAATTTGGAAATGGGACATTTCGAGTAGTGACCAAATTGTAAAGTTTCAAAACTGGGAAAATGTGATTTTTAATGTAGAGGCCAAAATCTTAGAATCTTTAGGGGGCTTTAAGGCAATTTGACCTTTCCTCAATATGAAATGTGTTTTAAAACGGCTTTTAATTAAATGGCTTTAATTGGATTTATATTAATTAATTAAAATAGGTAGTTAATGTGAGATTTTCAATTACGTAACTACCAACTCTTTCTCATTTTCAGGCAAACACTATTTCACTCATCTTTCTCCAGAATTCTTTCTCCAAAAAACTCTCTCAATATTTCCTAAACTATTTTCAAGAAATCTTTCTTAGTTCTTCAAGATTTTGCTAAGGAAAACTTGTCATTCATTGAGGGAAGCAAGGATTGGAGGTAAATCCCGTTCTCAACCTCTAATCAAAGTTCTTTATTGAAATTCTCAAGATATTTGGCTTTTAAATACTATTTTTGGTTGAGTTTTCATTATAGTGTTGATTGGAGATCAAAATCTTGTGAAATTGTGGTTGAAATCTTAATTTTTGGACTTGATGAGTTAGGCTCTATTTTGTGTTGATTTTAATTGAGTTCTAAGTTGATTAATATGTTAAAATGAAATGTTGATAATATAGATCCCAAAATCCTTGAGATCCTTGAGTTTCTTGGTTGATTTAAGTGAGTTTGTGAGGTGAAATGGTGGAATCTTGATTGCTGGAGGTATACGGTTGGGTTAGGTTGTTTGTTAGATGTGTTTTGGTGTTTGTAATGGGTTGGAAGTGATGCGTATTGGCTGGGCTTGGTTTAGGAAGCAATCGATTGAGTTTTCGGTTGTTTTGGATGGGTATTTTGGTGTAGTTTGGGTGAGCAACGAGTTTGTGAATTGTTGCTGGTGTTGGAATGCATTTTAATACATTAAGATCTCTGTTTTGATGATGTGAGAACAGGGGATCTTGATCCTGAAGTAAACGAGGTGTTGTTGGAGGCTCCAGAAGAGTAATTTTCGTGTCAGCGAGCAAGGCATCGCGTATCGGTGAGTGGAAATGCAATTTCCTGCTTTGTAACGCTTTGAGCGTGGTCTTGGGAGCTTAGTGTAAGTTTGATACACTTAGCTAAGCTCAAGAGTAAGTGATTAAGAAATCCCTCTCTTGGAAATGTGCTATGTTCGATGAAAATACACTTGAGTTAAGTGTGGATTTGTTTACTGTTTTAAAGCATGTTTTAAGCATGAATGTTGTTGGATTTTAATGCCATTATGTTCAGGATGCACTAGGTAAGTGATCCTTGGTTTTTCATATGATTATGCATATGATGTTAAGCATGTTATGCTTGTGGAAATGACATTGTTGTTATGCTTGAAAAACAATGGATTATTGATGTTAAATGATTATATTGGCAAGTGATGAAAATGACTTTTGGTTACTTTAATCAGATATAGTTAGCTGGCTATAGGATTGGGTGCACCGTGAATAAAGTCGCCTTGGATGTCGAGGGGTTGTGATAGTGCCGTAATCTCCATCCAAGTACCCTAACGATTGAGGTTAAGACCACAACGGTGAATGGTTTAATTCCGTGTGTGAGTCTTGTGTATGAGTCTCGTACTCTCGTTAGTGGAATTATACAACTACCAATGAGTGATGTTGAGGGGTTGTGATTGTGCCATTAATCTCCATCACAGGTGTTAAGGGGTTGTGATTGTGCCATTGATCTCCACCTTGTGTAGTCCAATAGTATGTATGAAGCGTGTGGGACAACGCTTGTAATCCGCGTATCCGATTGTGTCTTGTGTTGATATGGTTTATGTATTATCACTTGCGAGCCAATATAATGTAAATGATTAATGTTAAGCATGGGATGCTTGTAAATGATGCAAGGATGCACGAGATGCTTGGTGAAGCATGAGCAAAGGTTTATTTGCTGATTTAAATGTTGCATATGAGCATGTTTTAGAAAGTGCATTGATGTTCTTGAGTGGACATGTTTTATGTAAAGGCATGAGATATGAAATGGTGGTTTTGCCAATGGTGTGAAATGCATTGATGAATGTTGCATAGCGGTCCTCACTAAGCTTTGTGCTTATGCTCTTTTGTTTCATAAATGTAGAAAACTAGGCATTCGATGCAGCAAGTAAGCAAGGGGAATCCAAGCTTTTAATCTTGCAAAGTATGTGGCTTTACTTCGGTTTAATAAAAGGCAATGGGTGGGATTTATACTTTTGAATGGTTGAGGATGTTTCCCTTTACTTTGAGCATGTTTGGTGGTTTATCCTTGAGTTGTAATTGGATATTATGGTTTGATTTTGGATGTGAATGTTGGTTTTAGCTTGTTATGGCTTTGGTGGACTAGGGAGCATGCCTTTAGTATCTATGTTTGCATGTTGGATGCCATGTCGTAGCTAATGCCTCAAAATGATGATCGTTGGTGCGTATCTATGTTGTATGCATGTTGTGGCATGTTTCGAGAATGTTCGAATATGAAAAGACTCGAAAAACAAGAAAAATCTACTGTTGCAGGGCAAGTCATATCAGAACGCCCTTGTCTGTTTCGGAACAGCAGCCTGAAATGCCCATGAGGTTTCGGAACGGGTAGGGACGTACCGAAACGATTTTGCTACTAGAAAGGGGTGTTTCGATACGGGTCTCGGAACACACTCGAGTATCGAAATGGTCAACCAAGTTTCGAAACGACTGTTTCGGTACAGGGCCATCCGTTTCGAAATGCCTGACTGTTGAGTTTGAATTTGAACTGTTTCAGGTTTCTGTTTCTTACATTTTGGTCCCTGAGTTTTTGTTGCTTAATTTAATGAGTTTGAATGATCTGTTTGAGATGAAATTTGACATGATGACATGTTATATCATTAATTACGGATCAGTAACATAAAAACTTGTTTAGTCCTTATAATTCTAGAAATTTACATTTTAGTCCCTAAAAGACGTTTCAATGCAATTGAACCCCTGTTTGGGTTCCGTTCGCTGTGTCGCTTCAGCTGAAATGATTTGCTAATCATATAGGCTAATAATGAGCATCTAGAAAAGATAAAAAGAAAAAAAGGGTCGTTAATCAAGGTTGACTTTCGGGTTGACTTTGGTTTTCCCCGTGTAATATTCGTAGTTCGGGTCGAGCGTCTAGGCCGGGCTAAGGGGGTTACAATTACCAAGCGTGGGGTCACACCCCTGGCTGGTTCACTAACTTTAGCCTTGGTCTTAATCACCAAAGGTTCCATTCTAGATTAACTATTTTTAGAGGATGACTCCTCTGATGCGCATACATCTATCGTTTGCTCTTCACTTCCTTTCTAAAAAAACTCTAATTCTTTATTGTTGATTTTTCCTTGGACCAATTGCTTGAACTCCAAGCAACATTCTATCTCGTGTCCTTTTTCCTGGTGGTATTCATAATACCATCCTTCGATCCTCAACTCCTCCACTTTTCCTTCCAACATCCCAGCTTCCACCATTTGGGTCCATACCCATCTCATGGGTGCTTTGACTTCAGCAATATGTTCTTTAACCATCTTGACTTCTTCCTTAATGACTGCATTTATTCCAGCCTTCTAGTGGTTTGGCAAAAGATTTCCTTTTTCTTCAAATGTTTCGAATGATAGCATGCCTGATTTACTTAGATCATCTACCACCCTCTTGAATGTAGTGCAGTTCTCAATAGTATGCCCATTAACTCATGCATGATATTTGTATTGGGCCTTCTCATCGAACCATGGCGGGTACGGTGGTGGGAATGGAGGAACATGTGTTGGCAGCACCATCTGGGATTTGACCATTTCGGCAAATAGCTCCGCATACATCATTGGGATTGGAGGAAAATATGGTCTTGAGTTCCCTTGATATCTTCGTTATCCTTTCAAAGAATTTGTAACTGCCGAAGCTACAGCCGAGGTATTAGGCTTGTTAAATACTATGCCCGTTGAATAACTGGGATTGTAGACATTAGTGGCATTGTCTTCATTATCTCTCTTTTTATAAGTCCTCTTTGTTTCCCTGTTATCCAGCTTTCCACTTTTCATGGCTCCTAGAATTAATTCTCCGTTCATTAGCATATTCACAAAACTCTTAGTAGCATGATTGAGCATGCGATCATAGAAAGGATCCTTCAGGGTTTCTACGAACATCAGGGTAATTTCATTTTCTAGCAACGATGGCTGAACTTGTCCAGCTACATCCCTATATCTTTACGCATATTGTCATAAACTCTCATGATGTTTCTGCTACATCCCTTGCAAGACCAAACGGGTTGAAACCACGTCTGAGACATATTTGTACTGCTCACTGAAGGCTCTAGATAGATCTTTCTATGATTTGATATTCACACGGCCTAGTTGCGTGTACCAACATGCGAACGATCCCACCAAACTATCTTGCAAGCAATGAATGAGCAACTTCTCATTGTTAAGATACATTGACATCTTTCTGCAATACATGGTTAAATGTGCTAATGGGCATGTAGTTCCATTGTATTTCTCAAAATCTGGGATCTTGAAATTTGGCGATACCACCAGGTCTGTTACTAAGCTTAGGTCCTTGGAATCCATTCTTCCATGGATACTTCCCTCTTGGAAGGATTTAATCATGCCTTCAAGCTTCTCATATCTATCTTCCCACTTCTTCTCAGCTTTAGCTCTATCAGAAATTTTATCGAGGTTAGTACCTCGTAATTATTAGCTTTTCCATTTAGGATACATACAGAGGATTCAGCAAAGTGGATAGGGGTTTTAGCCTTGGAAGCAGCCTCCTTCCCAAAGGCCATTCTAGGAAACCGTGGCAATGTACCGGTATCTCTTCCTACTTCAACTGCATTTGGATCTTTGAACCCCAGCATAGTCTCGATCGAGCTAATTGTCCTCTGATGAACTGACTCAATTTG
This sequence comes from Hibiscus tridactylites, assembly GCA_958450335.1. Taxonomy (NCBI): domain Eukaryota; kingdom Viridiplantae; phylum Streptophyta; class Magnoliopsida; order Malvales; family Malvaceae; genus Hibiscus; species Hibiscus tridactylites. The sequence continues at coordinate 59,324,310 of OY288278.1, read as the reverse complement.
TTGTTTCAAGTCAATCTCCATCTTTTCCAACTTGTCTCGAGTGCTCTTTTGATTTGCTTCCAGAGTTTCCAATCTTTCCTCAGTGTTCATGGCTCGAGTCTGGGCACGTGTACCATACTTATGAGTTGTTTTAGCTATTTTGAATGTTCTGTCATTTTTATTTTAAGATAGTTTTACCATGTGTGAATGTATGCACAAACAATAGATTAAACTTTATTCAAAAGGGAAGCCAACAAAACAATGCAAATGCAGAATGTAGTCGAAGGCCCATTAATTCCATAAAACATTTGCTCATAGAAACAACTCTTTATTTAATATCACAAAGGTCCTTTATTACAAGAATTTAAAAAAACACAAATACATCTCGGCCCGAGCACCCAACTCCTTAACTTTCTCGATCAACCATATAAGCCTTGGTCCTATTTCTCCTATAGGCCTAATGTAATGACAGAGAGCTGTGGCTTCAGTTGCTAACACCACTATATGTCTGGCCACATCTTGGATATGTGTCATCACAGTCCTATCAAACTCATATCATTCTTGGAACCTCCAGGCGTTGTCTCTGAGACGAGTGAACCAATAATCATTTCCCTCTTCAACAACATCTTCAAGGACTAAGATCTTCGTTCTGTATTCATGGATGATGTTGTCCATTTCCTCCACTCGTTCTTTCAGGAAATCATTTTCGTTCAAACTAGCCTAAAGCTCCTTATAAGTTTGATCACTCTGCATCTCATGAAGCGTTTGGTTCAAATCCTCTATCTTGGCCTCTAACTCAGCAACAAAAACTTGGCTTTGCTTCAATTTCTCGCAAGCCTCATCACAGGTTGAATATAACTCCAGCAAGCGCATCTTGTTGTCGCAGGCCTTTCTTTTCTATGCAACTGCATTTTCCTTCTCTTTCTCATGGAGCCGTTTGCCCTTCTCATTTTCTACTGCTTGTTTCCCTTTCTTCTCTCTTCAGCCAAGGCTTGCCTGAGTTTTTCAATCTCCATTTTGCTGCGTTCTTTTTCTTTTCCTACGGATTGTTCCATCTCTTGTTTCCACTGTTCAAGGCTCTTTCTTAAATCAACATTCTTTATGGTGGCTTAAAATTTGAGGAAGTCAACCCTTTGAATTTCATATTTTTCTTCTAAGTTCATATACATCTTTGTTACTCAGATGGCTTCCCCTTGTACTTCTCCATGTCAAGGCTTGCTTCAAACTTGTCTCGCTGGTTCTGTTCTTGCAGAGCTTCAATTTTCAACTTGGCCCGTCTCAATTCTTCCCTCAAAATATCAGCCTCAGAAGAAACCACCCTTAAGTGTTCTTCTAAAGATTTGGCTTTCCAAGGAGTAGGTAGTATGATCTTGTCATTCGTTCTTGTATGCCTCCAAATGTCATAATCAGGGTGTACATGCAGTGTTTGTCAGATTCCATCTTCATATAATAATAAACGTTCAATGAATCACCAATAGTCTGTATCTTCCCTCTAAACTCTCCTTGAAACTCGAACTCTGATGTGCCAAGATCGGTGGTGAAAGGAATGAACTATCGTGATCCATACTGACGCAACACTAACAAAGGTGCACAACCAATTCCTCCCCATAATCCCAACAACATTAAGAAGTTGTAATCTCTGCACTTGTACATTACTTTGGTATGACCCATCCACGGAACCCTCCATTTGATGTCCTCATCATGACGATCTCTGAAGACATCTATCCAGTTTCTTCTCTTGACATTCGGCCAATCTTTTTCCAAAAATTCCCTAAATGGAGAAAAGTTCAGAGAGAACACATTTGGCAAGGTCAAAGTTGGACACTTCCAGAAATGGCTAAGAGCCCAAACATGGAGCAAAGGAGCACATCCTCTGAAGCGCACACCTTCTACTTTTCGACAAGCATTCAAAGAGATGAAGGTTTCAGCCAACACTGTAGGCACTAGATTGACTTTTCTCTTCAACTGTTCAAAGAAATCTAGCAAGGCCACATCAATGTTTCCCAACACCTTCGAAAAAGTCACCAAGCCATAGATTGCAATAGCTAGAAGATCCACTCTTTTTTCTATGTCAGATGAACGGAAATGATGTTTCAATGTTTGACCAGGGAAAATTAAAACTTCCCCCTCTCTTCCGTATCAACCCTTGACCCGTTCATCACTCTTTCCAGCAAATGTAACAATTCTCAAGTGAGAGTTCTTGTTTTTCCGAGGCTTAGCATACACTCAGTTCTCCTTTACTTTGCACGTTGAACAAGGTCAAGTACTCCTCAAAAGTAGGCATCATATCTTCTCCATTGAAGGTAAAGCAACAATACCCTAGATTTCAGAATTGGATCAAAGCCTTCAGAAACGGCTCATCCACATTTACATACAATAGATATGCTATATCACTATAGGTTTCATAGAACAACTTCTTGGTCCTATAATCAAAGCGATCCCAAATTTCTTGCAGCTCATGTATGTTTTTCTGCTTGTGTAACACCCCGGTTTTGGGCCTAGGTGTTATCTGGGTTTGGTTAGGCGGTTCGGTTCGAACCAATTTGGTGGTCTAGTCTAGTTTTGGGAAATAATTAAATTAAAAGGTTTTTGGTCAGATAAAAATTTGGGAAAATTTCCTAAAATCATAATTATATATATGATTAATTTTGGTAAAGGTAATTTAAAGAAAACAATTTTGGGAATTGGACATTTTGGTTTAGCGACTAAAATGTAAAAATGGTAAAGTTGGATTTAAGGGCAAAAACGTAAAAGGCTAATGTTTTTGAATCTTTAAGGAGCAATACTAAGGGCTAATAGAGACTTTTCCTCCTATTTTAATATTTTGATTAAATAAATTATATTAAAAAGATGAAGGGAAGTTAAAACGGTTTTTCATTTTCTCACAAATTGGTTTTTGACAATAGTTTTCTTCTCTCATTTTTCTCTCAAAATCCCTTCATCCAAACAGCAAGATTTTCAAGGCAAACTCTAAATTTGATTTGGATTTCAAAGATTTATCTATTTTCTATTGATTTCCTATTGAATCTACTCTTTTCTCTTTGGTTTCCTTTTAGTTTTTTTTTAAAAATGGAGGAAGAGCTCATCATTAGAGGTAGGTTCGTTTTTCTCCTCTAATGACATGTTCTTTACTGAAATTCCCAAGTATTTAGTCTTTTACATATTATTTTTAATGGGTTTTTATATATTAATTGATGAAATCATGTTTATTTGAGGTTTCTTGAAGATTTATGGTGGATCTTTGGATTTGATGTTAATTGCTAAGTTAATGATTGATTATTAACATGTTGTTAATGGCTAATAATGTTAACTTGATGGATTTTGTTAAGTAATCCCGAAACTAGTTAGATTTCTAGATGTTAGTGATGAAATCTTGAGTTTTAGGGGATGTTGTTGTGATTTCTTGATAGCTGGAGGTTTATAGAGGATGGGGAAGTGTTTTAGGTTGTAAATGGATGGAGATTGATGGTTGATTTTGCTAGGCAATGATTGGGAACGGTTTTGAGTGGTTTTGACGAAGTTTTCGGGTTGTATCGGTTGTTAATTGCTTAGTGAATGTTGGAGTTGAGTGGGGGGTTTGTGTTGCTGGAGGTTTTGATGCAAGAGTGTGCATTAATCCTCTGTTTTTCCTTGGTTAGAATCAGGGCAAGACGTTGCTTGATCATTAGAATGCACCTTTTGGAGTTTCGAAAGCTTTGAATAGCTTCGGCAAGTGAGGCGAAGTTGTATCGGTGAGTGGATGTGGTTTGAACGTTTTCTTAAGCTTGGAAACAAGGTTTGGGGAGGTTAGTGTAAGCTTGAAACGCTTAACTAATCTCGGAAGTAAGTATGGTTACTAAAACTCTTGGTTTTCGGTTTAAAGTCTCTGTGGATTATCATGCTCATGTTTTGGATTTATATTTTGTTACTCACTGTTATGCATGTTTTATAAGCATGGTTTTGTTGATTTATATCCCATGAAATGATTTGATTATGTTTCAAGAGGTTGTATTCTTGACGAGATATTATGCTATATTTGAAGCATGTTTTGAGATGGGATATGTAATGATTTTATTAATGCATTGAAAGCAGTGAGTGAACATGGATTTAAATTATATATTGGCTTGGTGATAAGGTTTCTAGTATCAGATATGTTGGTCGACCAATAGGATGTAAAGTGCACTATAATATATAAAATCTGCGCGTGTGATAAATTCTTCGGTTACACAATAGGGGTAGATTCTATTGTGTTGCGAGTGGTAGGGGTAGATTCTATCACCACGAGCAATGCGGGTAGTGGCATCCCGGCCGAAGTGAGATTATGGTGAGGGTTGATTTCACCATGTGACTTAATAGGGGTTGATTCTATCAAGGGCTTGGCGGGGGTTGATTTCGTCAAGTGTGTCCGTATATCCGATCATTATTGGATGGGGGTAGATTCTATCTGGTTCACATTAAATACCAATATATGAATTGAACATGTATCATGGTTTTAAAATGCTTTTGTATAATGACATTTATACATGATGTTTATGCTTTGAGAGATTTAAGTATGAGAAGCTTGATTTAATTTTGCATTGAGACATGCATGAGATAATGATACATGTGGTTTGTAAAGATGCTTTTATTGTGGTTTCAAAAGCATGAGAAAGTTCAGCATGACGTGGTTATGTTTTAAAGGACGAATTGTTTTAAAAAATGCATTGTTGTTGTTTAAATTGAGCTTTACCTCACTAAGCAAATATGCTTACGCTCTCCTTTCCAACAATGCAGATAAGTGAGCTTTTTGGCAGCAAAATAGCAAGGGAATTCATCCAAGACATCACTCGATTTATAAGTATGGGTTTTGACACTTTCAACGAGGTAGAAATGGCAATGGAGAGGGTACCTCGGTATTTGGGAGATGATTGTTTAAACTCCATGGTTTGGCAAGTGTGTTTTGTCTTTTAAGATTTGTAATGGGCCTTTAAATGTTGTTATGCTTTGCTTTGTGGTTTTTTGGTACTCTATGTGGATTGCTTATAGGTTGCATGCCTTTAGAGTAATCATGTTTTTTCTATTCATGATGCTAGATACCTTTGATGATGCCTATGTGTTGGATAAATAAGTGGTTGATGGTTACCTATGATTGCATGACGTTTGATGGCCTTTTGGTATGTTTTAAGGTGCTTAAATGTTACTGTTTTAGTGCAGTTCTGGTATGTGTTTCGAAATAGTAGCAGTTGTTTTGATACAGCTCGTATAATTGGCCTTAATGTTTCGGAACACTGCTAGGCCATTTTGAGACCCTTCGGTTTTCCTCGTATCATTATCTTAATTCGGGTCAAATGTCTAGACCGGGCTAAGGGGGTTACAGCTTGACACTGATGTGGGCGTATTCTAAAGTTTTTGTCTCATGACCAGCAGTTAGATTGTCTCTGAATGGTCGTTGGTTGACCTTGGATAAGTGACGCACCTCTGCATTCTCATCTTCATTCTTTAGGAGCCTTCTGTCCATTATGAGAGTTCTTCAGTTTTGAGCAAATTTTGAGAATCAACCCCTTATAGATATAGAATGATGTATATGCAAAACAAGATAAAGGGACAAAGATTAGCAACAAGAAAACAAAAGTGACCCAATATAATCTTATTGCATAAATAATTCTAGGCAGCCATGCAAACACTATAGGACATGTCCCCACGAATTATCTTTGCGAAATGATTTTGACCAGACTCAATACCCTAGGCTTTTTGCATGGCTCTATTGGGGTAGGCTCTAGATTCTCAAACTTGGTTTGGTTCTAAAAGGGTACCCGAGCTGTCCTTTATATCCCCTACTAAGGGTAGCAAGGCCCTCGATTCTCACCCATTATAGGCTTCAAACGAACCGACTTCAACTCAGGAGGACTCACCACATATGCCTTCTCGAAGGATCAATATCCTTACGAAGACAAAAGGCATGAGTCCCGAAGGTACTTGCTAGGCTCATATGGAGAATCGGTATTCTGACATGAGCAAAGCGTTTCCCCCCACTTAAACGAATGAGACAAGCTCGGGTATGGAGCTTTTTTTGAAGAGTTTTAGAATGCGTAAAATAGAATTATATTCATTAAACGGATGAATAAATTAAACTTCTTTGTGAACTTGCAAATTCCATTAGTTTTTAAGTAAACTTTTTTTAAAAACAATTTGAAATCAATTTGTGGTCTGACCCTCTTTTGTTTTTAAAAACAAAGTGTCCCCAGCGAAGTCGCCACGCTGTCGCAACCCTTTCGAGCTTGACTTTTTGAAAACCTTAAAACACGGAGTCGCCACCAATATTTTTGAAAAAGTGTGATTGGATCACTTTAAGATGGGTTATTTTAATAAAACGTTCTATTTACTAAAATAACAATTTAGGTTTACACCCCACAACGCCCAAAAGTTGGTACCTTATTGATTTCAAAAAGTGTTTTCAAAATTGGAATTTGCAAGTTCACAAAAAATTTGATTTTACTTGTACGTTTAATGAATATAAATCTATTTTAACGGTCTTATCCCCGGGGAAATGAACTCCAATCACCGCCAACACTTCTGATGCTAACCCGTCATTCTCGTTTGGTAAGACACCACATTGATTAAGTCCTCACTTTTTAACAAACCAAAGAAAAGATTAGGTGAGTTGTCGCTTTTTAGAATATAGTGTTTAAACCCTAAGAAATATCTAAATTCATTTTATTTGTTAAAGTTATGATATTTAAAGTGTACATTATTTTTTTAAAAAAGAAAGGTGTATAGAGAATTTTTCATCACACAAAGGGGCTCTAACTAAGTTTATTTAAGAACTTATTCCTAAGGTTTAAAACCTAAGCTAACAAATTAAGCAAATAATGTATTTAAAACATGAATGCAACAAATAAATAAACAAATAATTAAAAAAACTGAATTAAATAAATAAGAGCGTGAATTAAAAGAAAATAAGAAAGAAAAGGGAAAAAACTTTTTTATTATTTTCTTAAATAAAAGAAAACAAAAGAATATATATATATATATATAACTGAATTTGGTGATCAAATTGAAAGAAAACCAAAATACAAAGGTCAAATTATAATAAAAAGGATGAAATTGAATGAAATGAAAATAGGGTGACTTGCGGCGTGAGGTCCATAATAAAAGCTGGTAATGCGCAAGTTGAAACTCGGATCCAGGTCAGGCTTAGCGGGTCGGTATAAAACAAAAAATTTATTTTTTTCATTTCTCAAAACCATAATACCCCATTTCCCCTTTTCTCTCATTTTCTGTATCCATTGGATAAAAAACGGCGAGCTTCCGCCGCATCGACCCTCATCCACCAGTGTCGGCCATTGTTGCTGGCGGCAATTTTTAAAACAAAAACCTTTTTTTCGATTTCATTTTTAAAACCCCAACCCATCAATTTATTTGAAAACCTATAATATGAATGAAAAACGAGTTTGAAATCCCTTTTAAAAAATCTCCTGAATTTAATGAACCCAAAACGTACATCTGTCATCGGGGATGTGGCCTCGGCCGTCACGCACGACGGCGGTTGTTCGATGATTAGGTAAAGATATATTTTTAAAACAATTTTATATGCATGTATAAATATGAAAGAGAAAATACTCGAAACGAAAGCTTGCTTTTTTTCTCAAAATGATGCTTACAACTGCTTGCTTCCATTGGAAATTGATTTTTTTGTATAATTTCAGTATGGTTGTGTGTATTTTTTTTCTTACATGCATTTTACAATGCTATTTATAGTTAAGACAATGCTTGCATTCCAAGCTTAAATCCCTAGAAATCGTCTATAATGCTTCAAATTCGGCTCTAATTTTATATTGGTCGCCATTTGTTGAGTGTGTAAAAGTCCTATCATTTACACCTTTTTAAACCCATATTTCTGCTGTAGTCAAGCATCATTGCATTGCATTTAGGTTAGTTTTTAATAAAACATCACAATTATATAAAAGGCACGGATTCTACTGAAAGATGGCTATTTTTGCAGGTATCTGTCACAGTAGATGTCGAAGGCAGGCGCAGGGCAGATAAGCAGGAGAGCTAAACTGGACAAGCAGCTGAAGAAGACGAACCTGTCATGGACCTGTCGTGACAGCATGGTGACAGCAGATTTATGAAGAGGAAAAGTGAAGTGGACCTCGATAGATAGAGAAAAATCTGCTCGTCTGTCGTGTGGAAGCCGAATATTTTTTCAAGCCCCGGATCAAAAGATATGTCAAGCCAAAGCTCAAGGAGAGGAATTTCCATGAAACAAGGAGGCGGCTGAAAAGTAGGAATCCTTAGAGATTTAGTCTTTATTAGAATCTTACTTTTAATTAAAGTTGTAATCCTTGTTACCTTAGATAACTTGAGCCCAAAGCTTATATAAAGGGCATAGATTAAACCTAGGGCATAGCCGACTACCCCAGAACCGAAACCAAAACCCTGCCGTTTACCTGTCACCGATATGTTCTAAATTCCCCCTAGGGCTACGGGTTGTTTTGTAAAGTAGTTGCAAGGGTTGCTTTGTTTTAGGATTTTTCAAGTTCAATAAAATAAACTTCAAGTTCTTTTATCTTGGTTTTAATATCTTGCAAGAGCATCGGGAGAGCATTGTGAGGTTATCTATTTACTTAGCATCGGGAGAGTTAAGTATACGAAAGAGGTAAAAGCGCGTTCTCTAGTTTATAGTTGAACCATCTCGCGCTTAGGGATAAGGCGAGGTTAAGTGGCTAAGGAAGAATTCATACACATCGGTGTTCATCCTTCGATTCACGCCGGGAGGTATCATCAAAGACGTGATCATCGACAGACTTGTGCCTAGGGATAGGGCAAGGCAAATCAGGGATTCTTGCCAAGCTTGAAGTACGGAGTTAGTGTTCGCTGCTGCGACAGCTAACAGACAGACGTCGCGACAGGTGCTGTCGGCGACGGGTGCGACGACAGAACTGGAGATCCTAAGCAATTCAATACCTACACTACTGAGCAACTCAATACCAGCCCATTCTCTCTATCTTGATATCTCAATTCCTTTTATTTGCATTTTTACAATATTATTCGTGACAACTCTCAAACTATTTCTTTTACTTTGTGCAGTGAAATAAGGTGAAGTCATTAGCCCAATCCCTGTGGAGACGATATCCGATACTTTGTATCACTTTACTACTTGCGTCGTGTATACTTGCACTATAATTGCGATAGACTATTTTACACGCAACAAGTTTTTGGCGCCGTTGCCGGGGATTGGCAACATAACTACACCTTTCTTTCCTTGCATTTTTGTTTTTGTTTTTGTTTTTATTTTTGTTTTTGTTTTTATTTTATTTTTTTATTATTTTCTTTAATTTTTCTTTTGTGTTTTAAACTCTTGCTTTTCACAAGGTTTTCCTGTTTATGCGCAGATCGAAAAGAGGTGAAGATCCTGAGTATAAATTAGATTCGGAGATCGAACGTTCCTTTAATCTCAAGAAACAGATTCGCCACCTCTTAGACCGAAACGAATACCTTGAAGAACAGCTAGAGCAGATGGCCCGTAATCAGCCTGTCGGTGAAGAAATCCCGCCTGTCGGTGACCCGCCCGCGGCAGGTGGACGACGGTCATGTCGTGACTACATGCTGAATGATCATGTAGAGTTGGAGACCACGCTGCCGGATATTGATGTTGACAACTTCGAGCTTAAACCTGTCATGTTTAGTATGATCAACAACGCCGGGCAGTTTAGTGGTTCTGCGACAGAAGATGCTAGGGAGCATCTTAAAACATTCCAGGAGATCTGTGGTTCGTTTAGACTACCAGGAGTTAGTCCGGAGATACTGAGGCTTCGGTTATTCCCCCATTCATTGAGGGATAGAGCTAAAACTTGGTGGAATAAACTTACACCGGGTTCTATTATGACCTGGGCAGATTTAACTCGTGAATTTTTGTCTCGTTTTAATCCTTCACATTTAGCTGAGCGATTACGTAATGAAATTGCTACTTTTCAACAGGAAGATGACGAGCCAATGCACGAGGCCTGGGACAGATTCACAACTCTTCTTCGAAACTGCCCAATGCATGGATTCCCCGTCTGGAATCAGGTAACTAAGTTTTATAATGCTGCTAACTTACAAACTCGCATTCGAATTGATTCTGCAGCGAATGGACTATTATTGGATAAAGATCCGGACGAGGCCCTGCAAGTTTTGAAACATCTGGCTAAGAATGAGGAGCAGTTTCCAACCTCTAGAAGAGGAGGTAAATGGGTACTTGCTGTCAAGGATTATGAGGCCGACAGCAATATGAAATCACAGGTAGCATTCCTCACTAAAGCCATGAAACACTTATTGAGTGAAGAGGAAGTACGAGGGTTTGCTGTCGAGGAAGTTTGTGCTACATGTGAGGGAAATCATAGTAGGGATGAGTGCCCTATAAATATAGAAGAAGGAAAATATGTTGGAAATTACAAGCCAAACTACAATTCCAACAATTACAACCCTAATTGGAGGAAAGATCCCAAATTTTCCTGGAGTAACCTTAACAATGCCCTAAATCCGCAAGCATATAATTAGAATCAAGGGGGTCCTAGATTATTGACGCGACAGCAGCCGCAGCCGCAGAACCTGCCGCAGAACCTGCCGCCTCAGCAACAACAGCAGCCACCACCTGCCACGAGTAGTATATTGGAGCAGACTCTGGCCACCTTTATGTCTCAGACTGGTACGTATATGGAGAACATCAATAAGTTTGTCAAGAAAACGGAAGATTTTATGGATGAAACTAAGATGAGAATGACAAACCATGAGGCCACCTTGAAATCTCTAGAGACACAGATGGGTCAGGTGTCGCAGCATATTAAACCGAGGCAGAATGGAGGTTTCCCTAGCAATACTGAAAATGCTAGACCGCCCCCACACGAGCAATGTAAGGCAATCACTACTAGGAGTGGGAAAAAGTTACCAGGGCCGGAAAAAGAAGCTGAAACAGAAAAGGAACCTGCCTTGGATAAACCTGCCGAGGAAGCTGCCCCGACAGGTGACAAACAGACTGCTGCCGATGAGCCTGTCACGACAGCAGAAGCGACAGAGGAGAAAAAAGATGAGTATCGTCCTCAGATTCGCATGCAGTGGGAAGGACGCATTGCTGATTACCGCCCTCCACCACCTTTTCCTCAACGGATACAGCAAGCTAAGCATGAATCTCAACTTAAAAAGATTTATGATATTTTTAAACAGGTTCATATCAATATTCCGTTGTTAGATGCTGTTAGGGAAATGCCCGGTTATGCTAAATTTCTCAAGGATGTCATGTCTAAAAAATCTAAACTTGGGGAATTTGAAACGGTAAGGATGCAAGAAGGTTGCATGAGTATTCTTCATCGACAACCACCCCAGAAAAAGAAGGATCCGGGGAGCTTCCTCATACCTTGCGTAATCGGCGATAAATTTGTGGGTAAGGCATTATGTGATCTTGGTGCTAGTGTTAATTTAATGCCCAAATCTGTTTTTCAGAAACTAGGTATTGGCAAGGCGCGGCCCACGACAGTTACCCTACAGCTAGCCGACCGCTCTTACGTTCACCCCGAGGGAAAAATTGAAGATATTTTGGTAAGAGTGGATAAACTTATTTTTCCTGCTGACTTTCTTATCTTAGATTGTGAGGCAGATGAGAACGCACCAGTCATCCTAGGGCGACCCTTCTTAGCCACGGGAAGATCATTAATTGATGTGGAGAAAGGAGAACTCACCATGCGCGTAAACGATCAAGAAATTAAGTTGAATGTTCTCCAAGCAATGAAACATGCTGATGTGGATGAAGAATGCAAGGCCATCATTGAGGTGACCTTTGACCAACCCTGCATCAGGTCGGGCTGCCGGGATATAAAATTTGGTCACTGCCGCGACAGCCATTTACAAGCCTGTCACGACAACAACGACGACAGCACCGACGACAGCGACTCCTCTGAATCTGACACATCTGATACTGAAGGTCATGAGGAGGTAGACTGGTTAGAACATCGCCCAGGTAAGTTATTCGAACCCTTGAATTACACTTCGGATAACCATTTAATCCAAAAGCCATCTACTGTTGAACCACCTGTCTTAGAACTTAAGCCCCTGCCAGGGCAGCTCAAATATGCTTATCTTGGTTGTGATAAAACACTGCCCGTAATCATCTCTGCTAAGCTGCCGCAGGAACAGGAACGACAGCTGATCGACATGTTGAGGCAACATAAAAGGGCGATAGGATGGACTATAGCAGACATTCAGGGCATTAGTCCGGCAATCTGTATGCACAAAATCCTCCTAGAGGAAGATCATAAGCCGACTATTGATGCCCAAAGGCGGTTAAATCTTGCAATGAAGGAGGTAGTGCGTAAAGAAATAATTAAATGGTTAGATGCTGGTATTATTTACGCCATCTCCGATAGCAAATGGGTAAGCCCGGTGCAATGTGTTCCCAAGAAAGGAGGCATGACCGTGATAACCAACGAAAACAATGAATTAATCCCAACCAGGACTGTGACCGGTTGGAGGGTTTGTATGGACTATCGGAAGCTTAACAAAGCTACCCGAAAAGACCACTTTCCTTTACCCTTTATTGATCAAATGCTTGATAGATTAGCGGGTAAACCTTACTATTGTTTTCTTGATGGTTATTCAGGTTATAATCAAATTGCTATTGCACCGGAGGACCAAGAGAAAACGACCTTCACATGCCCTTACGGAACATACGCATTTAGAAGGATGCCGTTCGGCCTATGTAACGCACCTGCCACCTTCCAAAGGTGCATGATGGCAATATTCTCCGACATGGTAGAAGACTTCCTCGAAATTTTCATGGATGATTTTTCCGTCTTTGGAGACGATTTTGAAAGCTGCCTCGGCAACCTTCAAAAGGTACTTGAAAGATGTGAAAAAGCTAATCTTGTTCTTAATTGGGAAAAATGCCATTTTATGGTAGATGAAGGGATAGTTTTAGGCCATAAGATTAGCTGCCGTGGGATAGAGGTCGACAGAGCAAAGATTGAAGTCATAGAGAAGCTGCCGCCGCCAACCACAGTCAAGGGCATTAGGAGTTTTTTAGGGCATGCTGGTTTTTATAGGAGATTTATTGCAAACTTCTCAAAAATCACGAAGCCCCTATGTCACCTCTTAGAGCAGAACCGACCCTTTGACTTTAATGAAGAATGTACTGAAGCATTCAAGGTTCTGAAGGAAAAGCTAGTGACAGCCCCCAAGTACAACCACCAGACTGGACGCAACCGTTTGAAATTATGTGTGATGCTAGTGACTATGCTGTCGGGGCAGCACTTGGGCAGCGTAAGGACAGGCTGTTTCATGTCATATATTATGCCAGCAAAACATTGAATGATGCCCAAGTAAATTACACCACCACAGAAAAGGAGCTGTTAGCTTTGGTGTTCTCCATCGACAAGTTTCGTTCTTATATACTTGGAACGAAGGTTATAATACACACCGACCACTCTGCCCTCAAGTATTTATTTGCAAAAAAGGATGCAAAGCCTAGGTTGATACGGTGGATCTTACTATTACAAGAGTTCGACCTTGAAATCAAAGATAAAAAGGGGACAGAAAATCAGGTGGCAGATCACTTGTCGAGGTTGGAGATGGGACAGAGTCTACCTGTAGATGAGACACACATACTAGAGACCTTCCCAGATGAGCAGCTCTTTGCTGCCGCAATAGCTGTCGCGACAGCCATGGCGGCAGGTAAGTCTTCTAACCTTCCCTGGTATGCTGATTTCGTTAATTTTATAGTTAGCGGAATATTACCTTCTGATCTTACTTATCAAGCCAGGAAGAGGTTTCAAAATGATGTTAAACATTATTATTGGGACGAACCTCTTCTTTTCAAAATGTGCGCAGATCAGGTTATAAGGAGATGTGTACCACAAGAAGAACAAGAAGACATTCTCCATCACTGTCATGCTTCACAATATGGAGGACACTTAGGAGGCAATAAAACTGCTGCCAAGGTGCTGCAGTCAGGGTTCTACTGGCCGACACTGTATAAGGACGCACAGGAATTTTACAAAAACTGTGACAGGTGCCAGCGGACAGGTAATATCTCGAGGAGAAACGAGATGCCACTGCAGAATATTTTAGAAGTCGAAATCTTCGACGTTTGGGGGATTGATTTTATGGGACCTTTTCCATCTTCGTGTGGAAATCTTTACATCCTCCTAGCAGTAGATTATGTCTCCAAGTGGGTAGAAGCAATCGCAACTCAAAAGAATGATGCCAAAACGGTCCAAAAGTTTTTGCACAAAAACATCTTTTCTAGATTTGGCATCCCTAGGGCGATTATCAGTGATGAAGGGAGACATTTTGACAACAGGGTAATTGCTGCCGCCTTGAGAAAATATGGTGTCAAGCACAGGATCGCGACAGCATACCACCCACAGACCAATGGACAGGCTGAGATTTCCAACAGGGAAGTGAAGAACATTCTTGAAAAGATGGTTAAACCAACTAGGAAAGATTGGTCTCTACTACTGAATGATGCATTATGGGCATACAGGACAGCTTTCAAAACTCCATTGGGAATGTCTCCATTCCGATTGATCTATGGGAAAACCTGCCACATGCTTGTCGAGATAGAGCACAAGGCATATTGGGCAATCAAGGCAGTAAATATGGACTTGGACAAAGCAGGCCAGAAAAGGCTGTTAGATTTGAATTTGATCGATGAAATACGAACGATGGCCTACGACAACGCAAGAATATACAAGGAGAAAACAAAGAAGTGGCATGACAAAAAGTTGCTGCCACGACAGTTCTGCCCAGGGCAGCTTGTATTGTTGTTTAATTCTAGATTGAAACTCTTCCCAGGGAAGCTTAAATCTAGATGGTCTGGTCCGTTCCAAGTGATTCAAGTTTTCCCCCATGGTGCCATTACAATTCAATCATTAAAGGACGGGCACCAATTCAAAGTCAATGGACAACGCCTCAAGCATTATCAGGGGACTGAAGCCCCAGGAATACAGGAAGTGGTTACCTTAGGTGATGCCCCACAAGGCATCCCTAATTTAACCTAATTTTTATTTTTATTTTATTTTATTTATTATTATTTATTAGGAATTAGATTTATTTTAATAATGTTTTGTTTTTAATTTCAGTTTTTAGGAAATAAAGGAGTCAAGTGAGAAAGAAGAAGTGGCCCAAGCCCACCGCTCGTCCACCAGCCCAATAAAGCCCATTTATGGTAACCTGTCGTTTCGGCTGCCGGCGCAGACGGATTTGACAGGCTGTCAACAAACGCACAGCAGACGAAGAAACGTGCGGCAGACGCACAGTAGACGCATTAATGCGTGTCAGACGCGTCAGACACGCAATATCCAATCTGCCGCCCCGTTATTCCCGCCTGCCGTTGCGGCATTAAATGGGCAGCTACTCGACCGCTATATAAACCCCTTCCCCCTTTCATTTTTTCCTCACTGCTGATTTTTCTCTCTTTTATTCTCTTCTAGTTTTATCTACTTTCTTTCTTTTTCAGCCCTTGCAACCAAAAATGTCTTCACGACAAACTCGCCAGAATGCTGCTGCCGCCTCTTCTTCAGCAGCAGCATCCCCGTTCGCCAACAAGGAACTATGGGAGGAACGGAGCTTCATCTATAACAGAGATGCCCCTCTTTTTGGACTCCGGCCGTTCATTATGAAGGCCATTACGACACAACTTTGGGAGGACTTTGCCAAGCAGCCGGTAGAGCTTAACGACACTCTGGTCAGGGAATTTTACGAGGCGATCGAAAGTAAGACGGCGACATCTGTCGTCGTCCGAGGAGTGACAGTTCCTTTCACCGCCAGCAGCATCAACCATGTATTCGGCCTTTTCTTTGGCCCCAATGACGATGCTCATCAACAGTTTTGGGACACCCTCGACGCTGCCGGACATGATGCTGTCATGAGGGAGTTGACAGAGGCGGGCACAACCTGGAGCACCAGCAAGAAAAACCCCAACTCCGTCAACAGGGCAGAGCTACTCCCCGAGGCAAAACTATGGAATGCTTTTATTAAAAAGCGTATTCTGCCCTCGTCCCACCATACGACAGTCAACAGGCAGCGGTTGGCCCTCATCCACTCTATCATGCATGACAGGCCCATCAATGTGGGCAGGTACATGCGAGACAGCATTCTCGATTGTGCCTTCCGATCAGATTCACGACTATGCCTGCCCTTCACCATTACTGCCCTCTGCCGCTGCGCTGCCGTACCGGAGGACCCTTTAGACAAAATCAAGAAGGGCAGCGGCTGGACAGACAGCAACATCTCCAGCCTCATGGAGATCATCGTCGTATCGCCCCTCAACGCCTTCGATCCAAACGCCCCTCCTGCTGAGTCTGATGATGAGCCTGCTACCGAACCTGCCCCAGAAGCTGCCACCAACACCGCTCCGGCAGATCAGAACTCCCACATCCTTGCTGTCATCTTGAGGATAGAGGAGCGCCAGATGGGTTTGATGACATTCATCCGCGACTTCTCCAATGCAACGGTAAATTTCATTACCAATACTTTGAATTTTCCGGATGTCATTTTCCCCACCTTCCCCGCCCATTATTTCAATATCCCCTCCCCCACTCCCACACCACCTGTCTCTCCCCACGAAGAATCTGCCTCCTCCACACCTTCCCCGACAGCAGCCGGCAGCCCACCGGCGGACACTTCCCCTAGAGGCACCAAGCGAGCTGCCACTGATGACAGCCCTCTTGTCCGGAGGAACTTGGACAGCGCCTTCACGCGGGTGAAAAGAATTAAGCATGTGGCCAACAAGAGAAGGCTGTCCAAAGCCATCACGAGTGGCAGCTGGGACAACAGCAGCAGTTCTGATGTCCGACTAGTGGAGCCACCTGCCCTTCAACCTGCTGACGACCCTGTCCCCCAACTGGAGGAAGAACCTGCACCTCAACAGGCTGATGAACCTGTTGATCAACCTGCTCCGGAACCTGCCCAGCCACCTCCCCAACGCAGACGCTACCATCAGATCCGCGTCAGCAGCAGCAGCGAGGACAGCGAATAAAATTTAAGTTTTTTTTATTTCTTTTACTCCTCTTATTGCTGCCTGCCCTTATATATTTGTGATGTACTTTTATTTATCATGTTTTTCTTTATTTGTTTTTATGTCATTTTGCATTGAGGGCAATGCAACCCTCGAGTTTGGGGGTGGCAACCCTCCATATCTAATGGAGTCTTTAGCACATCTTTTGTTTAATTGTTGTGTCTTATTAGTTATTTAAGTTTTTAAAAAAAATCAGAAAAAAATCAGAAAAATAAGAAAATTAAATTGTTGGCTTAAAACTGTGAAGTTAACTTACCTGTCATGACGGCTCTGTCGTGGCAGCATCTTTAGGACATGTTAAGGAAAAGTTTAGAGCCTTTGTATAGTTCTGAAAACTTAAACACTTTTGTGACTGTTATATTGCTTAGATTTCTTTTAGCCAAACTAGAATAGGAAGCTTAGAACTTGGATAGCCCCTAGAGGTGCCTAACACTGGCTCTAGGAAAGAAGTTTAGCAAAAGAAAATCAAAAACCTAGAGGTGCCCGAAACCGGCTCTAGGAAGCTAACTAGAGGTGCCCAAAACTGGCTCTAGAAAAACTTAGCTTGAAAATAGAAGAAAAAGAAGCATGAAAATGTGCCTTCTAAAAGAAAGTAAACTTTGGCATAAAATTCAAAGTTAAGGAGTTGAATATTCTAGTGAAACTAAGAGAGTCTTAGCATATAACTGTTCACAAGCATGCACACACTGCACGAGAGCTATAGGGAGATTCCGGACAGATCCTAACCCTTCCGACAGGTTGCTGCCACCATAGAGAATGAGCGACAGGTAAGGGACAGTTCACTGTTTGAAGGCCAACATAAAAATTTTTCAGTTTTCTTTTAAGTCTTCATTGCTTGAGGGCAAGCAAAAACTTGAGTTTGGGGGTGTGTTGAGTGTGTAAAAGTCCTATCATTTACACCTTTTTAAACCCATATTTCTGCTGCAGTCAAGCATCATTGCATTGCATTTAGGTTAGTTTTTAATAAAACATCACAATTATATAAAAGGCACGGATTCTACTGAAAGATGGCTATTTTTGCAGGTATATGTCACAGTAGATGTCGAAGGCAGGCGCAGGGCAGATAAGCAGGAGAGCTAAACTGGACAAGCAACTGAAGAAGACGAACCTGTCATGGACCTGTCGTGACAGCATGGTGACAGCAGATTTATGAAGAGGAAAAGTGAAGTGGACCTCGATAGATAGAGAAAAATCTGCTCGTCTGTCGTGTGGAAGCCGAATATTTTTTCAAGCCCCGGATCAAAAGATATGTCAAGCCAAAGCTCAAGGAGAGGAATTTCCATGAAACAAGGAGGCGGCTGAAAAGTAGGAATCCTTAGAGATTTAGTCTTTATTAGAATCTTACTTTTAATTAAAGTTGTAATCCTTGTTACCTTAGATAACTTGAGCCCAAAGCTTATATAAAGGGCATAGATTAAACCTAGGGCATAGCCGACTACCCCAGAACCGAAACCAAAACCCTGCCGTTTACCTGTCACCGATATGTTCTAAATTCCCCCTAGGGCTACGGGTTGTTTTGTAAAGTAGTTGCAAGGGTTGCTTTGTTTTAGGATTTTTCAAGTTCAATAAAATAAACTTCAAGTTCTTTTATCTTGGTTTTAATATCTTGCAAGAGCATCGGGAGAGCATTGTGAGGTTATCTATTTACTTAGCATCGGGAGAGTTAAGTATACGAAAGAGGTAAAAGCGCGTTCTCTAGTTTATAGTTGAACCATCTCGCGCTTAGGGATAAGGCGAGGTTAAGTGGCTAAGGAAGAATTCATACACATCGGTGTTCATCCTTCGATTCACGCCGGGAGGTATCATCAAAGACGTGATCATCGACAGACTTGTGCCTAGGGATAGGGCAAGGCAAATCAGGGATTCTTGCCAAGCTTGAAGTACGGAGTTAGTGTTCGCTGCTGCGACAGCTAACAGACAGACGTCGCGACAGGTGCTGTCGGCGACGGGTGCGACGACAGAACTGGAGATCCTAAGCAATTCAATACCTACACTACTGAGCAACTCAATACCAGCCCATTCTCTCTATCTTGATATCTCAATTCCTTTTATTTGCATTTTTACAATATTATTCGTGACAACTCTCAAACTATTTCTTTTACTTTGTGCAGTGAAATAAGGTGAAGTCATTAGCCCAATCCCTGTGGAGACGATATCCGATACTTTGTATCACTTTACTACTTGCGTCGTGTATACTTGCACTATAATTGCGATAGACTATTTTACACGCAACACCATTGAATTGTGATTTGCCATCCTCCCAATAGTGTGCAAGGCTCCCACACCCTAGTACATTCATCCCACCGATGGGGTGCTTGGCTGCCGCATTCCAAGGGCCCGAGGTGACCGAGGCTCCTACACCTAAGGAGCTGATTCACCCCGATGGTGTGCGAGGCTCCCACACCCTAGTGTGTTCCTCCCACCGATGGGGTGCTTGGCTGCCGCACCCCAAGGGCCCGAGGTGACCGAGGCTCCCGCACCTAAGGGGCTGATTCACCCCGATGGTGTGCGAGGCTCCCACACCCTAGTCTGTTCTTCCCACCGATGGGGTGCTTGGCTGCCACACCCCAAGGGCCCCGTGGGTGCCATGTCTGAAATGGGGACACCTTCTCTCAACACCTTGTTGTTCTTGATTCTTGCCTTGGCTATGATTTAGGGATTAGCCTGTGCTATATTTTAGGGATTTAACCATTTGTTTTCCCCCTTTGCATATTCCTGGTGATCAGAAATAACACTGGTGAGGAATGACCACGGCGGGAATGAAACAACGGCCATCAAGGAAGAGGTAAAGGCTTGATCGAAGTTCAAGCGTCGTGCGAGTGGTCGACACGCGCGAATGAAGATCCATGTGCTCTTTGATGATGTGATCTGGGCTATTAGATTGCTCTCGGATCAGACGGTTGTGAGTTTGTGCGGCTTCAGACCCTTCAGGTAGGGTTTCCCGTGTCTTCATTCGCGTCATTGGATTAATTTTTGATCCAACGACTCAATGTTGTTTGCGCATGTAAAGAAGCAAATTGGGGTTCTGGCTTTAATTAAAAAATGGGCCGATCGGGCCTTATTGTATATATGGACATGAATTCTTTTTGTAATGGATCTTATTTATAAACGGGCTCTATAAATATATTTTGGGTTTTTATTATAATTCAAATGGATTCTTTTTTATTAAATTTGTTAATTAGTATACAACTATATAATAATATAAAACCAATGGTAATACTATAATAAAATAACTATATGTAGGCTTAGGTGAAAAATTCAGTGACAACAGTAGTATGCACAACTATGAAATGTGCACACTTTGTAAGACAATCTACAATCATCCAAATAGAATTCTTTTTTGATGAAGTCAAAGGAAAACCCGACACGAAATCCATCGTAATCCTCTCCCATTTCTATTTCGGTATCTTCAAAGGTTGCAACAGCCTAGAAGGGAACTGATGCTCAACTTTCACGCGCTGACAAACCATACACTTACTCACAAAATCAGCAACATCCTTCTTCAACCCAACTCAATAGTACTCATCCTTCAATCCACGATACATCTTAGTACTACCATGATGCATAGCAAAGGGACTACCATGCGCCTCATTCAAAATAGCGTGCCTTAACCAAACATCATCCAGCACAACTATTCAACTCTTAAAACACAAAACACCATCATCATTAAAACGAAAGTCCATCGAATTACCATCCACTATATCTTGAACATGTAGTACCAACGAATCATCAAGCAACTGCTTCTCCTTAATCAACTGAACCAAGGAAGGTTTCACTTGCAACTTAGCTATCAATCCACCATCCCGAGGCACACTCAATCGCGCAAACATGGCTCTCAACTCCACAACTACCTTCCTACTCAAAGCATCGGCCACAACATTGGCCTTACCAAGGTGATACTCAATCGTCAAGTCGTAACCCTTAAGCAACTCCAACCATCTATGTTGCCTAAGATTCAAGTCCTTTTTCATCATCAAATACTTCAAACTCTTATGATCCGTATAAACAACCCACTTCTCACCATAAAGGTAACGCCTCCAAATTTTCAAAGCAAACACAACCGCGACAAGCTCAAGATCATAAGTAGGATATTTGCGCTCGTGCACCTTCAATTGCCTAGATACATACGCCACAACCTTCCCACCTTGTAACAACACACAACCCAAACCAACATACGATGCATCACTATAAACCACAAACTTCTTACCCTATTCAGGTTGAATTAAGATATGAGCTTGCGTCAAAGTTTCCTTCAACTTCTCAAAAGCTCGTTGTCTATCTCTCGTCCACTCAAAGCGAACATTCTTTTGCAACAACTTAGTTAACAGAGCATCAATCTTTGAAAAGCCATCCACAAATCTACAATAATAACCCATCAAGCCGAGAAAACTACGAACTTCTGTCACAGATTTAGGCGTCTTCCAACTCATCATTGCCTCAATCTTATGTGGATCAACCCGAATACCTTCGGCTGACACAACATGTCCAAGAAAGACAACTTCCCTTAGCAAAAACTCACATTTACTCAACTTGGCATAAAGCTGATTATCCAATAAAGCTTGCAACACAATCCGCCAATGTTTGTCATGATCCTCCTCGATACGAGAGTACACAAGAATATCATCAATAAACACAACCACAAACTGATCAAAAAATTCATGGAACACACGATTCATCATATCCATGAATGCAGTAGGTAAATTCGTCAAACCAAACGACATCACCAAAAACTCATAATGCATGTACCTCGTACGAAAAGCAGTCTTATGCACATCTACATCCTTTACCTTCAACTGATAATACCCAGACCTCAAGTTGTCGTCATTTGTTTTCTTCACTGTTGACAGAACTGAGCTGCGTATGTTGTAGTTCTTAATTGCATCCTCCATGATTTTCTTTGTCGTGAAAATCATTCCAACTTGTAGTTCACTGTCAATATCGAATACAATATCACATGATTGTCGCCCTATAGATGAAAAAGCGTCTAAGTTTCCAGCCATTATGGCGGTGTAAATGAATGGAGCTTTGAAGTAACAATATTATTGTAATAAATTAGAACTAATTTATTACATTTATTATTTACAAGATTTAGGTGATAAATGACGAGCGCTTGTTTGTACGAACCAGATTTAAATTTTCATGAAAATTAAGTTCTATACTCGAACATTATTTGTTAGGAATATTTATAAGAGATGTAGAGATTCGCCTGCAAAAGCCTACTGTGCACTGAGGCAGTGCAAGAAATGACTGACGGAACTCGCCTTAGAGTCACGGCAAATTTAAACTCGCCATGACTGTAAGGCGAGTTCAGCCAATCATTTCTTGCACTGCCTCAATGCACTATAGGCTTTTGCAGGCAAGATTCTGAGCGTTTTTCGAATGCGAACAAAAAAGGTGGTCACGCCATCCGATAGATAAACACATGGACGTTACGGTGGCAAAAAAACATAAAAAACATTCTAAAACAGAGAAAATGTTGCCTAAAAACCCCTATGGAAGTCATCATGGTATACTTTTGAAGGCAAGATTCTTTGCTTCGATAGCCAAGTTATAAGTGAATTTTAAGGAACAATAATGTTTAAATGAACAAGAAAACATGCGTTTTGTGAATGAGAAAATGAACGATGGACACGACGTACGATAGATTTTTTAGAGATCTTCATTCTTGTATTACAAATCGGTTAGAAATAAATGATATATAATTCTAACAATACGAGTTCATGCAACAATCATTGTAATAAGAACTTCCATTACTATTGGGGTTGATAATATGACTTCTCGCGGCCCCATTATGTGCAACACACTACCTCTTCATCTGCATCTGTTGATGAAAGTCATGTTTTAAGATGTTCGCAAGTGTTGACGGATATCGAAAAGACTCGGACAATTGAGATAGATAATGCTTTCAAAAGTGCTGGAAGTCCAATTAACCTTCTTGGAGCCTTACACCATTCTCAAAGCCAATGCAACACATACATCGTTGGTGTCTATCAATGCCGTTGACGCTTTTGGAAAAGATGTCTCAGGAAAAGAAGCCCCAAACGTCGTAGTTGTACGTCTTACTTTGTAAAATACTTCATGTTGTAAGAAGAACTTCGTAAACGTAAAAAGATACGCATGTGGATCTGTACCAAATCCCACCTTGATCCTTTTTTCTGGACGATGATGCATGAGTACCGAACATTGCATACACAACATATGACTTCTATGCATCCCATTATGAGCAATTCATGCCCTTCTCCTCTACCTCATAATCTGGAGAGATAAAGATGGCTCCGACCCTCTTCACTTGATCGAACGAGAATATCGGTCTTCTGATTTACGTGCTACACGGAGTAAGCCAATATGGCATATGCATCTGTCAAGGCCGACTTATACACGTGGATGCTCTAGGTTGGTCCACGTAATACATTTGCAGCCTCAACTGCTGCACTTACTCAGTGCGCACATCATGTTGAAAGGAAAACTTCGTGCATCAAACTGAGCTTCCCCAACACAAGCCACAGCAACTACTTTGATCGAATGCATTGCGATACAAAAAAATTGATTTTTAACTTATATTTTTTGGGGATCGCCCTCCAAGATGTTTACAAGCTATTTTATAGTAGGGCTATTACTTCGAAACTCTCCTTGTGTGTAAACCGAGTTACACAGAGTCCTGTGCCTAAACCATCATGCAGAAATTATGAACGAATCTTTTACCTGCAAAAGCATGTAGAGGGGGATGACATGATAAGTGGAACTCGCTGTCCTCTGCATGCTTTTGTAGGTAAATGATTCGTAAAAATACCTATAAATTTCAAGTTTTTACCTTCAACATTTTCTTGTCCAACTAACCATGTTACTGTTATTTTGGAGCAACATCATTCCGAGGAGATAAGCTTGTTATTCCCGTCAATTCCAAACGAACCAAGAATATTTTATGCACCATGAGTTCAGACAAGTTGCACAAAGTTCTCCTTGCACCATGACGTATCGTTATTCCTTTTTTTCCCTCGAAGGTGTTGCAAAACTTCATGTTGTAAGGAGAACTTTGTGTAATGAGTCCAAAGCCATGGTCTTGATTCATTTGGAATTTATGGGTTTACCGAGCATGACACATCGATGTATTTACAGACACAGGCGCCCAAAATAATCTAACATCAAACGACCACGGCATTGAAATAATTGTAATGTCTACATCCTATTTGATATTTCTAAATTTTACGATTTTTCATTTGGAATTTATGTTTTTCATTCGGTTGTATTCACTATTTTACGCATGCGGTGATAATTCACTATTTTTCAAGTTTCATGTCATTTTCCTTTACTATAAAACCTACACTCCAATTTTGTCTATTTCACCAATACATCCAACACTTTGCTCCCCTTAAGGGTAAGTTTTTCGTAACATTTTATTTTCTTGGTACCTATTTCGACTCAATAATCACCAACAATATGTCACTCCACAATTTGTTGCAGTTGATATCAAACGAGGTTAGTAAATGTACTGACAAGCAAATTTCTTACATGGAATGTAAAATCTCAACACCGACGGCAGCTGAAACGCACAACATTATGAAGCATACTAATAAAATCAACGTACACAACATGTATGACCAGCTCAATTCTATAGGAGCTAAATACATTCACTTAAATGTTAAGTTCAATAAGGTCGACGCCGGGGAAGGTAGTACGTCTGCGCCCATAGGATTTGCTCCGTCTGCACTCACAACGACCACTAAACAAGCTTCATGTTCACCGGATGTTGATGCAGCTGCTGATGCACTGCAACTTTTTATGTATATGCGCAGGCAACAAAAACAACAGCTGATCGAAGGACTTAACTTAAGTTCAGACGTATCAACTGACTACGATGATACCGAGCCAGAATCTGGTTAACCTTTCACTCCCCAAATCATAGTCAAATTATGTTTTATGCGTTGGTTTTTCGTCCTTTATTAATGTTCTAAGTATGTGCAACACTACAGTTTACCATCCTTTATTTATGTGAAACGTTGTTCGGTACAAATCATCCTAAATTATCTTTTTCAGCACGTTACGATAAGGAGATAAAATTTACCTCAATTATTCTAACAACATTGACTACCATTATCATACATGTAAATAATTTACTGACCCAAATCGAACAAAATTTCAAACTGGCGCTTTATGCGTTAAATAACCCTAAAAATTAATTACTCAAAAAACCCTTAAACTTTACCTAACTCGCCGTACATACACGTAGAGTTTCAACTTCCCCAGTCACAACGTTTGGAAAGGCCATTGGACGGACGTTAGGCCATGCAAAACTCGCCATACTCATACGTCGAGTTCGATTTAGTCCTCCATTAATCACCCGATTACG
Organism: Hibiscus tridactylites; assembly: GCA_958450335.1. Taxonomy (NCBI): domain Eukaryota; kingdom Viridiplantae; phylum Streptophyta; class Magnoliopsida; order Malvales; family Malvaceae; genus Hibiscus; species Hibiscus tridactylites. The sequence goes on along the minus strand of OY288278.1, from coordinate 59,298,976 downwards.
ATTTACACAGGATTAAATAAAAAATTGAACTCGCCACTACGATACGACGAGTTTAAATAAAAAAGATTATTTTTTAGAACTCGTCATGGTAGTGCGGCGAGTTCACTGTTAGGGTCCTATGCCGGGCATTTTACGATTCTGGATCGTGCAAAGGGAAAAATAGGATTCAAAGAACCTATTTTTGCTCTTATCCCCTTTCTTTGGGGTAATGATTTCGATTATGATTATGTCATGATCCACTTTCAAATCGAATTATCGAAAATGGTTATAATAATTGAAAAGAACCAACAACAACACCAATATGTTGTTTTTAAAAGGGTAAACTACATGAATGGTCCCCTGATTATGAGTCGATTCTTTGTTGAGTCTCTCGACTATCAAAAGTTACAAATTGGTCCATCGACTTAAAAAATAACAAGTTGGTACAGTACCGTTAAAATTTTAACAGAAGATGAGGTGTAAGTTAATCAAATTGGTATAATAAGAATTTAGCCTTCAACTTTTTAACTTAGTTATGATTTAGCCACCATCTTCATCATCCTACTACGGTCAAAATCTTCATCATTCTTATTCCTCCTCCATCATTACTGACACTACTATAACAACCCTCTAACCATAGCCATCATAAAAAAACATGGGTTATTATTATTTGTAGATCATTATTCTAATCTTAACCAAAATATATATTTTCTCAATAATTTCCTAAGAATTTCCTTAAAATGGAACTTGCAAAATTTTTCCACATTGAAAACTTAGGAAAAAATAAAAAATAAAATAAAAATTAGTATCATTGGTTCATAAGCCTAGTGAAGATTTTTCAATAAAACCATTGTATCACTGGTAACTACTTGTGTCGAGGATTTGGTCTCAAACACATAACTTTCTCAATGAAATCAACTCGTGATTGATCTTAAGTGTCCCAACAAAATTTTATGACAAATTCGAAGAGGGGTAAATCAAATTGAAAAAGGCTATAAGCTTCAATTTCTGCAATAATGAAGACTTGGAGAACCCATGTCAATTTCAAAATATGAGAGTAAAGAAATTAGATTTTAAAGAGGACTTTAAATATTTTAAAGTATCAAGAAAAGATGATAAAAGAAAATGTGGAAATCAACCTATGTTTTTTACTTGCAAATCAAAGAAGAATTTTGGGTTACATTTTCAATAATGTTAATATGTTCTTCTCTCAAAGCAGACTCTTGTGGACTATAAAGGGAGGCTTCTAATTAGCTCATAGATGAAAGAACTTAAGTATTTTGATACCTAAGGGAACATTCTCATAAACAACACGAAGCATCCCTGCAATATTCTAATTCTCAATTTTTATTTATATTTTCTTTTCAAGATATAAAGATATTTTAGAAATAAATAGTTAAAAATTTATTCAATTTGGTCATCTCGATAGAGGGGGTGGGAGAGGTGTGGTCGCCGAAAGCTGTAAAAGGAGGATGACAAGTCGCCAGAGGAAATGCGGCATTGGACAAGGGTTATGGTTAGGGGAGAGTAATGGTCACGGTAGAAAAATGATTAAATTAAAAGAATGAGAAAAATAAATAGGACTAAATGTGTTATTTTTCCATTTTTTGTTAACTGCCACGTCATTTTTCGTTAAAATTTTAACGATATTCAACCAACTTGTTACTTTTTTAAATCAGAAGATTACATTGTAACTTTTGATAGCAGAAGGACTCAACAAAAAATCGGGTAATAGTTGGGGACCATTTAATGTAGCTTACCCTTTTTAAAATATAGCTCTGACGGACACCGATGCTGTGAACCTACTGCCACGTTTGGTGGTCTGGAACTCTGATCAGATAAGCCAATCAACCCAATGTTTTAATGATTAGATACATTCAGCAGCTCCATTTGCAGAATCTGATGATGATATTCTTCACTTATTTGCCAAATTAATAATTGATTATATAAAAATTAAAAAATGAATCAGATAGACCCACCAATGAAATCAAACCTTCTTTTTAATTAAAAATCACACGTTGATTGTACATTTATAAAATCAATTATTGACTTCCACCAGAGATATTTTGCACAGTGGGGGTTTTAAATTTTTGTTATTTATTTTATGGTTTGAGCAGTGGCGGAGTTATATCGGCTGGGAGGGGTAATTGCTCTCCACTTTTTATTTTTTTATTTTATTTTTGTCCTTCTATATATATATATGTAATTTTTAAAAAAAATTTATTTATGAATTCTCTATTTTCAGACATTTATGTTTTGTCCCCTAACATTAAATCTTAACTTCGTCCATAGGTTTGAGGTGTTTCTTATTTCACAAAATAAGGTGATTGCTATAGTAAAATTAGAAGTCGTTGAGAAGTGTAAACAATTTTTGAAAAAGATGCCGAAAAATGCTAAAGACTTTAGGCAAAATGATTTCGATGGTAAAAAACAGACTGAAAAAGCTACGAGCTAAAAAGAGATGAACTAAAAATATACTGAAATCGTCAAAATATTTAAACGATTTTCTAATTATCTCTACTTCACACACACACAAAAGAAGTGAATGCACCACAAATTATAAAATATTTATTCTAACATTATTATCTTGAGGGAATTTTTACTTAAATATTATGATGAGAATTTTTTTTTTCATACTATCGCACTGCCCAAATTATTTCTACAAATATTATGGTTTGAACAGTACATTTAAAATCAAATTCTGATGAACTCGAGTGTGAAAAAAATGCCCAAATGCTGAGTCAGTTGGATCTGACTTTAGAGAAAAAAATATCCCAAAGTCTTGGGCATAGGGTTTCGACTTTGTCCCAAAGTCTACTCTAGTTGAATTCGACTTTGGGAAACATTGCCATGTCAAGCAGCCTGCATACACCGACTCTGCATGTTGTGCATGCATGAAGCAAAATTGAGAAAGAGTGTCAGGCAACATGCACCGACTCTGCATGATGTGCATGCATGAAGGAAAATTGAGAAGGGGTAAAAAACAAGCCTCGTAAATTGAGTATAAGTGGGATTGGTTGGATGAAAGGTGAAATTTAATTGGGTAGGTGGTATGAGTGGTTGAAATTTAATTTGTGAGAGGTTAAATAGGGGTGGGTTGAAGGTAGATAGTGTAGAGGGAGAGAAAATATTTTGAAGAAGAAAAAGAAGATTTGAAGAATTTTATTAGAGTAAGTAACTAAGTATTTTGTTTTTTTTTAATTTATCATTATTATTTTGAATAATTTTAGTAAGTATTTTTTAATTTATTTTTTATATTTTATTTTATAGTAATTACGAAAATCAGATTTTTGTATTTTTAAGTTAAAATTTGTGATTTTTTTGTGTTAAATAGGTAGTTGAAGAGAAGAAGGAACTTTGAAGACGATATAGTAAGTTAAGTTATTTGTTTAATTAATTTTGAAGTTTTTGTTTGAAATTTTTTTTGTTAAATAGGTGGAGATTTGAGAAATATTTTGTTGTATATTGTTCAATTTAAATTCGTTATTTTTTTAATTTTTATTTTGATGTTCCTTGAATTTTTTATGTTATTTGGAGAGAATATAATTTGAAAATTTTGTCTTAAATATGTGAAGATTTGAGAAGAAAATATAGTAAGTAAATTAATATTTTATTGTTTAACTTAAGTTCGTAATTTTTCGTAATTTTTATTTGATGTTTGAATTTTTGATGCTATTTGGAGAGAATATAGTTTAAATATTTTGTGTTAAATAATAGGTGGAGAGATTTTGAGAATATAAAAAAATTGTTTAAATATAAGAGAAGAAACGTTTATTTTCATAATATAAAAAATAGGTGGATAGATTTTATTATTTTATTTAAGTTCGTTAATTTATTTATATTTATTTATAGGTGGTTGAATAAAAACGACATTAAATTGATGATTTAATAGACAATAAGCAAATGCGACATTTATTTTAATTGTTATTTTTTAACATGATAGATTTAGTCTCGGTTTACTAATATTTTCTTACTTGTCATGTAGGATGGTCGAGCAAGCTCCATTGTTGCATTTACAGAATCGACACATTACTAGCCTTAGAGTTGATGAGCTGGTATAATTTTTTAAAAATTGTTTCATTACGAAATATGTCACTTCTGTATTTTTTTGTTAGTAATTATGTTTAAATAATGTGTTATTTACAAGATGCGGAGAAAACATTTAAACATCATTTGTGCATGTAGACAAATCCCTAGACCACATAATAGATAATTTTTTTATGTATGGCAGGATTTTAACATGCCACGTTCCTCCGTGGGTACAAGTTGGTGCCTGGATTGATTACCGCTCTAATTGAGCGTTGGAGACCTGAAACGCACATCTTCCATATGCCTTGCGAAGAATGCACGATCACCCTCGAGGACGTTGTTTATTTTATTGGGGTCCCAGTAAACGGGAAGCCAGTGGTCGAGCGTACGGCTGAAATTTGTCAAAAGGTTTCTTGGGAAGGAACCCTATGGAAGTAACGTGAAAGGTTCTCGTGTGAAAATGAGTTGGCTAGAGAGAGAATTGCAACTCGCTGAGTATAATACAGTTGAAGAAATTTATATGGTTAGTCGAGCATATATCTTATAGATGATCGAAGGTATACTAATGCCGGATAAATCTGGCAATATGGTCAGTGTAAGGTATTTTCGATTTTTGGATACTCCTTGGGAACCCGATTGTCAATATAGTAGGGGATCAACTATATTAGCGTTCTTGTATCGCGAGTTGTGCAAAAGCGCTTTATTGCAAAAGAGTCAGATGGTAGGCGATATTGGTGGTTGCCTGTTATTGTTGCAAGTGTGGGCTTGGCAACGACTTCCCTTTTTCACACCACTTACTCGAACACATGTGCAGTTTTCTCTCGTTCCAAGGTAAATATATATCCTTATTCTTAGTTGAATCTGAAAAATTAATTAAATTAACTTGTTATTTAAATATATTGTGATTTGTATGCAGATGGTGCGAGGAAAAGAATAAGACGGGGTTGGCGCACAACAATGTTAGAATTTGTAGATCTCTTATTGATTCTCATTGTCAAGAGCAAGTATATGAATGGAAAATAATTTTTGACGTTAAATGTGTTAGTGCTAGTAATAAAGTTGGCTGCTCGTTGTACGACTTATCGTAATCACTGTACACCAAGTCCATTGCCTTATCCCTTACACGCCACGCCTTCCTGTATTCTATTTGGTATTCAAATTGCTGCGCAATGCTTGCCTGAATCGTTGAAACTGGAACCCGTGGATTTGCTTCAACGGTCAACCAACTTCATTACGTGACGACTTATTACGTTGGAGTCCAATTTCCGGTGGTCCTGATTGATGGAAGTTCGTAAACATGTGTGAACACCATTATACTTTGTGACCTCTCAACAATTTGAACTCTGCAGCTTTGTCACTCCAATGTTCCAATTGCACTCTTACCCGTATTTCACACATTTGGCAAAGAAGGTCATCTGGTTGGATTCTGCGATAAAGTAGTCCACGTGGTTCTTGATGTTGTACTCTTTCACTGCCAATATAGCTTCATTCTTGTCATCAAATTGAAGCTTAACATATAATTTACCGTGTTGACTTGAGGTTAATCGGGGCAAATCTGAGTATTCAAGCGTTCTCATTGCATCGAAATCCACCGAACTTATGTGAGTAGGAGGTTCATAAAATGTAATGTCGCCCCCAGACGAAACAAATTCGCCAACACCAATATCAGGGGCTTCACCGACGTCATCAGGGAATGTAAAACCTATGTTTGATTTTGATATAATTAAGTTATTAAGGATTAAATTGAAAACTTGAAATTGATTTCTAAATCCCTTTAATAATTTATAAACCACCAACACTTTAAACTGATTTGAAAAACTCAAACTCTAAATATTTTCTAAGTGTTTCAAGGCCAAAGTATTGAAAATCGTCCAGGTGTATCGATACGCCTTCAACAGTATCGATACCTTTTTAACAAAGTTGGTTACTGGAAAGACGCGTTTTGATACGCTTTTTACCGTATCGAAACAACGTATCGAAATAGAGTCAATCTGTATCGATACGCCCTCTACAAAAACTGAAAGAGTTTGAATGGTGTACTGATACGGCTTAACTCGTATTGATACAGTTTTAACTGAATTTTTAATTCGAAGTGTTTTAAATGTTTTCGACCGTTGGTGTCAGTCGTTAGCTAACTAACATTTAAAGTGGCAGTTGTCCTGTATCGATACGATGTACCCCCGTATCGAAATGGAAACTTCCAGTGAGCTAAGTTGAGAAAAAGGTATCGATACAGTCTCTTCTGTATCGAAACGGTCCATGTCCCGTACCGATACGCTTACGAGCGTTTTGATACGCCCTCTTTATTATGTACAACGACTCTTTCTGTTTTGAGACAAGTATCGATACGGCTCCCCGTGTACCGATATGGATAGCTGCAGAAGTGCATTTATGGTGGAAAGAGAGGGTCCCAACGGCTATAATCAATACCCTAACCACCCAAACGGCTAGAATTGATAGAGAAGGTATAAATTGAAGCTCATTGAAGACCAGCAACAACTATTGCATTAAAGACAAACATCCAAGCAAAAATTCAACCTCAAGTGTGCCTATTTTCCAATTTCTTGTAAACCCCAAATTGAGTTGTATTCAATTCTTATTCTAACTTCAAATTTGGGTTGAGTGTTGTACTTCAAGGGACAATATTGTATTTGAGAGATATATTTCTTGTCCAATTTCTTCATTGTTTATTTGTGATGGTTTGGTCAAATTTTGGGTAGAAAATTTGACCGGTTGTGTAAAGGTTACCTCATAAGCCTTGAAAAGGGGAAGAACAAATTAGTGAATTGTTGCAAATCCTTAGTGGTAGCTAAGGTAGTGGATGTAGAGTTCATTTGGAACTTGAACCACTCTAAAATCCTTTGTTCTTCATTTTTAGTTGTCCATTCACTCCAACAAAGTTTTAAAATCCCAATTCACCCCCCTCTTAGTCTTGATCAATCTATCGATCCACTCAACAATTGGTATCAGAGTCTACCTCTTTGAAGGATTAACAACCACAAGAGGAGTTTCTAAGAAGAGTGTGATCATCCGAAAATCAAGGCATGGCATCTACCTTCGGATCTAGCATGTACGAGTCTCAATCCACTACAAAACTGCCATTCTTCAATAGTGACAACTATCCGTTTTGGAAGAATCGGATGCGCCTCTTCATCAAGTCCAACGATTACTTGGTTTGGGATGTCATTGAAGATGGTCCCTACATTCCATTGAGGAGAGAAGATGAAAGAAAGATGGTTCTAAAGAAGAAGATTGAGATGAGTGAAGAAGAGAGGAAGAAGATCCAAATAAATGACAAAGCTCTTCACATGCTCTTTTGTTCTTTCGGTCCCGACATCTACTCCAAAGTCCCCTCCATTGAGAGTGCCAAAGAAGTGTGGGATACTCTAGAGACCACCTATGAAGGAACCAATGATGTGAAGGAAACCAAGATTGGAATTCTCAATCTTAGTTATGAGAATTTCAAGATGGAGCCCGACGAAACAGTGTCCAAGATGTTTGATCTCTTTTCAACCACCGTCAACGGGCTTAAAGGCTTTGGAGAGACTATTCTGGAAGACAAGCTTGTCCAGAAGCTACTCTACTCTCTTCCCGAATCTTGGGATGGGAAGAGAACCGCCATCATCGAGGCCAAAAACTTGAAGACTCTAAAACTTGATGAGCTAGTGGGTTCTCTCCTTAATCATGAAATTATGAAGCAAAGAAGGGAAGAAGAAAAGAAGAAGGAAGAGAAAATAGTGGAGAAGCTAGAGGTGGAAAAGAAGAAGAAAATGGGAGTGGCTCTGAAAGCTTCATTACTTGAGAAGAGCTCTTCTAGTGAGGAGGGATGACCTTGAAGAATTGGCTATGATAGCCTAAAGGTTTTCTCAATTCATGAGGTCCAACTGTGGAAGGAAGATTCAAAGAAAGACGGACTTCAAGGGTAAAAGCAAATAAGAAGAGGGGGATCAAATCATTTGCTACGAGTGCAAAAAATATGGTCACATTCGTTTGAAGTGCCCTCAACTCAAGAAGAAGGGCTTTGAGAAGAAGAAGAAGCTCAAAGCCAAACTTGCTACTTGGAGTGATGAGGAGTCACCTGAGGATGACGAACAAGAAGTGGCCAACCTTTGCCTCATGGCACTTGAGGTAGATTCCTCCATGGTAACCTTTAACTCATCATCTTTTGACTTTACATTTGATGAATTAAATGATGCATATGATGAGTTGCAAGAGGTTTATGATGAGTTAGTTGAGAAATACAAAGAGTCGGTCATTAGGAATAAGAAAATTATTTCAGAATTAAATGATAAAAATGACTCACTCTCTCAAGCTAACTTAAAATTTGAGAAAAAGATTTTAGGTTTGAAAGATGAACTTAAATTCTTCCAAGATGAAAATGTTGACCTAAATAATCTTCTTCCTCAATGCAATAGTGAACACCAAAAAGTGTTACATGAGCTTAACAAGCTCAAAGAGTCTTTTAAATATGTTGGTAATGTGAAGCATGAAAAAGGTGAATCATCTAACACAAACCAACCTAGGAGAAAGACTAATAACTACAAACTAAGTAGCTTCCCTAGACATAATAGAACTAAAAAGATTAGAAGTGTATGGGTTCCTAAGGAACTTGTCAAATCTAATAATATCATTGCTATGTCACCTTGGATTCCTAAGGGAACCAAGCTATTGAAAGCTAACACTCGTGGACCCAAAATGATTTGGGTACCAAAAATAAAAGTTTAATATCTTTGTTTGTAGGGGGAGCATTGCTACAAGGCCAAAGCACAAAGTCAAAATTATGTGTACCTTGATAGTGGATGCTCGAGGCATATGACCGGAGACAAGAGTAGATTCATGGACTTAAAGCCAAAAAGTGGGGGAGTGGTGACATTTGGTGACAACTCCAAAGGCCACATTAAAGGTATTGACTCCATAGGTAATCACTCTACCATTCTTATTGAAAATGTCTTGTATGTCGGTGGTCTTAAACATAATTTGTTGAGCATAAGCCAATTATGTGATAAAGGATTTAATGTATTATTTGATAAAAATGGGTGCAAAATTATTGACATTAAATCTAATAATATTATGCTCATAAGTCATCGCATAGGTAACATTTACATGGTGCATTTAGATGACATACATACATCTCATGCATGTTTAGTAGCTCAAAATGAAAATGATGCATGACTATGGCATAGGAAACTAGGACATGCTAGCATTAGTGTTTTAGAAAAATTTGTTTCCCTAGATTTAGTTAGAGGTTTACCCAAAATTAAGTTCTCAAATGATAAAATTTGTGATGCATGCTCTAAGGGTAAACAACATAAGTCATCCTTTAAATCCATTAATGATATTTCTACAAGTAGGTGTTTACAACTTATCCATATGGATTTATTAGGACCAATTAGGACTATGAGCTTGGGTGGTAAATCTTATGCATTTGTACTAGTTGATGATTTTTCTAGATTTACTTGGGTTCTATTTTTAGGTACTAAAGATGAGGCTTTAGAAAAATTCATCACATTTTCAAAACTAACCCAAAATGATCTTGAACTTATAATTTCTCATATTAGAAGTGATCATGGAACCGAATTTCAAAATTTAGGGTTTGAAGAGTTTTTAAATGAAAATGGTATTAGCCACAATTTTTCGGCTCCTCGAACTCCTCAACAAAATGGGGTAGTTGAGAGGAAAAATATAACTTTACAAGAAATGGCTAGAACCATGCTTTGTGAAAACAATTTACCTAAATATTTTTGGGCAGAAGCCACAAGCACCGCTTGCTACATTGTAAACCGAGTAATGATTAGGCCAATTTTAAAGAAAACACCATATGAGATTTTAAAATCTAAAAAGCCTAACATTAGCTATTTTCATCCATTTGGTTGCAAGTGTTTTGTTTTAAATAATGGAAAAGATAACTCAGGTAAATTTGATGTAAAAGTGATAAAGCTATTTTCATAGGATATTCTTTAAACTCTAAAGCCTATCGTGTATTTAACAAGTGAACTTTAGTAGTAGAGGAATCTATACATGTTGTATTCGATGATAACCTCCTTCCAAGGAAGGATTCTTGTGGACACACAAGATCCACCTCTTGAAGCCTTAAAGGACTTGGTTCTTGAGGAAAAGGAAGTGAGCTACCCAAGGGAGTTCAACTATGTCAAAGGTGGTGAAATCTTGGGTGATCCATCCAAGGGGGTAACCACTAGATCTTCTCTTAAACTTATGAACCATGTTGCATTTATCTAATGCATAGAGCCTAAGAATATAAAAGAAGCATTAAAAAATGATTTTTGGATTATGGCTATGCAAGAAGAGTTAAATCAATTTGAGAGAAGTAATGTTTGGACATTAGTTGATAGGCCTAGTAATCAATCTAATATAGGAACTAAATGGGTCTTTAGGAACAAACTAGATGAGAGTGGTAACATTGTAAGAAATAAAGCTAGATTAGTAGCACATGGTTACACTCAAGAAGAGGGAATTGATTTTGATGAAACCTATGCTCCCGTAGCTAGAATGGAAGCCATTAGGATGTTGCTTGCATATGCATGTTATCATGATTTCAAGCTTTTCAAATGGATGTTAAAAGCGCATTTTTAAATGGTTTTATAAATAAGGAAGTGTATGTGGAACAACCACCAAGTTTTGAAGACTCAAAATTTCCAAATCATGTTTTCAAACTTACGAAAGCTCTTTATGGTTTAAAACAAGCTCCTAGAGCTTGGTATGAAAGACTTTCAAACTTTTTAATTGAAAAAGGTTTTGAAAAACGTAAGGTGGACACTACACTTTTCATAAAAAGGTATAAAAATGACATCTTAGTAGTACAAATTTATGTTGATGATATTATTTTTGGATCTACTAATGAATGTCATTACAAAGAGTTTGCTAAGTTAATGCAAGGTGAATTCGAGATGAGCATGATGGGGGAGCTCTCATTCTTTTTGGGACTCCAAATCAAGCAAAGGAAGGATAGCACCTTCATCAATCAAGCAAAGTACATCAATGATATGCTCAAGAAGATTGGCTTGGAGAATGCAAAGCCTCAAGCCACACCTATGAGCTCATCTACAAAGCTTGACAAAGATGAAGGAGGTAAGTATGTTGACTTTAAGCTTCACCGTTCTATGATTGGATCATTGTTTTACCTTACCGCAAGTAGACCAGATATCTTGTTTAGTGTTTGCTTGTGTGCTAGGTTTCAAGCTAGTCCTAGAGAGTCTCACCTTATAGTCGTTAAGAGAATCTTTAGGTCTTTGGTACCCTAGAGACTCAACCTTCAACCTTCATGCTTATTCGGATGCGGATTATGGGGGTGTAAAATCGATAGGAAGAGTACTTCGGGAACATGTCAATTCTTAGGTAGTATGCTCATATCTTGGTTCTCTAAGAAACAAAATAGTGTAGCATTATCTACCACTGAAGCCGAGTACATATCCTTAGGGAGTTGTTGTGCTCAAGTCCTTTGGATGAAGCAACAACTCTTAGATTATGGTATTAAAGTTGAAACCATACCCCTTAAGTGTGATAACACTAGTGCCGTATGTTTAACAAAAAATCCCATCCAACACTCTAGAACCAAACATATAGAAATAAGGCATCATTTCATTAGAGATCATGTCCTTAAGGAAGATGTTGTTATAGAGTATGTTGACACCTTAAACCAACTAGCGGACATCTTTACAAAGCCTTTAGCTAAAGAGCGTTTTTTGTCCCTTAGGAGAGAGTTAGGTCTAACTAGCCTATCTTGACCTTTTATGACTCTTTTTGTGCTTAAATTGCTTGATCTTGTGAAATTGCATGTTAATGTGTTGTAACTCTTGAAAATATACATGCCTATAGCTAGGGGGAGTATGATTCTGTTAAAATATGCTTAGAACTGCTCATTCATCATTTGCATTCATTTAGGAGATGTTAGAATCGAGCTTTTGGTTGTTCTTCAAGCCTTAAATGTATTTCTGGGCATAGGGTATCGATACGGCCTTAAGCGTATCGATACGAGTACTATATTAAGCTTCCCAGACTTCATTTTGCCTTAAACTGGTATCGATACGGTTAAACCCATTTCGATACGAGCAACAATCGTTTCGATACGATCCTTCAACAAGCATTTTTATTGGAATTACGTTTTTACCCCTGTATCGATACACCCTCAGGCGTATCGATACGCGATTGCGCATACATCTATCAATTGGCATTTAAGAGTTAAACTTTTACCAATTAAAATTTCTCAAAACCCTAGCCGTTTTCACTCTATAAATAGCCTCTTCTTCCCTCATCTTTTCACACCACAACACAAAATCTCAAGAGGGCTTTCAAAATCAAGCAAAGCTCTAAGGCTTTTCATCAATTGGGTGCTAAGCTTTTCTTCCATTCCTCTCTAATCAATATCAAGGTAAAACTCTTTCTTTTTCTTTTTCTTTTTTTATTTTATTTTATTTTCGTTTCAAAGTTTCTCTTGTTTTGTTTTTATTTTGTCTTCTCAAACCAAACTCTCTTTTCAAAATTGGTTTTGAAATTTTTTTTAACCTTGATTATTGGTTTTTCAATAACTTGAATGAAGAAATCTTAATGCATACAGTGTTTTATCTAGTTCATGGCACCTTCTAGGAAGAGAACACGCACTAATGAAGCCGGTGAAGGATCCAATACTGGATGTGGTGCTCGTCCGAATCTCACTCATATTTATCAACTATCTTTTCAATCCCTCGGAGCTCTTACCTATTTTCGTCAATTCCAAAACTATAAGATCCGTCCGGAGAGGGTAATCTCTATCCCTTTTCTTAACTCGAAGCGATTCAAATTTGAATATCTACCTTTGCTCCAAGAGTGGAAGTTTATGGATTTTCTCACTATTCTCGGGTTTTACTTTCGCATTTTGGTTTTAATCTTTTATGTTAATGCCAAATGTTGTGCCAATCGAGATGGTGTTGTTACTGCCTTTAATTCTCATCTTATGGGTAAAAAGATCACTATAGATGTTCAATCTATTTGTGAAGTGTTCAAGTTGGAGGATGAAGGCTATGATGATGAGAATGCCTTTGGCCATGTTCTAAGTGGTTTCGTCACCACCCTAAATGCTCAGGATCGGATCCTCCATTTGATGGTCTCTTGGTGGTTTAGGCCCTCGGGAGGGAAGTATTCCATTATCCGCCAAGTGGTTGATTTTTGGATTCGATGCTTCCGTGAGAGAAAACGTCCGAACCTTGCTCGTATCATGTTTGCAGAGATCGTCTATCTCGTGCAACATCGCCACACCACACTTGTCACTTCCTTCACCTATTGCACGACCCTAAGTTACTTCTTCCAACAAAAGGAGATTGATTGCTCGCATGACTTCCCAACTGCCCTCACTGATCCCATCGATGAACGCTCTCTTGCAAGGGGTAAGTTTCATTATTTTAATGGTAATTGGCTACGTCTATCCGAGCTCCCTAGTGAGGCCGCGAAACAATTTGCTAATCCTCAAGTTGAACAAGTTCCTCAAGCTCCTCATCTTCCACCTTCTATGGATGCTCTAATGACTTTTCTCAATGAGCAATTCACGGGTTTACGCACGGACATGGCTTCGGGGTTTACCATGATTGATACTCGTTTCATAAGCCTTAAAGATCGGATGAAGAACGTGGAGTCTCGACTCACTTCTCTTGAAGGCGGTCACAACTCAATGAATATCTCTCTCACCGCTTTCCATGACGAGTAGCGTCAAACCTTGAGGAATGATGATCCAATTGAGGAAGATGATGAAGATGATGAAGAAGGCGATGAAGATGCATAGTAGTCTATCTTTGCATACCATTCATATCATCTAAGATATTTAATTTATGCACCTTTGCTTTATGTTTTTAGGATTAAGTTTGAATTATTCTAAAACATATGCTTTGATTTTTCTGTTATTTGGATTTTTAAGTTGATGTTATCCTTTATTTGAACTTAATGATATTATGTTGCTTGCTTATTTATACCTTTTGCCTATTTATGCACTTTACATTATGTCTCAATTATCTTTTGATCTAACAAAAAGCGGAAGAGGGAAGCTCACACTTAAAAATTTTGATTTTCAAACTTAAAAGTTACCTAGCTAATATTAAAGGGGAGTTATTTTGCAAAGTTTTTCAAAGTATCAAAAATTTCAAGTTTTAGTTTTGTTATATCAAAAAGGGGGAGATTGTAAAACCTATGTTTGATTTTGATATAATTAAGTTATTAAGGATTAAATTGAAAACTTGAAATTGATTTCTAAGTCCCTTTAATAATTTATAATTCACCAACACTTTAAACTGATTTGAAAAACTCAAACTCCAAATATATTCTAAGTGTTCCAAGGCCAAAGTATTGAAAATCGTCCAGGTGTATCGATACGCCTTCAGCCGTATCAATACCTTTTTTACAAAGTTGGCTACTGGAAAGACGCGTTTCGATACGCTCTTTACCGTATCGAAACAACGTATCGAAACAGAGTCAATCTGTATCGATATGCCTTCTGCAAAAACTGAAGGAGTTTGAATGGTGTACGGATACGACTTAACCCGTATCGATATGGTTTTAACTAAATTTTTAATTCGAAGTGTTTTAAATGTTTTCGGCTGTTGGTGTCAGTCGTTAGGTAACTAACATTTAAAGTGGCAGTTGTCCCGTATCGATACGGTGTACCCCCATATCGAAACGAAGACTTCCAGTGAGCTAAGTTGAGAAAAAGGTATTGATACGGTCTCTTCCATATCGAAACGGTCCATGTCCCGTACCGATACGCTTACGAGCGTTTCGATACGCCCTCTTTATTATGTACAACGGCTCTTTTTGTTTTGAGACAGGTATCGATACGGCTCCCCGTGTACCGATACGAATAGCTGCAGAAGTACATTTATGGTGGAAAGAGAGGGTCCCAACGGCTATAATCAATACCCTAACCACCCAAACGGCTAGAATTGATAGAGAATGTATAAATTGAAGCTCATTGAAGACCAGCAACAACTATTGCATTAAAGACAAACATCCAAGCAAAAATCCAACCTCAAGTGTGCCTATTTTCCAATTTCTTGTAAACCCCAGATTAAGTTGTATTCAATTCTTATTCTATCTTCAAATTTGGGTTGAGTGTTGTACTTCAAGGGACGATATTGTATTTGAGAGATATATTTCTTGTCCAATTTCTTCTTTGTTTATTTGTGAGGGTTTGGTCAAATTTTGGGTAGAAAATTTGACCGGTTGTGTAAAGGTTACCTCCTAAGCCTTGAAAAGGGGAAGAACAAATTAGTGAATTGTTGCAAATCCTTAGTGGTAGCTAAGGTAGTGGATGTAGAGTTCATTTTGAACTTGAACCACTCTAAAATCCTTTGTTCTTCATTTTTAGTTGTCCATTCACTCCAACAAAGTTTTAAAATCTCAATTCACTCCCTCTTGGTCTTGATCAATCCATCGATCCACTCAACAGGGAACAAATCGTGATCCCAAATATCTTCATCTTCGCTGGAATCGACAAGTGATTCTCCCCATCGACCTTGTGAGGGTTCTACATCAGCTTCAACAGTAGGATCAACACTCGGCCTGTGTGATGAAGCATATGTTGAAGTCCCGACTTCATGAAATGTATTTGATGTCCCACTTGTCAACATTGCAACAAAACTGCCTCCGGGCATATCAATCTCATCACCAAAGTTCATTTGAGCTGATTCTCCAACTACGTTTGTAGATGGGCTGTGAACATCACACACCTCGAAAAACAACTCGATATATCGAATTCCCATAGAATCATGCTCTGCGATCATCAAAGAAACATCGACATTATCTTGGAGAGTGATTGCATAATATCTGACCGGATTGTCACATGTCATCCATCGGTAACGTAAACCATGAATCTCTTTCTTAATTTTTTGTGATATTTTCTCCTTCATTTCTCGAAGCATGATTTTCTTCTCGAATCTCATCTTCGTACTGCTTTCACAATCAAATACAACCCCAACATCAGTTTTCACCATTTGTCCATTATAATGAACAACCACCATAAATTTGTTATTGCTCATTTTGTCTGCATGATCGAAATAAAACATACTAAATCAAAATGCTTATAATAAAATAAAGAAATAAATATATTTCGAATATATTTTTTTCCTAACATAGTAAATCAACTTACAAAATGAACTGAAATTAAAAATTAAAATTACCAAACTAACTCAAATAAACTACATGAAAAAGAAACTACATGAAAAAGTATACCATTTGTTCAATCCAAATTCGAACTAACTCAAATAAACTACATGAAAAAAAATAAAAAAATCTGAAACATACAATAACAAAATAAAAATACCAAACTGAAAAAAATACCAAACTCAAAAATTCGAATCTACTTACAAAATAACAAAATTAAATTACCAAACTAAGAAAAATAAAACTCTAAACAAATTTGAATCTACTTACAATCTTTTCTTCACTACTTTCTTTATATTCTTCTTCTTCTATTCCTTCAATCTTAACTTCCTTTCAATTCAACCTTAACTTAACTATTTAACAACAAAAATAAATTTTTTATCGCTTATACTACCTCTATCTCTACCTAACTAACGACTATAAATTTTTAACCTCTACCCCTATACATTTTAAAATACCCTAAACTCATCACCATTCAAAAATCACATCTACCACTCTAAAAAATTAATATGCTACCAACTCTTCCAAAAAATAAACAGTAAACTAAGCCTAAACTTATACCTATATTCGAACCAGAACCTTTCCCTAAAAATAAAACCCAGCCTAAATCTATATTCGAATCAGAATTCAGTGACTGGTCTCGTCACCCACTTGATTGAGAATCAGATTCTCATGTTGTGCCCCTCTGCCTCCTCATGCATGCACACGCAAAGTCTACATTCCACCCAAAGTCAAATTCTAATGAACACGACTTTAGGAGATTTTTTTTGAAACCGTAACCATTAGAATTCGACTTTAGGGAATCCCCCAAATTTCTCCTAAGCCGGATCCTTTAGGGAGAGACTTTATTTTTTTAAAATCGTGGCCATTAAAATCCAACTTCACTTTGCACTGTTTAAAGTACAACATTTCGAGAATTATTCTAATGCCAGCAATAAATTAAAAAAAAACTCACAACAATTTTTTTGAGATATTTTCTTATCTGGAGGGTATCTGATATGAATCATGATTGAAGAAGACAAGTTAATACCCCATGTTAGATAGAAGATTTTGTTGTGGATGACAGCAAATACTGCGACTTAGGAAACATATTTTTCTTGATTGAAAAGGACAAGTTAAAATACCTTTTTGATTTTTTAGATCCAAAGGGCCCTTAAAATTTTTAAAAAAATTATCTGAATTTTTTTTATCTAATTAAGTAAACGTTTGGATTCAAAATTTTTAATTAATTCATGCATTTGACTAATATTAACAATAAAATCTAACGGTTTTTCAGTTAATTAGTGTAACATATCGTTTTACTTTGTTGTCACTTATATTTTTAAAATTTAATCAATTCATAATTTGACCGACACTTATCTGTAGTGTTAAATCTAATTTAGAGCATACATATGAACATAAAAAAGATAACGATTCATGTTCTGAATCTTCTCACCTTTGTTTCCAATTAAACTCGAGATTTAAAATCTTGAAAAACCTGGCTATTTGATTGTTCCAATACAAAATATTATTCCTTTTTTATCAAAGAAAGAAAGGTTTCATTAAAAGTTCGAAATCCGTACATCCATAGGAGGGTTGGACAGGGTCGGGCGTAAAAACATGCATGAGCATGCAGACGTCGACCAGAACCGGAACCCTTTTGACCACAAATACGATCGAAGACAAGCCAAACAACAAAAACAAGAACCACACTCTCACGGAGTTATGGTTCGAAACAACAAGCCAAGAGGCAGTAGAAACCCAAACATAATGAGACATAACCCTAGCAACAAAAGAACGCAGACAAGAACGTAAACAACTTGAGATCCCCAAAGGTGGAAAGCATACATCAACCCGAAATCCTAGTGAGAGCTCCATCCGGAGGCATGGTCCCTCGTCGTCCGATGCGGGTCTTGTCAACTGGGACGGGGAAAATATCCGATCAAACCACTGGAAACCAAACGCAAGGCATAAGACTGCAACGATCAGCATAGTCTTGAGCTTGACACTAGGAGAACAAAAGAACATGATCTTGTTACTGGCAGACCTTGGATCAACAATGACTTCCTTGCACCATCTGATCCTAGGGGAAGGTTTAGCAAAAATCACTAACTTCCACACCTTTTCCTAGTGAAAGTGGTGTAGCATATCGAACTCATGGGTGTTGCGGATAGCCTTTAAGGAGCTACCCACTTTGCAAGAAAAAGAGAGGCTTAAATCATCTGCAACAGAGACCTAATCTTTTGGAGTGGAAGCTTCATCATCGCTTAAAACTATTTCTTCCTAGAGAGTGGACTCACTGTCAACGAACGTAGAGGCCATATTTGTTATTTTCTTGCCAAACGGGTCAATCCCCAGTTCAGTGATGCCTACTCGATCGAGCATAACCCTCGTTCTTTCTATTGCGTGTTTGCGTCTTGCTGCTTGTTTTATCAAAGTGAGGCGATTCAAGCAACAAGAGAAGCTTTTTTTTCAGTTTTTCGATATTGTTAATAATGGGCAAGGCATTAGAGAAAGAATTTGGGAACAACGCAATCTTCAGGACTTCTTCATTGGCTACTGCTCCGAAACTGTTAGCACCCCAATTTCCGTGGGAGATTTGGAAGATTCCATCACTGATATAGCTCCAAATTTCTCTTCTTTTTGCCACAAAGAAGGATTCTTCTTGTGGTTCTTTCCTTTTCCATTTTAGCTTATTAGAAACATCTAAGTTGTTAACTCCCTCGATGAGCAAATTATTGAGGATGTCAGCAGGTTGCGTGTAGATTGGTACAACAAGGCCTTCGCTAGGCCCGAGGATAGCTTCCAGCTCTTTAGCTCCCTTGGAGAGAGGCTCGTTATGAGTGAAGTGAGGTTCTTGGAAGTCAACTGAGCAATTGCCAAAACAGGACATAACTTTGTTTTTGTCTTTTTCTTTTTCGACAATTATTTGGGGACCTGGTGAAGAAATTTCCTCCACCCTTGGATTTGGTAACCTCGCACCCTCGGGGGCGTACACGAGGTTGTCTTGGAAGTGCTGCCATGAGCCGTTGGGTCGACACTGGTTCTTCGTGAATCCTGCAACGGTGCGTTCAAACTTGGATTACCAGGCACAACATTTCGGCGATGAAGAGAGAGCTGCCTAGAGGATTTCTTCTCTCAAGTTGGTGCAGCTCTTAGCCAGGGGCTGTATCTTCCCGCGTTTCTGAAAAGTTTAGAGTCAAACCATCACTCTCTTTCTCCATGTCCGATAAGCCCACATTTGTAGCAAAATTTGGGAAAACGTTCGTACTTGAATGAGACTTCAATCGGATTGAAATTCTTCTTATTGAGCATAAAGCCTGTTCGGAGAAGATCTTCTACTTTGATGGCCACTCTCAGGTTGAGTTGACCATCCCACTTGACTTTACACTTGCCATCGAAGTTGGAACCATAACATTTGAGAAACAAGTTTCCTATTTTCGATATATTTTCCTGGGTGATTAGATTTAGTGGGAGATTATGTATCTGGACCCAGAACTCCTCGAGTGAGAAATATAACTCTTCGAAAGTCATTTCTAGGAGCCATTCTTTGAGGATTAATAGATGGTCTTGAACTGCCTAAGGTCGATTGCCAAGAATGTGAAGCTGTCATCAGGTGATTGAAAAATGAACAAGAAAATATTGTTACCGAGATCGTGGCATTCAAGATCAGGGCATTTCCAGGCTTTCTTGAGGATGACATTGATGGAGAAAACCTTTACAGCAGACTCGGAGATGACTTTTCCAACTAGAGCTTGATTCTTGATGGCAAAGTTAACCTCTCCGTCCTTGTTTAAATCCAACGATTCAAGGCCATTGCTTTCCTTGTTTTCAGTAGAGATCAAGGGTTGGTGCGTGTGATTCGAGAGATTTCCAGAGCACTCAATGTCTTGTGGGGGGAGTAAAGCCATTGTCAATAAAGGAAAGGAACAAGAGAGAGGTAGTTGAGGAGGAGTTAAGGAAGCTAGGGGGTGATTAGGACAACAGAAGGAAAGGAATTCAATGAAAATAACAAAAAACTTGAGGCTCACAGAACTGACCCGGGGGAGAGGAAAACTTAACTTTAAAGCGAGGGAAGGAGGGACGAGAAAAAGCAGGGACTCCAAAGTCACTCAGGTAGCTGGTGACGACAAGGAAACTTCCAGGGTGAGAGGACTTTCAAACTAAAGAAAGCTTCAACATCCTTGAGATAGTATTTGTCGTTTCCACAGGAGACCGAGAGGGAGTTTGCTTTTGGGTTTATACAAAATATTATTCCTTATCTTGCACACTATTGACTATGTAAATATCATAAAGTTGATAATTAACTTAATATATTATTCTAAATTTGGTACATGTGATTCATCTAGAATGATGACCGAGGGAAAGCTAAAGCCTGAAGAGGAGTTTTCTTGGAGACAGTGAGGCCGTAGATTTCATCATAAAAAATATATGAGTTAACTACTGGATGGTCACTTATGTTTTCCCCAGTATAGAGTTAGTCACCGATTTTTAAAAATAACCAATAAGGTCACTTACGTTTTCGATCTGTAAACTTTTGGTCACTAAGACGTTTGTTGTTGTTAAATTTAAACGGGAGGCTGATCTGACACAATAAAAAAAAAGATAAATTACCTAGATTGTCCCTAAACTATTACTTCACTTCTTTTTTGACCACCGGAATAAAAGTAATTTGTATAATTTCACATTGAATCATCTATATTTATAAATTTTTTTTATTTCTTCTCCCCTCTACCGAAATAAAAACACTTTGGTCCACCAGGAATACAATGTGCTTGATAATGAGGAATACAATGTGCTTGATTATGAGGAAAGAGTGGTGGATGGTTTCTATGATGTATAGCTTTCCACTGATTCAGGAACCCTAGGAAAAATGCCATCTCTTACTGATCTTGAAGCAAGTCTCGGAAATTCTAGCTTTGAAGTTGTAATTGTCAAACGAACAATTGACCCTGCCCTAGAGGAGTTGCTGCAAATTGCGCATTGCATTTCATTAGATTGCCCTTCTACTAATGTAGGTATTTTAGTTCAAAGGCTTGCCGTACTTGTAACAAGACATATGGGTGGACCTGTTAAAGATGCTAATATGATTTTGTAGAAGTGGATGGAAAGAAGCACTGAGCTCAGAACATCTCTTTCATACATGCGTGTTTCCTATTGGTTTAATAAATATAGGCCTGTCTAGCTAGGCATCGTGCTTTGCTCCTCAAGGTGAGTCTTTTTACTTCTAGAGTGGATTTACTCTTAGAAATGAAAACTGTTTGCCTCTGAAACTACAAAATAACTATTACTGGATGGTTTAACTTTGTTCATTTCATGGTTTTTCCAAGTACTTATTGTTTTGAATAGGGCTAGCTGCCAGGTTTATTTTCAATTTCCGTATGTCTTTTTAATGTAGGTGTTGGCAAATAGCATAAGATTACCTTGTAGACTGGTAAAAGGCAGTCACTTCACTGGTGTTGAGGATGATGCTGTAAATATAGTAAAGCTAGAGGAGGAAAGGTTATAGTTTCTGCTTATTTCTTAACCTGCTATCTTTACTTTTATTTAGGTCTAATCTAGTATTTTTGTTTTTCCAAAAAAAAATTGTTGATCTAATGGCAACTCCCGGTACATTTATACCTGTTGACATTTTAAGTGCAAGAGATACTACTTTTGAGTCATACAATCCAACTCTTCAGTCGCCTGATGAAGTTTACTCAAGAGAAAAGTCACTTAAAGGTGAAGATAGTACTCATCTTCTTGCGGTCAATAGGGGTCAAGTTCTGGAAGTGCAGAATTGCCGCCTTCATTATCAGGCCCAAGTCGTGATTCTGGTGTTGCTTCTTCTGGATTAGCTTACAAAGTGACCTATAATCAGTTGGACCATCTTCCTTCAACTGCTGTTGGAACTTTAGTCTATAAAAGGAGTCGTGGTGCCAATATACTTGGTGATGGCCAGAGTATGAATGGTAATATGGTGCCATATGGGCAGAATAGTCAAGAGGACCCAAAAAAAAATCTTTTTACAGATCTTAATCCATTCCAGATAAAAGGGACATGCAAAATATTCCAGTAAATAAATCTCTAGAGACCAAAGTATTTTTATTTGGGTGGAGGGGGGAGAAATAAAAAAAATTGTAAATATGGAGGATTAAATGTGAAATTATACAAATTGTTTTTAGTTCGATGGTCAAAATAAAAGTGAAGTAATTGTTTAGGGACTATATGGGTAATTTATTTTTTTTATTGTGTCAAATCAATCCCCGTTTAAGTTTAACGGCAACAAACGCTTCAGTGACCAAAAGTTTACAGATCGAAAACGTAAATGACCTTACTTGTCGTTTTTAATAATCGATGACAAACTCTGCACTGAGAGTAAACATAAGTAATCATCTCAGTAGTTAACCCAATATATATATAAAGTTTATAGATACGCATAATTTTAGATATATTTCCGCATCTTCCCTACGCGTGTACCGTTGAATTTGAAATGGTATTTTATAATAAATTTTATAGATTGAAAAAGAAGTAAAGATAGTTTAGTTAAACAATAATTTCAATTATTATATAGTCGACAAAATTGAAAGTTATTTAAATATAATTAATAATTTTTTGGTTTTGATAACACATTATAATGTTATGAATAAATAAAGAAGAATAAGAATAAGAACAAGAAGAACAAAGAGATGAGAGAAAGAGGAAGATTTGTATTATTCTCAAAAATAGAATTGTATACAATGCCTTCAATGAATCATCTATTTATAGGCATAAGAAGTACATAATACATTAAACTCTAATTAATAGAGGTAACATTCCTAATAATAAATAAATCAAACTCCTTAGATAAAGTTCTAATCATGATAGACATCTACATAGATAAATATTCATAACACTCCCCCTTGGATGTCTATAAAGATAATGTGCCTCGTTAAAACCTTACTAAGATAAAAACCTAGTGGGAAAAAAATTTCATTAGTGAAGGAAAAAGAGTACACACATCTTTAATACGCATAACGTGTTGCCTCATTAAAAACCTTACCAGGAAAACCCATTGGGACAAAACCTCGGTTAAGGGAAAAAAAGTGCAACACGTATTTACTCCCCTTCATAAAAATATCACATAAGATCTTTGAATCTTCATAATTCAATCTTGAATATAATCTTCAAATGTTGAAATAGAGTATGCACTAGTGGATAAATCTTTCAAATTATTGCTTGAAATGATCCATCAAATATTATTCTTCTAAAGATCATGAGGGACGAAAGTTTAAAGAGATATGTTTCGTTTTATCACCTTTGATGTATCCACCTTGAGATATAAATTCTGCATTATCTCTACATAAGATAGCTTGCATCTTATCTTGTGAAAGCAATTCACATATCTTCTGGATATGTTTAGCAAAACACATATTTCGGCTTTGCCTCATGTATATCAATCATTTAAAGGCAATGGTCTCGTAGCACTTAGATAATATTTTTGGACCAGCTAAGATACGATGCTTCCAGATCAATTAATGTATATATGGTGCTTTTATTCCAATAATATCATCACCTTTTTCTCGAGGGCGGAACGGATCTTTGTTTACATTAAGAGACCTAACAACCAAATAGTGATCAACGAATATGCATTATGCATGTAAAGTCTCTTTAAACATTTTTCTGTGTATGTCGATTGCTGCACAAGAATTTCATTGTTAAGAAGATCTCTTCATGAGTCTCAATGAATCATCAACATACAGAATAAAAACAAAGACAAATCCAAAGCTAAACCTCTTAATAAAATGCTCCAAAAATTAAATTATTCTTATAGCCTTCCGCTAATAAGTATTCAATGGGGCGATTATACCAAATGTGCCCAAAATGTTTTAATCCATAAAAGATGTATTCAATATAATTGAATAATGTTCTCGAGAACTTGAATTAACTACTTCTGGCAGTCTAAATCCTTCCAGAAGCTTCATGTAAATGTTGTTATCAAGAGGCTTATACAAATAAGATGTAACAACATCCATTAGGCGGAAAACTGAGTTATTTCATTTATTGTCAGACTATCTAAAAGTAACTGCATCCACCACCGAGAAATATATTTTCCTCATAATCAATTTCATGTCTTTGTGAGAATCTTTGCAACCAAACGAGCTTATATCTCGTGATTTCTCCTTTTGATTTCTCTTTCTCACAAAGACTCATTAATATCCACGAGCTTTACACATTTCAATATACGGGCTATAGGCCCAAATACTTCTCTTTTCGAAAGAGATCTTAGTTTCGCCTCAATTGCCTCTTTCCATATTGGCCAATTATTTCTTTGTTTACATTGTCCAATTGACGATGATTCATGATCCACGGCATCAAAAAAATCTTTAGTGCTATATTGTATGCAAATGTATTATCGACATCGATTTGATTTCAGTTCCATTTATTACTAGACATGACATAATCTATTGAGATCTCTTTATTATCAGGTACCTGAGTCATGTTAATGCCTCTATTGGAGACCTTTTAATCTCTTCTTGAGATTTTCATAATTCATTGATTCCTCGATCAGACCATCATAACTATAGCTCCCTTCCTTTTTTTCGAGGATTTTTATCTTTGGAACCTACTTGTCTACCACGCTACAGGCGTAAGTTAGACTCATTAGAAACTAGAATTTGTCCTTCCGGGACATCAAATTTAAACGGAGCATTCATAGCTGGTATATGTGACTTAGTCACTCTATTAGGGTCAGCAAAATCATCTGACAATTGATTTGCTAAATGAATTATCCTTTGAACTTATAGTTCACATTGTTGAGTACGTGGATCAAACTAAGATAATGATAATTCATTCCAATTTATTTCTTTTCCCAGCTATTTTATTTTCTCCCCCTAACATTGGGAAAACTGACACATTAAAATGATAGTCAGTAAATCGAGTTGTAAATAAATTCCCTATGAGAAGCTCAAGATAATTAATTATCAAGGGAAATTTGAATCTGACATATATTCCCAACCTCCTTTAAGAACTCATCTTTGTGCGCTGTGGTGGAGCAATCAGAACATATACCGCACACTAAAAAAAATCTAAGATGAGAAATATTTGGTTCCTGACCAAAAACCATTTATAATGGGGAGAACTTATTATAATTTGTTGGCTTGATGCGAATTAGTGATAATACATATAAAATGACATGTCATCAGCATTATCAAGACCAATTGTCTTTATAAGGTAATTTGAAAATGTGCTCATAGTTTTATCAACTGAGAAAGTAGCTCGCAAATACCAAGTTGCGGATTAGTAACAAGGATACATATGACCATCTAGTCGATGCATCAATTAAAATCATAAAATATCTAGATGGACTGTAAGAAAGGTGTATGGGCCCACATATATCACCTTTGTATCCGTTCCAGAAAAAAAATTAAAAGATTCACAATCTATCATAGCTGATGATGATTGAATAATCGGTTTGCTTTGATAGCAAGTATCACATGAAAACATTACTTTGAAGAAAATTTCAACTCTTCAATAAATTACCACATGAAAGTGTCAACAAATTTTCGCATCATAATTGAACCGGGATGATCTAACCGGTCATTGCCAAATTATAAAGTTATCAGTAAACTTTTTATTCACAATAGCATGAGCTTCAATTTGTACTAATTCTATTGTAGTACACTATGGATGACAATGCATATAACTTTTTCAAGTTTTTATTATTGCCTTGATTTATACTCATAATATTGAGATAGTCAACATCTCATGGAGTAATGGTCTCAATATGATATCCATTACCGTGAATATCTTTAAAATTAAATAAGTCTCTTTATGACTTTGACGAGTATAACGCAATGTGAATATGGAATAAAGTTCCATTTGACAATAACATATTTGCTCAACCAGAGCCTTTTGTGATATTAGTACTTCCGGATATAGTACTCACATTATTCCCTTGCATTTTAATCGAGAAATGCATAATTATGCACCTTTCAAAATGTGCTTTGTTTCATTTACTTCGGGTAATGAAAATATGTACTTTGTATCATTCACTTCGAGGAATGAAAAATATAAAATATAGCACATCATATCAAGTCGATTATCTATCAGAAATAAACTTTCAAGTGCTCTTCCGAAGCATTGATATTTTAATACTTTGAGAAATATTACTCATATTTTCCCTTGCATTTAAATGGGAAAAATATTTCTTATACTTAAGTACAATATGAGTACTTGCATTATCTGCTAGGCATAAATAGCCACAATTCTAGGCATAAATAGCCACAATTCATTGTATATTTTATTCCAGAAGTAATCATATTCTTTAAATAATAAATTAACATAAAGCGTAAATAAATAATATGTGAAATAATAAACATAAAGCAAACTAACATAAATAAGTAATAAATAAAACGAATTAGCATAAAAAAATAAAAAAAATCAATTATTCCTTTTAGAGGTTATAAAGGAAATAAAATAAATGGTAAATTATTCCCTTCGAAGGTTATGAGAAAATTAACAATATCCAATTGAGTTGGACCAATAACGCCATAATTATTTTCGCCATAAATAAATTTTGTTTATATTTTATTTCATTTATCATTCATGATTATGGATAAAGTCCATAATACTTTGGCGTTTGACAAGTACGAAACCAATGGTTTATAACATCACATTGGTAAAAGGATTTCACTTCCTTAGAATGATCTTTATCACTCTTGTCATCCTTATAACTTCGCTACCAGCGGGTAGAAGTATTCTTAAAACGACTATATTTTTTCATGTGTATATTTATAGCCTCGACCACGACCACAACTTTTAATGTGATTTTTTATTCCTTTCATAATATAATCTCACATTCACTTCAGGGAATGGAATAGAGCCAGTGGGCCTTTGAAACCTTTTTCACATATCCTTATCACAGAGAACAAAGATTTAATTCTCGTACGCGGCATT
This sequence comes from Hibiscus tridactylites, assembly GCA_958450335.1. Classification (NCBI taxonomy): domain Eukaryota; kingdom Viridiplantae; phylum Streptophyta; class Magnoliopsida; order Malvales; family Malvaceae; genus Hibiscus; species Hibiscus tridactylites. The sequence continues at coordinate 59,271,934 of OY288278.1, read as the reverse complement.
GTTAAACCTGTCTACAAGGTCCTTTAAAAAACCCCTTTGAGACCAGTAGCCTCGCAGAACGGGATGTCCAGCCAATATACTTGGATTATATCAAAATTATGTCTCTAATTGAATAATGATTTACCATATTTGCATTCACTTCAGGGAATGAAACAATTTCAATAAACGCATGAAATAAACATCATGCTTGCATTCACTTCAGGGAATGCCCCATCATTGATAATTGCATGGAATAAACATCATGCTTGCATTCACTTCAGGGAATGCCTTATCATTGATAATCGCATGGAATAAACATCACGGTTTGCATTCACTTCAGGGAATGCCTCCCATAAATTTTTTTGGATCAAGACGAATTTTCGTTACTTGAATTTGGGAGAAGTCTATGGTCGAGTTTTTCGACGAAGAAGAAATATTACTTTCGAGTAAATATAGACTTTATAATAATCTTCTTGTAAATTCAAAATCATCATGATTTATTGCACTTTAAAATAATAATATAAAAAATAAAAATAAAATTAAAATTTACCGATATTGATTTTTCTCTCGTGGACAATAGAGACATAGCATATGACCGAGATAGCTTCTCATAGTCCCTTTATATCACATCTCTTTCCAAGTCATTTAAGCATATCATGTAAAACTCAAAACACGGTTAAAAATAGTAACTTTTACCAAATAAAATAACATAAATAATAATATGAAAATATCAAATATAATCATATAAGTAAAAGTATGAATAAACATACCGCTAATTAACCCTTTTAGGAACAAGAGAAAACACACGTAATTTACACCAAACGCAACCTCTTCGTCTCTTTCGATCCATCTTTTGGTTTGTGAAAAGCCACAAATTTGTCTCTTTCCAATGTTCGAATAAAATCAAACATACTTCCAAACTTTTCAAAAAAAAGTTAAAATATAAAGAAAAAGACAATCGGTAATTTAAAAAAATGAAGAGAGAAAAAAAACTTATGTTATGAATATTTATCTATGTGGATGTCTATCATGATTAGAACTTTATCAAAGGAGTTTGATTTATTTATTATTAGGAATATTATCTTTATGAATTAGAGTTTAATGTATTATGTACTTCTTATGCCTATAAATAGATGATTCATTGAAGGCATTGTATACAAGTCTATATTTGAGAATAATACAAATCTCCCTCTTTCTCTCATCTCTTTGTTCTTCTTCTTCTTCTTATTCTTGTTCTTCTTTAGTTTATTCACAACACGTTATCAGCACGAGACTCTAATCAACTGAGATCTTCATCATTATAATTCAAAAGAAGTTAACGGGAAGAATTCGATTATAGAATAAACCAAAGATAAGTTTTTTTCTCCTTATTTTTTTTAGTTACCGATTGTCTTTCTCTTTATATTTTAACTTTGTTTTAATTTTTGAAAATTTTGGAAGTATGTTTGATTTTATTCGAACATTGGAAAGAGATAAATTTGTGGCTTCTCACAAACCAAAAGACGAATCGGCAGAGACGAAGAGGTTGCGTTTGGTGTAAATTACGTGTGTTTTCTCTTGTTTCTAAAAGGGTTAATTAGCGGTATGCTTATTCATACTTTTACTTATATGATTATATTTGATATTTTTCATATTATTATTTATGTCATTTTATTTGGTAAAAGTTAATATTTTTAATCGTGTTTTGAGTTTTACATGATATGCTTAAATGGCTTGGAAAGAGATGTGATATAAAGGGACTATGAGAAGCTATCTCGGTCATATGCTATGTCTCCATTGTCCACGAGAGAAAAATCAATATCGGTAAATTTTGGTTTTATTTTTATTCTTTATATTATTATTTTAAAGTGCGATAAATCATGATGATTTTGAATTTACAAGAAGATTATTATAAAGTCTATATCTGCTCGAAAGCAATATTTCTTCTTCGTTGAAAAACTTGACCATAGACTTCTCCCAATTTCAAGTTACGAAAATTCTTCTTGATCCAAAAAGTTTTATGAGAGGCATTCCTTGAAGTGAATGCAAAGCATGCTGTTTATTCCATGCGATTATCAATGATGGGGCATTCCCTGAAGTGAATGCAAGCATGGTGTTTATTCCATGCAATTATTAATGATGGGGCATTTCCTGAAGTAAATGCAAGCATGATGTTTATTCCATGTGATTATTGGATCTGTTTCATTCCCTGAAGTGAATGCAAACATGGTAAATCATTATTCAATTAGAGACATAATTTCGATATAATCCAAGTATAATTGGCTGGACATCCCGTTCTGCGAGGCTACTGGTCTCAAAGCAGGTTTTTAAAGGACCTTGTGGACAGGTTTAACAATGCCGCGTACGAGGATTAAATCTTTGTTCTCTGTGATAAGGATATGTGAAAAAGGTTTTAAAGGCCCACTGGCTCTACTCCATTCCCTGAAGTGAATGTGAGATTATATTATGGAAGAAATAAAAAATCACATTAAAAGTTGTGGTCGTGGTCGAGGCTATGAATATACACATGAAAAATATAGTCGTTTTAAGAATACTTCTACCCGCTGGTAGCGAAGTTATAAGGATGACAAGAGTGATAAAGATCATTCTAAGGAAGTGAAATCCTTTTACCAATGTGATGTTATAAACCATTGGTTTCGTACTTGTCAAACACCAAAGTATTATGGACTTTATCCATAATCATGAATGATAAATGAAATAAAATATAAACAAAATTTGTTTATGGCGAAAATAATTATGGCGTTATTGGTCCAACTCAATTGGATATTGTTAATTTTCTCATAACCCTTGAAGAGAATAATTTACCATTTATTTTATTTCCCTTATAACCTCTAACATGAATAATTGGTTTTTTTTATTTATTTTATTTATTTTATGTTAATTCGTTTTATTTATTATTTATTTATGTTAGTTTGCTTTATGTTTATTTATTTCACATATTATTTATTTATGCTTTATGTTAATTTATTATTTGAAGAATATGATTACTTCCGGAATAAAATATACAATGAATTGTGGCTATTTATGCCTAGAATTGTGGCTATTTATGCCTAGCAGATAATGCAAGTACTCATATTGTACTTAAGCATAAGAAATATTTTTCCCATTTAAATGCAAGGGGAAATATGAGTAGTATTTCTCAAAGTACTAAAATATCAATACTTTGGAAGAGCACTTGAAAGTTTATCTCTGATAGATAATCGACTTGATATGATGTGCTATATTTTATATTTTTCATTCCTCGAAGTGAATGATACAAAGTACATATTTTCATTACCTGAAGTAAATGAAACAAAGCACATTTTGAAAGGTGCACAATTATGCATTTCTCGATTAAAATGCAAAGGAATAATGTGAGTACTATATCCAGAAGTACTAATATCACAAAAGGCTCTGGTTGAGTAAATATGTTATTGTCAAATGGAACTTTATTTCATATTCACAGTGCGTTATACTCGTCAAAGTCATAAAGAGAGCAATATGAGTTCGCAAACTATCCCTTTGGGAATTATAGATAACATATGTTATCAATTGGCATTTGAAATAAGCCAATATGAATATAAGTTCTGGTAGCCAAAAAGTCAGTTGAAAGCCCCATGAGAGCTATATATTGCTACCAAAAGATGATTTCAATTGAAAGCTCCGAAAGAGCTAAATATATTCCTATTTAAAGGAACAATTTTGATGGTCGTACTAGACATGTACAAGTAAGATTGAATTACATGTTATGGTAAACAAGAAGTTTACAAATTCAGAGATATATACACACATATATATAGTTAGCATGATTGGTTAGACCATCCTGATCAATAATGGTGCAGAAATTATTGAGATTTACATGCACATGTATTAAAAGAACCTGTAGTTCTTGTGGTGCTTATTGTCAAATGAATGGATTAAATTCCACTTATTAAAGAACATGAAGTTCTTGTGTTGCTTAAAGGAATTGATTAAATTCCACTTACTAAAAGAACTTGAAGTTCTTGTGTTGTTTGTTCTCAAAGGATATAGATAATCCCACTTACCAAAAGAATTAGAACTTAAAGTTCTTGTACTGAAGTTAAGACTATATGTCTTGCATATCTGAACGAAATATGGGCCCATATATCCACAAATGTGGAAAGTTTTATATGATTTTAGTAGATGCATCTACATTGTTTTATCGACTTACAACCAGAAGTTTGTGAGATTGATTCTAAAAGATTCAGATTATGCAGTTAGACTATTCGTCTTGAAAAGCTAGTGGGTTTATATTTTAGGCTATATCAGTTGTTACAAAGCCTATTGATTATGAAAAATATAGTTTAGCAAAATTTCAATTGGATGCCTCCTATTTAATAGCTAAACTATGAGAACAAAAGAGTTATTATTTATATGGTGTTTCCATATAACAACACTTATACGCATTGTAAAACCTATGTTTGATTTTGATATAATTAGATCTTTAAGGATCAATTTGTAAAACTTAAAATTGTTTTTATAAGTCCCTTAATAAGTTTTAAAACACCAACACTTTAAAACTGATTTGTAAAACTCAAACTCAAAATATTTTCTAAGTGTTCCAAGGCAAAACCATTGAAAATCGTTCAGGTGTATCGATACACTACCAAGCGTATCGATACCTTTTTGCCAAACTTGGTTACTGTCGGAGCACGTTTCGATACGTCAAACCCTCGTATCGATACGCCCCTGTGTTAAATTTCAAGAGTTTGAATAGCGTACCGATACGGCAAACCCTCGTATCGATACGAGCTTTATAATTTTTAAAATATTAAGTCGGTTTAAAAATATGACCGTTGGTGTCAGTTGGTTGGTAACCAAACTTTAAAAGGTCGTTGACCCGTATCGATACGCCTAACCTCCGTACCGAAACGGGTATCGACAGTGAGTTTAGTTGAGAAAAAGGTATCGATACGGCCCTTACCGTTTCGATACCCCGTACCGATACGCCTATGTGCGTTTCGATACCCCTTATTTATTGCACACAACGACTCTTTCTTTTCTGAGACAGGTATCGATACACCTTCCCGAGTACCGATACGGGTAGCTGCAGAAGTGCATTTATAGTGGTAAGAGAGGGTTCCAACGGCTCCATTTATGTTCCCAACCACCCAAACGGCTAGAAATCAATGAGGAGGTATAAAAGACACATCCAAAAGCTACAACAACAACTATTGATCTTCAAGAAAACATCTATTCATCAAATCCAAGCAATTGTGCAAAAATTCCTATTTGTCTAGAAACCCCAATTGTAATTTTCATTCATATCTTGTTCAATTGGGTTGAGTGCTTGTAATTGGGCTATCATTTGTATTGAGAGATACTTCATTAGCCAACAAATTTCTTTGTTCTATTGTTGTGAGGATTGGGTTGAATTTTGGGGTAGAAAATTCAACCGATATTGTAAGGGTTGCCTCCTTAGCCTAGAAAAGGGGAAGAGCAATTAGTGGAATTGTTGCAAATCCTTAGTGAAGCTAAGGTAGTAGATGTAGAGTTCATTTGGAACTTGAACCACTCTAAAATCCCTTGTCTATTATTTTTTAATTTGCAATTTCCACCACAAAGTCTTTAAAAATCCAATTCACCCCCCTCTTGGTTTATATCGATCTTTCGATCCACTCAACAATTGGTATCAGAGCCTACCTCTTTGAGGATTAACAACCACAAGAGGAGTTCCTTGGAAGAGTGTGATCATCAAAATATCAAGAGATGACTTCAACCTCCGGTTCGGGCATGTACGAGTCACAATCCACTACAAAGCCTCCTTTCTTCAACGATGATAACTATTCTTTTTGGAAGAATAGAATGCGTCTCTTCATCAAGTCAAATGACTATCTAGTGTTGGATGTCATTGAAGATGGGCCATATATTCCATTGAAGCAAGATGGTGAAGGCAAGATGGTTTTGAAGAAGAAAGTGGAGATGAGTGAAGAGGAGAGGAAAAAGATTCAAGTCAATGATAAAGCTCTCCACATGCTATTTTGTTCTTTCGGTCCGGACATCTATTCAAAGGTCTCATCCATCGAAAGTGCCAAAGAAGTGTGGGACACTCGTGAGAATACTTATGAAGGCACCAACGATGTTAAAGAAACTAAGATTGGAATTCTCAATCTTAGTTATGAAAACTTCAAGATGGAGCCCGATGAGACGGTGTCAAAGATGTTTGATCGTTTCTCCACGATTGTCAATGGGCTAAAGGGCTTTGGAGAGATCATACCAGAAGACAAGCTTGTCCGGAAGCTACTCTATTCACTTCCCGAGTCTTGGGATGGGAAGAGAACCGCTATCATCGAAGCAAAGAATTTGAAAACTTTGAAGCTTGATGAGCTTGTGGGTTCTCTCCTTACTCATGAGATCATGAAGTAAGGAAGGGAAGATGAGAAGAAGAAAGAAGAGAAAAGGGTAGAGAAGCTTGAGGTTGAAAAGAAGAAGAAGATGGGAATAGCTCTCAAGGCTAAAGCTTCACAACTTGAAGAGAGCTCATCTAGTGAGGAGGATGAACTTGAAGAATTGGCTATGATAGCCAAACGATTCTCACGTTTTATGAGGTCCAACCGGGGAAGAAAAATCCAAAGGAAGATGGACTTCAAAAGCAAGAACAAAGAAGAAGGAAGGGATCCTATCATTTGCTTTGAGTGCAAACAACCCGGCCACATTCGTTCGGAGTGCCCTCAACTCAAGAAGTAGGGCTTTGAGATGAAGAAGAGGCTCAAAGCCAAGCTTGCTACTTGGAGTGATGAGGAGTCATCGGAGGATGACGAACAAGAAGTGGCTAACCTTTGCCTCATGGCACTTGAGGAAGATTCCTCCTTGGTAACCTCTAACTCATCTACTTTAGATATTTCATATGATGAATTCAATGATACATATGATGAGTTACAAGAGGTTTATGATGAATTAGTTGAGAAGTTTAAAGAGTCGGTCATTAAAAACAAGAAAATTATTTTAGAACTAAATGAGAAAAATGACTCACTCACTCAAGCTAATTCAAAATTTGAGAAAAAGATATTAGGATTAAAAGATGAACTTAAATTCTTTCAAGATGAGAATGTTGATCTTAATAATCTTTTGTCTCAATGTAATAGTGAACACCAAAAGGTGTTGGGTGAGCTAAATGAGCTCAAAAAGTCTTTGAAAAATGTTGGTAGTGTCAAGCATGAAATAGGTGAATCCTCTAGAACACACCAACCTAAGAAAAAGACTAACTACTACAAACAAGGTAGCTATCCTAGATATAGTAGAGCAAAAAGAATTAGAAGCGTATGGGTTCCTAAGGAACATGTAAAATCTAATAATATTATTGCTATGTCATCTTGGATTCCTAAGGGAACCAAGGTTTTGGGAGCTAACACTCATGGACCCAAAATGATTTGGGTACCAAAAACAAAAGTTTAATATCTTTGTTTGTAGGGGGAGCATTGCTACAAGGCCAAAGCACAAAGTCAAAACTCATGGTACCTTGATAGTGGATGCTCGAGGCACATGACCGGAGACAAGAGTAGATTCATGGATCTAAAGCCAAAAAGTGGAGGAGTAGTGACATTTGGTGACAACTCCAAAGGCCACATTAAAGGTATTGGCTCCATAGGTAACCACTCTACTATTCTCATTGAAAATGTCTTATATGTCGATGGTCTTAAACACAATTTATTGAGCATAAGTCAATTGTGTGATAAAGGATTTAATGTTTTATTTGATAAAAATGGATGCAAAATTGTAGACATTAAATCTAATAATATTATGCTCATAGGTCATCGCATAGGGAACATATACATGGTGCATCTAGATGACATTCATACATCTCATGCATGCTTAGTTGCACAAAATGAAAATGATGCATGGTTGTGGCATAGGAAGCTAGGACATGCTAGCATAAATGTTTTAGAAAAACTAGTCTCCCTTAATCTAGTTAGAGGTTTACCCAAGATAAAATTTTCAAATGATAAAATTTGTGATGCATGCTCAAAGGGTAAACAACATAGACCTTCCTTTAAATCCATTAATGATGTTTCTACTAGTAGATGCTTACAACTTATCCATATGGATTTATTTGGGCCAATTAGGACTATGAGCTTGGGTGGTAAGTCTTATGCTTTTGTACTTGTTGATGATTTTTCTAGATTTACTTGGGTTCTATTTTTAAGTACTAAAGATGAGGCTTTGGAAAAATTCATCACATTTTCAAAATTAACCCAAAATGATCTTGAACTTAAAATTTCACATATTAGAAGTGATCATGGAACCGAGTTTCAAAATTTGGGTTTTGAAGATTTTTTAAATGAAAATGGTATTAGCCATAATTTTTCGGCTCCTCGAACTCCTAAAAAAATGGGGTAGTTGAGAGGAAAAATAGAACTTTGCAAGAAATGGCTAGAACTATGCTTCGTGAAAACAATTTACCTAAATATTTTTGGGCGGAAGCCACAAACACCGCTTGCTATATTGTAAATCGAGTAATGATTAGGCCAATTTTAAAGAAAACACCTTATGAGATTTTAAAATCTAAAAAGCCTAACATTAGCTATTTTCACCCTTTTGGTTGCAAGTGTTTTGTTTTAAATAATGGAAAAAACAACTTAGGTAAATTTGATGCAAAAAGTGATGAAGCTATTTTTATAGGTTACTTTTTAACCTCTAAAGCCTATCGAGTATTTAACAAAAGAACTTTAGTAGTAGAAGAATCTATTCATGTTGTATTCGATGATAACCTCCTTCCTAGGAAGGATTCTTGTGATGATGATGATGTAGGAATCATAAATGCCTTTGATGGAGGACAAACTTCAAAGGAGGATGAGATTCCAACAAAAGAAGAGGACTCACAAGATCCACCTCTTGAAGCCTTGAAGGACTTGGCTATTGAGGAAAAGGAAGTGAGCTACCCAAGGGAGTTGAACTGTGTCAAAGATGGTGAAATCTTGGGTGATCCATCCAAGGGGGTAACCACTCGATCTTCTCTTAGATTAATGAACCATGTTGCATTTATCTCATGCATAGAGCCTAAGAATATTAAAGAAGCATTGAAAGATGACTTTTGGATTATGGCTATGCAAGAAGAGTTAAATCAATTTGAGAGAAGTAATGTTTGGACATTAGTTGACAGGCCTAGTAATCAATCTACAATAGGAACTAAATGGGTCTTTAGGAACAAGCTAGATGAGAGTGGTAACATTGTAAGAAATAAAGCTAGACTTGTAGCACAAGGTTACACTCAAGAAGAGGGAATAGATTTTGATGAAACCTATGCACCCGTAGCTAGGATGGAAGCCATTAGGACGTTTCTTGCATATGCATGTTATCATAATTTCAAGCTTTTTCAAATGGATGTTAAAAGCGCATTTTTAAATGGTTTTATAAATGAAGAAGTGTATGTGGAACAACCACCGGGTTTTGAAGACTCAAAATTTCCAAATCATGTTTTCAAACTTACCAAAGCTCTTTATGGTTTAAAACAAGCTCCTAGAGCTTGGTATGAAAGACTTTCAAATTTTTTGATTGAAAAAGGATTTAAAAAAGGTAAGGTGGACACTACACTTTTTATAAAAATGTATAAAAATGACATCTTAGTAGTTCAAATTTACGTTGATGATATTATTTTTGGTTCTACTAATGAATGTCATTGTCAAGAGTTTGCTAAGTTAATGCAAGGTGAATTTGAGATGAGCATGATGGGGGAGCTCTCATTCTTTTTAGGACTCCAAATCAAGCAAAAGAAGGATGGCACCTTCATCAACCAAGCAAAATACATAAAGGATATGCTCAAGAAGTTTGGCTTGGAGAATGCAAAGCCTCAAGCCACTCCTATGAGCTCATCTACAAAGCTTGACAAAGATGAAGAAGGTAAGTGTGTTGACTCTAAGCTTTATCGTTCTATGATTGGATCTTTGCTTTACCTTACCGCAAGTAGACCGGATATCTTGTTTAGTGTTTGCTTGTGTGCTAGGTTTCAAGCTAGTCCTAGAGAGTCTCACCTTATAGCCGTTAAGAGAATCTTTAGGTACCTTAGAGATACTCCTTGTTTAGGCCTTTAGTACCCTAGAGACTCTACTTTCAACCTTCATGCTTACTCGGATGCGAATTATGGGGTTGCATAATCGATAGGAAAAGTACTTCGGGAACTTGTCAATTCTTAGGTAGTATGCTCATATCTTGGTTCTCTAAGAAACAAAATAGTGTAGCCTTATCTACCACCGAAGCCGAGTACATATCCTTAGTGAGTTGTTGTGCTCAAGTCCTTTGGATGAAGCAACAACTCTTAGATTATGGAATTAAAGTTGAAACCATACCCTTAAAATATGACAACACTAGTGCAATATGTTTAACAAAAAATCCCATCCAACACTCTAGAACCAAACACATAGAAATAAGGCATCATTTCATTAGAGATAATGTCCTTAAGGAAGATGTGGTTATAGAGTATGTAGACACCTTAAATCAATTAGCGGACATCATTAAGTCTTGGAATTAATTCTTCGGAGTTATGGCACCATTCGTGACTTCCGAAGATTCCGCACCCACACTTTACTCGCCACCAAAGGAGACAAATGGAGGAAAGTTTCGCTAAGTTGGAAGCTGATTTGAGAGGTCAGTTGGAGCAAGCTCATCGAGAATTGAGGGACACCATTATCAAGTCCCAACAAGATATGATGAAAGAGATATCTCAGTTGCTACAAGCCAATTTGAAAGGAAAGGGTGCTGTCAGAAACCCTAGTCAGGATAAGGGAGACCCTTCGTTTTCCCCGGGTTTTGTCACCGATACCCCTAAGCCCTCGCAAGGAGCGGCTACCCAAGGAGATGGGGCAACATCACACCAGGCGGGCGCCTCTACCCATGCTCCATCGGGTCTAATTTTTAATGTGGAAAATGTCGGGGATAGTGTCCCGGATTTGGATGAAATTGAGAATTTGAACAAGGTCAAGGCCGAGTTCTCAAAGCAGCTAGAGGAGACCCGAAAAGACCTCGAGGAGAAGTTCCGAACTAAGGAGGGAGAAGAGGGGGCATACGGGATGAATGCTAGAGACCTCAGCTTGGTTCCAGATCTGATAATTCCGCCCAAGTTCAAGACGCCGGAGTTTGAGAAGTTCGACGGGACGACTTGCCCTACTGCTCACATAACCATGTTTTGTAGAAAGATGACGGGTTTCATCGACAACGAGAAGTTGCTAATTCACTGCTTTCAAGACAGCATAGCGGGGCCCGCAGTGAGGTGGTACAATCAGTTGACTCGAGCTCAGATCAAGTCATGGAAGGATTTGGCCAAGGCTTTCACCGATCAGTATAGGCATATAACTGATATGGTTCCAAACCGACTCATGCTACAAGGTTTGGAGCAAAGGCACAATGAGAGCCTCCGTGAGTACGCCCAGCGTTGGCGAGATGTGGCGGCACAGGTTCAACCCCCACTCCGTGAGAATGAGATCTCCCCTATGTTTGTTGACACTTTGAAAGGGACCCTCTATGACCGCATGATAAGCAACCCTATCGGTAACTTCTCAAATATGGTTATGACTGGTGAGCGGATCGAGGCAGCCATCAAGAGTGGTAGGATTGATGGGGGCAAGAATGCCCGAAAGCAGTTTAAGAAGAAGGACCATGATGTGAACAACGTCGGTACTTACGAGGCTTCTAAGCACTTCACAGTCTCAGCGCCTCAAGCCGCAGTCGGGAATGCGCAAAGCTCGAACCGAAGAGAGAATAGGGCTCCCAAGAAGGAACAAGAGAGAATGACCTTCACCCCTCTACCCATATCGTACAAAGAGGTGTACAAGCACTTATACGAGGCTGATCTGGTCCGCCCGTATCATGTTACTCCCTTCCAACCGCCTTACCCTGCATGGTACGATGAGAAGGCATACTGTGAGTACCACGGTGGAGTACCGGGGCACACGATAGAAAATTGCACAGCATTCAAGAAGCTCGTGCAAAACATGATTAACACCGGCGTCCTCGAATTAGAGAAGCCTAATGTGACGACCAATCCACTTCCGAAACATGAAGGTCGGGGCGTGAATGCCCTCGAAGAGGTAGATACGAAGAAGGTGAGGATGGAGGTGTCAGAAATCAAGTCCCCTTTGAGTTGGGTATACGAACAACTGTGCACGGCGGGCTTAATTGAGAAGGGTTCGAATGGGGCATGTGACGGCCATGAGTCATTTTGTGAGTACCATCAGACTGCGAGACATCAGATTCAAAATTGTCCAGAGTTCAAACAGTTGGTCCAGGAATTGATGGACAATCGGGAGGTTGAGTTCCTCGAAGAAGCTTAAAGGGGTGGGATGGACGGCCAGCTTAGTCAAGAGTTCTAATGCATCCAAGTTTGTTTGCTTTCATTTCATTGCATTCTAGTTTTTTTCCTTGAAGTGATATGTGGAATCCACTTTGCTACCCTTTGCCCGAAGGTAGCAAAGATCTTTTTGTAAGGGCCTCAGACTGCATTTTTTTAGTTTCAATGAAAGGATGCATTACGTTTCAATTGCCTTTTCATTTTGTGTGTATATATATTGCCTATTGAGTCCCCGTATATCAATTGCACAATGGACATTGACCTTGACCCCAAAGGTTGACTTCGAGTCGCCTTTGTCTAGTGGAAATCGAAAGCTTTGAAGATGATGAATATGTGGCTTACACTCCAAGTTAATTTGGTCACCTAATTAAACACACATAGAATTATGACCTTCGGGAGAATAACCGGAAGTCTTTCGTGCTAAAAAAATCGAGAATACTAAGCCTAAAAATGTTCGAAGCCTGGTAATAGGCATTTTCGGATACAAATGTGGAATTTTTGGGGCACTCCGCTGTAGCAAAAGACCAATAAGGTTGCTATGCACCATCCACTTTAGCTACATGAGTGATGGTAAAATCGTGAAATTGCCGAGTAACTCGGGGTATCGGTGTATGCTCCATCTTTATTCTCGAGCCAAAGGAATGTGATGAGTTGACTCCCCCACAATTATAAAGAATTGATAAGGGCGAAGCCTATTGAAGATAAATCTAATTTTTGGGCACTCCGCTGTAGCAAAAGACCAATAAGGTTGCTATGCACCATCCACTTTAGCTACATGAGTGATGGTAAAATCGTGACAATGTCGAGTAACTCGGGGTATCTTTGTATGCTCCATCTTTATTCTCGAGCCAAAGGAATGTGATGAGTTGACTTCCCCAAAATTGTAAAGAAATGATAAAGGCGAAGCCTACAGAAGATAAGCCTAATTGATTAAAAGCCGAAATAACTTGGAGAGTATGTCACATTTTCAGACATCAGCTCAGCTTTCGAGGTCTCCTAGACACATGATGCTTGAGGCAATCCGTGGTGAGCCATAATAGTGTCGTTCCTGCACTTGATATTCGGGGATTTAATTTGACTTGATATATCCCTAATTTGGAAAGAAAGTATAGTTTTTGAAAACGCATCTCATTTTGAAATTGAAAAAGATGCAACCTAAATCTTTTTGAACACAAAAATATTCTCATTGCTTCGGGGATAAAGTTTAGAATGCAATGTCATGAATACAAATGACAGCTTGTCAATTGCTACAGTTCAAGGACTTGAAGCAAATTTTTATCGAAATGTTTCGATTGCTTCAGAATATGAAATTGGACCTTGATGAACTTAAGAGAGAAGTTCAGGGACTTGGGGGCATGTGTTTCCCCCATTATTGAGAAGAGATGAAGTCGTCATGTGAATTAAGACGAAGAGATTAAAAGATTGAGATTTGGCAAAGATGAGAAAGCCCGAAAAAATTGAGAAAAAGAAGAGAAGAAGAAGAAGGTCGAGATTGACCGATCCAAAGAGCGAAAGTGTTCGAGCACTTCAGAAAAATGAACTTAAGAGAAAGTTCAGGGACTTGGGGGCACGTGCTTCCCCTATTGTTGAGAGAAGAGAAGAAGTCGAAGAGAATGGTTCAGCACCCAGTTTGAGTAGGGGGCAATGTTTTAGAGCAAGCACTATGAGATATGTCATGTCCAGTCTGACCAGTGAAAGTCAGTAGTCGTCTTTTGAGGAGAGACCGAAAGATTAAGATTTGGCAGAGATGAGAATGCCAAGAGAAAGAAGAGAAGAAGAAGAAGGTCACGATGGACCAACCCAAAGAATGAAAGCGTCCGAGTAATTTTGATGTCATAATTCATGCATCACTTGTAGTTAGGCATCCCTAGGATTAGGGGCATGCTAACTCACATAATCATATCATTTTTACCTATTTTTGACAGGTATTTTAAAGCTTTCCCCGTAAAAGAAAACCGACCTATCTATTCGGGCTCTTGGAGAATGGAACTCGCCTATCTATTCAGGCTCTTAGAGAATAGAACCGGCCTATCTATTCAGGCTCTTGGAGAATAGAACCAGCCTATCTATTCAGGCTCTTGGAGAATAGAACTCGCCTATCCGTTCAAGCTCTTGGAGAATGGAACCAGCCTATCTATTCAGGCTCTTGGAGAATAGAACCAGCCTATCTATTCAGGCTCTTGGAGAATGGAACCGACCTATCTATTCAGGCTCTTGGAGAATAGAACCCGCCTTTCCGTTCAGGCTCTTGGAGAATGGAACTCGCCTATCTATTCAGGCTCTTGGAGAATAGAACCGGCCTATCTATTCAGGCTCTTGGAGAATAGAACCCGCCTATCCGTTCGGGCTTTTGGAGAATGGAACCCGCCTATCTATTCGGGCTTTTGGAGAATGGAACCCGCCTATCTATTCAGGCTTTTGGAGAATGGAACCTGCCTATCTATTCGGGCTTTCGGAGAATAGAACCCGCCTATCTATTCGGGCTTTTAGAGAATGGAACCCGCCTATCTATTCGGGCTTTCGGAGAATGGAACCTGCCTATCTATTCGGGCTTTCGAAGAATAGAACCCGCCTATCTATTCGGGCTTTTGGAGAATGGAACCCGCCTATCTATTCGGGCTTTTGGAGAATGGAACCCGCCTATCCGTTCAGGCACTTGGAGAATGGAGCTTCTGCTAATTATCTGTTTGATCGGACCTCGAAGGGTTGAAGAGTGTTGAAATGAGAAAAACAGCTTCAGGCCTCCGCGACCGTGGCATTTTCCCGTACCAACTTCCGAACCGCCAGTAGTTCAAGTGCATGGTGACTCGGAATCCAAACAGAGAAGTCGGACAAAATTTGTGCTTATGGTCTTTGCTTTATCCTTGTTTTACAAGTATAAGCAAAGGGGGGCAACTGTAATCACTAATTTTGTCCGGGGTATTAGACCCGATTTCTTTTATTTTTAATAATGGGCTTTAATATGATATTATTATTACTACCTTATTAATCACCTATTAATCTTATCATTATTACTATATTACTATCATATTTATTATTATCATATATTATTATTACCATCTATTGTTATTACTATTATATTACTATCTACTTATTTATATTATCATTATTATTATATTTGATATTATATTATTATCTATTATTCTTGTTACCATTATCATATATTATTAGTATTACTTATATTATTATTAATAATATATTTACCGATTATTACTATTATTATTATTATCTTTATCTACTACTATTATTATTATTATTATTATTATTATTATTATTATTATTATTATTATTATCTAATCTGAAAACAAAACATAAATACTAAATAAACAAGCCCATATTAATAAAAGCCCGATTTATTTCAAAGTCCATTATACATAAAAGCCCAAAAATATTATACATATTATTAGGCCCGATGGCAAAAAAAATAAACCCTAATCTGATCTAAAGGAAAACCCTAACACCTTATGTTTTCTTGCAGCCGCCCCCATTTCCCACCGTTAGATCTGAGATCCAGATCTAACGGTCCGGATTGCTCCAGGAGGATAGAAACCCTAGAGGCCCTCTCCCAACACCTCAGCGCCGCACAATCTCCACCGCTGGATCAAAGGCTCATCGAACGGCCGAGATCGGGTCTCTCCCAAGCGCGTGCGATCCACGCGCGTCGCTTCAGTTTCTCACGCGCGCGTGTCTGTCACGCCCGAGCCCCTCCGAATTCCCCAGCCGTCCAGATCCATCTCCGACGGTCTGGATCGACTCCACGTCCTCAGAACAGCCGAGCCCTCTGGTCCCCTCCTCACGGGTCACATGCAAACAACAGAGACAAATTTCAGAGGCAAAAACGCAACAAATTCAGAAATGGCACACAACCACAACCAAATGTCAGAAACGGAAATCGCAGAAACAAATCGCAAAGGCATGCACCAACCAAAATCAGACATGAATACCAACAAAACCTTGACAGAGCCAATAGCAATTTTCCTTTGATTTATGTAAATCGAAGAAAATGTAATTTCGGGGCTATAAAAACCCGAAGCAAGCATTGTAATAGGGGGGATTTTTTAGAGAGAAAAAAGGATTCAAAAAATTCAGAGAGAGTTGTAATCAAGATTTTCATATCAATACAAGCAAGAAGTTTACCAGAGGTATCGTCTTCATATTTCATTTCGAAACACAAAAAATTTTACGAAAAAATAAAAGGAAAGGTTTTTACCTTAGCGTCTCTCCTTCTCCCTCGTCTGTTTGCTTTCCTCGTCGGTAACAAGCCACCCCGTCCCCTCCGGGACCATGCACGGTGAGCCGGTGAAGCGAAAACGTCGGTAAGAGGTTGTTTTAACGTTTTAATTTCGGTTTTCTGGGTTTCAAAACGAAAACGGTTTTGAAAAGATTTCTGGGTTTTTCGGTTTAAAAAACGATGGGTTTTTTTGGCTCGATTTTGGTTTCGGAAAAGAAAAAGGGAACCTTTTCAGGGTTGCGGCGCCGGAGTTGCAGAGACGGGGGATATCTGGTTAGGGTTTCAAAATGAAAGAAAGGGCTGAGATATTTTTTAAAGTGAGTTTATATAATGTTTTTTCCTTTTAATATTGGGTTAATAGCATTTTAAAACCCTCCGTGTTGTGTAATTACGCACGGAGGGTTTCCGTCTTTTTTAATCATGCATGTGGTCCTCCACCCTTTTCAAATGTTTATAATTTGGTCACCGTTTCCATTCTGATCGATGGCCGGATGGGTTAATTTCCGTTCTGGTCCCTGAGGCCTTCCGTGTTCTTTTATTTTAGCCCCTATTTCGTGTTTTAATCAGCTTTTTAAATGGGAAATTTATAGTTTTGATCCCTGACTTGGTGCATTTTATTTTTTCTGCCTTGCATTTTATTTTAGTTATATTGTATGATGCATTTGCCCTCTTATGTTTATATCGAATATATATATATTGTCATATTGCTCGTTTTTATTTAATGTAAATGTATGATATGTGGTATATATTGCATGCTTGTTTTATGTGCATTTTAGCCCTTTTTTATGCCATTCGAATATGTGTTTCATGGTATGCATTTTAATTGTCATTGCATGTGACATTTAGTATTTTGGTAAGCATGCTAATTAATTTTAATTCTAAAACGGAGATACCTATTAATTCGCGTATTCGGGTCGACATGCCTAGCTTATTGGATGTCCCGCGAATACTCGAATTAATTTGAATCGTCTAAAGGTAAATCCGCAATTAAAACGGACAAGACCATAGCACAATATTTATCTGCTTGCATCATGCATAAAGGTGACGTACGGGATCTGAACCCTAAACTAACACGGCAGTCAGTCTTATATGATGTCGGTTTAGTTTTTGGTCCGGTGTACCGTCATCATTTTTAATTAAATTTTTAATTAACTCAAAACCACCAGTTCGAAAAAGCTCGTACGATTTAAGTTCGGTTTTCAATCAAGAACCTCTAATTAAAGTCTTCTTAAATTTTGAATAATTTCCATCAATTAAAGGCAACAATTGTTTTGGTATCGATTTCCGGGCGTGATGGGGGTGCTAACCCTTCCCCACGCGTAACTAACTCCCGAACCCTTTCAAATGAATCTCTGGTTTTATTTTTACGGTGTCTGGCCTACCATAGTGGCCGGTGGCGACTCCAACCAAACCGAGAAAAAAAGATTTTCTTTTAAAGGGATTTTTCCAAACCCGAATCGAATTAATTTTTAAAATCCCCCCTTTTCAAATTGAATTGAATATTTTTTCAAAAGTAGCGGGGAACTTGATTTGCGAAAAAAAACCCCGTTACAGTTTGGCGACTCTGCTGGGGACAAATTTTGTTTTTCAAAACAAAAAGAGAGTTAGGCCAAGAAAATAGTTGTTGCTTTTAATGATGGAAATTTTTGAAATTTAATTTGACTTTAACGAGATGGTTCTTCTTTGAAAATAAGACTTTAAGTATGCGAGCTTCGATAATTAGTGGTCTTGAATTAATTCTTCATTTAATTTCAAAGGAATCACCGACATGTGTTGCATCACGCATTAGGCTCTATACCCGAGCTTCGTCCCTTAAGTGGGAGTGAAATGCCCATACCCACGCGAGTCTCCCTCCACGGGTCGGTAATTCACTTCCGGAATCCACGCCTTTGACATGTGAGCAGCCCTCCACATCATTAGGTTGTGCTTTCCCCCAAACCGAAACCAATTCGCAAGCTTGTAATGGGCCAGAATTGGGGCTTTTGTCACCTTAGTAGGTGATAAAATAGGTTCGGGTACCCTTGTTAGAACTGAACCACGTGAGTGAGAATTTAAGAAGCCTACCCCGGTTAGAGCCATGCGGATAACCGTAGAATTAGAATTTATGCTATTAGGTCTTGCATCGTTAATTTGCTTTGATGTGTTTCCTTTTGCTTGTTTTATCAAGTATTCATTATTGTTGATACTAACCCAGTTGTCTTCTTGTCTTGTTTTGCTTATTTTTGCATACTCATCGCATTTTCATACGGAATGTTGATTTGAGAACAGTCCAAAGTTGAAAACTTTCACAACGGGAGAAAAGAGTCCATAGCAACGAAGCTCCCGGAGCGCGCTAATTTAGAAAGAGTGGACGAGCAAAATTTATTGAAAATCGTACCTTGTGTATTTATTTTCTTGCCTCGTTGTGACAAGGCTTGATCTCCGTTATGAAAAGTTGTTTAATGAGGATGTTTGTCGAATCAACATTTCCTTGCATTCGATTTTGTGTTTTCAATTCATTGCCTTCAATCATTTATTTCAGTTTTGCATTCGACATTTCATGCATTACATCATTAAGTCTTGGAATTAATTGTTCGGAGTTATGGCACCATTCGTGACTTCCGAAGATTCCGCACCCACACTTTACTCGCCACCAAAGGAGACAAATGGAGGAAAGTTTCGCTAAGTTGGAAGCTGATTTGAGAGGTCAGTTGGAGTAAGCTCATCGAGAATTGAGGGACACCATTATCAAGTCCCAACAAGATATGATGAAAGAGATATCTCAATTGCTACAAGCCAATTTGAAAGGAAAGGGTGCTGTCAGAAACCCTAGTCAGGATAAGGGAGACCCTTCGTTTTCCCCGGGTTTTGTCACCGATACCCCTAAGCCCTCGCAAGGAGCGGCTACCCAAGGAGATGGGGCAACATCACACCAGGCGGGCGCCTCTACCCATGCTCCATCGGGTCTAATTTTTAATGTGGAAAATGTCGGGGATAGTGTCCCGGATTTGGATGAAATTGAGAATTTGAACAAGGTCAAGGCCGAGTTCTCAAAGCAGCTAGAGGAGACCCGAAAAGACCTCGAGGAGAAGTTCCGAACTAAGGAGGGAGAAGAGGGGGCATACGGGATGAATGCTAAAGACCTCAGCTTGGTTCCGGATCTGATAATTCCGCCCAAGTTCAAGACGCCGGAGTTTGAGAAGTTCGACGGGACGACTTGCCCTACTGCTCACATAACCATGTTTTGTAGAAAGATGACGGGTTTCATCGACAACGAGAAGTTGCTAATTCACTGCTTTCAAGACAGCATAGCGGGGCCCGCAGTGAGGTGGTACAATCAGTTGACTCGAGCTCAGATCAAGTCATGGAAGGATTTGGCCAAGGCTTTCACCGATCAGTATAGGCATATAACTGATATGGTTCCAAACCGACTCATGCTACAAGGTTTGGAGCAAAGGCACAATGAGAGCCTCCGTGAGTACGCCCAGCGTTGGCGAGATGTGGCGGCACAGGTTCAACCCCCACTCTGTGAGAATGAGATCTCCCCTATGTTTGTTGACACTTTGAAAGGGACCCTCTATGACCGCATGATAAGCAACCCTATCGGTAACTTCTCAGATATGGTTATGACTAGTGAGCGGATCGAGGCAGCCATCAAGAGTGGTAGGATTGATGGGGGCGAGAATGCCCGAAAGCAGTTTAAGAAGAAGGACCATGATGTGAACAACGTCGGTACTTACGAGGCTTCTAAGCACTTCACAGTCTCAGCGCCTCAAGCCGCAGTCGGGAATGCGCAAAGCTCGAACCGAAGAGAGAATAGGGCTTCCAGGAAGGAACAAGAGAGAATGACCTTCACCCCTCTACCAATATCGTACAAAGAGGTGTACAAGCACTTATACGAGGCTGATCTGGTCCGCCCGTATCATGTTGCTCCCTTCCAACCGCCTTACCCTGCATGGTACGGTGAGAAGGCACACTGTGAGTACCACGGCAGAGTACCGGGGCACACGATAGAAAATTGCACAGTATTCAAGAAGCTCGTGCAAAACATGATTAACACCGGCATCCTCGAGTTAGAGAAGCCTAATGTGACGACCAATCCACTTCCGAAACATGAAGGTCGGGGCGTGAATGCCCTCGAAGAGGTAGATACGAAGAAGGTGAGTATGGAGGTGTCAGAAATCAAGTCCCCTTTGAGTTGGGTATACGAACAACTGTGCACGACGGGCTTAATTGAGAAGGGTTCGAATGGGGCATGTGACGGCCATGAGTCATTTTGTGAGTACCATCAGACTACGAGGCATCAGATTCAAAATTGTCCAGAGTTCAAACAGTTGGTCCAGGAATTGATGGACAATCGGGAGGTTGAGTTCCTCGAAGAAGCTTAAAGGGGAGGGATGGACGGCCAGCTTAGTCAAGAGTTCTAATGCATCCAAGTTTGTTTGCTTTCATTTCATTGCATTCTAGTTTTTTTTCCTTGAAGTGATATGTGGAATCCACTTTGCTACCCTTTGCCCGAAGGTAGCAAAGATCTTTTTGTAAGGGCCTCATACTGCATTTTTTTAGTTTCAATGAAAGGATGCATTACGTTTCAATTGCCTTTTCATTTTGTGTGTATATATATTGCCTATTGAGTCCCCGTATATCAATTACACAATGGACATTGACCTTGACCCCAAAGGTTGACTTCGAGTCGCCTTTGTCTAGTGGAAATCGAAAGCTTTGAAGATGATGAATATGTGGCTTACACTCCAAGTTAATTTGGTCACCTAATTAAACACACATAGAATTATGACCTTCGGGAGAATAACCGGAAGTCTTTCGTGCTAAAAAGAATCGAGAATACTAAGCCTAACAATTTTCGAAGCCTGGTAATAGGCATTTTCGAATACAAATGTGGAATTTTTTGGGCACTCCGCTGTAGCAAAAGACCAATAAGGTTGCTATGCACCATCCACTTTAGCTACATGAGTGATGGTAAAATCGTGACAATGCCGAGTAACTCGGGGTATCGGTATATGCTCCATCTTTATTCTCGAGCCAAAGGAATGTGATGAGTTGACTCCCCCACAATTATAAAGAATTGATAAGGGCGAAGCCTATTGAAGATAAATCTAATTTTTGGGCACTCCGCTGTAGCAAAAGACCAATAAGGTTGCTATGCACCATCCACTTTAGCTACATGAGTGATGGTAAAATCGTGACAATGTCGAGTAACTCGGGGTATCGTTGTATGCTCCATCTTTATTCTCGAGCCAAAGGAATGTGATGAGTTGACTTCCCCAAAATTGTAAAGAAATGATAAAGGCGAAGCCTACAGAAGATAAGCCTAATTAATTAAAAGCCGAAATAACTTGGAGAGTATGTCACATTTTCAGACATCAGCTCAGCTATCGAGGTCTCCTAGACACATGATGCTTGAGGCAATCCGTGGTGAGCCATAATAGTGTCGTTCCTGCACTGATATTCGGGGATTTAATTTGACTTGATATATCCCTAATTTGGAAAGAAAGTATAGTTTTTGAAAACGCATCTCATTTTGAAATTGAAAAAGATGCAACCTAAATCTTTTTGAACACAAAAATATTCTCATTGCTTCGGGGATAAAGTTTAGAATGCAATGTCATGAATACAAATGACAGCTTGTCAATTGCTACAGTTCAAGGACTTGAAGCAAATTTTTATCGAAATGTTTCGATTGCTTCAGAAGATGAAATTGGACCTTGATGAACTTAAGAGAGAAGTTCAGGGACTTGGGGGCATGTGTTTCCCCCATTATTGAGAAGAGATGAAGTCGTCATGTGAATTAAGACGAAGAGATTAAAAGATTGAGATTTGGCAAAGATGAGAAAGCCCGAAAAAATTGAGAAAAAGAAGAGAAGAAGAAGAAGGTCGAGATTGACCGATCCAAAGAGCGAAAGTGTTCGAGCACTTCAGAAAAATGAACTTAAGAGAAAGTTCAGGGACTTGGGGGCACATGCTTCCCCTATTGTTGAGAGAAGAGAAGAAGTCGAAGAGAATGGTTCAGCACCCAGTTTGAGTAGGGGGTAATGTTTTAGAGCAAGCACTATGAGATATGTCATGTCCAGTCTGACCAGTGAAAGTCAGTAGTCGTCTTTTGAGGAGAGACCGAAAGATTAAGATTTGGCCGAGATGAGAATGCCAAGAGAAAGAAGAGAAGAAGAAGAAGGTCACGATGGACCAACCCAAAGAATGAAAGCGTCCGAGTAATTTTGATGTCATAATTCATGCATCACTTGTAGTTAGGCATCCCTAGGATTAGGGGCATGCTAACTCACATAATCATATCATTTTTACCTATTTTCGACAGGTATTTTAAAGCTTTCCCCGTAAAAGGAAATCGGCCTATCTATTCGGGCTCTTGGAGAATGGAACTCGCCTATATATTCAGGCTCTTGGAGAATAGAACCAGTCTATCTATTCAAGCTCTTGGAGAATAGAACCAGCCTATCTATTCAGGCTCTTGGAGAATAGAACCCGCCTATCCGTTCAGGCTCTTAGAGAATGGAACCGGCCTATCTATTCAGGCTCTTGGAGAATAGAACCAGCCTATCTATTCAGGCTCTTGGAGAATGGAACCGGCCTATCTATTCAGGCTCTTCGAGAATAGAACCCGCCTATCCGTTCAGGCTCTTGGAGAATGGAACTCGTCTATCTATTCAGGCTCTTGGAGAATAGAACCGGCCTATCTATTCAGGCTCTTGGAGAATAGAACCCGCCTATCCGTTCGGGCTTTCGGAGAATGGAACCCGCCTATCTATTCGGGCTTTTGGAGAATGGAACCCGCCTATCTATTCAGGCTTTTGGAGAATGGAACCTGCCTATCTATTCGGGCTTTCGGAGAATAGAACCCGCCTATCTATTCGGGCTTTTGGAGAATGGAACCCGCCTATCTATTCGGGCTTTTGGAGAATGGAACCTGCCTATCTATTCGGGCTTTCGGAGAATAGAACCCGCCTATCTATTCGGGCTTTTGGAGAATGGAACCCGCCTATCTATTCGGGCTTTTGGAGAATGGAACCCACCTATCCGTTCGGGCACTTGGAGAATGGAGCTTCTGCTAATTATCTGTTTGATCGGACCTCGAAGGGTTGAAGAGTGTTGAAATGAGAAAAACAGCTTCAGGCCTCCGCGACCGTGGCATTTTCTCGTACCGACTTCCGAACCGCTAGTAGTTCAAGTGCATGGTGACTCGGAATCCAAAGAGGGAAGTTGGACAAAATTTGTGCTTATGGTCTTTGCTTTATCCTTGTTTTACAAGTATAAGCAAAGGGGGGCAACTGTAATCACTAATTTTGTCCGGGGTGTTAGACCCGATTTCTTTTATTTTTAATAATGGGCTTTAATATGATATTATTATTACTACCTTATTAATCACCTATTAATCTTATCATTATTACTATATGACTATCATATTTATTATTATCATATATCATTATTACCATCTATTGTTATTACTATTATATTACTATCTACTTATTTATATTATCATTATTATTATATTTGATATTATATTATTATCTATTATTCTTGTTACCATTATCATATATTATTAGTATTACTTATATTATTATTAATAATATATTTACCGATTATTACTATTATTATTATTATCTTTATCTACTATTATTATTATTATTATTATTATTATTATTATTATCTAATCTGAAAACAAAACATAAATACTAAATAAACAAGCCCATATTAATAAAAGCCCGGTTTATTTCAAAGTCCATTATACCTAAAAGCCCAAAAATATTATACATATTATTAGGCTCGATGGCCAAAAAAATAAACCCTAATGTGATCTAAAGGAAAACCCTAACACCTTATGTTTTCTTGCAGTCGCCCCCATTTCCCACCGTTAGATCTGGGATCCAGATCTAACGGTCCGGATTGCTCCAGGAGGATAGAAACCCTAGAGGCCCTCTCCCAACACCTCAGCGCCGCACAATCTCCACCGTTGGATCAAAGGCTCAACGAACGGTCGAGATCGGGTCTCTCCCAAGCGCGTGCGATCCACGCGCGTCGCTTCAGTTTCTCACGCGCGCGTGTCCGTCACGCCCGAGCCCCTCCGAATTCCCCAGCCGTCCAGATCCATCTCCGACGGTCTGGATCGACTCCACGTCCTCAGAACAGCCGAGCCGTCTGGTCTCCTCCTCACGGGTCACATGCAAACAACAGAGACAAATTTCAGAGGCAAAAACGCAAAAAATTCAGAAATGGCACACAACCACAACCAAATGTCAGAAACGGAAATCGCAGAAACAAATCGCAACGGCATGCAGCAACCAAAATCAGACATGAATACCAACAAAACCTTGACAGAGCCAATAGCAATTTTCCTTTGATTTATGTAAATCAAAGAAAATGTAATTTCGGGGCTATAAAAACCCGAAGCAAGCATTGTAATAGGGGGGATTTTTTAGAGAGAAAAAAGGATTCAAAAAATTCAGAGAGAGTTGTAATCAAGATTTTCATATCAATACAAGCAAGAAGTTTACCAGAGGTATCGTCTTCATATTTCATTTCGAAACACAAAAAATTTTACGAAAAAATAAAAGGAAAGGTTTTTACCTTAGCGTCTCTCCTTCTCCCTCGTCTGTTTGCTTTCCTCACCGGTAACAAGCCACCCCGTCCCCTCCGGGACCATGCACGGTGAGCCGGTGAAGGGAAAACGTCGGTAAGTGAGTTTATATAATGTTTTTTCCTTTTAATATTGGGTTAATAGCATTTTAAAACCCTCCGTGTTGTGTAATTACGCACGGAGGGTTTCCGTCTTTTTTAATCATGCCTGTGGTCCTCCACCCTTTTCAAATGTTTATAATTTGGTCACCGTTTCCATTCTGATCGATGGCCGGATGGGTTAATTTCCGTTCTGGTCCCTGAGGCCTTCAGTGTTCTTTTATTTTAGCCCCTATTTCGTGTTTTAATCAGCTTTTTAAATGGGAAATTTATAGTTTTGATCCCTGACTTGGTGCATTTTATTTTTTCTGCCTTGCATTTTATTTTAGTTATATTGTATGATGCATTTGCCCTCTTATGTTTATATCGAATATATATATATATATATATTGTCATATTGCTCGTTTTTATTTAATGTAAATGTATGATATGTGGTATATATTGCATGCTTGTTTTATGTGCATTTTAGCCCTTTTTTATGCCATTCGAATATGTGTTTCATGGCATGCATTTTAATTGTCATTGCATGTGACATTTAGTATTTTGGTAAGCATGCTAATTAATTTTAATTCTAAAATGGAGATACCTATTAATTCGCGTATTCGGGTCGACATGCCTAGCTTATTGGATGTCCTGCGAATATTCGAATTAATTTGAATCGTCTAAAGGTAAATCCGCAATTAAAACGGACAAGACCATAGCACCATATTTATCTTCTTGCATCATGCATAAAGGTGACGTACGAGATCTGAACCCTAAACTAACACGGCAGTCAGTCTTATATGATGTCGGTTTAGTTTTTGGTCCGGTGTACCGTCATCCTTTTTAATTAAATTTTTAATTAAATCAAAACCACCAGTTCGAAAAAGCTCGTACGATTTAAGTTCGGTTTTCAATCAAGAACCCCTAATTGAAGTCTTCTTAAATTTTGAATAATTTCCATCAATTAAAGGCAACAATTGTTTTGGTACAGATTTCCGGGCGTGATGGGGGTGCTAACCCTTCCCCACGCGTAACCAACTCCCGAACCCTTTCAAATGAATCTCTGGTTTTGTTTTTACGGTGTCTGGCCTACCATAGTGGCCGGTGGCGACTCCAACCAAACCGAGAAAAAAAGATTTTCTTTTAAAGGGATTTTTCCAAACCCGAATCGAATTAATTTTTAAAATCCCCCCTTTTCAAATTGAATTGAATATTTTTTCAAAAGTAGCGGGGAACTTGATTTGCGAAAAAAAACCCCGTTACAGTTTCGATACTGGTCGTTTCGATACGGACCCCTCCGTTTCGATACGACTTTCCAACGGGCATTTTTGCGGAAAAGATGATTCTATCCCCGTATCGATACACTCTTAGGCGTATCGATACTCGACTGCGCAGATGGCATTAAATTGGCTTTTAATGAGTTTAACTTTTACCTAAATTCAAACTCTTCAAAACCTAATTAACCCTAGCCGTTTTTGCCTATAAAAAGGCCCTTCCTCCTTCATATTGTTCACACCTCAACTCAATTCTAAAAGAGTTTTTGAATCAAGCAAAGCTTTGTGCTCTCTCTCTCATCAATTGTGCTAGTTTTTCTTCAATTTTCAAAGTTCTATCAAGGTAATCTTTTTCCTTCTTTTTTCTTTTTCAATTTTTTTTGTTTTGTTTCATCTTTTTCTTTTAAAGTCTTTGTTTTTCAAAACTTTTCTTCAAATTTTTCTCAAATTTTTTTTACCTTGATTTTTACTCAAATTGAAGAAATTCTTTTGCTTAATTCTCTTTTAGATCATGGCACCAAAAGAACCTTTGAGGAAGCGTTCAAGGGTTTCTCAAGCCGGTGAATCTTCCACCCTTGGAGCGATTGCTCGTCCAAACTACTCAATCATCTATGAGTAATGCTTTGATGGCAATTCGGGTCTCACTCACTTTCGTCAATATGAGAATTATAAGATCCGTGCCAAAAGGGTAATATCCGTTCCTTTTCTCAATTCGGAGCATTTTAAGTTTGAATATCTTCCTTTGTTTCATCGTTGGAACTTCATGGAGTTCATCTCTATTCCCGGTGTTTTCTATCGCCTTTTGGTTTTGATTTTCTATGCCAATGCCAAATGTATTAGTCGTGATGGGGAAGTTGTTGCAATTAGCTCTTTCCTCACGGGGAAGAAAATTATTCTTGATGTCGAATCTATTTGTGAGGTTTTCAAACTAGAGGATGAAGGCATCGATAATGAGCATGCTTTGGGGTATGTTCTTAGTGGATCCGTCACCGCCCTAAATGCTCAAGATCGGATCTTACATTTGATGGTGTCTTGGTGGTTTCGTCCCTCCGGCGGAAAATATTCCACCATCCGTCAAGTGGATGATTTTTGGATTTGGTGCTTCCGTGAGAAAAAACGACCAAATCTTGCTCGACTTATGTTCCAAGAGATCGTCTACCTTGTGCAAAATCGTCACACAACTCTCGTCACCTCCTTTACATATGGTACGACTTTGAGTTATTTCTTTGTTAAAAAGGATATTGATGGCTCTTATGACTACCCAACTCCTCTCACCGATCCCATTGATGAGCAATCTCTTGCTCGGGCAAAATTTTCATATTTTAATGGTGAATGGGTACGTCTTGCCGAGTTACCACCTGAGGCCGCCGTCGTGTTAGAGCCTCAAGAGCCTCAAGCTCCTCAAGTCCCACAACCCTCCATGGATGCTCTCATGACCTATCTCAATGAGCAATTTACCAGGTTGCGCACGGACATGAATACTCGTCTTACTTCAATGGAAACTACCTTCGATACAAGGATGACAGGTATGGAGAATCGCCTCACATCCCTTGAAAGCGGGCACAATTCTTTGAATATTTCCCTTGTCGATTTCCATGATGAGTGGCGTAATAGTATGCGAGCTAATGAGCCTATGGGAGATGATGATGAAGACGAAGAAGACGATGCCTAGACGTTTCTTCTTGTTTGTCATGCATATCATTTAGGATTTTCTTTTTTATGCACCTATGCTTTATGTTCTTAGGATTAAGTTTGTTTTAGGATTAAAACCTATGCTTTGATTTCTTTTTGCTTTTGTTTGGATTTCAAGTATGTTGCTATGATGAATAAAATTTATGTTGCTTATTATACCTTTGATTTCATTATGCACTTATTTGTCTCAAAGATTTTTTTGATCTAACAAAAAGGGGGAGAAGAAACTAGCTCACACTTCAAATATTTTGTTTTTAATTCAAAGGTTACCAAGCTTATATTAAGGGGGAGTAAACTTTGTAAAAGTTTTTCAAAATATCAAAAATTTTAAGTTTTAGTTTTGTTATATCAAAAAGGGGGAGATTGTAAAACCTATGTTTGATTTTGATATAATTAGATCTTTAAGGATCAATTTGTAAAACTTAAAATTGTTTTTATAAGTCCCTTAATAAGTTTTAAAACACCAACACTTTAAAACTGATTTGTAAAACTCAAACTCAAAATATTTTCTAAGTGTTCCAAGGCAAAACCATTGAAAATCGTTCAGGTTTATCGATACACTACCAAGCGTATCGATACCTTTTTGCCAAACTTGGTTACTGTCGGAGCACGTTTCGATACGGCAAACCCTCGTATCGATACGCCCCTGTGTTAAATTTCAAGAGTTTGAATAGCGTATCGATACGGCAAACCCTCGTATCGATATGGGCTTTATAATTTTTAAAATATTAAGTCGGTTTAAAAATATGACCGTTGGTGTCAGTTGGTTGGTAACCAAACTTTAAAAGGTCGTTGACCTGTATCGATACGCCTAACCCCCGTACCGAAACGGGTATCGACAGTGAGTTTAGTTGAGAAAAAGGTATCGATATGGCCCTTACCGTTTCGATACCCCGTACCGATACGCCTACGTGCGTTTCGATACCCCTTATTTATTGCACACAATGGCTCTTTCTTTTCTGAGACAGGTATCGATACACCTTCCCGAGTACCGATACGGGTAGCTGCAGAAGTACATTTATGGTGGTAAGAGAGGGTTCCAACGGCTCCATTTATGTTCCCAACCACCCAAACGGCTAGAAATCAATGAGGAGGTATAAAAGACACATCCAAAAGCTACAGCAACAACTATTGATCTTCAAGAAAATATCTATTCATCAAATCCAAGCAATTGTGCAAAAATTCCTATTTGTTTAGAAACCCAATTGTAATTTTCATTCATATCTTGTTCAATTGGGTTGAGTGCTTGTAATTGGGCTATCATTTGTGTTGAGAGATACTTCATTAGCCAACAAATTTCTTTGTTCTATTGTTGTGAGGATTGGGTTGAATTTTGGGGTAGAAAATTCAACCGATATTGTAAGGGTTGCCTCCTTAGCCTAGAAAAGGGGAAGAGCAATTAGTGGAATTGTTGCAAATCCTTAGTGAAGCTAAGGTAGTGGATGTAGAGTTCATTTGGAACTTGAACCACTCTAAAATCCCTTGTCTATTATTTTTTAATTTGCAATTTCCACCACAAAGTCTTTAAAAATCCAATTCACACCCTCTTGGTTTATATCGATCTTTCGATCCACTCAACACGCATCAATCCAACGAGTTATAATAAACTCCCCGTTATGATTGGTTTTTGGTCAGAAACCATACATTTCTCATTTTATGATTTTTGAATGTGCGATATGAATTGCTCCACCACAACGCACAAAATGGGTAAATAAAAAGGGTTGAGAATATATATTGAGTACGAGTCTTCTTTTATGTTTAAATTCTTAAACATTAATTGGAGAATCATTTATGACATTATTTTTCTCAACATCAGGGGAAGATAATAATCAGCTGGATAGAGGAAAATGAATTATCATTATCTAGATCCTCGTATATGAACTAGAAGTTCATAAGATAATTCATGTTATTACATGTCAACTGCCAGACATATTTACTGACCCAATGAGAGTAATTAAGTCTCATATACCAGCTGAAATGCTCTAAGTTTAAATTACATGTTATAGCGAGAGAATGTAAATCATGCCTGAAGCATGATAGTTGAAATGGTTCCAATGATCAAAATTCTCGTAAATAGAAAGTAATATGAGATGCTAATATATTGGAGGCGGGTGCTCCTGAAGAGACCCAAGACATAACAAATAATAAAACTCTATAAGAGTTTCAGGTACCTGAAATAAAGATTGAAATCTTGAAGAGATCTCGATGAGTTATGTCATTACGAGAATGGAACCAGAATATTGGAAAGCTGTCGACAACGATTTTACAAACAATTTTACATAAAATACTTCTATAGAAGTAAAGAAAGAAATCGTGGATCTTGTATAAAATCTATCCAGAAGTATAGATATTAAATTGGCCGATGTTGAAAGACGCTTTGAATTTCTAAAATAGAAGTATTTGGACCAGCAGTCCAAACACCTAAAGGTGTAATGCAAGTGAGGCACAAATAAGTAGTCGTAAATACGACTTGAACTATGATTTATGAAAAGTTTAATTACTTCACGGTGGATGCAATTACTTTGGCAGTTATGAAAATTTTACATGCGTCTAATTATTTGTGGATCCATATTTATCCTTGAAGGATCTAAAATGCTATAAGCATTTGGAAATTTCTGAGGAAATTTATTTAGACATGTCTCATGAATATTTTGGCGCATTTGGTATAATCGCCTTAATGAATACTAATTGAGAAAATACTATAAGAATGATCAGATTTCCTTATGTATTTTATAAAGGAGTTTGGATCAATATCCATTATGATAATTTTAGAACTCCTAAAGAGCTTCAAATTGGAAACTCATGAAGTACTTTCAATACTTTCAATACAAGTACTTGAATCTTGACATCAAGTTTATCTCGACCTGAAGATCGAACATTTTTATATATTTCTTTTGTCTATGAATAGACATAAGCTGAAAGAATCTTAAAGAAGATTCAATATGAATAGAGCATATCTATTGAGTATCCCAATAGTTGTAAGATTGTTGGATGTGATTAAAGATAATTATATTTTTTCTTGGTCTTGAAGCACTATATATTAGTTGGTCACGAAATATCTATGATTATACAAAGATCATTACATTTAGATCTTCAAACATTCGTTGATGCCTCCTCAAATGTCGTAGAAATAATTGTTATGCACGAGGCAAGCCAAAAAAATGTGTTTGGCTAAGACCATTGACCCAACATATCCAAAAGATATGTGGATTTACTTTTACAAGATATGATAAAAGCTATCTTGTGTGAAGATAATGCAAGATGTTTATCTCAGTTTGAAAGTGGATACATCATGGAACATATTACTCTAAAGTTTCATCCCTCACGATCTTTAGAAAAATGATATTCAAGACTAAATTATGAAGATTCAAAGATCTTCTGTGATGTTTGCATGAGGGGGAGTAAATACGCGTTGCACTCTTTTTTCCTTAACTGAGGTTTTGTCCCAATGGGTTTTTCCTGGTAAGGTTTTTAATGAGGCAACATATTATGCGTATCAAAGATGTGTGTACTCTTTTTCCTTCACTAAAGAATTTTTTTTCCCATTGGGTTTTTATCTTAGTAAGGTTTTAACGAGGCACATTATCTTCATAGACATCCAAGGGGGAGTGTTATGAATATTTATCTATGTGGATGTCTATCATGATTAGAACTTTATCAAATGAGTTTGATTTATTTATTATTAGGAATATTATCTTTATGAATTAGAGTTTAATGTATTATGTACTCCTTATGCCTATAAATAGATGATTCATTGAAGGCATTGTATACAAGTCTATATTTGAGAATAATACAAATCTCCCTCTTTCTCTCATCTCTTTGTTCTTCTTGTTCTTCTTTATTTTATTCACAATAATCTTTGGTTTATCCTAGAATCGAATTCTTTCCAATAACTTCTTTTGGATTCAAACAATGAAGACCTCAGTTGATTAGAGTCGTGCTGATAACGCATTATGAATAAATAAAGAAGAATAAGAATAAGAACAAGAAGAACAAAGAGATGAGAGAAAGAGGAAGATTTGTATTATTCTCAAAAATAGAATTGTATACAATGTCTTCAATGAATCATCTATTTATAGGCATAAGAAGTACATAATACATTAAACTCTAATTAATAGAGGTAATATTCCTAATAATAAATAAATCAAACTTCTTAGATAAAGTTCGAATCATGAAAGACATTTACATAGATAAATATTCATAACATATAAAATATTATAAATATATAATCTTTGCTAGGATTATGATAAAGAAAATAACATAATGACACAATGATAAAAACTTGTACTCTATTTCCTTAATGCTCGATAGACATAATTATATAATAGAAATATAATATGAGGAAAAAGAATTAAAAGACGATAAGAACCCAACAAGCAGTCCCAGTAAGAAAATGAATGATGTTCATTCTATTGGATCTGAGTTTAATTGTTTTGTTTATAAAATATGTGTGTATTGTCAAAGAATGAAGTATATGTATCAACATTTATATTATAAAGATTTGATAGAAAATAGTATTATATTATAAAGATTTTTGAAACATTATTTCATTAAAAAGTTAAAAGAATATTTTATTTGAGTAATAAAGCCATAATATTCAAATCAACATAACCATTTATTTGGACGAACATGTTTGCAAGTATTTTTCTTGTGTAATGTTCTCTGTAAATTTTTCGTCTGACTTCATGTGAAGGCCCCCATGTGGCTACCGACACAAAGAAGGCACATGCTGGTTACTTGGGGTTCCCAATGGATTTAACGAGATGGTTACTACATGAACAAAAAATTTGTCTTCTTTTATAGTCTCTATATAATCTTAAATTTAAAAGTCTAAGTCCTAAACGTTAAAAATAAATACTACACACCTTATATTGTAAACTTTAACTCTGAATCTTAAATCTATTCTTTTAGTATTAAAACATACATATAAATATAAAAGGAATAGAAAATTTTTATTCTGAATCTTCTCACTTTTGTTTCCGATTAAACTGAAGATTTGAAGTCTTGAAAACCCTGGCTATTTGATTATTCCAATACAAAATATTATTCCTTATCTTACACACTATTGACTATGTAAATACCATATACTTATCATTAACTTAATATATTATTCTAAATTTGGTACATATGATTCATCTAGAATGATGAATGAGGAAAAGCCAAGGCCTGAAGAGGAGTTTTCTTGGAGACTGTGAGGCCGTAGAGTTCAGTCATGTCCACCTTCTCAGCAGTTTCACCCGCCGGTAACTTCCAGTCAAACCGGTAAAGCAGGTTGGCCATTACATACTCAACGGAAGCAACTCCAAACGACATCCCAGGACATCCCCTCCTTCCTATACCGAATGGGATGAAGTGGAAATCTTGGCCTTGAAATTCAATGGAGTTATTCTCAAACCTCTCTGGGATGAACTCGTCTGGGTTTTCCCACCATTTGGGATCCCTGTGAATGGCCCATACATTGATCAAGACCGGAGTATTCGAAGGGATGTCGTATCCTCCCAGTTTAACACTTGCTGATGTTTTCCGGGGAAGGAAAACAGCAGGGGGTGCAGTCTTAAAGTTTCCTTGACTACACACTTGAAGTATTCCATTTTAGGTATATCCTCCGGAGCCACCTTAGATTTGTTTCCCACCACATTTCTCACCTCTTGTTGGACTCTTTTCATGATATTTGGATGCTTTAGGAGTTCAGTCATCATCCATTCTGTTGTTTTTAAACTGGTATCAATTCCTCCAACAAATATGTCCTGAGATTATCAAAGTTAAAAGACTTGAGATGGCACAGAACAAAGGGTGGGATTGTGTTGAAATTACCAGTAAGATTGCTTTTATGCTGTCGTGTGTGAGGTTGTCAAACATGCCATCCTCTTGGAGTTGCATAATGATAGAAACGAAGTCCTTTTTATGACTAATTTCTGCTCTATGCTCCTTAATCACCTGATCAAGGAATGCGTCCAATCCTGCTGATAATGCTTTCATACTTGGGATGTATCCAGTAAGCAAATCCACCCACCTCAAGTAAGGAAACATATCGCCAACACAGAAACCGGTGAAGAGAATCGTTAGCCTTTTCACCAACTCCCCAAACTTGCTGCACCCATCTTCTTCTTCACTTTTTTGACTAAAAATGGATCGAGAAACTATGTTACTCGAAACCAACGTAAGCATCTTTGTTAGATTAATAGGCTCTCCTTCAAGAGAAGCACAGCGGATTTTGTTGATGAGAGCTTCAACTTCTTCGTCTCGTATGAACTGAAAGGAGTTCATGTTGGAGAAACAGAGACAAAATAGAAATAAAGACGGCTATAATAAATCAAGAATGTTGGCTTTTTCATTCACACAATAAAACAAATGCCTAATATGCCTTATATAGGCTTACAATAAGAAAGACTTGCTGAAATAATAAACCCACGATTACATGACTTCACTAACTCACCCACTAACATGTAATCAACTCTCCACTAATAAAAACACTAACAACTTATAAGTCATCAAAGACCTATTAAAATATGAACTTATACTAAGACCACACAGTAAAAATAAAATTGCCAACATTATACCACGTGGTTTTTTTTTGAATCATTCTTCAATACCCCCTCTTGATTCAAATTTGCTAATACCCATCAAAGTTCTAAAGTAGCAGAACTTCTCTTTCGGCGACCCCATTTTGCTCCGGAGTGTAAGGTGCTGTCAACTCCCTATGAATGTCATTTTCTTCACAAAAAAACTTAAACTCATTTGACAAGAATCTCCACCTCTGTCACTGCGAAGAGCTTTGATGCATAAGCCACTTTGCTTTTCAACCTTCGCCTTGAAGTGTTTGAACTTCTCAAAAGTCTCCGACTTGCTTTCTAAAAAATAGACCCAACTCATACGGCTATAATCGTCAGTAAAAAGCAAGAAATAAAGACTCCTACCAAGAGACTTTGTTTGCATTGGCCCGCACAAATCAGCATGAACTAACTCAAGACACTTCGAGGCTCTCCAAGCTTTTCTGATAGGAAAAGACTTTCGGGTTTGTTTTCCATAAATGCACCCTTCACACACATCAATGGCACTAATTTTCGGTAACCCAAGAACCATACCTCGTTGGTTTAGTAATGACAACCCCTTGATATTGAGATGCCCGTACCTCAAATGCCAAAGCTTTGAGTCATTTTTTTCTGTAGCAGCGAGAGCGAAATTTCCCACATCCGTGACTTCTAGCGGGAACATTTTGCTTTGAGTCATCTTATTTTTGCCATAACTTGACTTGTTTGCTTATCTTTGATCATACAAGCACCACCATCAAACAAGATAGAGTGCCCACTATCCATTAGTTGTCCAACGCTCAACAAGTTATATCCAATATCGGGCACAAATTGAACATTAGTGAGAATTCTTTTACCATGGCTAGTTTCAATACCCACCGTACCTTTGCCTTCGACTTGTAGCTCCTTCCCATTTCCGAGCTCCACCTTCAACTTTTCTGCCTCGTTAAGCTCCTTGAATATAGACTTCAATCCCGTCATGTGATTCGAACAACCGCTATCTACAAACCACACCTCGGCTTTCTTTTGATCACTTGGTACATGAGCCATGAAAAGTTTACTTTCGCCGGCTCTTGCATTCTCCGATGCTTCATTCCCCGCTGCGAAATTGGCTCGCTGATTTTTATACCAACAATCTGCCCTTATGTGACCAAACTTCTTGCAATGGTGGCATTGAATCCTAGCCTTGCTGCTTGTTTGTTCTCCGGGCTGCCTTTGTTCTTCAAATCTGCCGCTTCCTTTTCCGAAACCACGGCCTCGACCACGATATCCTCCTCTTCCTCGACCTCGACTCGCCGACCGATCACTGTCGCCATATTTTGGGGCTGAATCCTTCACCTGAAACGCTTTTTCCTCGTTCCTTTCCATTGATCTGTTGATTCTCGACTCATGTGCTTGAAGAGATCCCATTAATTCATTAAATTAAAAAATGGACAGATCCTTTGATTCTTCTATGGCAGCAACTACATGATCAAATCTTGGAGTCAAGCTTCTCAATACCTTTTCCACTATGGTCTGATCCGTAATCGTTTCGCCGTAGGTTCGCATCTGACTGATAATTGTCGTTGCTCGTGACAAAAAATCAGCAATTGATTCTCCATTCTTCATCATCAAGGTCTCGAAGTCTCGCCTAAGTGACTGCAACTTTACCACGAGGACCCTTGAATCGCCTTGGAACTCCTTTTGCAAAATCAACCACGCTTGCATTGACGTCGTCGCTGCTGCAATTCTCGAGAAAACACTGTCGTGGACTGCTTGCTGAATGTTGAGTGGATCGAAAGATCGATATTTACCAAGAGGGGGGGGTGAATTGGAAATTTGAAGGATTGTAGTGGAAATTGGCAAATTAAAATTGAAGGACAAGGAATTTAGAGTGGTTCAAGTTCCAAATGAACTCTACATCCACTACCTTAGTCTCACTAAGGATTTGCAACAATTTCACTAAATTGATCTCCCCCTTTTCTAGGACAAGGAGGCAACCCTTTACAATATCGGTTGATTTTTCTACCCAAAAATCAACCCAACCCTCACACAAGAGAACAAAGGAATTTGTAGGCTAATTAGGTATCTCTCAATACAAATGATAGCCCCAATACAAGCACTCAACCCAATTTTACAAAATATGAATGAAGAACACAAATTGGGATTTTACACAAATTTGGGATTTTTGCTCTAATGCTTGAATTTGATGTTTGGATGTTTGCTTGAGGTTCAATAGTTGTTGCTGATGCTTTTGGATGTCCCTTTTATACCTTCTCATTGATTTCTAGCCGTTTGAGTGGTTGGAGAAGTAAATGGAGCCGTTGGAACCCTCTCTTACCACCATAAATGCACCTCTTCAGCTACGAGTATCGGTACTCGGGAATGGGTATCGATACCTGTCTCAGAAAAGAAAGAGTCGTTGTATGTATTTAATAGGGCGTATCGATACGCACGTAAGCGTATCGGTACGGGGTATCGAAACGGCAAGGCCGTATCGATACCTTTTTCTGAACTTAGCTCACTGTTAAAAGTAGTATCGATACGGGGGTTAGGCGTATCGATACCGGTCAACGGCATTTTAAAATTTGGTTACCAACCAACTGACACCAACGGTCATATTTTTAAACCGACTTAAATGCTTTAAAATTCTTTAAACCAGTATCGATACTGGTGTTGCCGTATCGATACACTCTTGCAAACTCTTTGAAATTTAACACAGGGCGTATCGATACGAGGGTTTGCCGTATCGATACGTGTTCCGACAGTAGCCAATTTTGGCAAAAAGGTATCGATACTCCTCAATGGGTATCGATACTCGTTGACGATTTTCTATAAGTTTGGCTTGGAACACTTAGAAAATATTTTGAGTTTGAGTTTTACAAATCATTTTTAAAGTGTTGGTGTTTCAAAACTTGTTAAGAGACTTGTAAAAGCAATTTTAAGTTTTTCAAATTGATCCTTAAAGATCTAGTTATATCAAAATCAAACATAGGTTTTACAATCTCCCCCTTTTTGATATAACAAAACCAAAACTTAAAATTTTGACACTTTTGAATAACCTTTACAAAGTAACTCCCCCTTAATATAAGCTTGGTAACCTTTGAGTTAAAATCAAAATATTTTAAAGATGTGAGCAAGTTTCTTCTCCCCCTTTTTGTTAGATCAAAAATGCATGGAGACAATAAAGTGCATAATGAAATCAAAGGTATAATAATAATAAGCAACATAATTTTATTCATCATAGCATAAGAAAATCCAAACAAAAACAAACAAGAAATCAAAGCATAGGTTTTTAATCCTAAAACAAACTTAGTCCTAAAAATAGAAACATAGGTGCATAAAAATAGAAAATCCTAGATGATTATGAATGATATGCAAGAAGAGATGTCTAGGCATTGTCTTCGTCGTCTTCATCATCTTCATCATCATCGACCATAGGCTCATTGCTCCGCATGCTATTACGCCATTCATCATGGAAAGCGGCAACGGAAATATTCAAGGAATTGTGCTCGCTTTCAAGGGATGTAAGGCGATTCTCCATACCCGTCATCCTTGTATCGAAGGTGGTTTCCATGGAGGTTAGACGAGTGTTCATGTCCGTGCGTAGCCCGGTAAATTGCTCATTGAGATATGTCATGAGAGCATCCAAATTTGGATGTGGGACTTGAGGATCCGGAGGAGCTTGAGGAGCTTGTGGTTGTTCCAATGCGGCTGCGGCCTCGGGTGGAAGTTCGGAAAGACGTAACCAACTTCCATTAAAGTAATGGAACTTTCCCCGAGCAAGGGATCGCTCATCAATAGGATCGGTGAGAGTAGATGCAAGATCAAATGAGCAATCAATATCCTTTTTGGTAAAATAGTAACTTAAAGCCGTACCGTAAATAAAGGATGAGATGAGAGGGGTTTGGCGATTTTGAACATGATAGGCGATCTCATCGAACATGATCCGAGCTAGGTTTGGGCGCTTTCGTTGACGGAAACAACAGATCCAAAAATCATCCACTTGACGGATGGTAGAGTATTTGCCACCGGAGGGACGTAACCACCAAGACACCATCAAATGTAGGATTCGATCGTGAGCATTGAGGACGGTTACGGAACCACTGAGAACATGGCCCAAGGCATTCTCATCATTTAAGCCCACATCCTCTAACTTGAAAACCTCACAAATCCCTTTGACATCGAGAACGATTTGCTTCCCCATGAGATAAGAGCGGATGGCAACAATTTCCCCATTTCGAGAAATAATTTTGGCATTAGAATAGAAAATTAAAACCAAAAGACGATAGTAAATACCGGGGATAGAAAGAAACTCCATGAATTTCCAAGTGCGAAGCAATGGAAGATATTCAAACTTGAAGCGCTCGGAGTCGAGAAAAGGAATGGAGACGACCCTTTCCGCACGAATTTTGTAGTTCTCAAATTGGCGAAAATAGGGAAGACCCGCGGAAGTTTCAAAGGATTGGTTATAAATTGTAACATAATCCGGGCGTGCAACCATTCCGGGAGTTGATGATTCACCGGCAAGAGTAATCCTCGGTCGCTTCCTCGAATGTTCTTTAGGTGCCATAATCTAAAAGAAAATTAAAGAAGGTTTCTTCAATTTGAGTAGAAATCAAGGTAAAAAGATTTTAAAAAATTTTGAAAAACAAAGAGATAAAAAAAAACAAAAGAGAATTAAAAGAAGAGATTACCTTGAAGGAAACTTTAAGGATTGAAGAAAACCTTGAGAGAGAGCACAAAACTTTTCTTGATGCAAGAATTCTTTTAGAATTGAGTTGTAGTGTGGAAAATATGAAGGAGGAAGGGCCTTTTTATAGCCAAAAACGGCTAGGGTTTGTTAGGGTTAAAGAGTTTTAATTTTGGTAAAATTAGATCTCATATAAAACAGATTTAATGCCATCTGCGCGATAGGGTATCGATACTCCGAAAGGGGTATCGATACGGGGATAGAATTGTCTTTTCTCAAAAATGCCCGTTGGAAAGTCGTATCGAAACGGTGGGGCCCGTATCGAAACGACCTGTATCGATACGATTTTAAGCGTATCGATACCTGTGAAGCGAGGATAAAATCTGGGAAACAAGATGAAGAACACGTATCGATACGCGTATAGCCGTATCGATACCATATGAAGCGAGGAGAATTCTGGGAAACAAAATGAAGAACACGTATCGATACGCGTATAGCCGTATCGATACCATATGCCCAGAATGACCTATTTGGTTCTAAGAACAACCAAAGGCTCGAACTTAACATCTCCTAAAAGTATGCAAATGATGAATGAACAGTTCTAAGCATGTTTTAACAGAAGCATACTCCCCCTAACTATAGGCATGGATAAGATTAGGAGTTTAAACACATAAACATGGCAATTTCACAAAATCAAGCATTTTAAGCACAAAAGAGGTCCTAAAAGGTCAAGATAGGCTAGCTAGACCTAACTCTCTCCTAAGGGACCAAAAACGCTCTTTGTCTAAAGGTTTTGTAAAAATGTCCGCTAATTGATTCAAGGTGTCTACATACTCTATAACCACATCTTCCTTAAGGACATGATCTCTAATGAAATGATGCCTTATTTCTATATGTTTGGTTCTAGAGTGTTGGATGGGATTTTTAGTTAAGCATATTGCACTAGTGTTGTCACATTTTAGGGGTATGGTTCCAACTTTAATTCCATAATCTAAGAGTTGTTGTTTCATCCAAAGGACTTGAGCACAACAACTCCCTAAGGATATGTACTCGGCTTCGGTGGTAGATAAGGCTACACTATTTTGTTTCTTAGAGAACCAAGATATGAGCATACTACCTAAGAATTGGCAAGTTCCCGAAGTACTTTTCCTATCAATTTTGCAACCCCCATAATCCGCATCCGAATAAGCATGTAGGTTGAAGGTAGAGTCTCTAGGATACCAAAGGCCTAAACAAGGAGTGTCTCTAAGGTATCTAAAGATTCTCTTAACGGCTATAAGGTGAGACTCTCTAGGACTAGCTTGAAACCTAGCACACAAGCAAACACTAAACAAGATATCCGGTCTACTTGCGGTAAGGTAAAGCAAAGATCCAATCATAGAACGATAAAGCTTAGAGTCAACACACTTACCTCCTTCATCTTTGTCAAGCTTTGTAGATGAGCTCATAGGAGTGGCTTGAGGCTTTGCATTCTCCAAGCCAAACTTCTTGAGCATATCCTTTATGTATTTTGCTTGGTTGATGAAGGTGCCATCCTTCTTTTGCTTGATTTGGAGTCCCAAAAAGAATGAGAGCTCCCCCATCATGCTCATCTCAAATTCACCTTGCATTAGCTTAGCAAACTCTTGACAATGACATTCATTAGTAGAACCAAAAATTATATCATCAACATAAATTTGAACTACTAAAATGTCATTTTTATACATTTTTATGAAAAGTGTAGTGTCCACCTTACCTTTTTCAAAACCTTTTTCAATTAAAAAGTTTGAAAGCCTTTCATACCAAGCTCTAGGAGCTTGTTTTAAACCATAAAGAGCTTTGGTAAGTTTGAAAACATGATTTGGAAATTTTGAATCTTCAAAACCCGGTGGTTGTTCCACATACACTTCTTCATTTATAAAACCATTTAAAAATGCGCTTTTAACATCCATTTGAAAAAGCTTGAAATTATGATAACATGCATATGCAAGCAACATCCTAATGGCTTCCATTCTAGCTACGGGTGCATAGGTTTCATCAAAATCTATTCCCTCTTCTTGAGTGTAACCTTGTGCTACAAGTCTAGCTTTATTTCTCACAATGTTACCACTCTCATCTAGTTTGTTCCTAAAGACCCATTTAGTTCCTATTGTAGATTGATTACTAGGCCTATCAACTAATGTCCATACATTACTTCTCTCAAATTGATTTAACTCTTCTTGCATAGCCATAATCCAAAAGTCATCTTTCAATGCTTCTTTTATGTTTTTAGGCTCTATGCATGAGATAAATGCAACATGGTTCATTAATTTAAGAGAAGAACGAGTGGTTACCCCCTTGGATGGATCACCCAAGATTTCACCATCTTTGACATAGTTCAACTCCCTTGGGTAGCTCACTTCCTTTTCCTCAATAGCCAAGTCCTTCAAGGCTTCAAGAGGTGGATCTTGTGTGTCTTCTTCTTTTGGTTGAATCTCATCCTCCTTTGAAGTTTGACCTCCATCAAGGGCATTTATGATTCCTACATCATCATCATCACAAGAATCCTTCCTAGGAAGGAGGTTATCATCGAATACAACATGAATGGATTCTTCTACTACTAAAGTTCTTTTGTTAAATACTCGATAGGCTTTAGAGGTTAAAGAGTAACCTATAAAAATAGCTTCATCACTTTTTGCATCAAATTTACCTAAGTTATCTTTTCCATTATTTAAAACAAAACACTTACACCCAAAAGGGTGAAAATAGCTAATGTTAGGCTTTTTAGATTTTAAAATCTCATAAGGTGTTTTCTTTAAAATTGGCCTAATCATTACTCGATTTACAATATAACAAGCGGTGTTTGTGGCTTCCGCCCAAAAGTATTTAGGTAAATTATTTTCACAAAGCATAGTTCTAGCCATTTCTTGTAAAGTTCTATTTTTCCTCTCAACTACCCCATTTTGTTGAGGAGTTCGAGGAGCCGAAAAATTATGGCTAATACCATTTTCATTCAAAAATTCTTCAAACCCTAAGTTTTGAAACTCGGTTCCATGATCACTTCTAATGTGTGAAATTCTAAGTTCAAGATCATTTTGGGTTAATTTTGAGAATGTGATGAATTTTTCCAAAGCCTCATCTTTAGTACTTAAAAAGAGAACCCAAGTAAATCTAGAAAAATCATCAACTAACACAAATGCATAAGATTTACCACCCAAGCTCATAGTCCTAATTGGCCCAAATAAATCCATGTGAATTAATTGTAAGCATCTACTAGTAGAAACATCATTAATGGATTTAAAGGAAGACTTATGTTGTTTACCCTTAGAGCATGCATCACAAATTTTGTCATTTGAAAATTTAATTTTGGGCAAACCTCTAACTAGATTTAGAGAGACTAGTTTTTCCAAAACACTAATGCTAGCATGTCCTAGCTTCCTATGCCACAACCATGCATCATTTTCATTTTGAGCAACTAAACATGCATGGGATGTATGAATGTCATCTAAATGCACCATGTATATATTTCCTATGCGATGACCTATGAGCATAATACTATTTGATTTAATGTCTACAATTTTACATCCATTTTTATCAAAAAGAACATTAAATCCTTTATCACACAATTGACTTATGCTCAATAAATTATGTTTAAGACCATCGACATATAAGACATTTTCAATGAGAATGGTAGAGTGATTACCTATGGAGCCAATACCTTTAATGTGGCCTTTGGAGTTGTCACCAAATGTTACTACTCCTCCACTTTTTGGCTTTAAATCCATGAATCGACTCTTGTCTCCGGTCATGTGTCTCGAGCATCCACTATCAAGGTACCATGAGTTTTGACTTTGTGCTTTGGCCTTGTAGCAATGCTCCCCCTACAAACAAAGATATTAAACCTTGGTTTTTGGTACCCAAATCATTTTGGGTCCATGAGTGTTAGCTCCCAAAACCTTGGTTCCCTTAGGAATCCAAGATGACATAGCAATAATATTATTAGATTTTACAAGTTCCTTAGGAACCCATACACTTCTAATTCTTTTAGCTTTACTATGTCTAGGGTAGCCACCTTGTTTGT
Organism: Hibiscus tridactylites; assembly: GCA_958450335.1. Taxonomy (NCBI): domain Eukaryota; kingdom Viridiplantae; phylum Streptophyta; class Magnoliopsida; order Malvales; family Malvaceae; genus Hibiscus; species Hibiscus tridactylites. The sequence continues at coordinate 59,228,570 of OY288278.1, read as the reverse complement.
AGTAATTAGTCCTTTTCTTAGGTTGGTGTGTTCTAGATGATTCTCCTATTTCATGTTTGACACTTCCAACATTTTTTAAGGACTTTTTGAGCTCATTTAGCTCACCTAACACCTTTTGGTGTTCACTATTGCATTGAGATAAAAGATTATTAAGATCAACATTTTCATCTTGAAAGAATTTAAGTTCATCTTTTAATCCTAAAATCTTTTTCTCAAATTTAGAATTAGCTAGAGTGAGTGAGTCATTTTTCTCATTTAGCTCTAAAATGATTTTCTTGTTTTTAATGACCGACTCTTTAAACTTCTCAACTAATTCATCATATACCTCTTGCAACTCATCATATGCATCATTTAATTCTTCATATGAAAAATCTAAAGTAGATGAGTTAGAGGTTACCAAGGAGGAATCTTCCTCAAGTGCCATGAGACAAAGGTTGGCCACTTCTTGTTCGTCATCCTCCGATGACTCCTCATCACTCCAAGTAGCAAGTTTGGCTTTGAGTTTCTTCTTCTTCTCAAAGCTCTTCTTCTTGAGTTGAGGGCACTCCGAACGGATGTGGCCGGGTTGTTTGCACTCATAGCAAATGATGGGATCCTTTCCTTCTTCTTTGCTCTTGCTCTTGAAGTCCATTTTTCTTTGGATTTTTCTACCCCGGTTGGACCTCATGAATCGTGAGAATCGTTTGGCTATCATAGCCAATTCTTCAAGTTCGTCCTCATCACTAGATGAGCTCTCATCAAGTTGTGAAGCTTTAGCCTTGAGAGCTATTCCCATCTTCTTCTTCTTTTCAACTTCAAGTTTCTCTACTCTTTTCTCTTCTTTCTTTTTCTCATCTTCCCTTCCTTGCTTCATGATCTCATGAGTAAGGAGAGAACCCACAAGCTCATCAAGCTTTAATGTCTTCAAGTTCTTTGCTTCGATGATGGCGGTTCTCTTCCCATCCCAAGCTTCGGGAAGTGAATAGAGTAGCTTCCGGACAAGCTTGTCTTCCGGTATGATCTCTCCATAGCCCTTTAGCCCGTTGGCAATTGTGGAGAATCGATCAAACATCTTTGACACCGTCTCATCGGGCTCCATCTTGAAATTTTCATAACTAAGATTGAGAAGTCCAATCTTAGTTTCCTTGACATCATTGGTGCCTTCATAAGTGGTCTCAAGTGTGTCCCACACTTCTTTGGCATTTTCAATGGAAGAGACCTTTGAATAGATGTCCGGACCGAAAGCACAAAAAAGCATGTGGAGAGCTTTATCGTTGACTTGAATCTTCTTCCTCTCCTCTTCACTCATTTCGGCTTTCTTCTTCAACACCATCTTGCCTTCACCATCTTGCTTCAATGGAATGTATGGCCCATCCTCAATGACATCCCATACAAGGTAGTCACTTGACTTGATGAATAGCCTCATTTTGTTCTTCCAAAAGGAGTAGTTGTCACCATTGAAGAAAGGAGGCTTGGTGGTTGATTGTGACTCGTACATGCCGGAACCGGAGGTTGAAGCCATCTCTTGATATTTTGAAGATCACACTCTTCCAAGGATCTCCTCTTGTGGTTGTTAATCCTCAAAGAGTTAAGCTCTGATACCAATTGTTGAGTGGATCGAAAGATCGATATTTACCAAGAGGGGGGGTGAATTGGAAATTTGAAGGATTGTAGTGGAAATTGGCAAATTAAAATTGAAGCACAAGGAATTTAGAGTGGTTCAAGTTCCAAATGAACTCTACATCCACTACCTTAGTCTCACTAAGGATTTGCAACAATTTCACTAAATTGATCTTCCCCTTTTCTAGGACAAGGAGGCAACCCTTTACAATATCGGTTGATTTTTCTACCCAAAAATCAACCCAACCCTCACACAAGAGAACAAAGGAATTTGTAGGCTAATTAGGTATCTCTCAATACAAATGATAGCCCCAATACAAGCACTCAACCCAATTTTACAAAATATGAATGAAGAACACAAATTGGGATTTTACACAAATTTGGGATTTTTGCTCTAATGCTTGAATTTGATGTTTGGATGTTTGCTTGAGGTTCAATAGTTGTTGCTGATGCTTTTGGATGTCCCTTTTATACCTTCTCATTGATTTCTAGACGTTTGAGTGGTTGGAGAAGTAAATGGAGCCGTTGGAACCCTCTCTTACCACCATAAATGCACCTCTCCAGCTACGAGTATCGGTACTCGGGAATGGGTATCGATACCTGTCTCAGAAAAGAAAGAGCCGTTGTATGTATTTAATAGGGCGTATCGATACGCACGTAAGCATATCGGTACGGGGTATCGAAACGGCAAGGCCGTATCGATACCTTTTTCTGAACTTAGCTCACTGTTAAAAGTAGTATCGATACGGGGGTTAGGCGTATCGATACCGGTCAAATGCATTTTAAAATTTGGTTACCAACCAACTGACACCAACGGTCATATTTTTAAACCGACTTAAATGCTTTAAAATTCTTTAAACCAGTATCGATACTGGTGTTGCCGTATCGATACACTCTTGCAAACTCTTTGAAATTTAACACAGGGCGTATCGATACGAGGGTTTGCCGTATCGATACGTGTTCCGACAGTAGCCAATTTTGGCAAAAAGGTATCGATACTCCTCAATGGGTATCGATACTCGTTGACGATTTTCTATAAGTTTGGCTTGGAACACTTAGAAAATATTTTGAGTTTGAGTTTTACAAATCAGTTTTAAAGTGTTGGTGTTTCAAAACTTGTTAAGAGACTTGTAAAAGCAATTTTAAGTTTTTCAAATTGATCCTTAAAGATCTAGTTATATCAAAATCAAACATAGGTTTTACACTGAATGATCACCAAAGCCTTCGAGTCCTTCTTTCTATTCTCCCGCAACTTGCCTTCGTCGTCGGGATCCGCATAGCCTTGTTCCACCAAGTCCCATAAGTCTTGAGATCTGAGAAGAGTCTTCATACGAATGCTCCAAAATGCATAGCCTTCTCCTTTGAAGATAGGAATAAGTGGTTGTGCAGTACCCATAGCATTGTCGTTGCTACCCATCTTTTGCTCCTAATGTGTTTACACTCAACTCACTCTCTCGAACCTAGCTCTGATGCCAAATCTGTTGGAGAAACAGAGACAAAATAGAAATAAAGACGGCTATAATGAATCAAGAATGTTGGCTTTTTCATTCACACAATAAAACAAATACCTAATATGTCTTATATAGGCTTACAATAAGAAATACTTGCTGAAATAATAAACCCACGATTACATGACTTCACTAACTCACCCACTAACATGTAATCAACTCTCTACTAATGAAAACACTAACAACTTATGAGTCATCAAAGACCTATTAAAATATGAACTTATACTAAGACCACACAGTAAAAATAAAATTGCCAACATTATACCACGTGTTTTTTTTTGAATCATTCTTCAATAGTTCACTCTTTGGTGGCTGAAAAGCTCCACAACACTCATCTTCCTAACTTGTCTCCAGTACTCGCCGTAGGGTGCAAAAGCCAAGCCCTTGGATTCGTAGAACAGGTGATCTACAGCCGTGGTCCTTGGTCTGTTGGAGAAAGCAATGTCATGGTTTTTCACAATTTCTGTAGCCATGTCGACTGATGAAACCACTAAAGTTGGATTATACCCCAACCGCAGAAGCAAGAGAGAGCCATACTTGTTTGAGAGGTCCCGGAGAGAACGATGAGGAAGTTTTCCGAGTTGATGGATGTTGCCAATGATCGGTAGCTTTGGCGGTGATGGAGGCAAATTCTGATACTTCCCTTTTGCCAGTTTAAGCCAAATTAAAAGGGAGAGAAGGAGAATAAGAGATACAAACAATGGATTGCTAGAAATAACAGATACATTCAGCAGCTCCATTTGCACAATCTGAATGATCAAATTCTTCACCCCTTTCCCTTTTTTATGGGTAGTTCTGCGGTACGGCAGCCTAATATGCGGCTAATATACGGCGTTACCGGAAACATCATTAAGAAATACCGGAAACATGGATTGATATACCGGAAACATGATAAGATATACCGGAAACATGGATTTCAAAAGTATGGATACTTTCGAAATCAACATATCCAAAAGTATGGATACTTTCGAAAGTATGGATACTTTCGAAATCAACATATCCAAAAGTATCGATACTTTCGAAATCCATATTTCCGGTATATCTTATCATGTTTCCGGTATATCAATCCATGTTTCCGGTATTTCTTAATGATGTTTTCGGTATCGCCGTATATTAGCCGCATATTAAGCTGCCGCATGGTAGAAAAATCCCTTTTTTATAGCCTTTCTATGTGCTTACATCTCTATTCAGTTTTTTTTTCTTTCTTTCTATAATTACCCGGATTCAATCAATTAGTTTACTAACTTTATTTGGACATTATGCAAATGTTCATTATTAGGGTATTTCTTCCAACCCAACTTATCAAGGATTTAATGTCTCATTCCACTAGATCATCTAATTATAATTATTATTTTTAAATAAACAAGGTCATTCACTATTTTTTTTTCAAACCCACACAAGAGATAAAGCGAATGAACATTCATAACAGCTAGACCAATTGATGGATGTCGCGCCATTCATTACATTTAAAAGAATTCCCACGAAGAGGTATTATTCTTTTCCAAATAGTGGCTCTTTTCCCCTCAAATGGTAGGAATGTTATTCTCCTTATTTTCTTAGGTATCACACAATTCTTTTCTTTTTGGACAATATTACCCTTAAGATAATGAATTATGTTCATATTCATCCTTTATTGCATTTTAATTATGTGCTAATTATTTATGGTTTAAATTTATTAAATATTTTTATTTAATATTATTTTAATATATAAATGATGTTGCATATATTAAAAAATGTAATATTTAATATATTCTATTAATATTGCATTTACAATGTTTCTAGGGTTATAGGATGAGTTTATATGTTTCTTGAGAGTGAATGTGTTACGAGTTGATGTAATTAATTTTATTATTTGATTTATAAGATATTTTCATCTTAAAAAATAGTAAATTAATTTATTTTTACCATGTTTTACTACTTTTAGATTTATTTTATTGTTTATTTTAATTTATTTGATAAATAGTCAAAAGTAAAAAAAATTAAAATTTTAAACATATTAAACATTTAGCATTTTATGGTTAAAAACTAAAAAGGAATAATGATATAATATGTATAAATGTAAAACATTTTTTTAAAAATAATTTAATTTAATAGTTTTATAAAATTTTAATTTAATAATTGAAAGTTTAACTTGTTAAAAAATAAAATTGAAAAATTTTATTTCTAATTAATCTTATATTTTTACCAAATAAACCAAACAAAATAATGTAACATTTCAAGTAATATGTCAGGTAATATTACATACCGATAATTTTATTTTCAGAGATAATCATACATTCCATGAACTAAATTCTCTTTTAGAGTACAAATCACATAACTATAATATATAATAATAAACTTCTTGGACTTTACCGTTTATTATAATCAAGAAGATCACGTGTTATATTTGTCATCCCCCGTTTTGCATAAAAAGTAATTTTTTTAATAAACTAAAATAATAAACCGGTGTTAACTTTAATAATTAACGCTATACATATTGAGTATGTTAAATGATTACTCAATTGTTTTGGAAGGGTTGAGTCGGAATACTAGTTCATGATAAGATTGTTTATAATTGAATCTATATAAAATATTTTAGTAATTTCTTTTTAAATACATAACAACAAATCATTAGATAAGAAATCATTTTCAATCTTGTTACGAAATTCATTTTAAATGATATTTATAGCTAAAATTAACCGCTCTGTTGTAGTTAGGGCTGACAACGGGTCGGATTTGGGTGGGTTGGAGTTTCACACACCCCATCATTCATATCTCAAATCGTCACACAATCCACTCACCACCCGCTTTATCATTGACTCAAATCCGCTCCACCCATCAACCGCGGATGAGGCGAGTGGATCGGATCATAAATGAGTTCTATTATTAGAAAATTTTAGTTAAAAATACATGTAAAATCTTACTAAAAATATTTAATATTTAATGCATTAAAATCAACTATTATTAAAGTTTTAAATTTTCAAATAATCTTACATACAACATAACCTACATAAATACAATTTTCATTTCTCAATAATAAACAAAAGCTTAAAAAAGTCTAAGGTTCAAAATATTTTTTAAAATTAATATTATATCAATGGATAGGGTGGGTGACAGATCAGATGGTAGGTTGAAAAATTTTCACCCGAACCCATCACCTGCTCCATCCGCCACCCACTTCAAACGGATCAAACCCACGTTTCATCGGGTTTTCGTCCATTTAGTTTGAACTGGTGAGTCAGGTGGGCCATCATCCATGAGTAATTGCCGGCGCTAGTTATAGTTGTAAAAACTAAAAGAGTAATAATGAAAGTTGCTATTTTACTGAGTTTCCACAAGATTTCATTTTCAGCATGTCCCTTTATGACATCATAGTTATAGAAAACATAGATAGGTAGATTTTAGACACCAAGAGTTCAAATCGTGATTCAGAGGTCTGTTGCTAATCATTGTTTCGGAGCTCAGGAGAAGAAGGAACAGTCGTCAAAGAAATCTAAAGAAAGAGAGTTTTCAGTCTTCGTCAATTTTATCTGCAAGAGAATCCATCGATCAACTCTAATGGAGGCGTTTTCTTTATATAGGAGGGTGACTAATGTCTACATAGCCTACAAGGAGAATCAAGAGTCAACATACTTTTGCATTTGTCAGATTTGGTTCATGGGAAGAAGCTTCAAATGCGGTGGAACGAGGTAACAATAGAAGAATGGATGTGTTGAGTTTTTCGGAGCTCGATTTGATCAACCGTTCTTGCTCGCCAAGTGTGGAGAAGTTGGATAATTGGGTGTTTTAGTGGGAGGTGAAAATTAGACAATTTGACACAAGGAATTGTAGTGGTTCAACCTTCTAACCAATGTCTACATCCACTACCTTAGCTCCCCACTAAGGATTTCCAAACAAATTCACTAAGAATTTTGTCCCCTTTTCTAGGCTAATGAGGCAACCTTTACAACCCTCAAAGCTTTCTACCCAAAGCTTGAGAAAACACTCTCTTGTACAAAGAAATACTTAGCAAACTAGAAATCCCTCTAATAGGTGTTTGTTTGCAATTCTAAGCACTCACCCAAAACCTAAACACTTGAGCAAATTTAACAATGTAAGCTCACAAGTGTTGTCTAAGCAAGAAATAAACAATTTAAGCTCTAGACAAATTTTGACATCATAATGTTGTAACAATTGAAGCATTAACCATTACAAGATGCTTGGAGGTCCCTTTTATACTCCCAATTGAGTTTGTAGCTGTTACGAGCCGTTGGGGATGATTTGGAGCCGTTGAGGACTTTATTTCCCTTCATAAATGTTGTTCTGCAGCCATCCGTATCGATACGCTTGGACCCGTATCGGTACGACCTTCATCAGAAACTAGCCGTTGGGCTCTTGCCAGCCTAGGCGTATCGATACGCTTGAGGGCGTATCGGTACGGATTCACTTTTAAATGATCGTTGGGAAAATAGCCGTTGGGGTTGTTAAAATGGGATCGGTACGCTGACTAGGCATATCGATACGATCCCTCACCGTATCAAAACGGCAAAGCCCGTTTCGATACGGGTTTTGGCAGTGGCCAAACTGGGGCAAAAAGGTATCGATACGGGTAAGACCGTATCGGTACGGGTAGCTTGAAAACTTAAGTTTGGCTATTTAAAATCAATAAAAACATTGCCAAAAACCTTTTAAAATACCTCAAACATAATTTTAAGTTGTTTGGACTTAAAAACAAGTTTTAAATTCTTTTCAAATTAGTCCAAAACATTTTTCAATTATTATATCAAAACATTAGTTCTACAATCTCCCCCTTTTTGATATAATAAAACTCACTTGAAAAATTGTTTGGGATTCTCCCCCTTTAACTTTAAAAAAGTGAATAAGAGATTGAAGATATGAAATCAAGTAAAGCTCCTCATTATTCATTTGAAAATTCAAATTTTCAAACCATTTCTCCCCCTTTTTGTTATATCAAAAAGAATTTAAAACATTAAGTTCAAAATAACAATAGAGGTAAAAGTTGACAAAAATAAGAATTTGGTTTTAAAATGGCCCCCTTACTCAAAGCATCAATAGAATGTTAGTTCAACATATATGATTATCTAGTTGACATAAAAGAAAATAAAACAAATAAGAACAAAAACAACTAGATTTACCACACTAGAACTCAAGGGAGGATGTGAAGCCTTCCTTCTTCAAGTGTTCTTCCTTTGTGTGCATGGAGCTCCCCCTCAATTTTTGACTTGTTGATCACTCTCCATCACACCTAGCAAAAGACAATCAAGTAATTTTTGGTATCCAAATTGCTTTGGATCCATAGACATTAGTAGCACAAAATTTAGCCCCCTTAGGAATCCATTTTTCAATTTCATCCCTTTTTGTTGAAGTGGTTAGTCCTTTTGGGACCCAAACACTTCTAAAACATTTACCATTCACAAATCTAGGGGCACTAGATTGTCTTACATAAAAAATTGATTTTCCAAAATTATTTTTCTTTTCAAGTTCATTGGAAATCAAATCCTTTTCTTTTTGAACTTTAAGAAGCAAATTTTGTAAATCAAAACATTTTTGTTCAAAATTTTTCAATTTTGCTTCAAGTTCAAGATTTGTTTTGGAAAGCAAATCATTTTCAATTTTTATTTTGAAATTAACTTTTTGTTTTTGGAAAATGATGCCTTAAATTCCAAAAGCAAATCATTATAGGCATCTTGCAACTCATCAAATGTATATGAATTTGAAATAGATGAGTTAGAAGTTACCTCCCCCTCATTGAGGGCCATCAAGCATATGTGGGCTACTTCATCATCGGTGGAGTCTTCATCACTCCATGTGGCCACATATGCTTGTTTTGAAGATGATCCCTTCTTTTTGGATTTGTAGGAGTCCTTCATCTTCTTCATCGATTCATGCTTAGATTTTTCCATTTTGCTCTTCATGAACCGGGCAAATTTGTTGAAGAGATAGGCCATCTCTTCATCTTCACTTTCATCTTCACTAGAATCTACATGATGGCATGTGAAGGATATGAGAGCTACGACACTAGCATTGATGCCTAGCTCCATCGTCTTCTTCTTCCCCATCGCTCTAATCTCTTCCTTCTTCTTCTCCTCTTCTTTGTTTTTCTTCATTATTTGGTGAGTGAGAAGAGACCCTATGAGTTCATTAAGCTTTAAGGTTTTGAGATTCTTGGCTTCGATGATGGCGGTCCTCTTTGAGTCCCATGACTCGGGAAGGGAGTAGATGAGCTTTCGGACAAGCTTCTCTTCCAGGATGGCTTCTCCATAACCTTTAAGACCATTGTTGATAGTGGAGAACATATCAAACATCTTCTCGATGTTCTCTTCCTGATCCATCTTGAAGTTCTCATACTCTAAGGTTAGGAGCCCAATCTTGGTCTCCTTGACTTCATCGGTTCCCTCGTATGTGACTTCAAGCTTGTCCCATACCTCCTTGGCACTCTCACAAGAAGACATCTTCTCATAGATGGTTGGGCCAAATGCACAAAAGAGCATGTGCAAGGCTTTGCAATTAAGCTCCATCTTCTTGCGATCGTCGGCACTCCATTCCGCTTTGCTTCCTTGAGGCACGAACGGACCATCTTCAACTATGTCCCATAGTTTGTAATCTCTTGACTTCAAGAAGAAATTCATCTTTATCTTCCAATGGGCATAGTGATTTCCGTCGAAGAAAGGCAGTTTGTGGATTGATTGTGCCATTGAGCCGGTTGATGAACTAGTGATCGAGCTTGCCGGGTCTTCTCAATAGGATGTTAATCCTCTTCGATTGAGCCAAGCTTTGATACCAATTGTTGAGTTTTTAGGGGCTCGATTTGATCAACCGTTCTTGCTCGCCAAGTGTGGAGAAGTTGGATAATTGGGTGTTTTAGTGGGAGGTGAAAATTAGACAATTTGACACAAGGATTTATAATGGTTCAACCTTCTAACCAAGGTCTACATCCACTACCTTAGCTCCCCACTAAGGATTTCCAAACAAATTCACTAAGAATTTCGTCCCCTTTTCTAGGCTAAGGAGGCAACCTTTACAACCCTCAAAGCTTTCTACCCAAAGCTTGAGAAAACACTCTCTTGTACAAAGAAAGACTTAGCAAACTAGAAATCCCTCTAATAGGTGTTTGTTTGCAATTCTAAGCACTCACCCAAAACCTAAACACTTGAGCAAATTTAACAATGTAAGCTCACAAGTGTTGTCTAAGCAAGAAATAAACAATTTAAGCTCTAGACAAATTCTGACATCATAATGTTGTAACAATTGAAGCATTAACCATTACAAGATGCTTGGAGGTCCCTTTTATACACCCAATTGTGTTTGTAGCCGTTACTAGCCGTTGGGGATGATTTGGAGCCGTTGAGGACTTTATTTCCCTTCATAAATGCTGTTCTACAGCCATCTGTATCGATACGCTTGGACCCGTATCGGTACGACCTTCATCAGAAACTAGCCATTGGGCTCTTGCCAGCCTGGGCGTATCGATACGCTTGAGGGCGTATCGGTACGGATTCACTTTTAAATGACCGTTGGGAAAGTAGCCGTTGGGGTTGTTAAAATAGGATCGGTACGCTGACTAGGCGTATCGATACGATCCCTCACCGTATCGAAACGGGCTTTGTCGGGAATGGGAACACAACCACATAAGCCATTTCCCAGACTGCCAATCCTTACAACAAGAATGAAAATTGTAAATTGAAAAGGCTCTTCCCACACCCACGGTAGCTCATCCAGGGAAGAAAGAAAAGTCAGCACTTGCTTCTTTTTCTGGTACAACAACTAAAGCAAGAATCAAATGTTTTAGAGCCTTCTTGACACACAAGAGTGAGTCACTTCATTCGGAAAAGAAGAAATAAGGAGGGAATGGCCAAACTGGGGCAAAAAGGTATCGATACGGGTAAGACCGTATCGGTACGGGTAGCTTGAAAACTTAATTTTGGCTATTTAAAATCAATAAAAACATTGCCAAAAACCTTTTAAAATACCTCAAACATAATTTCAAGTTGTTTGGACTTAAAAACAAGTTTTAAATTCTTTTCAAATTAGTTCAAAACATTTTTCAATTATTATATCAAAATATTAGTTCTACAGTATGGTTACTATATTAAAGTTTTCCATGCAAAGAAGAATCTGAAGCAACACGTGGTTGGGGAGAACTACATGGAACATCCCACGCCGTTCAGAAACTTTAGATCTTCGGAAGTCAAACCAGGCAAAACTTTCAAAGACACCTTGCTTGCCAGCATTTTAGCTCAGATAGATACTCAAACTCATGCTTCAAAAAGTAAGCCAGATATATCGATCGAGCTTCCCTTCTCCCCAACAAAATCGGAATGGCTAAAAAACAGCTTGGCGGGCCAAATTAAAGGCATGTATGATGCTGATTTTGTCCAACAAGTGTTACGTTCTAATGGATTCGAGGTAAAAGTTAGTGTTTGGTCTGGCTTCTACGTTATCATACAATGCCAAAAAGACGAGCAAGTTCAAATATTTTGGGACCTAAAGGAATCACTTTTGCATTACTGGTTTGCAGATTTGGATACCGTTGATAACTTTGTATCAATGAAAAAATTGAGGGTCTGGATTAACATTGAAGGTATCCTGTTAGCTGCATGGCATACTTCAGTGATCAAGGCCATAACTAACAAATGGTGTAAAGTTATCAAGTTAGATGAAGATACAGCTTCCAGAAGTCATTTGGATTATGCTCGAGTTCTCTTGGGGGTAAGCTCTACGACTGATGTTCCCAACTCTACCTCTATATCTCTGAATGGTGAACATTTCAACGTCAAGACGTCGCTGACAGCTTTTGAAGATGATCGATGCTGGATAGATGGAGGGTCGCCGACCAGCTCAAAGGATGAGGTGTTTAGTTATCGCTTCAAAGATCTACCAAGCGTAGTTAATGTTAAGGAGGCTGATAATTTTTCCTGTTTCAGAAACGGGAGAAGTTCAAAGGGTGGTGGCTGTTGAAGTTTCAGGGTGTGAGAAAGCTGGAGTCTTGGTACCTGATGTTTTGTGTCCCGAGGTGGAGCTAATGAATGGGCTTGGTAGGTTTAATAATTTTACGCAGGAAAATGTAGCAACTAAACTTGATAGTTTTGAAAAAGCTGGTGGGAAACCCGCTTTTGAAATTTTTTATGTGTTATTAAATTCCCATGCAATTAAAAAAGGATATCCTTGGTGACCTTTTGCAACCTGTGATAGACACTCAATGCCTTGGTGCTTTTGCTTCGACTCAAGTTGCACCTATGAAGGAGCCAGTACAACGTTTGGAGCCTCGTAACTTGAACAACATTAACATTTTGGGTTCTATTAAAATTGCTGCAAGAACTGAGCTTCTCTTTCGAGCGGTTGAAGGTGGTAGCTCTTTGAAAGTTGGTGCTAGATTTTTTTAATAGAGGTCGAAATGGCTCCTTATAATGGGGAGGGTCTTTCGTGGGCTGAGAGTGTGGATTTATTGAACAATCTGACTTCCTCAAAAGTTGAAGTGGCTAACTGTAATCGTTGTGTTGAGTCTGAGGAAGAGTCCTTCTTTTCGGAGCTTGTTAAGTTTAGAGGAAAGAAGAAATATGTTTCATTATTTGATTTGCTAGATGAAGTTCTCTCGATCAAGGATAAGAGAAAGAGAGATATGGCTATTAAGAAAAAAAAGAAATTGGGTAAGGAAAATTCATCTTTCGATTCTTTAAGGCACTCTCCCTCTAAATTCGATATAGTTCAAAAACAAAGAATCTTAAAATCGGCAAAGAAAGCTATAGATTTAGGAAAGAAAGTCAGGATCCAATTCATTGGTGATGAAGAAAAGATACTTGAAGACTTTGTCAGAGCAGAAATTCAGGACACGTAAAGTACACTTATGTTTTTTTACTATGGTTTGATGTTTCATATATGCGGAACAATATAGGTTTTCGGTTGTCGAGTGGTTTAATAATGATGGTATGAATGAGGAGGGTGGGTTGAATTGTCTCTTACTGGTTTGCTTGTGGGGTTTGTTTTTTTCGCATGTATTTCCTATGGTTGTTTCGTGGAAGTGGTCTGAATCTTTCTTACTTTATTGTAATTAGAGTTTGTGGGAAGGTTTGGGTGGTTTCTTGACATGTTTCATGTTAGGGGTTTCAAAGAATTTCTGCTCATATAGGCCAGCTTGCATTGTTGTGACTTTGTCGTGCGTGGTGGATTAGGAGTGTTATGTGTAGGTGTTTTTAACCAGCATGAGGTTGGTGTTTATCTATTGGGAGGACCAGGTGATGGGTTGTAAGGTGTTAACTACTGGGTTGATTTTGCTTACTAAGCCAAGTGAAGAAGTTTTTTAATAGTAAAAGGTAGGTGGATCAAATCTCTGGTGTGGTGATGAGCCTTGTTTATGGTGTGGTTTTTGTAATAATTTTTTTTCTTGAAAACCTTTCAAGTATCCCACATTTTTAGGAAATCGGTTAAAAAGAGATTTTTCTTTTGAAAAATTCATGTATTGGAAAATAATAAAAAGACTTGGAGTCGCCACCGGCCACTAAGGTAGGTCGGACACCACAAAAACTAGAGATTCAAAAAGGGTTCGGGAGTTTGTTACGTGTGGGGAAGGATTAGCACCCCATCACGCCCAGAAATCGGTACCAAAATATTTGTCGCCTTTAATCGATTGAAATTATTTAAATTTTAAAGTAAATTTAATTAGATGTTCTTAACTTAAAATTTGACTCTAGTTGTGCGGGCTTTATCAAATCGTTGCTTTAGAATTAATTAAGCATTTAACTAATAAGGATGACGATACATCAGACCATAGATTAAACCGACATCATATTAGTCTGACTGCCGTGTTAATTTACGGTTCGACTCTCTTACGCCACCTTTATGCATTATGCAAACATTTAGGAATGATGCTATGATGTTTCCCTTTTTAAATTATTGTTTACCTCGAGACGGTAAAGATTAACCCAAATATTTGGTCCACATCCATTGAGCTCAGATTGTTTCGACACAAATACCGGTGTTAATGGATACCTCTCTTTTGTATGGTTTAAATTGATTAATTAACATACCAAACTGTTAAAGGTCATATGAATGCCAATTAGAAAAGATGCATGACACGATAAATAATGACCAAAACCTAAGGTATAAATAAATAAAAATATGAAACAAAATATATTACTAATATAATATCATGTACTATACATATTATATTATGTAAACTATATTTTAAAGACTTTAGAAAAACTATGTATTAAATTAATTAGAAAAATCATATGTTATTTATTATAAACATCATGAAAGTCATGGATATTGTATATATATATTATATAGGGTAAACTATACTAATGACCACCGAACTATGGGGTTGGTGTCGATTTGACTACTATATTTTCAATTGTGTTAAATATACCACATAACTATTTAATTAGTTCCAATGTAGCCACCTGCCGTTAAAAAAAACGAAAAAGTTAACGGGACTGTTAAAATAATTGGTATAATTACACATTTTGTCCCCTTTATTTATACAATCATTCAATTTAGTCCTAATTTTAATCTAATAAAATAAATTAATTATTCAATTAGGCGGTGACACGTGTCACCACCTTATTTGAGGGATTTGTCTATTTTTATTAGATTTATTAAATTTATTTTCCTTCCCCAATCAGGTGGTGACACGTGTCACCACCAATTGGAGTAAGAAAAATGAAATAGTGGAAAATAACCTCAAGGAGAATCGAACCTGGGTCATTACGGAAAAAAAAAACAACACTCTTGCCACTGGATCAAGTTTGTTTCTAATATATGGAATACTACATATAATATATGTGCCACTAGCTACTTATGTGCATTTAATCTGTAAGAACTGTAAAAGTGCTAGGGTGATTCCCTGCCGTCCAGGTCTTGGTGGGGCAATTGTTCCGAGATCATGTGACCATATTCCACAGGTTTATTTTTTTAATCAAAATTTGAGTTGTTAATATTACTTGTTTAGTATGAGAGCTTTGATAGCAGTTATGAAATTTCTGTAGCCTGGAGAAGAAGCTTGCCCTCTTGAATCTTGATCCATGGCTTGTTGTTCCTTGACAGGAGCAAGTATGTTGATCAACAAACCTTGAAACTGCAAGAGAACCCAGAGGTAATGGTCTTGATTTTTAGAGAAATAATGTATAAAATGAATTATAGAATTGATTGGATTATGCATTCACGTTAAACTTGAAGGATGTACCTACTGGTGAGCTTCCTAGAAATATGTTGTTTTCGGTGGACCGACATCTGGTTCAAACAATTGTACCTGGTTCAAGGTTGACCATAATGGGAATTTATAGCATCTTTCAAGCTGCCAACTCATCCACTAAGTAAGTGATCGTGTGACTCGTGTCTTTATTCTAGTTGAATTTTTACTGTATAGCTAGCCTCATATTTCTCTTCTTATTGGAATTCTGATTCAATCTGATTTATGCAGCCATAAAGGAGCAGTTGCAGTTAGGCAACCTTATATCAGGGTAGTGGGAATGGAAGAGACAAATGAAGCAAGCTCCCGAGGACCGGCTACTTTCACGCAAGAAGAGGTAAGAATCGAAGTGATCATGAACATTATTTCTTTAAGAAGTTGTATCTCCACTTTACTGCATCTTTTCTCACTGCTTCATGTTTTTTGCATTTGCATTGACTATATGCTTGATGGTGCTATTGATATGTTCCTGTTGCAACTTTTTTTTGAACTGAGTTGATTAATTTGATTTGTATGTCTTGGATTTTTCTTCCCAAGCTCTATACTGAGGTTACAATGGATTCCCTTTTTCATCATCATTGTTATGTAAATTATCATTTGCATGTAGAAGAATTCAAAAAATCCAAACATATATTCGAGATTTGTTGGTAATGATTAAACTAAACATATACCACATATATTATATTTGGTATTCTGTATATTAGAAACAAACTTGGCCCAGTGGCAAGGGTGTTGCTTTCTTTCCCTAATAACTCAGGTTTAATTCTCTTTTAGGCCATTTTCCACTATTTTATTTTTCTTATTTGAGGGATTTATCTATTTTTATTAGATTAAAATTAGGACTAAATTGAATGGTTGTATAAATAAAAGGGACTAAATTTGTAATTATACCAATTATTTTAACAGTCCCGTTAACTTTTTCGTTTTTTAACGGCAGGTGGCTACATTGGAACCAATTAAATAGTTATTTGGTATATTTAACACAATTGAAAATATAGTGGTCAAATCGACACCAACCCCATAGTTCGGTGGTCATTAGTATAGTTTACCCTTTTATATATTATACATTTTAAAACCATATATGATATACGTGCTATATGTTATACAAAAACTTCATATATAAATATATATATATATATATAGGTACGTATATAAAACTATATATTATATGCATATACTATATATTATTTTAAAACCATATTTACATATAGAACTATACATTATATGAAAATTGTATATTATATATAAAACTATACATCAGATATAGTGTATATTATATAAACTAGATCATATATAAACAACATATTATCTAAAAATATAAGTGAGATCGGGCCACAACACATACAAGTATACATAATTAAGCAAGAATAACAAACAAGTACACTAAACATCAGAAATTAAGGACTGAAAATAAATATGCATGATAAGAAAGGGAAAACAGAGAAATAAGACACTGGATTTAGGACTAAATTTAAATCAGAAGGGATTAAACCATTTACAAAACAAATTAATCTCGAAAAAGGTGAAATCAAAAGGTTTCAAAATCTTGTAAGGACCAGGGGGTAGTTTTGAAATGCGGAGACACTCTCGTGCATAATAAGGGGGACGCAGAAGGGTTTATAACGTAATAAAACCATTTTCCATTTTAAAGTTAGTATAAAATACAAATTTTAGCCCAAAAATTGACCCTTTACTCATTTAAAGCCTGATAACCTAAAAACTTTCCCATACACTCTCGTCTGTCGAACGCCGCTGAAACAAACCCTAAAACAAACTAAAACAAACTATTTTCACGTTTTGAAACTAAAAGACCCCCCTTTTCAAGAAAACGAAACATTTTTGGTTACCCCTTTCGTCCGTCTCACTATCCGCGTCCTCGAGAGAGCCGAAAAGCTTATCGACGGCGAAGAGTAGCACCGATCGCGTGGAAGACGAAACATTCGAAGAAAAACCGACGCGAAAGGGGATTCGAAAATTGAAGGTAAAAAAAACTAAAACCCTCTAATTAATACAATTAGGTGATTAAGTCTTCCTAACAAGTATACTATATGCTTAGATTGAAATCATGCAATCATACAAATAAATTAAACAATTGCAATTAAATTATTCAAAACTGTAAATGACCAAATTAAAAAGAATTAAAACTTAGAACAAAGCTAAAAGGACTAAATTGAATTATATTCCAACTAGGAGAGCCAAATTACAATAATCTAAGGACCAAATTCTGAGAAAAAAAACTTGAAAGCCCGAAATGTGAGAAGGTGAAAGAAGGGTGTGGATCTCTCGCCCGAATCCGAATCATCTAGGCGGGTCGAGCCAACTCGGTGCCAAAACGACACCGTTTGACTCAGGGTATAAATACCCTACTCACGAGACAACTCGGCCATTTGAACCGAGCTCTTTCTCTCTCTTCCCACCCACTCTCTCTATATTCTCTCGACCAGAAACACCAAAAACCCATATCTCCATCTCATTTTCGATCAAACTCACTTATTTCGCTCTAGTTGTTCTCGTGTTCTTCATTTTTTTCAGTTTTGATCCATCATAAATACTAAAACACCCTAATTTCTTGTTTCTCTCATATCAAAACCCGTTTTCTTGTCCATGTTCTTCACAAATTCATCCGCATTTCATCGTTTGATCTGAAACCCTAACCTCATCTAAGCCATAACATGTTTCCCGGCTGTCGAAGGCGACGCCGATCACCGACCGTCGTCTCCGGCCATCGTCCGATCAAACCTTCCGTTCCGATTATCTTCCCTGACTAAACCTAAATCTTCGGTCATATTCTCCGATCAAACCTGCAACTTCGGCCGCCGTCATGCGATTTTCGACCACCGCGTCGAAAACCTAAAAACTCCCAGAATGCTCATTTTTTCATCCTAAAGCCTATTCTAGTGCTCGTTTCAACAGAAACACTCGTCTTCCCCGTCCTAGACTACCTACCCGAAACAAAAACCCTCTATCATTTTCGACTCTGGCCAAAAACCTAACCTCAGATCTCACAAATTCACTCTCGCGGCGTTTGGAACTTTAACTTTGGTTTTGTTTTGATCTAGATCTAGGTTTTAAGTCATTATTTAGGATTTTAAGACTCAAATCTGAATTTTTTGTGTTATTGATGCAGGAAAGTAAAAGAGGGGATTCGAATATACCTTATGGTATGTTCGACGTACTCCGGCGAGCAATTCCGGCGACCGTTCACCTCTAGTATGCCTCTTCAATTTCTTCTCTCTCCTCAATTATTGCTCCCAATTAATTGTGCAATCATTAGTTATTAATTCCTTTTTTCTCTCTCCAGGCGGCTATTTATAACTGGTGTAAGCGCTAACATTAGCGAAGGGTGGCTATCCGCGTTAGACGGAACGGGCCAATGAATGGCCGCCACGTGGCATTTTTGGCGGGCCAAAGAAACACAAATGTGTTTCTTTGGGCTTTACCGACTTTGAGAGACCAAATGGGCATATATTTTGGGCGGGAAAAGCTTTTGGGATAGAATATTTGGGCTTTTGGCTATTTAAAATGTAAATGGACTCAAATATGTTGGATAATGGACATTGTTTGAACTTTAATGGATCATTATTTGTTTGTTACTTATTTATTTATCTATCTATCATATTATTTGGAGTTTTATTTATAGAGAATATATATGTATTTCTGGACAAAATACGGGTTCTACAAAAACCACAATCCATGGATAAGGGTTTGACCAATGGTGGCACGACACGTGTACCTTGGATACCAGATTTGGGCGGGAAACTTGTTTTTTCAGATAACATTGTTTTTGTTTGGTTTAAGTGAATTGTAAATTGGAATTTAGGCTTGTAATGGGCTATGGGGTTTTGTAATTATAAAGTCGACTTTGAAATGGACTTTGAATTGCTATTTAGGACTTATTTATTTATTATTTATGGCTTTATTTATATCGAATTATTAATATTATATTAATCCCGGACAAAATACGGGTGGATGCTGACTGATCAAAGATTACACAACGTGCTTACATGATAATGAGATCCACCACTTATGGTTTCGGGATTAAGTGCTCGTCAGTTTCTTACTATCCAACCACTGAGGTGAGTTTTCTTTATTTCGTGACTTGTTAGGACTCATTACTGATGTGTCAAATGAGCTTTTGCTTAGCTGAAAATGTAGGAGCTATCAAAGCATATGTTTCGAGTATTTTGGTAAAGTCTGGTTTATAATTATTTGTTTATTATTAGAATACTACTTCAAGGGTCCAGGAAGTTTAGGTTCATAATTTGGTAAAATTATAGTGTTGTGAAATATTTTAATTGATCGTGTTGGGAATAGCTCACTGGTTCTCTTATTAAATTTCAGTGTTCACAGATTCCCTTAGTCTGTTCATATTTTGGAAATGAAGAAAAATAGTCCAATAAATCAATGGGATTTTCTCTTATGCCACTAAAACTAAAGTATCAACTTCGATGACAGAATAGCTTTGTCAACAATGACTATATCCATCAATTTATAGTGTTTCAGATTTCTAAAAAACTTATATGAACTTCGCATGCAAGCCTGCTTCCTGTGAAACAATACTTGTCTGAATTCGAGCGATTGGAGACAACTCATTCTCCAAAGGTGTGTGCCTACATGATCAGTTGGAATGGAAGCTTATAACATCGCATGTTAGTGTACCATTCTCAAATTGTCTATTTTGTTTAGGCTTAATGCATAAAATAGCCCCTAAAGTTTACCACTTTTCCCAACTTGGTACTTAACGTTTCATTTGGGACGTTAAGCCCCCTAACGTTTTCACCGTTACCTATTTTGCCCCAAACCGTTACTTTTGCCGTTACAAAAAAGTTTTCAACCGTTAAAAAGATTTTCAACCAATGAGATTGCGCCACATCAGCTCCTCTTTGATAGATTAACCTGACTGATTTTATTAAAAGGGTAAATGTCATGTCAAGTCTCCCATGTTTATTTTTTTATTCAATTTAGTCATTGAAAAGTCTATTTTTACCTAAAATTGACCCCTATTTGTTTCTAATTTTTTAATCTAGTCCAATATTTGTTATTAATAATAATATTATTTTATTTAAAAGTTATTATTTAATAAAAATCAATTAAATATTTTAATATTATATTAGTAACTTTTGATAAATTAATCCTTACTAATTTAATATTATATTATTTTTTAATTCCAAAATAAATTAGATTTCTAATTTAAACCCATCAAAATAAATTAAATGTTAATCTTAAATAGTTTCCAATTACGTCCCAAAATAATAGAAAATTGATTCTTATTTGTTTTTAGTATTACTTATTCGAATTATATTCTTTTTAGTCCAATATTTATTATTATTTATAATATTATTTTATTTAAATGTTAATATTTAATAAAATATTTAATAAAATAAAATAAATATTTTATTATTAAATTTGTAATTTTTTAGATAAATTAAATTACTTGAAATTGACCCTAAATAATTACTTATTCAAATTGTATTATTTTTTGAGCAAAATTTGAACTATAATTTTCTATTAGTTTGTTCACTTTCAATTTCAACGAATCTCCCTGCAAATCCCCAACAAAAGAATCAATTTATGTGAATTGCATGCGTCGTAGTTCATGGTATATATATGGTGTCTCCTGCAATTTATTTGATGTTGTAGTTGCTTTTTAGTAATTTTAAAAGAAAATAATACTAATCTTAAAAAATTAATTTAATTTATCTTTATTAAAAATATTTTAATTTTAAATTAGTAAAATGTAATTTATATTAATGTTAAATTAGATAAATTAAGAGACTAATTTAATATTAAATTAATATCAAATTATTAATTTAGGACGTAATGGGACAAAATTATAAAATTAATTTATTTTGGGACGTAATTGGAAACTATTTAAGATTAACATTAAATTTATTTTGATGGGTCTAAATTATAAATCTAATTTATTTTGGAATTGCAAAAAATAATATAATATTAAATTAGTAAGGATTAATTTATCAAAAATTACTAATTTAATATTAAAATATTTTATTTATTTTTTATTAAATAGTAACATTTAAATAAAACAATATTATTATTAATAACAAATATTGGGCTAAATTAAAAAAATAGAAACAAATAGGGGTCAATTTTAGGTAAAAATAGATTTTTCAATGACTAAATTGAATAAAAAAATAAACATAGGAGACTTGATATGGCATTTACCCTTTTAATAAAATCAGGTGGGTTACTCTATCAAAGAGGAGCTGATGTGGCGCAATCTCATTGGTTGAAAATCTTTTTAACGGTTGAAAACTTTTTTGTAACAGCAAAAATAACGATTTGGGGCAAAATGGGTAACGGTGAAAACGTTAGGGGGCTTAACGCCCCAAATGAAACGTTAAGTACCAAGTTGGGAAAAGTGGTAAACTTTAGGGGCTATTTTGTGCATTAAGCCTTTTGTTTATTAATATTTGTGGCTCTTAAATTTTATTGTTATAACTTACGTCTATATGAGAAACTTCATTTGGAAAATCACAACTGAATGCAACCTTATCGGCTCAATTGGTTTTAATGGTTATTGTTTGAAATATTTGGATCCAACACATGACCTTCATATAATTATATGTACGGTGGTTAAATTTATCTTCGGTTATTATCTTTCTCAATTTTTTTTTTTCATGGATAGCTTCTGATAATGATGTTGGGTTGCCTTTATGGAAGATGTTAAAAGTATGAACTTTAGATTTTTTGACTTTTGCGGTGCTTAATAATTTTCTCACAGCTAGCACAGACCTATACCGCTCCGAATATTGACATAAGGTAAACACTCCAAGTAGTGATCACATACCTATACCGCTCTAAGTAGCGATCAAAGACTTATACCACTGCAAATAGCGACGTAATATAAAACGCTCCAAGTAGCAATCACAAGCCTATACTACTCCAAGTAGCGACATAAAGTAAAACACTCCAAGTAGTGATCACAGACCTATACCCCTCCATGTACCGACGTAAGGGAAACACTCCAAGAAGCGATCACAAACCTATATCGCTCCAAGTAGTTGTTGCGTGTAAAAGAGTTTATCGCAATTGGGTGCAAGTATACACGTCACAAGTAATAAAGTGATACGAAGTATCGGATATCGTCTCCACGGGGACTGAAAATACTTTTATCCTTAAATCTTTGCACAAGAAAAGAAATAATATTAATAAAGTGATTTTGGAAGACTTGAAGATAAACTAAAGTAAACAAGGAAATCAGATTGAGAGGATAGGTTGGTATTGATTTGCTCAGTAGTGCAGGTATTGCACTGTTCAAAGGAACTTCTGTTGCTTCTGTCGTTGCACTGGTCGCGGTAGCAATCCGTTGTTGTCGCGGCAGTGGCCAACAACTCTATACTTCAAGTTTGGCAAGAATTCATGTTCTGACTTGTCCTATCCCTGGGCCCAAGTTCTGTCGATGAACACGTCTTGAATGATACCTCCCGGCGTGAATCGAAGGATGAACACCGATATTTGTGAATTCTTCTTTAGCCACTTAACCTTGAACCTATCCCTAGGTCAAGATGGTTTAACCATAAACTGTAAACTCGTATTTACTCCTTTCGTATACTTAACTCTCCCGATATTAAGTAAATGGATAACCTCACAATGCTCTCTCGAAACTCTTATGAGATGTTGAAACCAGAGTTAATAAACTTGAAGCTTTTATTAATTGAACAAAAAAAATCCTAAGAAACAGTACAACCCACAAGATCAACCCTTAGCCCTAGGGGAAGTTTAGAACATGATGGAGAGAGAAAACGACTAGGGTTTTGGGGGAAGACGACTAGGAGCTAGATATCCTTTGCCTTGTCGAATTACAATCATATATATAGGCCTTGGACTTGAGTTTTCTTAATGGCCAAGAATACTAGTTTGAATTAAAGTACAACTCTATTAAAGACTAAATCTCTTAGTAGATGTCTTTTAATTCGCCATATCTTCTTGCTTTGACTTTTTCCTCAAACTTTGGGCAAGGCCTTCCTTGTGCTTTTGAGATCCGACAGTTATGCGAGTGGTCCACGAAAATCGGGCTTTAAATGCTCTATCAGTCGAACTCCACTTCGCATTTTCCATCACCATAGTCTTCACTGTCGCCTCCTCTGCCACGACAGATGTCGCGACAGTGTTGAAGTAGGCCGTCTTCTGCAATCCTTCACTCCAGCTCTGCTGTTATCTTTTGTTCCTCTGCTGCCCTAGATACTGCCACGACATGTACCTGCAAGAATAGACCAAAATCAGCAGTATCTGTGCAATATTGTCCATTTGTGATGTTTATGCAAAATCTATCGTAGAGTACAACTAAACATGCTTGAGTGCATCAATAATATAGGTAAATGAGGGTTAATATATAGAACATTTATGCACTCAACACACCCCCAAACTCAAGTTATTGCTTGTCATCAAGCAAATGCAATCTAACTAAGAATGAATCTTTTTGGCTTTGGCTTAACTCCATGAACAATCATTACCTACAACACCTTCACCAGCAAGATCAATATCTTTTTGAATGTTTATGGATTTATCCGGAGCAATACTATAATTCTTGTGTGAGTGTGTGTAGGTTTTGTGATCAAATATGAGCTTAGTAACAACCAGAATAGTTACTTAACTTACTTGAGTTTTTCTTCAAAAATAATTCTTAACTAGAGCTAATTTCGGGCACCTCTAGCTTGATTTCTAAAGTTTTTCTATTTTTACTATAGCCGGTTTTTTGGCACCTCTAGTTTAATTTCCTAGAGCCAATGTTAGGCACCTCTAGGAGTACTTCTAGTTTAATGTCCTAGAGCCAATGTTAGGCACCTCTAGGAGTAAACTAATTCTAAGTTTTCTTTCTAACTCAAGTAGCTAAGCTTCCTATTCTATGTTTGCTAACAGAATTTTAACAACATATAAGTCACAAAGGTGTTTTTAAGAGTTCAGAACTATAGCAAGGCTTTAAATACTTCCTAAAACACTCTAAAGACACTGTCACGATAGAGAATGACGCGACAAATAAGAGTAGTTCAAAGACTTAAGCCAAATTATTATTATTATTATTACTATTATTATTATTATTATTATTATTATTATTATTATTATTATTACTATTATTATTATTATTATTATTATTATTATTATTATTATTATTATTATTATTATTATTATTATTATTATTATTATTATTATTATACACAAAAATGACACAAAATAAAATAAGTTCATTAATGATAATTAAGAGGAATGCCTATCCCCAAATTCGAAGGTTGCATTGTCCTCAATGCATGACACAAAACAGAAAAATAAAAACATCACAATATAGAAAATAAAAAAACAGACGACATAAAAGTAAAAGAACTTAAGTTGAAGAGCTGTTGTCACTGCTGCTGTGGATGTAGAGCTGTTGTCGGGTAGTTGCTTTTATGGCAAAGGCTGGCTTTGGATTTGGAGAGGGTGAGGCTACCTTCTTCTTTGCCTCTCGAGGTGGCTGGACTCTAGTGGGTGAAATTTTTGGGCCTTGTCTAGGACCTCGAGCTCACTGTCACTGTTGTTGCTGCTGCTGCCGTCTGCTCTGTCGCGGTAGGGTCCCTCAACATCAATATCAAGCTTTTCCTTCTTAATCGGAGGGAAGTCCTTGTCTATCTCTCGGACGACAGAGGGCTCAGAGTCGGAGTCATCCTGCCAGACTGAGGATAGGGAGAAACCTTCGAAATATTTTGGGTCTATTTCTGGCAGTGGTTCCTTTTGTTTGGTTCCTCGAGGAGTCGCAGACCGTCTACCGTCGTCTCTGACCGTGGAAGATGGTGAAGCAGAGGCAGCTGTTGATGTGGGCGTCTTGGGGCTGGCAGCAGGTGTTGGGCCAGAAAGAAAGGTTTTTGGAAAAGAGGGAAACTGCACGTTTGGATAATTAAGCTCAACTTTAATAAAGTTTACCGTTGTAGTGGTGAAGTCCCTCATGTACTCCATAAATCCCAGCTGTCATGCCTCTATCTTTTTCAGCAGTTGAATTATTTGGTTGGAGAAGGTGGCTTTTGGTTGTGCAGATTCTGTCTGTTCAGGATCAGCCGCGACAGGTTCTGTGGAGTCTGGTTCTGTCGTTGGTTCTGTCGTGGCAGAGGGATCAACATATGCCATTGGGTTGGCTGCCTTCAATTCCATCAGGCTGTAGATGTTCTGCTGCGTCCACCCCTTGCCCTGAATCTTCACGTCTTCATCAATTTCGGGCACGTTGTTGACTCGGCAGAGGGATGTGATTAAGTAGGGGAAGAAGAGGGCCCCTTATTTTTTAGTGCACACTCATGGATGTCATCGAGGATGTATTTACCCACACTGATCTGCCGTTCATTAATGATGGAGTGCACGAGGGTAAGCCTCTGTCGGCCCACTGTTGTGTTGTGAGACATTGGAATGAGACGCTTTTTCACAAAGTGGTTCCACACTTTGGCAGTAGGTGTGAGTTGGTTTCTTCGCACCATCCATCTATGTTTTGGATCTTCATTCCAGTTGGTAACCTCCACAGTCAGGTCTGCCATGATGTCGTCATAGTCTGTTGGTGACAGATTGCTGATGAACCTGCTGTGTGCATCCTCTTTCCTGCCCACATAAATGCCATATAGAGTATTGATGTAGGATGGTTCGAGAGTGATTTCCTTATCCCTAATAGTGACTGTCGTGGCATCCTTGGATGTGGCGTCAACATAAAATTCACAGAAAAGTGTAACATTCATCTCCTCAGGTTGTTCCGCAAACATCTGCCACTTTAATGCAATGATATGTTTGGCAATGAACCCCTCAAGCCCTAGATCTCCTGTCTTCTTTATGTAGGTGAAGCCTCTTTCCTCCCACATTTCCCGTTTCTGAAAAGATTCATAATATCTTTTCTCTGAATCTACGGAGGCGAACCTTCTATGAATTCTGATATGGCTAGGAGTGGAGACTGCCGCGACAGATGTGGAGCCAACACTTCTTCTTGTCGATCTCATGGTCATTGTAAGGATACTGTAGAAATGAAAGAGAATACTTGAAAAGCTAAAATACTCAGAAACAAAGTAGAGAGAAGAGAATGAAGTGAAAATGAAATGGAGGCAGTGGTTTATATAGAACGAGGTTCTGCCCGTTGAAGCTGTAACGACTGGCGTGAAAAACGGAGCCAGCTGTCACGCGGTTTCCTGACGCGTCTGTTACGCGTTTCTGTGTCTGATGCACGTCTGCTGCGTGTCTGTCGCGACAACTTGGTGATAGGCTGTATTTACGCGTCTGCCGCGATAGTTGGTGACCGGCTGTCACGACAGTCTTGTTACCATTTGGCTTCTTAGGCTGTTGTGGATGGGTTGGGCTGGTTCATTCCTTCACTTTTCTTTGCTTCTTTTATTTACCTGAAAAACTAAAATAAACAAACATAAAACTCTTATTTCCTAAAACAATAAAAATAAATAAAACAAAATAAAAAACAAAGCTAAGTTAAATTAGGGATGCCTTGAGGGGCATCTCCTAAAGTAACTACTCCCTGCTCTCGTTGGGCTTCAGTCCCCTAATAGTGTTTTAGCCTTTGTCCATTGACTTTGAATTGGTGCACGTCCTTGATTGATCTTATTGTGATGGCACCATGAGGAAAAACCTGGACTACTTGGAAGGGTCCAAACCACCTAGACTTTAGCTTTCCTGGGAAGAGCTTCAACCTGGAGTTGAACAACAACACCTTATGCCCTGGGGTGAACTATCGTGGCAGCAATTTTCTGTCGTGTCACTTCTTTTTTTGTCTTTATAAATTATGGCGTTGTCGTAGGCCATGGCTCGAATTTCTTCAATTTCATTTAAGTCCAGTAGCCTTTTATGTCCTGTTTTGTCCCAGTCCATGTTAACTGTCTTGATAGCCCAATATGCTTTATGTTCTATCTCGATAGGTAGGTGGCAAGTTTTTCCGTATATGAGGCGGTAGGGTGACATTCCCAGTGGTGTCTTAAATGTAATTTTGTAGGCCCATAATGCATCATTCAGGTGAAGAGACCAGTCCTTCCTAGTTGGTTTAACCATCTTTTCTAGGATGTTCTTCACTTCTCTATTTGAGATCACAGTCTGCCCATTGGTTTGAGGGTGATATGTTGTTGCGATCCTGTGCTTAACGCCATACTTCTTCAACGCATTAGCAATTACCCTGTTGTCAAAATGCCTAACATCGTCACTAATGATTGCCCTTGGGATGCCAAACCTTGTGAAGATATGTTTGTGGAGAAATCTTTGCACGATCTTGGCATCGTTTTTCTGTGTGGCGATAGCTTCTACCCACTTGGATACGTAGTCTACTGCCAACAATGTGTACAGATTCCCACAAGAAGCTGGGAATGGTCCCATGAAGTCGATTCCCCAAACATAAAAAAATTCGACTTCGAGAATGTTCTGTAGGGGCATCTCATGCCTTCTAGAGATGTTTCCAGTCCTTTAGCACTTGTCACAACACTTGTAATAGGCTTGTGCATCTTTCAACAGTGTCCTCCATAAGGAGCGGCATGGCAGTGGTGGAGCACTTCTTCCTGTTCTTCATGTGGTATGCATCTCCTGATGATCTGATCTGCACAATGCTTAAATAGAAGAGGTTTGTCCAAATAATAATGTTTTGCATCAATTTGGAACCTCTTCCATGCTTGGTAGTTAAGTTTAGGAGGTAATAAACCACTAACAAGGTAATTTACTATGTCAGCATACCAAGGGATTTTAGAAAGTTTACATGTCGCCATGGTTGTCGCGGCAGTGCTGGTGGCAGTGAATAACTGCTCATCTGGGAAAGTCTCATGTATGTTAACTTTGTTTTTGTCTTTATCCTTTCCCATTTCCAGTCTTGACAAGTGATCAACTACTTGGTTTTATGTTCCCTTTTTGTCCTTGATATCTATATTGAATTCTTGCAATAGCAGAATCCAACGTATCAATCGTGGTTTTGCATCCTTCTTGGTGAACATATATTTTAGTACTGAATGATCTATATGTACCACCATTTTTGTTCCAAGTATGTATTGTCTGAACTTGTCAAAGGCGAACACCACCGCTAGCAACTCTTTCTCTTTTGTGGTGTAGTTTATCTAGGCAACATTTAAGGTCTTGCTGGCATAATATATAACGTGGAAGAGTTTCTCCTTTCGCTGCCCTAGTGTTGCCCCGACAGTATAGTCATTGGCGTCACACATTATCTCAAACGGTAAACTCCAGTCTGGTGGCTGCACTATTGGGGATGTTATCAGCTTCTCTTTTAGTGTCTTGAATGCTTCAATACATTCAGTATTGAAGTTAAAGGCCCTATTATGTTCCAACAAGAGACACAGGGGTTTAGTGATTTTAGAAAAATTAGCAATAAATCTACGATAAAACCATGTGTGTCCCAAGAAACTTCTAATGCCCTTGACTGTGGTGGGTGGCAGCAGTTTTTCGATAACTTCTATTTTTGCTCTGTCCACTTCTATGTCGCGGCAGGAGACCTTGTGTCCTAGCACTATGCCCTCATCTACCAAAAATGGCATCTTTCCCAGTTCAGTACAAGGTTTGCCTATTCACATCTTTCAAGCACCTTCTTCAAATTGCCTAGGCAATCGTAGAAACGGTCTCCAAAGACGAAAAAGTCATCCATGAAAATCTCCAAGAAATCTTCCACCATATCAGAGAATATTGCCATCATGCACTGCTGAAAAAGTTGCTGGTGCATTACATAATCCAAATGGCATTCTTCGAAAGGCGTACGTTCCGTATGGGCATGTGAAGGTTATCTTCTCCTGGTCCTCCGATGCAATTGCAATTTGATTGTAACCTGAGTAACCATTAAGGTAACAATAATAAGGCTTTCTCGTTAATCTATCTAACATTTGATCAATAAAGGGTAAGGGGAAGTGGTCCTTCCGAGTAGATTTGTTAAGCTTCCAGTAGTACATACAAACCCTCCAACCGGTCACAATCCTGGTTGGGATTAGCTTGTTGTCCTTGTTGGTTACCACAGTTATGCCTCCCTTCTTGGGTACGCATTGCATAGGGCTCACGCACTTGCTATCCGAGATGGCATAAATAATTCCAGCATCAAGCCACTTGATAATTTCTTTTCGTACCACCTCTCACATAGCTTTGCTTAATCTTCTCGGGGCATCAATCGTCGGCATATGGTCATCTTTCAAGAGGATCTTATTCATACAAATTGTCGGAGTGATGCCTTGGATGTCGGTAGTGGTTCATCCAATCGCCTTCTTATGCTGTTGTAGTATCCTGATCAGTTGTTGTTCCTGCATCAACTTAGAAGATATGATTAACGTATCATTAAGACCAAGAAAAAATGTATTTAAGCTACCCTGGCAGGGGTTTAAGATCTAAGGCAGGTGGCTGATCTATGGAAGGATTTTGAATCACATGTTCGTTAGAGGTATAGTTCAATGGTTCAAAGAACTTACCTGGACGCGTGCCTATCCAATTTAGCTCCTCAAGACCTTCAGTATCAGATGTATTATTGTTTGAGGAGTTTCTGTCGTCAACGCTGTCATGGCAGTCTTCTAGGTGACTGTGATGACAGTGACCAAATTGTCTGTCGTGACAGCTTGTTCTAATGCAAGGTTGGTCTACAATTACTTCTGATATTGCCTTACATTCTTCCTCTACATCAGCTTGTTTTATAGCTTGAGAACATTGAGCTTTATCTGCTAGTCATTGACTCTCATAGGTAGTTCTCCTTTCTCTACATCGATTACTATTCTACATGTGGCTAGGAAGGGTCGCCCTAGGATGATCGGTGCATTCTCATCTGCTTCACAGTCTAAAACAAGAAAGTGAGCAGGGAATATAAATTTATCCACTCTTACCAGAGTATCCTCAATCTTTCCTTTCGGTTGTACGTAAGAGCGGTCTGCCAGTTGCAGCATGACTGTTGTGGGCCTTGCTTGTCTAATACCTAGCTTCTGAATAACAGATTTGGGCATTAGATTAATACTAGCACCAAGATCACAAAGTGCCTTACCCATAAACTTATCACCAATTATGCATGGTATGATGAAACTCCCATGATCCTTCTTCTTTGGGGGTGGACGCTTAAGAAGGATTGCCATGCATCCTTCCGTCATCATTACAGTTTCAAACTCCCCTAGTTTGGATTTTCTGGACATTGCATCTTTCATGAATTTTGCATAACCAGGCATCTGCTTAATGGCCTCCAACAACGTAGATATTTTTAAGCTGGTACTCTTGTTTCTAATCTAGTACTCTTGTTTCTGTTTCTTCAACCGCTGTGGAAAAGGGGGTGGAAGACGGTAGTCTTCGAGGCGTCCTTCATATGGGAATTGGATCCGAGGAGGCTCACAAGCTTCAGCTTCTTCTGTTGCCTCCTCTACTTCTTCTGCTGTCGTGGCAGGGGTGACGGCAGTAGGTTGCTTCCTTTCTATCGGGTCAGTGTTCTCGACAGGTGTTTGTAGGGTCGATTCCTTACTAGATATTTCTTTAATTATCGGCCCTAGTAGCTGTTTCACACTTCTCGTTGTAATGGCTTTACACTGTTCGTGTGTGGGTTTTCTAGTGACCTCAGTATCACTAGGGAATCCTTCTTGGTTCTGGTTATTCTGGACTGGAGGATTCAATGCATTGTTTGGGTTACTCCAGGAAAATTTGGGGTCTTTCCTCCAATTCGAGTTGTAATTGTTGGAGTCATAGCCTTTGTTCTTGTTGTAATTTCCAACATACATTCCCTCTTCCAGTTGTATGGGACATTCCTCTGTACTGTGGTTCCCACTACAATTTTCACACATCTCCTCGGTAGAAAATACAACCTTAGATTATCTTCGTTGCAGGTTTTCAACCACCTTAGTGATGTATGCTAACTGAGTTTTTACCGAATTGTTAGATTCATACTCCTTGATAGATACTCCTCGTCTTCCTCCTCTTTGAGCTATGGGGAAATGTTCATCATTCTTTGCTAACTTTTTCAACACTAGCATTGCATCTTCTAGTTCCTTATCTAGTAACAAGTCGTTCGCTGCTGAATCTATCCTCATCCGAGTGTGTGCATTGGCAGCATTATAGAATTTGACGACCTAATTCCATATAGGGAATCCATGCATCGGGCAGTTTTGTAAGAGAGTTGTAAAGCGGTCCCACACCTCATGCATTGGTTCGTCATCTTCCTGTTGAAAAGTAGCAATCTTGTTACGCAATCTTTAAGTTAAAAGAGAACGATTAAAACGAGAGAGAAATTCATGACAAAGATCCGCCCAAGTTCGTATTGAACCTGGCGTTAACTTGTTCCACCAGGTTTTCGCTCTATCTCTCAATGAATGAGGAAATAATCAGAGTCCCAGTACTTCCAAGCTTATTCCTGGTTGTCTAAATGATCCACAAATCTCCTGGAAGGTTTTCAGATGTTCATGTGCATCCTCTGTAGCAGAACCACCAAATTGTCCAGCTGAATTTATCATGCTGAACATCACAGTTTTAAGTTCAAAGTGTTCAGCTTCCACAGCTTGCAATGTAGTTTGCAGTTCAACGTGATCGTTGTCCATGTAATCTCGGCAAGTCTGTCGAGCTGCTGGGGAAGCAGGAGTTGGCTGATCGTTTTGAACATCAATAGGAGGATCAACATAAACCCTGGGGTTGTTGTTGTTGTTGTTGTTATCTGCCCTATTGCATTGTCTTTCGCTCACCATTGCTTCAAGTCTTTTCTCAAGATAGTTGTTCCTTTTTATCAAGAGTCGGGCTTGGTTCCTGAGATGGTTTGTTCGGTCGATTTCTTGATCTAGTTCGTATTTAGGTTTCTTACCACGTCTCGATCTGCGCATAAGCAATAGGAGAACCTTGTGAAAAGCACATGGAAATTAAACAACTAAAAACAGAAAAGAAATAAAAACAAAAATAATAAGGTGCAATAATTAAAGGTAAAGGTATGTTTCTAGTCCCCGGCAACGACACCAAAAACTTATTGCGTGTAAAAGAGTCTACCGCAATTGGGTGCAAGTATACACGTCACAAGTAATAAAGTGATACGAAGTATCGGATATCGTCTCCACATGGACTAGAAATACTTCTATCCTTAAATCTCTGCACAAGAAAAGAAATAATATTAATAAAGTGATTTTGGAAGACTTGAAGATAAACTAAAGTAAACGAGGAAATCAGATTGAGAGAATAGGTTGGTGTTGATTTTCTTAGTAGTGCAAGTATTGCATTGTTCAAAGGAACTTCTGTAGCTTCTATCGTTGCGCTTGTCACGGCAGCACCTGTCGCGGCAGCAGTCTATTGTTGTCGCGACAGCGGCCAACAACTCTGTACTTCAAGTTTGGCAAGAATCCATGTTCTGACTTGTCCTATCCTTAGGCCCAAGTTCTGTCGATGAACACGTCTTGGATGATACCTCCCGGCGTGAATCGAAGGATGAACACCGATGTTTGTGAATTCTTCTTTAGCCACTTAACCTTTAACCTATCCCTAGGCCAAGATGGTTTAACCATAAACTGGAAAACTCATATTTACTCCTTTCGTATACTTAACTCTCTCGATATTAAGTAAATGGATAACCTCACAATGCTCTCCTGAAACTCTTATAAGATGTGGAAACCAGAGTAAATAAACTTGATGCTTTTATTAATTGAACAGAAAAAATCCTAAGAAATAGTACAACCCTTACAACTACCTTACAAGATCAACCCTAAGCCCTATGGAAGTTTAGAACATGATGGAGAGCGAAAATGACTAGGGTTTTGGGGGAAGACGGCTAGCAGCTAGATATCCTTTGCCTTGTCGAATTACAATCATATATATAGGCCTTGGACTTGAGTTTTATTAATGGCCAAGAATACTAGTTTGAATTAAAGTACAACTCTATTAAAGACTAAATCTCTGAGTAGATGTCTTTTAATTCACCCTATCTTCTTGCTTTGACTTTTTCCTCAAACTTTGGGCAAGGCCTTCCTTGTGCTTCTGGGCTCCGACAGTTATGCGAGTGGTCCACGAAAATCAGGCTTTAAATGCTCTATCAGTCGAACTCCACTTTGCATTTCCCATCACCATAGTCTTCACCGTTGCCTCCTCTGCCACGACAGATGTCACGATATTGTTGAAATAGACCATCTCCTGCAACCCTTCACTCCAGCTCTGCTGTTATCTTTTGTTCCTCTACTGCCCTGGATACTTCCACGACATGTACCTGCAAGAATATACCAAAATCAGCAGTATTTGTGTAATATTGTCCATTTGTGATGTTTATGCAAAATCTATCCTAAAATGCAACTAAACATGCTTGAGTGCATCAATAATACAGCTAAATAAGGGTTAAAATATTGAACATTTATGCACTCAACAGTAGCGACATAAGGTAAAACACTCCAAGTAGAGATCACAGACCTATACCGCTACAAGTAGCGACGTAAGGTAAAACACTCGAAGTAGCAATCATAGACCTATACCGCTCCAAGTAGCGACATAAGGTAAAACGCTCCAAGTAGCAATCACAGACCAATACCACTCTTGTCACAACCCTTTCGAGCCCGAATTTAAAAAAACACACAGTCTCCGCCAATCTTTTAAAAAGTTGTAATTGGATCACCTAAAAATGGGTTGTTTTAATAAAACCAATGTTAT
This sequence comes from Hibiscus tridactylites, assembly GCA_958450335.1. Taxonomy (NCBI): domain Eukaryota; kingdom Viridiplantae; phylum Streptophyta; class Magnoliopsida; order Malvales; family Malvaceae; genus Hibiscus; species Hibiscus tridactylites. The sequence continues at coordinate 59,194,727 of OY288278.1, read as the reverse complement.
TTTATTAAAACAACTTTTTTGGTCTACGAAAACACAAAAACGGGTTCGAGAGTCAGTTACGCGTGGGGAAGGGTTAGCACCCCACAGTGCCCAAAAGTTGGTACCTAGCCGATTACAAATGGTTTTAAAGTCAGAATTTGCAAGTTCATATAAAGTTTAATTTAATTGTCTATTTATGAATATGATTCTACTTTAAAGGTCTTATCATTCGGAAAATTAACTCCAGTGACCGCCAACACTCCTGACGCTAACTCGTCATTTTCGTTTGATAAAACACCACATTCATTATTTAAACAAGCAAGCAAAGAAGTAATTAAAATATAAAATAAGAAAGCAGGAAATTAAAAGTAATAAAAAAGGCAAATCCCAAATCTTAAAAAAATATCTTGAACTACAAATTAACTTAAAAGAGTGTATCCTTCCCAAAATTGAGTCAACAACCTAATTTAATTTTTATTTGAAAATGTTTTAAAAGATGTAGAATTTAATGGAGGAGATAAACCAAAAGGTTTTGGGTATAAAGCTCAATTTTAAAATAAGCGCCTTTTCTTTTTTAAAAGATAAAATGGATCAAATTTCAAACAAAACAAAAAATTATTATTCTTTGTATTCTTCGAAAATAACTCTAAAAACACAAAAAATAGTTTTAAATTTTAAAGCGAGGATCCAAGTTCAAAAACATTTTTTCCCTTTCAATCAAAAGTAAGAACAAAACTCAAACTAATATTAAAATTCGAAATAAAATTAATAACATAAAAGAAGAAAACAATACCGAAGTAATGAAGAAATTGCTTACTTTGATTCCAACAGAATTCGAATACAATTGCTGCAAACTCAAGTCATTACTCTATGAATTTCTTAGGTGTTTTTTCTATTCATTTCCCAATGAAAAATACAATGGGGGTGGGGGTTTATATAGTATTCAAGAACTAGAATCTACAAGAAAAATTGGGATTTCAATCCCTAAAATCAAGCAAAATCAGACCAAAACGTGATTCTTGGTTGAATTTCAAAATCAACCCAATTTGGCTCTGATTTGGGACTGATTTTTCTTATTTCCATATTCGATTCGCGGATCTGGTTTCTGCACACACTGTCTTCAATAAAACAAGCATATCTTGAGCTCCCGATGTCCGATTGAGGCGTTTCAAGACACATTGGAAAGGTAACTAAAAGACGGTCAATACTTAATAAGACACCTTAGCCAGAAAACACTTGGATCTTATCAGAAATTTGTCATAAGTCTGTAGTGAGGAATCCTTGACTTTCCATATTTGTTATGATTATGCTCGATTCCATGCCTTACTTGAATGATTCAGATTTCCTTTTGACTTTGGTCCAATTTGCATTGATTTGGAATTTTGTTTCCACTTTTTCCATATTTGATGTGTTCTCTTCCCTTGTTTTTATGTCAGGCTAAAAATCGGTGACAACAGCTGCCCCTCTTTGCTTATTCTTGTGAAATAGGGATATAGCAAAGAACAAAAGGCATGATTTTAACCAATCACAATGCAAAATTGGTTGATGGAAATCAAAGCTTGGTTCAAATCTCCTCGCACCTGAACAGATAGACAATTACTAAAAATAAGGGTTCTATTCTACTTGCGCCTGAACGGATAGGCATTTTGCTGAAAAATAAAGGTTCCATTCTCCTTGCGCCCAAACGGATAGGCGTTTTGTTAAAAAGCAAGGTTCCATTCTCCTTATGCCCGAATGAATAAGCAGCTTGCTAAAAAGCAAAGTTTCATTCTCCTCATGCCCGAATGAATAACCGAGTTCTATTCTCCTTATGCCTAAACGGATAGGCGGGTTCCATTTTTCTTATACCTGAATGGATAGGAGGGTTACATTCTGCTTATGCCTGAACGGATTGGCGGGTTCCATTGTCCTTAGGCCCGAACGGATAGGCAAGTTCCGAAAAGGTTCCACCCTCTTCATGCTCAGATGGATAAGCAGATTAAAAAAGGTTCCATTATCCTCATGCTCGAATGGATAAGCAGGTTTTAAAAAAAAGTTCAATCCTTCTCATGCTCGAATGGATAAGTAGGTTCTGAAAAATAATGGTTTTATTCTCCTCATGCTCAAATGGATAAGCATGCACTATTCTCTTAATGCTCGAATAGATAAGCAGACTGAAAAAAAAGGCTTCATCCTCCTCATGCTCATATGAATAAGCAGGTTCTATTCTCCTTGTGCTCGAATAGATAAGAAGACTAAAGAAAAAGGCTTCATCCTCCTCATGCTCGGATGAATAAGCATGTTCTATTCTCTTCAAGCCTGAATGGATAGGCGAGTTCCAATCTCCTTATGCCTGAACGGATAGGCAGATTCTATTTTCCTCATGCCTGAATAGATATACGGGTCCTATTCTCCTCATACCGAATAGATAGGTAGGTTCGTTTACTTGGAAAGCTTTGATATACCTGTCAAAACTGAACAAAATGCTATAATTATGATGAGCATTCTTCTAGGGATGCCTAACACATGATTGCATGCTTTTTTTCCTATTTTATTTTAAATTCCTTTCCTTAAAATTAATTGTGGCTTCAGTTTTTGAATCCTCACGTTTGCTCACTCAGTCCAGATAGACAATTGTGGTTTTTCACTGTATTTCTTTGATTCATGGAAAATATCTAATCTTTGCAAATTTGCTCACTCAATTCAGTGGTCTTGTACTCCTGGTTGGAAGAACGGACTTCTTCAACTGTCTCTGCTTCACCATTCTCATTCTTTGTACCTCTTTGCTTCATTGAAAACATATGATCTCCGTAGGAAAATGTCTCAAGATTGTAGCTGATACATCAATTTCGAGTGAAAGGTCTCCTTGAATGGTCTTGAAAGCTTCAAGTCTTCATATGCCCCTTAAAATAACATTAAGCACCTACAGCGCTTCTTGTGAATTCTCAAATTCCAGCCGCTACAGGACATCTTAAAGCTTATTTCCACCTTAAATGTCTTTGATGTTGGAGCTTTAATCTCTTCTTCTCGTGCCTATCAAAGTCAGGGATCCAGAACCCTTGGTCGACATAACTTGCCCCAATCTGATGGCATAGTTTGCCCACTGGGCATGGCTCTATCCTTTTTTATGCTTTAGAGATCTTACTTCTTAAGTGTGGATCTTGCTTGACAACACAGCCCACTTAAAATTCTTCAACACATGTGCTTCTTCTTTTTTTCTTTTTTACCTTCTCATGTAAGGCGATGCCCCCGTTCAAACTGAGGTTCAATTGTTTCCTGAAGTAATGGAAAACATTCATTCCTGGTTCCCTACAATCGGGATCAATACCAAGAAATCCTTTGGTTTTTCATAAATCTATGTCAACCTACTTGTAAGATGGAAGAAAAGGCTAGAAATGAGAATTTAAAGGAAGAAGTCATGGCAAACACAGAAAAGAGCAAAGTCAGGTGCCCCAAAATTCATAGTATGAATGATTCATGAATCCATCCACCGAGTAGTGCCCCACTTTTAGGTGGCTCTCTTTAACTCACTCACTCCCCAAATTTTAAATTTCCCACTTTTCTAATCTCGATCAGACAATAAAAGTTTTGAGATCCCTGAAGAAAGGTTAACTCAATAAGGCATAATGTGTTCTGAAGACAAACTCATTTTCTCAGATATTTATATGTGATCCCAATGGTCTTTAAAGGCTTCTAATGTAAGCTAGGCTCGGGTTGCCAAAAAAAGATATATAGGCTCAAATACACGTTTTAAGGGTAATTAAACCAATGATCAATCTTTCTTGATGAAATCTTCGTTCTTTTCTTCTCTAGATCACTCTAGACTGCCCATTTTGGGTTTTCACCCTAGAGTTCATTTCCTCTACCGACACACGTCTCATATGGAGGATTTGTTTCAAATTTTCCTCCGCACTTCAGCGTTCATTTCATCATTTCACTTCTTTCTTCATTTTCTTCTTCTCTTTTCATCTTTTTTCCTTTTCTTCTTTTCCTTCTTCTCTTTTCTTCTTTATTCATTTTCTTCTTTTTTCTTTTTTTTTCGTGTCCCTTTCATCTTCCGTTTAGGACATTCAACTTGATCTGTCATGTTTTTTTGCTTGCAAATAGCTTTTCATCCTCTTTGCCCCCCCCAAAGTGGGGACTAATTTTTGGTTAGAGTTTTAATCAAAGAAAAATATCAGGCTCAAAGGGGACAACAATGGATTTTTATTTTCTCAATCGTGAAGGGAAATGAAGAAATGCCAAATGTCATTTCACACACAAACATCGTCGAAGAGAAGTGGTCTTCAATTGGTAGATGTTTTAGAGTTATCACTTCAAAGTCCCTAACAACAATGTCTGAGAGGAAAATCACTCAAAATTTGTACATGAGATCTCCCCATTAATCATGAACACACTTTATTGCTCATCTATCCCGGGATTAGATTTAAGAATCATGCATACAATCAATTATAGGGACTCTGCAAAGAAGATGTATGTTTAAAGAGAAATGGATGAAGAAAGAAAAGAAAAAGAAAAAAGAGAGAAATGTTTGCCATTTGAGAAAACAAAAGGAATGCATCATTAAGTAGATTAACATAGAGGCCCTTACAAAAGATCCCTAATGCTCGCGGGCAAAAGCAAAAGGGTTGATTCTAGGTATGAACCAAACATCGTCTAAGAAAATTAAGCATTATTCCATGAAGGCAAGGACGGACTTCAACCAAGCTCTATTTGTCTGCTTCGCAACAAGACTCCATTTTTAGAGTAGTTCAGGTTATAAGTGCTCGCTATATTCTTCTTCTCCGAGTCTTCCACTTTTGATTTCCGCCAATATTAACTCTTCATTCATGACCATGTCTACAAAACCTTCAGTGACATGGTTTAACATATGGTCGTACAAGATACTATTTAAAGTATCCACAAACATTGGAGTAACCTCGTTTCCCAACAGTGGAGATTGAACTTGGGTTGCTACATCTCGCCACCTCTGGGCATACTAGCGAAAGCTCTCATTGGGTATTTGTTCCATATACTGTAGTACGATCCTGCTTGGGGTCATATCTATCACATACTCGTATTGTTTGAGGAATGCTTTCGTTAGATCTCTCCAAGTTCATATGTTGCCCCGGTTCAGCTGAGTATACCATCGGACACCGAACCCTGATAGACTGTCTTGGAAACAGAAGATGAGCAATTTTTCATTTTCCAAGTGCGGTGACATTTTTTGCCAGTACATGGTCAAGTGCGACCAAGGGCAAGTGGTCCCGTCATACTTCTCAAAGTAAGGAGCTTTGAATTTTGGAGGAACTACCAAGTCAGACACTAGACTTAGATCTCTAGCATCTACGCCACCATAGACATTTCCTTCTTGTAGGGCTATGATGGTCTCTTCGAGCCTTTCATATTGATCTTTTATCTTCTTGTTCATTTTGGATCTATCAGCTGCCTTATGAAGATCTCGCACCTCAATGCCTTGATTTCCTTCATGATTTATCATCGACCTTGCCGGAGTATGAGCTGAGGTTTCTGTTGTACAAATCTAAAACCTCTTATTTGGTGGAAATTTATGACTAGTCATCCCGGGCTAGGGCAACAAAACATCAACGGCTTCAACCGCCTTTCCTCTTTTTGGGTCTTTGAAACCCAACATGGCCGCTATCTGACTGACGATGTTTCTTTGGGCTCCTGCAATTTCTTCCTTCAATTCTTTCTCCATTTTATCGAGTCTGCCTTGGGTACCCTAGTGGCTATCCTTCAAAGTTGTCTATATGTCTCTTCCATCCATTTCATTCATCCAACGATCCAAAAAACGTGTAAAACTTAAAGAGTTTTACATTGTGTGACTATATATATATATATATATATATATATATATATATATATATGATCCAGTTACATGGTGTAAAACTCATTTAATTTTACACTAATCCATGACCATTAGATGAGTGAAATGGAGGGATGAGATTAACAATAGAAAATGTGAAGATTATTGCTTGAAAAAAGAGATAAGGAAATAATCTTAGCCATTTATTACCATCATCCAACGGTCTAAAAAGTGTAAATCTAATTGAGTTTTACACTATGTAAGTAGATCCTGACCCTATATATATATATAACTTGAGTTTTTTCGACTAGCAACCAAAAACCACAAAAATCTTTTTTTTTCGAAATTAGAGAGGAACTAGCATTCTGATAGTCGTTCTTCGTCCATTCGCGTGTGGATACTTGTAGAGGGCGATCGTCTTTTAGAAAGGCAGGCAGCGCCTCATCACAACAAGATTACAGAATCTATATCGAGGTAATCTTATAATTATCTCTGTCATTCGTTAATATAATTGCATGAGATCTTGGAATATTTCGTAGGATAACTTTTCAGATGCGTTTATTTGCATGATTAGATCAGTTTTATTTCCTATGAATCCCAACAGTATAGTCAACCTTTTGTGCTTCCGAAGCAACTAATAGTGTTGGATTAACTCCATTATTGATAGGTGACAAAAATATATATTCAAGAATGTTGTCACTAGATTTTCACCTCTTTTATTTATTTATTTATTATTTATTATTATTATTGTTTAATAATAAAACTCATCTCCAATAAATAATAAGAAACCCATTTAGATTAAAAAAAACCATCCCAAAAAATAAATAAGAACCCATTTTATTTTTAAAGAGGCCCAAATTGACCCATTTGTTGTGTTTTTATTCAGGTTTAATGTGGGCCATTGGATCTAGGGCAAGGAGGATCAAAGGGTAAAGAATGGATCCAACAAAAATCTAAAAAGGGAAAAAAGAGGACCATCTTGCGCCGCTACGCGTCGTGCGTAGGCGCCAGACGCTCGGGCTGGATCCCCAATTACCAGCCCTAATTCGAAACCCTGATGTTCTTCCACCTTGTCGTTGCCGGTAGCTCGCCAATTTGGGGGGAAAAAGTTTGAACCCTAATTTAATCTTGGGGAAAAATCCCAAAAATTTGAGCCAATTTGGATGAAATTTTGCTCAATTCTCATCAGGTCAATGTTATTGATATCAGATGGATGATTTTTAGGGGAAGAATTTGAGGAATTTGTCTCTAAATTGCATTGAATCTCTCTCCCCAAAACCCTATAAATATTGCCTAATTCTTTTGTTCATGACAAAAAAAAAAGAAACCAAGAAAAACACTTGAAAATTGATCTGAAAATCATAAAAAAAAACTCTAAAAATTTCTGGAAAATTGTTGAAGTTGGTTCGACTTTGGAGTAGCATCGGTTCGAAGTTTTTGACGAGGAATCAAGCTTTTCCTGTGGCACTTGGAATCGACTCGAGCTCGCATTTTCTTCGTTAAACGGTATAATTTCTTATTCTTTTACATTTTAACTTTTTTGGTTAAATTTTGTATTTGTTTGTTTGTTTGTTCATGTTTTTTAGGTTGCAATTTAGTGTTGGAGATTAAAATTGGTGCTTGGTAACTATTCTCTTTATTGACCATTTGATTTTAAATAAAATGTTAATAATCATAAAAAATAATTCAAATTTTGATCTTTAAACTTGTTTTGATCCATCACATTTTGAAAAAAAATAATAAAAGGTGTTGTTGCTTAAATAATTTTTTAACTAAAATAAGTTCTTTAAAAAAAGTGTTCAAAAATAAAAAATAAAATAAAGGGCTCTAAAACATAAATAAAAGATTTTGATAAAAAGACTTTAAAATTTAAAATAAAAAGGCTTTAAAACATAAATAAAAGATTTTGATAAAAAAATTAAAAATTAAAAATGTGCTTTAAAACATAAGGATTTTGTAAATAAAAGGTTTTGAAAGAAAAAATTAAAAAAAGAAATAAAAAGGTGTTAAAAATAAAAAGGAAAGTTTTCAAATATAAAAACAATAAAAGTTTAAAAACCAAATAAAAAATATTTCAAATAAAAAATAAAAAAAGATAAAAAAACAAAAACATGAAAAAGCAAAAGAAAGTTTCTTTAGAAAAATTCTCAAAATAAATTCAAATTTAAGTCTTGAATTTTCTTATCTTGTTAACTTTTGTAACACTCAAAAAAAATTTAAATAAAGGGAGGTTGCTAGTTGTGGGTTTCAAAACCACAACCTCAAAGTTGTTTAGCTGGTGACCCAACCATCTAAGTTAATGGCTCTTAGTGTTAAGGTTTCCTCTCTTTTAACTTGAACCATTCGTGGGTGGTATAAGCTACTTAAAGCCTATCAGCTTTTCACCTACCAGAGTTAATACCCATAATTTTTTCCCTTTCGAGAACCGTTCCTGACGCTCCAACCAACTCCGTCCAGCCACCGCCTTGGCTCCGTCACCGCCACCACCGTTGGCTTCCCCGTCAAACCCCGACCAAAACCTCCATAACCACGCGTCGTCCCGTTGCCCCAACGCCGTGAAATCGCGATCGTAGCTGCCGGAAATTGCATCTATTTCGTCTGATTCCTGGCGCATACGTCGTCCGTTCAAGAAGCGAACGCCGGATCTGTGCTCACGGCATGGAGGCGAGAAAAACCCCAAGGTTTCGTGTCCAACCGACACCGGAAAAGCCTTCGTCGGAGCTACGTAAGTTCCGGCGACCTTTTGTTTTTCGCGAGGATTTTCGGCCTATTTTTCCGGCTTGTTTCGTGTTAATAGCGTGGGTTGTAACCGCGATTTCATTCTCTGTGTTTTTCTGGCAGGATTGCGACTAGTGGCATCTCCGGTGACCATTTTCCGGTGACCGTTCGACGACCCTGGAAATTTTAGGGTAAGAACCGGTTTGAACCGGCCTGAACCGGTCGGCCCATGACCCAGACCCGAACCGTCTCGACCCGACCTGCCTCTGACCCGCATCTGAGCCGACTAAGTCAACTCGCCCGAGTTGACTCAGTGAGTTAACTCATCGAGTCAACTCAGTTGACCTTGTCTGACGACGTCATGCTAACGTCAGCGTTGACTTGGTTGCTGACGTCAGCGTTGACTTTGACCAAAAAGTCAAAATTTTCCGAAAAGCCCTATCTTTTGTTGTTCGACGTTCTGAGTCCGTTTTTGAAATCTGTTTTGCGAAATTCCAACCTGAAAGCCTCCAAATTTGACCATGAATGCGATATTGCTTATATGTATTTAATTTTGGTTAAGAGCTCTCTGAATAAGGACTGAAATGTGAATCTATGTTATTGAAGGTATCGAAGTATCCTTAAATTCGAGATGTTGGGGGCCGTCGAATCTTGGGATCGAGTGCGATCGAATGAGGTGTCATGAATCAACTGTTGTAGCTCGGAACTAAGGTAATACACTACTACCCCTTGTATGCTTTATGAACATGTTGATATTCAGTTAACGCACGCATGCTTATAACGATGTATACTGTAAATCCTGCTTAAATTGAATCAGATTCGAGCAATAAGTATGGATATTAATAAGACCAAATTATCCGAAAAAGATTACTAATGGGCTAAGAGTATCAGAAGTTCTAATAGTTAAAATTCAGTTAATCCGCAACTCAATCAACAGTGTGTAAGAATCGAGGCCCAAGATACGGAGTGAGAGATATTAATTATAAAATTACAAAAATGCCCTTAGAGCATAAGTATGACTAAACTACCCCTCTAATAAAGGAAATGGCCCTAAATCTGCATTCGACCTGATTGTGCAACTTACACTACCTAAGATGTATGCTTTAATGGAAAGACTTCGGCATCATTATGCAATACGTGTGAAACAAACTTGGATAATCCCTCAAACTTTGTATAACACATGAATGAGAATTCTCTGGAAATATCATTGAAATCCTAAGTCGATCCCTATGACAGTATCGAGTGAATTAAATGGGAATGATTATAATGACCAAAAAGACAGTAGTGCCCTCGAGCACCGAAATGTCTACCCATTAGAATGACGTTTATACCTTTAGGTTCTGAAATGAATGGATCGTTTGTAAATGTCGGAGAGATTAGGACGACTTAATCTCTACCGAATACGTGAAGAATGGAGGTTCTGAATTGGTAATTCAAAAAAATGGCGGCTTTATCCCAAATTTCCAAAATGACCAGAATACCCCTTCTTGTTAAATAGGTGGTTATACACAGTGAAATCTTGAAATGTTCTAATAGGACTTAAATGGCTTAAGTACCCCTATGGGTTATGAAAAACGACTCGTGTACGTCCATCGCTTACCATACCAAGGTAAGGTAGGAATATTCGCAAGGATGGTATGTTTGGTTACCCAAAGCTAAGCCTTATAGTGAAGTGTGAATGTGATCGTTCAGGCATACGATGCAGTCGGTGTTGTTAAAACACGCAAATTGCTTACATCTGAATGTTGATTAATACTGTCATGTTGGGATATGTTGCTTTAAACGTATTTTTAGAGGCTTGATTAACCGTTGGAGCTCTTAAGTATTACAATTGCCATTATATTATGACTGTGCTATACCATAAGATTTTCATGTCAGTTAAATAATTAAAATACCATGCTAGCCTAAATGATCAAAAACATTCCTAGAAATATCCGATAACTTAAAAGACTTTGTAGAAATACTTGAATGACTGGATTGAAAAGGATGAGAAAACAGCTTCTCTGAGTACTGTGAACCACTGTTTGTCTATTGTCGGTATAATCTACCAAATTACCCATTAGCATCCAAATAACCATAATACCCTCGTGGCTTAAATTATTGAATCGTTCACGATGTTTTTGAATTCAAAGAACTTAATGCATAAATTACTAGAATACCTGATCCGAGTAAAAAGTTTAATGTGTCTCATCCTGCAAATATCAAGTAACTCTGAGAAATAAGATTGTTCCATCTAGTGTGTTCCGTGTGTGCTACATTTCTGTTTTGCTTGTTCACTTGAATATACTTATTTGGACATAGATATGAAAATGTATGATTTATGAGATAATTGCTGAACTAAGGACATGACTACCTTTTTGTTAAAGCATGATTATATTCTTGTTGAAAGCATGACTATTCTGTTGCAAGCATGATTGTTGTTTGAGAACATAGTTGTGTTATATCAGATAGCATGCCCCATGTCTGATCTGGAATTAAAATATCTGATTTCTGGTTGATGTGATTAAACATATGTCTGCTATCTGAATTCTGATGCCTATGTATATTGAACAAAATTGTACTGCTTGGGGTATATTCTTGGGATATGATTTGAAGTGTCTGCAAGTACAGCCCTGATCCAGCTGGTAAATCCTTCTGTTAAGCTCCTACACCCACGGGCCTAGGGTAAGTCTTTCTGGACCTAAGGCATTCCCTTAGGTAGGCTCTTATGCCTCAGGCCTAGGGTAAGACCTTCTGTATGCAGTTCAGGGGAATTGCATTTTGGAGTTCGGTTTGAGGGTAGTTCTTGTAAACTTCTGTATGAACATTGAACATCTGCATATTATCTGTTATGTGCTCATATGATATGATGTTAAGTACTTATGTATGTTCGATCTGCAACTTGTTGAAACACATTAGGCTTCATGATTTAACTTCTCCAACCCGCCACTCTGTTGATTCTTTGAACAATAAGCTCTCTCTTAATACTCAGTAACATAGAAAGAACAAACCTTGTTGTCCTCAAGAATAGTGCTTAACTTTATATCTGCATGTGCTTATAGCATCTTCTGGTAGTTTTGTATTACTGAGCTTTCCCAAGCTCATGTTGTTTTTTTTACCATCTCAGGGTAAAAGATCAGACAAGTTGCCTCTATTCAACGTCGGTATGGGAGTTTCTTCGGCTCGACATGGAGTATATTATCTATGTAACTAGGGGGCATGTTTGTCGTGTTTGTATTATATAAATGAGTCTGAAACTTATTTTCACAACTTGTATCATAATTGTTTTATCGTTTTGAACGATTTATGAAATTGTATTTTTAAATCAGATATTTGATTTATGATTTTAAAGGTTTAACTATATGTTTATTTGAAATCTTATCGTGGGTCGCCCTGGTGACCCTAATGTGACTTCTTAGGATCTGTACTAATGCTTTGGCGGGTCTAGGGGGTTACAACTTTAGTATAGGTTAAGCTTTACGTATAAGACCTATGAGCTTAGATTAGAGACTTGTTTGTTGAAAAACTCTCTTCACTAAAATAACATATACTTAATAAAATTTAAATCCTCAAATAGGAATAAAAATGTAGAGATCCATAGGATTGATAGTTTCAAATAAATAAAATCTTCAACGAATAAAGATTCTATGTTTATTTGAAAAGTGAGACTTAATTAATGTGGTGTCTTATCAAACGGGAATGACGGGTTAGCGCCAAAAGTGTTGGCAGTGATTAAAGTTCATTTCTTGGGCGATAAGATCGTTAAAATAGACTTATTTTCATTAAACGGACAAATAAAATCGAACATTCATGAACTTGCAAATTCCAGTTTTGAAAACGTTTTTGAAATCAAATAGGTAACAATTTTTGGGCGTCGTGGGATCCTAACCATTCCTCACGCGTAACCGACTCCGAACTTATTTTCTGGTTTTCATAGACCAAAACCGTTGTTTTAATAAATAAAATATTTTATTAAAATAACTCTTCTTTAAAGTTATCTAATCACATTTTTTCAAAAAGATTGGTGGCAACTCCGTGTTTTTAAAATTTTTAAAAAAGTCGGGCTCGAAAGGGTACCGACAAAAAAGCATGACATCACAACAGTTAGGAGTGAATATTCAATAAAAAGAAAGGTGTATAGCCAACCTTTTGTGCTTCCGTGGCAACTAATAGTGTTGGATTAACTCCATTATTGATAGGTGACAAAAAGAATTATTCAAGAAGCATGGCGTTGAAAAAGTTAGGAGTGAATGATGGATTGAAAAGAAAGGTGTATATAGTCAACCTTTTGTACTTCCAAAGCAACTGATAGTGTTGGGTTAACTCAATTATTAATAGGTGACAAATATATAGGCAATTTTAGGTGAATAATCCTTTTTTTAATTATTTGGGAAAATGGCTCCCAAAAAATATTATTTGGCGAAATGACCCCCAAACCTGCCACGTCGGTGGACCTCGCGTTATGTAGGAGGCGAGGTCGGATATCGCGTTCTGCACAACGCGATTTCCGTCTATGTGGCCTTGTTGTTTGTGTTAACGGTTTTACACTACCTCGCGTTTTGCAGAATGCGAGGTCCACGAGAATTTGAAAGGGCGACTGAATATGTCGCACAGACCTCGCGTTCTGCAGGACGCGAGTTCTGTGCAAAGATGGCCTGAAGAACAAGGGAAAACAAGTGTGGGTAGGCCTGTTCGAGCCCAATTTCGGGCGTGTAAATCGTATATTTTTAGCGATCATCGAGTTTGGGGTCGTAGTACTGGAAATTCTCTATCGTATGATACCAACATGGTTAATTTCCGTCCATTCTACAATGGTTTAAAATGGATTCGAAAACCCTATGTTATCATCATTTTTTTGAATGAAGTTGCATTTCAACAAATGTCGATTTTCGGTTCAGTAATCCCATAAAATTTATTCAAAACTGAAATTAAATAAACATTTTAAAGTTTAATTGTAATAGGTAAACAAAATTATAATACGGCATTATAAAAATCAAATGTGTGGAATATAAATATTAAAAACATAAGTACAAACCAGTAAAAGAAAAGACTAAAAATGCATATGTCCACCTGTTCTGCAGTCGGGTGGATGACGATCACGAGCCGGATACCTCCGTCCATCATGTGGTGGTCCCTGGTCCCCATCATCCTGACCATCGTGTGCGATATGCGGATCTGTGTTGGGCCCAGGCAGGGAGTAAAACAAGCTACCCATCGGCGTACTCTCCACAATGCGAAAGTCATACTGAGATGGCAACTGTGGATAATTGATAAGCTGAAGGTCAGTCGTGGGCGTATGGGGATGATAGGCATCGGAGGAGCCGAACTGGGGTGGAGGCATCGTCTGCTGGAAACTCGATGGACCGCTATAAGTATGAAATGATGCGACAAAAGATGATGCCCCTCCAGTGTCATGTCATGGTCTCGGACCACGCTGCGTCGACTGCCTCTAGCTCTGGCTCTGGGTCACTCGACGGCTGCCGCGTGGGCGGTTTTAGGGTTGCTGGGGAAGCCCTGCATCGCGCTCGGCCCGAGTAAGGATATGCGGCATCCCATTGACCCTATACCACTGGTGGTAATTGAAAGCGACCGAATCGGCCCCTTCCATAATTTGTTGGAGAAGGAGTGGGCTTTGGGCAAATCGATTATCCCAAATCACTATCCAAGGAGCGTGGTACTCGGACCAGTCAACCTCCGTCTTCCCCTGGCGCGTAAGATTGTGGAAGCGGTCCATATTTTGCAGAACGGCTGGAACATTTTGGAAGAACCTGAACTGTCGGAGAACCCTATCCATAGCATGCCACACGACAATTTTGTAGTTGAGCAGCGGCACGACGGAAACCCAGAGCTGTTGGTCACGCAGAATATCCGGTGGAGTAATCTGTCGAATCTCCTCTGAAGCGTAGGGCCTCCACACGAACTAAAAAAATGAAAACGTTTCTAACGGTTATATGAAATATTATTGGAAAAAATAGTATGAAAAACTTCAAATTAATTTCTGAATTACCTCTTCCTCCGTCAAGCTATCGAAAGCATGCCTGAATTCTTTTTGGGAGTTCGGCAGGCCGATGTGGGTCAGTTTGCCGCTCCACCTAGAAATAATGAAAAAAAAATCGTTAAATAAAATAATTTAAAAATAAAAAAATATAGTAGATTACGTAGTACCTCCGTAGAAGCGGAAATAACATAGCGGTGGGTTGTCTAAGCTGTGGTCTCAAAATAGGCATCTAAAACCAAACCCAAGCCTGTAGGAGTAAACAACATCCTCCCATCGATGATCTTGAGGCGTCAACGTTTCTGCAGAGGTCTCTGTAAAGAAACGCCAAGACAGCTGATCCCCAAGATTTTCTGTCACATCCCAAAAATTGGTCTAGTTGGAATTAGGTTCCAATGACCGAGTATTTTATATCGGTTCTATAAGTTATTCGATCTTATTAGGATATTTGGGGTTAAGTTCTAGCAATCGAATATTTTTTATTTCGATTATAAGTTGGTTTGATATTGTTTCTAAATCAAAATAATAAGTATTCATATTGGTTATTATTATTATTATTATTATTATTATTATTATTATTATTATTATTATTATTATTATTATTATTATTATTATTTATTAAAAAAAGGGGGCCAGGGGACCCACGGCCAACTCCTTCAATTTGAAGGAATTGCCGTGGGCAATTCCCACGTAAGTGGGATTACACGACCACTTAAAAGGGTGAGTAAGCCCTTGCGTGGCTTATTTTTAAGGGCATAAGCCCACGTGGAGTTGAGTTAATGAATGAGGGGGGATTCGATCAAGTGTATAAATAGGGGGCAGCAAGTATATATATGTGAGGGATGGTGCACAAGTAAGAAAGAAAAATAAGGAGTCAGTGAAGAAACGATAATTAGGTGGTTCAGTATTAGATTGGTGGTCCGATATGTTCGATATAGTAATATCGAATCTCCTTGTTGGTAAGTATGAGTAAGTATTGCATATTGAGCATTAGAAATTGATTATTTGATATAAGTTTACCTCTATTGAATTACCATTATTGATATTGATGTGTAAATATTGCTATTGAAATATCGTTGTTGAACTATTGAGTATTGAACCTTGGATTCGAGAGTATTGGATACAATTGGCATGTCATAGAATTCATGAGCTCATTGGTACGGGTATTGGGCTTCGGCCATTGGTGCGGCGTAGGGATGTGTTGTGTATTGGTCAATTGGTGCGGCGGAGGGATTATGACACGACCATTATTGTTGGTGATGTGGTGGAATTCGCGTATCCAAATACTGTTGAATCGGTCCAAGGGAAAAATATTGATTATTGATATTGCTTTTGTTATGATTTCATAACATGTCTTTCATTTATAATATGTATATAGATTGCTTATGTGAAATGTGCCATTAAATATGCCATTGAAGTATGCAACATTGCATAACATGCTCATTCATTGTTATTGGCTACCTCACTTGGACTATGTAAGTCTAATGCATTCATTTGCATAACATTTCAGGTTAAGGAAAGTAACGGATCGAGATCGGGATTAGTTGGAAGATCGGCAAGTCACTACAAGCTAAGAGTAATGTGTTTTGTCCTTATGAACTCCTAGTATGGTGGCAAAGTAGTTAAAGTAATTATACTAGTCTTGTGGCCCTACTATTGTGTATATGTTGCCTATGTTTTGTATAAGGTTTTAAAGCTATAATGACTTTTGAGTTAGTAATAAAATTTACATATTTGATACTAAAATATTGGTTTAAAAAGTTTAAGATTTATGTCTCCGATCTCCGTTTTGTTTTTCGGTAGCGCTCTCCGACCCGGTTCTCTACCAGGCCGGGAAGGGGGCGTTACATTTGTGGTATCAGAGCTAGAGTTTAGTCGGTTCTGGACTAAATCTATGCATGTCTGTATTGTTTATTATGTTACTTTGCCACCTATGAGTTATTTATGGAGTATTGTGACTTGCCGACTAATCCGATCTCTTTATGTTTAGATGTCTAAATTCAGTCAGGTTCATATAGATGAGCGTATTCTTGTCGGAGAAAATTCGAGGACGAATTTTCTTTAAAGGGGGAGAGAGTTGTCACATCCCAAAAACTGGTCTAGTCGGATTTAGGTTCCGATGACCGTGTATTTTATATCGGTTCTATAGGTTATTCGATCTTATTAGGATATTTGGGGTTAAGCTCTCGCAATCGAATATTTTAAATTTCGATTATATGTTGGTTTGATATTGTTTCTAAATCAAAATAGTAAGTATTCATATTGGTTATTATTATTATTATTATTATTATTATTATTATTATTATTATTAATTAATTAATTAATTAATTAAAAAAAGGGCGCCATGGGACCCACGGCCAACTCCTTCAATTTGAAGGAATTGCCGTGGGCAATTCCCACGTAAGTGGTATTACACGACCACTTAAAAGGGTGAGTAAGCCCTTGCGTGGCTTATTTTAAGGGCATAAGCCCACGCGGAGTTGAGTTAATGAATGAGGGGGGATTCGATCAAGTGTATAAATAGGGGGCAGCAAGTATATATATGTGAGGGATGGTGCACAAGTAAGAAAGAAAAATAAGGAGTTAGTGAAGAAACGATAATTAGGTGGTTCAGTATTAGATTGGTGGTCCGATATGTTCGATATAGTAATATCGAATCTCCTTGTTGGAAAGTATGAGTAAGTATTGCATATTGAGCATTAGAAATTGATTATTTGATATAAGTCTACCTCTATTGAATTACCGTTATTGATATTAATGTGTCAATATTGCTATTGAAATATCGTTGTTGAACTATTGAGTATTGAACCTTGGATTCGAGAGTATTGGATACAATTGGCATGTCATAGAATTCATGAGCTCATTGGTACGGGTATTGGGCTTCGGCCATTGGTGCGGCGTAGGGATGTGTTGTGTATTGGTCAATTGGTACGGCGGAGGGATTATGACACGACCATTATTGTTGGTGATGTGGTGGAATTCGCGTATCCAAATAGTGTTGAATCGGTCCAAGGGAAAAATATTGATTATTGATATTGCTTTTGTTATGATTTCATAACATGTCTTTCATTTATAATATGTATATAGATTGCTTATGTGAAATGTGCCATTAAATATGACATTGAAGTATGCAACATTGCATAACATGCTCATTCATTGTTATTGGCTACCTCACTTGGACTATGTAAGTCTAATGCATTCATTTGCATAACATTTCAGGTTAAGGAAAGTAACGGATCGAGATCGGGATTAGTTGGAAGATCGGCAAGTCACTACAAGCTAAGAGTAATGTGTTTTGTCCTTATAAACTCCTAGTATGGTGGCAAAGTAGTTAAAGTAATTATACTAGTCTTGTGGCCCTACTATTGTGTATATGTTGCCTATGTTTTGTATAAGGTTTTAAAGCTATAATGACTTTTGAGTTAGTAATAAAATTTACATATTTGATACTAAAATATTGGTTTAAAAAGTTTAAGATTTATGTCTTCGATCTCCGTTTTGTTTTTCGGTAGCGCTCTCCGACCCGGTTCTCTACCAGGCCGGGAAGGGGGCGTTACATTTGTGGTATCAGAGCTAGAGTTTAGTCGGTTCTGGACTAAATCTATGCATGTCTGTATTGTTTATTATGTTACTTTGCCACCTATGAGTTATTTATTGAGTATTGTGACTTGCCGACTAATCCGATCTCTTTATGTTTAGATGTCTAAATTCAGTCAGGTTCATATAGATGAGCGTATTCTTGTCGGAAAAAATTCGAGGACGAATTTTCTTTAAAGGGGGAGAGAGTTGTCACATCCCAAAAACTGGTCTAGTCGGAATTAGGTTCCGATGACCGAGTATTTTATATCGGTTCCATAGGTTATTCGATCTTATTAGGATATTTGGGGTTAAGCTCTAGCAATCGAATATTTTTTATTTCGATTATAAGTTGGTTTGATATTATTTCTAAATCAAAATAATAAGTATTCATATTGGTTATTATTATTATTATTATTATTATTATTATTATTATTATTATTATTATTATTATTATTATTATTATTATTATTATTATTATTATTATTATTATTATTATTATTATTATTATTATTATTATTTATTAATTAAAAAAAGGGGGCCATGGGACCCACGGCCAACTCCTTGAATTTGAAGGAATTGCCGTGGGCAATTCCCACGTAAGTGGGATTACACGACCACTTAAAAGGGTGTGTAAGCCCTTGCGTGGCTTATTTTTAAGGGCATAAGCCCACGCGGAGTTGAGTTAATGAATGAGGGTGGATTCGATCAAGTGTAAAAATAGGGGGCATCAAGTATATATATGTGAGGGATGGTGCACAACTAAGAAAGAAAAATAAGGAGTCAGTGAAGAAACGATAATTAGGTGGTTCAGTATTAGATTGGTGGTCCGATATGTTCGATATAGTAATATCGAATCTCTACCAACGTCGGGGTAAGCTTAAATCCTTGGTTGGTCTAAGTTTCGATATCGAATTTGATTAATATTTTCATATTTATTCGAATTTGTCTTTTCGGTCCTAACCGATTCCTATTTAACCTAGTCCAAGAAATCGATAAAGGACGACCATCAACCAAGGGAAAAGGTGATGTTATACGGGAACCCTAATATCGAGGTGAGCGTAGATGCATTTGTCTCGGGTGACACGGTGTCATTCCGATCTTTGTTTCTATGTTATGATATGTGAGTGTAGTCGGAGTCTCGGAAGTAGGCGAGGAGCCTTTCCGAATTCATCGTTATTGATTTTGTTTGTTTTACTAACCATTAAATTAAGGGAATTTCCATAAAGCATTATTGAAATCCTTGTTGGTAAGTATGAGCAAGTATTGCATATTGAGCATTAGAAATTGATTATTTGATATAAGTCTACCTCTATTAAATTACCGTTATTGATATTGATGTGTAAATATTGCTATTGAAATATCATTGTTGAACTATAGAGTATTGAACCTTGGATTCGAGAGTATTGGATACAATTGGCATGCCATAGAATTCATGAGCTCATTGGTACGGGTATTGGGCTTCGGCCATTGGTGCGACGGAGGGATGTGTTGTGTATTGGTCCATTGCTGCGGCGGAGGGATTATGACACGACCATTATTGTTGGTGATGTGGTGGAATTCGCGTATCCAAATACTGTTGAATCGGTCCAAGGGAAAAATATTGATTATTGATATTGCTTTTGTTATGATTTGATAACATGTCTTTCGTTTATAATATGTATATAGATTGCTTATGTGAAATGTGCCATTGAAGTATGCAACATTTCATAACATGCTCATTCATTGTTATTGGCTACCGCAGTTAGACTATGTAAGTCTAATGCATTCATTTGCATAACATTTCAGGTTAAGGAAAGTAACGGATCGAGATCGGGATTAGTTGGAAGATCGGCAAGTCACTACAAGCTAAGAGTAATGTGTTTTGTCCTTATGAACTCCTAGTATGGTGGCAAAGTAGTTAAAGTAATTATACTAGTCTTGTGGCCCTACTATTGTGTATATGTTGCCTATGTTTTGTATAAGGTATCAAAGCTATAATGACTTTTGAGTTAGTAATAAAATTTTCATATTTGATACTAAAATATTGGTTTAAAAAGTTTAAGATTTATGTCTCCGATCTCCGTTTTGTTCTTCGGTAGCGCTCTCCGACCCGGTTCTCTACCAGGCCGGGAAGGGGGCGTTACATTTGTGGTATCAGAGCTAGAGTTTAGTCGGTTCTGGACTAAATCTATGCATGTCTGTATTGTTTATTATGTTACTTTGCCACCTAGGAGTTATTTATTGAGTATTGTGACTTGCCGACTAATCCGATCTCTTTATGTTTAGATGTCTAAATTCAATCAGGTTCATATAGATGAGCGTATTCTTGTCGGAGAAAATTCGAGGACGAATTTTCTTTAAAGGGGGAGAGAGTTGTCACATCCCAAAAACTGGTCTAGTCGGATTTAGGTTCCGATGACCGAGTATTTTATATCGGTTCTATAGGTTATTCGATCTTATTAGGATATTTGGGGTTAAGCTCTAGCAATCGAATATTTTAAATTTCGATTATAAGTTGGTTTGATATTGTTTCTAAATCAAAATAGTAAGTATTCATATTGGTTATTATTATTATTATTATTATTATTATTATTATTATTATTATTATTATTATTATTATTATTTATTAATTAAAAAAAGGGGGCCATGGGACCCACAGCCAACTCCTTCAATTTGAAGGAATTGCCGTGGGCAATTCCCACGTAAGTGGGATTACACGACCACTTAAAAGGGTGAGTAAGCCCTTGCGTGGCTTATTTTTAAGGGCATAAGCCCACGCGGAGTAGAGTTAATGAATGAGGGGGGATTCGATCAAGTGTATAAATAGGGGGCAGCAAGTATATATATGTGAGGGATGGTGCACAAGTAAGAAAGAAAAATATGGAGTCAGTGAAGAAACGATAATTAGGTGGTTCAGTATTAGATTGGTGGTCCGATATGTTCGATATAGTAATATCGAATCTCTGCCAACGTCGGGGTAAGCTTAAATCCTTGGTTGGTCTAAGTTTCGATATCGAATTTGATTAATATTTTCATATTTATTCGATATTGTCTTTTCGGTCCTAACCGATTCCTATTTAACCTAGTCCAAGAAATCGATAAAGGACGACCATCAACCAAGGGAAAAGGTGATGTTATACGGGAACCCTAATATCGAGGTGAGTGTAGATGCATTTGTCTCGGGTGACACGGTGTCATTTCGATCTTTATTTCTATGTTATGATATGTGAGTGTAGTCGGAGTCTCGGAAGTAGGCGAGGAGCCTTTCCGAATTCATCGTTATTGATTTCGTTTGTTTTACTAACCATTGAATTAAGGGAATTTGCATAAAGCATTATTGAAATCCTTGTTTGTAAGTATGAGTAAGTATTGCATATTGAGCATTAGAAATTGATTATTTGATATAAGTCTACCTCTACTGAATTACCGTTATTGATATTGATGTGTAAATATTGCTATTGAAATATTGTTGTTGAACTATTGAGTATTGAACCTTGGATTCGAGAGTATTGGATACAATTGGCATGCCATAGAATTCATGAGCTCATTGGTACGGGTATTGGGCTTCGGCCATTGGTGCGGCGGAGGGATGTGTTGTGTATTGGTCAATTGGTGCGGCGGAGGGATTATGACACAACCATTATTGTTGGTGATGTGGTGGAATTCGCGTATCGAAATACTGTTGAATCAGTCCAAGGGAAAAATATTGATTATTGATATTGCTTTTGTTATGATTTCATAACATGTCTTTCATTTATAATATGTTTATAGATTGCTTATGTGAAATGTGCCATTAAATATGCCATTGAAGTATGCAACAATGCATAACAAGCTCTTTCATTGTTATTGGCTACCTCAGTTAGACTATGTAAGTCTAATGCATTCATTTGCATAACATTTCAGGTTAAGGAAAGTAACGGATCGAGATCGAGATTAGTTGGAAGATCGGCAAGTCACTACAAGCTAAGAGTAATGCGTTTTGTCCTTATGAACTCCGAGTATGGTGGCAAAGTAGTTAAAGTAATTATACTAGTCTTGTGGCCCTACTATTGTGTATATGTTGCCTATGTTTTGTATAAGGTTTTAAAGCTATAATGACTTTTGAGTTAGTAATAAAATTTACATATTTGATACTAAAATATTGGTTTAAAAAGTTTAAGATTTATGTCTCCGATCTCCGTTTTGTTTTTCGGTAGCGCTCTCCGACCCGGTTCTCTACCAGGCCGGGAAGGGGGTGTTACATTTTCTTCCAGACTCATTTAAATCAGTAAGATGACGAAGCCACATCACGTGCACCTTTGTGCGCGATTTGTCTGGCATTAATATCCCGCCAATAATGCGCAAGATGTGGGCACGCGCGCACCGCTGTGAAAATAAAGATTTAATAAAGACATCCTAATAAAAAAAGTGTAACTTCATCCTAAATTTAATAAAGGCATCCAAAAAAATTAGTAAATGCATCCTAATTTGCAAATATATATACGCGAGTTCATCCTAAATATTTAATAAAGACATCCTAAATATTTAATAAAGAAATCCTAATTTTCAAGTAAATATTTGTAATTGCATCCTAAATTTATTAAAAGGATCCTAAATATTTAATAAAGGCAACCTAAAAATTTCATAAACCATCGTAATGTTGAAATAAATATTTGTAATTTCATCATAAATTTAATAAAAGCATATTAAATATTTAATAATGGCATCCTAATTTTTAAATAGAAAAAATACCTGAAGTGTAACTTCATCCGCATCGGGAGGAGGAGTTCTAAATTGAGTCTCCAAATATGATAGGTCGATTTTTCCACCGTCCCACACTTCTTCAGGGGCATCACGCCCATTTGTTCAGCAAATAGAGTTGGTCAATGGGTGAACGCTACACCCGTAATAACGATGTCGTCTGTAGGCAACCCCAGAATGTAGGCAATATCCTCCAACGTGATTGTTGTCTCGCCAATTGGAAGATGAAACGTGTGCGTCTCGAGCCTCCACCTTTCTATCAGCGCGCTGATCAACGATGGTTTTACCTTCACCCCCTATATTCCGTGCTATGTGGCCAAAACCGGCGCGCTGAATCCACTCTATAACAGCATCAACGGGTGTGGTGTTGATACAGTTAAGGTAACATTGTAAATTACGTTTGTATCCCTTCAAAAAAATAAAATAGTTAGTAAAATAAAAAATTTAATTAAATAAAAAAATTTAAAAATTAATAGGAAAAAGTAATACCTCTTGAGTTGTTCTCCAATAATGATTGCAGTGATTCGCCTCGTTGCGTAATAAGGGCTCCATTATATCGAATGAAATATAAAAGTTGTCGATAATTTGTTGTAAAAAAGCTAAAGAACTCACGTTCTGTGGTTGATATTGGGGGCAGGGCCTCTAATTTATAGAAGACCTCGCGCCTTTTGGGATGCGATGTTAATGAACCTCGTGTTCTGTAGAACGCGATATTCATATACCTCACGTCCTATAGAACACGAGGTTCATTGAAAAGGCGCGTCACGGAACAGACGCGTGAACTGAACGGTCAGAAGTGACCTCGCATCCTATAGAACGCGAGTTTCTAAAGACCTCGCGTTCTACAGGACGCGAGGTCGTGGGGTTTTTTAAAAGAAGACTTCCCAGCCGGGAAAATCATTTAATAATAATAATAATAATAATAATAATAATAATAATAGAAATAATAATAATAATAATAATAATTATTATTATTATTATTATAATAAAAACAATAATAATCATAGTAATAATAATAATAATAACAATAATAATCATAATAATAATTATAATAATAGTAATAATAATAATAATATTAGTATTATTATTAATAATAATAATCATAGTAATAATAATAATAATAATAATAACAATAACAATAATAATAATAATAATAATAATAATAATAATAATAATTTTAATTTTAATATTAATAATAATCATAGTAATAATAATAATAATAATAAACATAATAATAATAATAATAATAATAATAATAATAATAATAATAATAATAATAATAATAATAATAATAATAATAATAATAATAATAATACCAACAACAATAATCATAAAACTAATAATAATAAAAAGCAGAATAAAATTATTTTTAGTAATTATAGTAAATAATAATAATAATAATAATAATAATAATAATAATAATAATAATAATAAATGTATTTAAGTATATAATAATAATAATACACAATATGTTGTCATTAGTAACTACAAATAACGACATAGCGCAATATTTGGGAAATTAGTTTGAAAAAAACTTCCCAAATACGCGTTATGTTGCCATTAGTAGCTGCAATTGAAAACTGCTTACATGAATACAGGAAAAAATTTCGGTGGGTGCTCCTTGCCTCCGCAAGAGCTTGCTACTTATAGAGGGAGGTGAATCTGCTGACGTGGCAATCTCGCGTTCTGTAGGACGCGAGGTCCTATGAACCTCGCGTTGTACAGAACGCGAGATCGTTTAGATGTTGGTATATATATATATATATGCACGACGATGGATTTTCGTAACCAGTTAAGTTTTTCTCAGTTGAATATGAGTTCGTGTCATGCTGTGTTTTTTGCAGTTGAAATTTTTTTGTCTGAAATATTGTTCCTTTATGATAGTTGGAGTTCACTTAAAGATTTGTGTTCCGCGGGGTTCATTGAATAATATTTACCGACATATCGCAATATTTGGGAGGTTGTGGGCGGCTGCGTCCCCTTCAATGGAAGCTTTTGTAGCCGTCGTCGAGAGGATCCTCGGCTACAGTTTTGAAACGAAACGACTTTTAGAAGCGAGGGCGGATTCAAATCGACCATGTTGCATATGTAGCCCTATTTTGCGAATGCGGCCGGTGCCGATTACATTTGCTAATGTGGATCAAAGCTGCTACCATTTCAGAAGAAATCTGATTATCGCGCTCTGCTTCTTTCACTCGAGACCTCTATCACATTTTCCCACCGACATTTCGCAATATTTGGGGAGCTTGTGGGCGGCTGCCATTTACCGCCAAGTAGTGCCTTGAGAGTTTCTAGTAAAACTTTCGAGTCACTTCTTGGGGACTTTTCTCTGAAATTGGCAGCTTGCCCGCACAATCTGCAAAAAGTCCGGAGATAAAGAAGTGATTACAAAGACCAGACCTTTGCTTTCTTTTCTAAGCAGACCTCCAATCACATTTGCCCACCGGACTATTTTGCATATAGTGTTTCGACTTTTGTAGATATTTTATCGAGTTGTCTCAATTTACTTATTAAAGAATACATGTTAAAAGTTTTGTTAAATGAAATGCGAATTTAAAGTTTTCATTCGAGTTAAATTTACTTATGTTGCGTTTTTTCTTTACTATAAATACCCACGAATTCCACCATCATTTAATATAAATATCAAACAATTCCACCATCATTTCGAATGAACGATAACATAGACAATGTCACTTACGTTGGGAGCTAACGTTAAATAACTTACAGACATCGCCAATTGTCTGAAATATTCAAACATGTTTTCAATTATTCAAACATAACACGTGTATACAGTAGGACTATTATTAACTCTGAGAAAAGGGACCTCACGTTTCATATAACGCGAGGTCTGAAGAACCTCGCGTTCTACAGAACACGAGTTCACTTTGATTCTATGGAGATCAACACGCGAGTTTGATCTATGTATTTGCATGCGAATGGATTTTCGTAACCAGTATAAGTTTTTCATGATTTCCTGCATGAGTTAATGACTTGTAATTTTTTTGTATTTTCTCTTCGTTAATGAGTTAATACAGTTCAATCATGATTTTGTGTTCAGTTGGGTTGAGACCCCCGCATGATCCTTTGATTGAAGAATACTTACCGACATATCACAATATTTGGGAGCGTGTGGTCGTCTGTCATTGTTCGTCAAGAAGTGCCTAGAGAGTTTCCAATAAACTTTTCTAGAGCCTCTCGAGGAATATTTTGTGAAATTCGCCGCTTCCCCTAACCATCTAGGAGACTCTTTTCTGAAGTCCAGGGTCAAAGAAGCAAGGGCGGATTCAGATCGACCAGAGTGAAAGAAGACGGTGCCGATTATATTTCTCCACCTGGATTTTTTGCATATACTGTTTTGTAAATATTGTATCCAGTTGTCTTAATTTACTTATTAACGAATACTTGTTGAAAGTTGAAAGTTTTGTTAGATGAAATGCGAAATAAAGTTTTGATTCGACTTAAATTTACTTATGTGGTGTTTTTCTTTTACTATAAATACCCACGAATTCCACCATCATTTACTCATTCCAAATTCTCTCTAAACACCCAATCTTTGCTCCCCTTATGGCAAAATTTCAGGCAACATTTTATTTTCTCGATACTTATTTTGAGTCAACAATCACCGGCAAAATGTCACTGAAAGATTTAATACAGTTGACAACAATCGAGGTTAGTAAACACACCGACAAACAAATTTCTTCCTTGGAATGTTGAATCCCAACACCGTCAGTAAACGAAACGCATTACGTTATGAAGCTTACGAACGAAACAGACGTTCGTAACATGTATGACCGGCTCAATTCCGTTGGAGCTAGAGACGTCAATTTAAATGTTAAGTTTGATGAGGTCAACACCGACGAAGGTAGTACGTCTGCACCCGTACAACCTGCTCCGAACACTGAACACGCACCGTCTTCACCGGATATTGATGCGGCTGCGGACGAGCTGCAGCTTTTTATGTACAGACGTAGACAAAGAAAACAACAGCTGATCGAAGAACTAAACCTAAGTTCAGACGTGTCCACTAACTACGATGATTCGGATTAACCATAAACTTCTAAAATTATCTTCCAATTATGTTATATGACGTCTTATTTCATCCTTTATTAATGTTCAACGGACCTCGCGTTATGTAAAACTACTAGTATTCAATTATATTACTAAACTACAATTGTCTAAGTTATTCAATCATAAATCGAGTTCATAGTACGAGTTTTATTAATTCTGACATAATCTATGTCTCAATATATATAAAGGGACCTCGCGTTATGGCTGACTTGTAGTATTCAATTACATTACCAGACTACAATTGTCTCAATTATTCAAACATGTTCTCAATTACACAAACAGACAATGAGTACACAGTACGATTATTATAACTTCTGACGGAATATCTGCGAAAAAGCAATTAAAGCGACCTCGCGTTCTACAGAACGCGATATTCATAAGACCTCGCGTTGTGTAGAACGCGATGTCCTGCTTATCGCGTTGTGTAGAACGCGATGTTCGTTAAACCTGCATCCCGGGTAACTTTATCCCTTACTTGTCCAAAGTTAGGGGACTGCCTCCCGGGCACCATTATCCCTGACTTGTCCATTATTTGCCTGCTTATCGGTTTTACGAAATGGACAAGCAAAGCTACCTCTCGGAATCATTGTTTGCCTTACACAACCGGATTCTCCGGGATTTCAAGTGGCAATAATTTTCCCTATATATGAAGCAAAACCATAAAACGTAAATATATGTTTCAATTGTCAAAACAATTCCTAAAAATTTTCAAGTATTAAAAATTCAGAAGTCTTTCACAAAATATTCAAATGGCCAGACGATGCGTTACTACTCTAGTTTACTACGATTGGTAGATATTCGAGGGTACCGAACTCGGCATCGTTTTTCACCACGAAGATCCGGTAACGCTAAAGATTCTGAGGAGATTATCATTCAAGAAGTTGGTAAAGGAACTGGAGGCAAATGTCCCTTATTTCGATAACCACCGTTTGTCCGACGTGAAGTATCGGGTGCCAACATCTATAGCCCATTAAGGTACTCTGTATGCCAAATTGCAGAAAATGCTGATGTGGACATGATGTTGGAAACCCACTTCGACTATTCATTGGGGGGCTCGAGCTGTATGCATCGTTCTCCGAGTCTAATCCAGTTATCCAAATACCAAGCTGGGGCCGGGCGAATTTTGACTTCGATCCGAATGCCAACGTTGATAGCCCGACTGCAAGTCTACGACGTGATTTTAACCTACTGTGCCAAGACAACGAGTTTGGTGCATCGTCATCTGCTCCTCCAAGGCAGTCGTGCGTAGCTAGTATCGGGTTCGACCTGAACCAACCCCCAAACAATGAATTTGATGCACCAACAAATGCATCTTACAATCCATACAATCCATACAATCCTTATAGTTTTGGGGGGAGGAAATGTCGGCTCTTTACATTGCGCACGACCATGAAGCATCATATGGCCGACACTCAATGTATGTCCCTGGCACCGACTACGGTCAACCATCTATGGCGAGACATTCTTCTTTTGGAGGTGACAGAGCGCCGTCTTCTTACGCTATGCACGACCATGATTCCTCATATGGACGACACTCAACGTATGTCCCTAGCACGGAGTACGTTCAACCATCTATGGGGGGACATTCTTCTTATGGTAATCTTGATTTTGGTCATGGAAATGCAGTTCGTGAGCGATCTCGTGAGAGGTCTCCCGATCATCGACCTCCATCCTCGCCTCCAAGGGTAGTGATCGACGAAGCTCTACTATTCCAGCTCCCGGAGGATGCTTCTGACGAAGAACCTATTAGAGAACCCGGGCCTGACGGAGACGAGCTGGGGTTATTCTATGATGAACCAGAAGACTTGACAGTTCTACCGGAAGACTACCGTTCCACCACCAGATTTCGACGAACAACCGACTGCCACCAACTTTCCTGTAGGCGCAACACCAATTTCTATGTTCCAGCCACCATCCCACTTCACAACGATTGATATGGATGCAATGGACGTCCCTGATTTTCCGCATGACGACACAATAGATGGTCGAGTCAACCGTTCTGATGGTGAACTGAGAATTGGTATGACGTTCTTCAAAAAGGATATTGCGGTGGCGGCAGTTCAGCAGTACAACCTTCGTCATAGTGTTGAGACGACAGTGGATAAAACCCAATCCAGATACTACAAGGCTTATTGCGTCCAAAAAAATCAAGGCTGTAAATGGAAAATTCGTATATAACAGTTGAAGAGGGCAGGCGACCGTTGGACAATAACAAAACTTAAGGGGCCCCATACATGCATCGTTCCTAGCCTCAACCAGGATCACAAGAACCTGGATGCAAAGTACCTCGCGGACATCTTTTCGACACTGGTGAAAACAAATCCCACTGTGTCGGTCCCCACATGTCAGGCTGCAGCTCTAGCTGTCACCGGCTACCGTCCTCAATATTCCAAAGCATGGTATGCAAGGAAGTGGGCCAAAGAGGAAATGTATGGCCGATGGGAGGAATCTTACAAAGAGTTGCGCCCGTGGCTTGATCTCCTGCAAAAACACATCCCTAGAATGGTTGTCAAACTTGATACGGTTCAAGCATACGAAAATGATCGTGTCGTCCGAGGTGTTTGTCAATTCCATCGGTTATTTTGGACTTTCCCCCAGTGCATCAACGCATTCAAGCACAGCAAACCGATGGTACAAATCGACGGCACATGGTTGTACGGAAGATATACACAGACCCTACTTCTAGCTATTGCACAGGACGACAATCGCAAATACGTTCCTGTTGCATTCGCAATCGTCCAGAAGGAGGATTTGGAGTCTTGGAAGTTCTTCCTTCGGAACCTACGAAAATATGTCCTTGATCCTGTAATACGAAGAAGGGATGAAGGGGTATGTGTTATTTCTGACAGAGGCACAGCGCTGTTGTGGGCGATACAAAATTTGGGTGACTATTGGAAGCCTCCATACATTCACCGCCGTTTTTGCTTGCGACACATAGCCGCAAACTACCTGCTGCAATACAAGAATCGTGATGAACGTCAAATGGTGCTCGATATGGGTACGTCCTTTATGTCATTTTTATTTACTATATTACTTGTTACTCGCTTTCATTTACGACCTTTTTGTATGTGTTTTTCGCCTATAACTATTCAACTGTCATCCCGTAGGCAACTCGCACTACAAACAAGAGGTGGCTGACCTGCTCGAGGAACTGAGAGCGAGAAACAAACATGGCGCAGAATACCTTGAAAAAATCCCAAAGGAAAAATGGCTTCGATCGTATGACGAGGGTAAACGTTATGGTCACATGACAACGAACTTGGCTGAGGCAGTGAACTCATCACTGAAGGGAGTGCGGCAGTTTCCTATCACTTCCATTGTCAAAGCGACCTATTATCGTTTGGCTACCCTTTTTGCAACCTTGGGAAGGCAAGCAACTGAGTACATGGCAGGTGGACACAAAGTCCATCCGGATTTCCGCACAAAACTGCATACTCAATTGGGCCAATCAAGACAGATGACTGCAACTCTCTTCTCGCGAGAAGGACACATGTTTCGTGTTGCAGATTTTTCCAGGCAATTGGAAGGCATTCAGCACAACGCGTACGTGGTAAATCTGAGGGAAAGAACCTGCGAGTGTGGAATTTTCCAAACATTCAAATACCTGTGCGCACACGCCATTGTTGCTTGCACTAATCAACGGATACAATATATGCATCTGGTTGATCCGGTATACTTACTCAAAACGGTGTTTAAGGTTTACGAAAAAGAGTTTCCTCCAATCGGAAATGAGGTTGATCCGAATGCTGTGGACACTGAACCGATCATATGCCCAGATCCAGCACTACTACGAGCCAAAGGACGTCCACGTTCTACAAGAATATACTGTGCCGAGGATATGGTCGAACATCGAGAAAAAACCGGACAAAGGAAGCATTGTAGTGTATGTAAAAATCCTGGACACACAGCTCCTAAGTGTCCTAATCGCTCAGCCCCTCGTCTTAATTAATTATTTTTAATTTGTATATGCGAGTTCGCCCATGACAATCGAATCAATAAAGTCAGGCTACTTCGATTTATACAGTACGCCATCTTATATTTTCAATCATTCAAAATTTTTTTTTTATGATAGTGTTTTTGAAGCAACTTTAAGTCAGTGTAGAATGGACGGAAATTGACCGTGTCAGTGTCATACGATAGAGAATTTCCAGTACTACAACCCCAAACTCGATGTTACCTAAAAATTTAAAATTTCTACGTATGAAATTATGCTCGAACATGCCTATCGACATTTGTTGAAATGCAACTTCATTAAAAAAATGATAGCATAGGGTTTTCGAATCCATTTTAAACCATTGTAGAATGGACGGAAATTAACCATGTTGGTATCATACGATAGACAATTTTCAGTACTACGACCCCAAACTCGATGATCGCTAAAAATATACGATTTACACGCCCAAAATTGGGCTCGAACATGCCTACCCACACTTGTTTTCCCTTGTTCTTCATCCCAGTTTCGCACAGAACTCGCGTCCTGCAGAACGCAGCAAGTTTGGGGTTCATTTTGCCAAATAATATTTTTGGGAGCCATTTTCCCAAATAATAATTAAAAAGGATTATTGTTTAAAAATAGACAAATATATATTCAAGAAGCATGGCATCACAACAGTTAGGAGTGAATATTCGATAAAAAGAAAGGTGTATAGTCAATCTTTTGTGCTTCCCAAGCAACTGATAGTGTTGGATTAACTCAATTCTTAATTATAATGTTGGATTAACACTATTATTTTTTGGGTAAAGTACACCGGTAGTCACCGAACTATATTTTTTGGCAAAAATTCACTAATTTTTTTTTATTTTGGTCACCGGCCTTTAAAAATTAACGGATATGCTTACTTGATTTTTTTTAATTTGTCATATTATTTTCTCTCTCCTCATAAGCAGTTTATGGGTAATTTTATAATAATTTTTATTTAGACCAATTAAGTTGTAACATATGTCACCTCCTATTGTTGGAATAAAAGTATCTGTTTTAATTGGGTTTTCAGACCGGATCAATATTTTACGCTCCAAAGTCCAAGTATCATTTTCAGTTGTTAATGACTCCGCTTGCATTGCTTAGAAAAACGATTTTTCACCCATAAGCAATGTCAAACCCTTCAAATTTGGAGTGAAAATCACTTAAAAATGATTTTCCACCCAACCTCAAAAGCTAAAATTTCTAGCTTTTGGGATGAAAAATTACTTTTGGGGGTGAAGTTACTTTTTTTACCCTTAATTATTTAACACTAATATTAATATATAAATATTAAAATAATATTAAATATAACAATTATTAATATATTTAATTATATTACACTAATGTAAAAATGCATAGTTTAGAGGCTATTTGTTATTTAATCCAAAAATTTATATTAATTATTTAGAAATATTTGAAGTTTATATTTTATATATAAAAATTACTAATGAATTGTCATAATTTTTATATTTTTATTACAATTTAAGTTGATTTATTTTATATATAATAATGTTAAAAAATTTAACATGATTTACGTTCGCTTATTTTACTTTACAATATTATGTTTAAAATTGACATTTTATTTTTTTTCAAAAACACTTTTTGAAAACAATATCAAACACTAAAATCTTACTATTAACTTTTCAAAATCACATTTTGACAACACTTTAAAAGCACATTTCAAAAGCAACGCCAAAGTGGCCAGTGCACCTTGGGCGGGTGCCATTCTTGCCCACTCTCAGGGTCAATCATGGGTTAGTATTCGATCGAGTCGAGTCAAATAAAAAAAATTTGAGTTAGTCGAGTTGACGAGTCCTATTTTATAAACTTTATTTGAAATTTTTTCGACTTGACTTTATGAAATTCGATTCAAGTCGAAATTTTCGAGTTTTATGTTCAAAATTTAATTTGTAAACATTTACAATGTTTATGGTATTCATTGGTTTTCGTTTAAATGGCTTTCTATAACCATATGTGATATACATATATAATTCTTCATATTTTCATATGCAATATGCATATGTTATGCAAACTTGAGAGACTCGACTCGAATTTAAATATCGATTCATTAATAACTAGTAAAAAGTTCAAGTTATTCACACTTTCATTTTATCATTAAAACTTATTAAATTTTATAGTCGAATTTTGCTCACCCTTAATAATTGTGCATTTGAGTCACTAATGACAATAAAATTTTATTACCGATAGTAAGAGTTTCTAGTACCTTAAATCATGATCAATGCCTCAATGGTGAGCACATAGTAGCTTTAAAACTTATGGTTAATATCTATTTTTTATATGGATCAACTGAACACAATATATTAATCACTGGACATATTTTAGTGGATATATTGAAATACAAAATAATAATAGATTTTGATGAGAAATAAGATTATTACTATTTTGACGAAAGCAAATAGTTTTATTAAAATGAGGAAATATTTAAAAGTATAATATGGGTTTGCAACTATAACAGTAAATTTAACATATAATTTGAATATTTTCTTAAAATTTTTTGAACAAGAAACTAGCTATTTGAGATCATACAAGTATTATATAAGGAAAAAAGTTAAAACCTCATCCCAAGATTCAAACAAAAGATAGATAGATACTAACAACACCAGTAATAAACAATGAAGTATGAAACTATCAACATTAATATTAACAGAGGGTTTGTCTAACATATGCATACATGCATAGGTTAAGGGTTATTTAATAATTTATATTAAATACAAAATTCTATTTGAAAAAACAACAATCATTTAATGTATTACAAAACCCTAAAAGATTCTATTGAAAACTCTAAACTCTAAACCTAAAATCATAATCTCTAAACCCTAAACTCTAAACAATAAAATATAAACCTTAAAACATAAACCCTAACCCCAACCCTAACCCTAAAACCCTAACGATAAAACCATAAAACCCTAATCATAAAACCATAAAATCATAAATCATAAACTCTAAACCTTAAACCCTAACCATAAAACCCTAAACCTTAAACCATAAAACCCTAAATCATATACCCTAATACATTAAATGAGATTTTTTTCAATAGAATCTTTTAAGGTTTTGTAATACATTAAACGATTGTTATTTTTTCAAGTAGAATCTTCTATTTGATACAAGCTATTAATTGACCTTTAACCTATGCATGTATGCATAGGTTAGAAAAACACATTAACAAATGCATATAATACTTAAGGCACGTTGACAAAACGATCATTATTACAATTAAATTGTGTACAACAAATGGTGATTATTGTAGTGAGAAGAACATCATCTTAGATTAGATTAATCGAATCAGATCCAGAAAAGAGAAATAATGCTTTATGCCATATGTATGAATATTCAAAAACCAACATCTTTTGTAAAAGAAGTTCATCAACTTTCACAAACAGTGGATACTACCAACATTTAATTTAAGCTTTAAGAATAATATTCTCATTGGGTATTAAGAAAATTGAAAACTCAAATGAAATTTGAGTCCAAAACTAATCGAAAGAATATGACATTGGAAAATGAAATTTTAGGGATTCAATTGATATGATATCGAAATGTTGGGTTAATAGAATTAAGACTAAATTAAAATAAAATCTAAAAGTTTAGAGTTAAATTTATTATTTATGTCAATTTTTTAATTGTCATGTCATCAATCATCAGTCTTCTAGCAGCAGCGAACCACTTTTTTTATTCCCTTTTAAGTCAACTAATCATTTTTAACGTTTTATAGCCATAGGACTCCACGAAAAACGCTCTATAATCAATAATTTATTTATTTATTTTACCTTAATAATAAATAATGATGATGTAATTATTTTTTGAAAAATACTTTGGTATATAATTTTGTGTAAAGTTTACACAAATTTTTTAATTTTAGTGTTTATAAATTTAGTTTAGGGTTTAAGTTGTATGGTGTAGAATTTAGAATTTATGCTTGTAATCATTCATTTTTGTCCGGATTATATACTAGTAATATATTATTAAATAAAATAATAATAATATGTATAGAAAAAAAAGAAATATATGTATTAAAAAATTATATAAAAAAGAACATAAAAAAAGGTAAAAAGTAAGAAGAAAAAGAAAATTGCAAAAAGTAAAAAAAAATCAAAAAGCAAAAGAAAGAAAGAAAAAAAGAGAAATGAATTGTGTGGACACACCCCCCACTTTGGCTATAAATAGCCGGGTGGGGGAGGCAGCAAATCACACCAATTTCACACCCAATTTGGGTGAAATCACGCCATGCCCCTTGTTTTAGGGGAGGCGGCTCCAGTGGCTGCCAAGTGTCGGGAGTTTCGATCCTAGTTGGTTTAATTTGGTGTTTGATCGAATTTTTCTGTGGTCTGATTTAGTTGTTTTTTAGGTTATGGTTAAGTGAAAATTTTGGAAAGGATCGGTCGAAGTTTTCTATCCGAGATGTTAATGGGGTAAAATTCAAGCATTATTTTTGTATTTTATTATTTTTGTTGTAATAATTTTTTTATATGAGTTATATCATTGTATGTTTTTTTTGTTCGTGCCCTTTTTATTATAATTTTTTGCCCTTTTTATTATATATGTTAGTATATATTTTATTCATGCGTAATTAATTGTTATATTTATTGTATTAGTCTAGTTTATTTTTCGATATTCTAGTGGGAGTGTCGCCATGAGTCTTTGGGCGTCATCTCCTTTGGTATCGCAGGTTATAAATTAGGTTGTTAACTTTTATGATCACGCATCTATGTATTTTAGGAATTATTAATTAAGTTAGATTCGAATTTAAATTTGATTTAATAAATACGATACGAACCTCTAGGTACCAGTTTTTGGGCGTGGTGGGGGTGCTAATCCTTCCTCACTCATAACCGACTCCCGAACTTTTTTCGAAAATCTCTGGTTTTGTTTTCCCGGTGTCCGGTCTACCTTTTTTTAAAACGATCGGTGGCGACTCCAGTATTTTATTCAAAATACTAACAGCTTAAAAAAATTTCTCTAAGATTAATTTTTTATAAAAATGGGGAAAACACATCCTTGGATTTTTTTAGTCGCTACAGGATGACAACTCCGCTGGGGACCAAATTTTTATTTTCAAAAACAAAAAATAAGAGAGTCAAGCCTTAGTTGGGTTCCTATCGTAATTATTAAGTAAAAGTTAAATTTTTTTAATTTAATTTCTAATTTCTAAGTCTTGTTTGATTTTGATATAAATTGTCATCATATATTAGTTCTAGTACCGATTAAGTGGGAACGATTACTCCGCCTCGTGGAGTTGCCACTTACGTATGGTGTTGTAATTTGTTTTCAGAATTCGATCCGTATACTCCGTGGAGCTCCACTTCCGTATGGTATATGGGTCGTATCCCCCCGAATCGATGTCTTGGCGACAGTTCGGGTACCTTTACTTTAGATCCAAACCGCATATAGTGAATCGTAGAGCTCGCCTTTTAGAGCCACACCGGTATTATGTCCTTTAGCGATAACCCTGTTAGGTTGTATTTGGTTTATTTGTGCATTTGTTTGCTTTATACTCCATGTATGTGCTTTAAATTTCCTTTATTTATCGTGTGATTTTTTTCATTTGATTTATTTAATCTATCATTTCACTTGTACTGACTTATTTTTTTGTGTGTTCTTTTTCTTTCATTTTGCATTTATCACTTGTTGCATACCATATCATAACATGGATGTGGATTCAAGAACGGTCCAATTTAGAGGACGTTTGAGATATGAGAAAAGTCTGTAATGCCAAGAGAGATAATGCTACAGTATCGAGTTGGGTCAAACAAAGACCAATTAAGGAAAGGGACAAATTGACGATAAGACACATGTCGGAGGCAGAGACGACATATATTGGATACAGAGGCCATGACCCTTCAAATTTTAAAATTTTCATCTTTAGCTCCTTAAAAAATTTCAAAAATTTTAATTTATCCCCACTAAAATTTTTAAAATTATTATTATATTTCAAAAGTTGTAAATAATTTCATTTAAGTCTCTCTCTAATTTGTTTTAAAAAGAGGGGCATTGATAAGTTATATTTTTTCTTTTTTTTTTAAACTTTTAGTTAAACTCTTATATTTTATGAAAATTTTAAATTAAACCCTTCAAATCATTATTTCAAGCCTCCAAAATTTTTAAAAATTTTAAATATACCCCTCCAAACTGGATTGTCAAGATATGCCCCTAAAAAAGAGACTCTTGTCCGCACTCTACTTGCACGGGTTAATGATCTTCCCAAAAACTCCAGGGTACGTAGAATACATTGTCGCGAGCCTTTGGAGCAGTAGAAGAAGAGAATGGTGAGATCACCCCTTAGCCCGGAAGCAACGTTAAGACATGGAATACGAGCCTTGCTTCGCAAAGTCGAAACAACAAGACGGAAAGCTAATCGTTATCTGAAATTCATTAATATAGCTTCTTGTAATCAGACAACTTCTCCTTTAAATGAATGTCTTTCTAAGGGCTGTTTGAGAATCAACACCTCATTTGCATTCATTCTTGCATTTGTAACTATGGTTATGCTTTATACTTTTTTGTACATTGCTTCATTAGACATGTTTAGGACATCCTGTTTTCATAAAGTATTCATAACAATTGCATCTTTGCATCACCATAGAATCATGTACATACATCGCATTTGTATAAATATACTTAATAGAAAGTAGTTTTGCACTATCACCGAGAGATACTTTTTAAAATTCATACTTCCATGAGGACACATCTTAAAAAAAACACGATTTTCTTCAATTCAATCCTTTCACAAAGAATTTTTTTAATAAGTAAAAAAAATCAAACCAAAATGAGATTTTTTTCCTCACAAAGACCCCTATGTAAAAAAAAATTTCTTAATTTTATCATTTTTGTAAGGATTTTAAAGAATTCCTGATTTTTTAAAGATTTTTTAAATTATTTCCTTCTTTTAAAGATAATTTTTTTAAATTATTCTTTTATGTATATAAAATGTTGCATACATACATAGAACAATTAAATTGATTGCAGGATTCTATTCAAGAACCAATTAACTTGTTGCATGCTCAAACACAAGAATAGAAATGATAGAGCTCTGCTTAGTCCCTCACTCGATCATTCTGCTTACGGTGATGAAGATGATGTCAACCATTTGGTCAAGATCGTGACCCGAGTGATACTCGCGATTTCCGCATAAGGGCACAGGGGCATGCCACCAAAAAGGTATAAGTTATTGACAGAAATTATGAGGCTAGTTGGCAATGGAGTCCTGACAAAAGTTAATCCAGCAATGGAGGGTAAAAGAAATGGGACAAGCTTACATTGAACTAGAAATACCTGAATAACTCGAAAGTTCATATGCTTGGGTTTCTCATCTTTTCTTTTGAAGACCAACAGATATGTTGGCGTAACGTGCTTAAACACGGTAAAGTTTAAGACAATGGATAATTCAAATGTCTAAAAATTCATTCTCACGAATGGTCAAAGGAAAATAAATCCTTTGAAAAAATCCAATGTAATAATTGGTACAAACTGATTGTACCCAGGGAAATGGTACAACTAGCTCGGAGCAAACGACTACCGGTAAAGGCAACTCAAAATCGTTGATCCCTGTGCATTTGGGAAAAGTGCAAGTCTCAATTCAAGAAAATAGAATTGTAGACATGACATCACCTCAAGACAGAAGAAGCGATGTTTGGCAAGTCCGATAGAAATGTTGGCACAACGTGCTTAAACACGGTAAAGTTTAAGATAATGGATAATTCAAATGTCCATCGGAAAACCATTTTTACGAATGGTCAAAGTAAAATAAATCCTTTGGAAAAATCTAATATCATAATTGGTACAAATTGATTGTACCCAGGGAAATGGTACAACTAGCCTGGAGCAAACGGCTACCGGTAAAGGCAATTCAAAACCGTTGATCCCCGTGCATTTGGGAAAAATGCGAAAGAAATCTACAAGCTAAGCTGTAGATTTTTTAAATCAAATGTTAGAGTATAATTATTTTTTCATAATGAGAAAAGTTCCATTTTGTTATTTAGAAAATATTTTTTACATTCTTTGATTCTTTAAATGTGTTTGTTTTTGTTCTCCCATGCACATATACATTTTTGTTTTTCCATACACACATATATGTACATTTCTTTTTACTTTGATTCGATTGTGAGCATCTGCTATCTATTTGGGCCAACAGAGGAACGAAACGAGTGTTTAGATCATGGGCACACCTATTTCGGAATACCTTCTCAGACATTTGTTGTTTAAGATCC
This sequence comes from Hibiscus tridactylites, assembly GCA_958450335.1. Lineage (NCBI taxonomy): Eukaryota > Viridiplantae > Streptophyta > Magnoliopsida > Malvales > Malvaceae > Hibiscus > Hibiscus tridactylites. The sequence goes on along the minus strand of OY288278.1, from coordinate 59,155,719 downwards.
TTGAGTCGAGTGCTGACTCTAAACCTCTACCACCTGAAGACTTTCTCCGGATGTCTATGGATGAGATGACGAATGGCATTCTTTCACTTCCCCTTCACAAAAGTAAGAAAATATACTCATTGTTGTTCCCTTTTAGCTTGATCATTTTTTATGGTAGAACACAAACCAAAGATCACCTCCACATTGGGGGCAAAGAGGATCCAAATTTCGTTTACAAATAAAAGTTGCCCGATTTTTAATGGGAAAGATTTGAGAACATATACATCAAATACAAAGGTCAGAGAAACATCAGAAGCATTAATGAAGAATTCTGCCAACAAAGGAGAAAAGCAATTAAGAATAAAAACATTGAATTGAAAGGTTCAATCAAGGAATAAAAGAATTGTACACAATCATTCATTCTAATGAGCACCAATTTTGATGAACCAAAGGTGGCCGATCATCTTTGAATAGAAAGCAGGTATCCATATCCATCAAAGATACGAGCCAGTCCGAGCTTACAACAGAAGAAAATGAACTCTAGGGTGAAAACCCAAAAATGGTCAGCCTAGAGTGGTCCAAGAAAATAAAATGCCTCATCAGAGCACATTCCTGAATTACAGAGGTAATATTTTGCTCGAAAATGATCCTCAGTTTTCCATAACTCTTTAAACATTTATTTGAGCCTATATATCCCTTCTTTCATAACCATGAACCAAGACTTACATTACAAGCCTATAAAGACCATTCTGATCATACATAGATATCCAAGTTGGATGAGTCTGTCTTCAGATTACATTTCGCCTATAAGGGTTAACCTTTCTGATCAACGCATAAAATTTCTATATTTTACCTCTCATTTATCCTTATTTTTGCTACACTCAAGCATGTTTAACTGCATTTTAGGTTAAGTTTTGCATCAACATCACATTTAGATAAAACTGTGTAGATACTGCTAAATTTGGTTACTTTTGCAGGTATCTGTTGTGGCAGCATCCAGGGCAGCAGAGGAACATAAGATAACTGTCGTGGCAGCACCCAGGGCAGCAGAGGAACATAAGAGCTGGAGTGAAGAAAATTGTCTCATATATCACTGCCGTGGCAGATGCCGTGATAGATGCCGTGGAAGATGCCGTGGCAGATGCCGTGACATATGCCGTGGCAGATGCCGTAACAGTGATGTCGTGACAATGATGTCGTGACAGTTGTCGTGACAATTGTCGTGATAGTTATCGTGACAGAAGTGGCAACAATGTTGAAGCAAACTGCCTTATAACTCGCTGCCGTGACATATGCCGTGACAGAGGTGGCAAAAGTGAAGAAGAAGAGATGGAAAATGCGAAGTGGAGTTCGACTGATAGAGGATTTCGAGCCTAATTTTTAGAGACCACTTGCATAATTTTTGGAGCCCAGAAGTACAAGAAAGGTCTTGCCCAAAGTTTGAGGAGAAAGTCAAAATAAGAAGTACAAGAAAGGACGTTTATTAAGAGATTTAATCTTTAATGAATTGTACTTTAATTCGAACTAGTATTCTTGGCCATTAAGAAAACTTGTACCCAAGGCCTATATATATGCTTGTAATTCGACCTAGAGAAAGACAATCTTACTCTCTAGCCTTCTTCCCAAACCCTAGTCGTTTTCCCCTTCTCATAATGTTCTAAACTTCCCCTAGGGCTAAGGGTTGATTTGTAAAGTAGTTGCAAGAATTGCATTTGTTTTAGGAATTTTTCTGTTCAATAAAATAGACTTCAAGTTTGCTTATTCTGGTTCTCAACATCTTGCAAGAGTATCGGGAGAGCATTGTGAGATTATACATTTACTTAATATCGGGAGAGTTAAGTATACGAAAGGAATAAGTACGGGTTCTCCAGTTTATGGTTGAACTATCTCGGCCCTAGGGATAGGACGAGGTTAAGTGGATAAGGAAGAATTCAACAACATCGGTATTCATCCTTCGATTCACGCTGGGAGGTATCATCAAAGACGTGTTCATCGACAGACTTGGACCTATGGATAGGCCAAGGCACAACAGGGATTCTTGCCAAGCTTGAAGTACAGAGTTGTGTGATCGCTGCCGCGACAAACAACAGACCGATGTCGCGATAGGTGCTGCCGCGACAGGCGCAACGACAAAACAAATATTCCTAGACTTTACAACACCTGCACTACTGAGCAATTCAATACCGGCCCATTCTCTCTATCTTGATTTCTTACTCTTTTATTTTCAGTATCCTTTATTGTTCTGTAACAAACAATTAAACTATTTCTTTTCCCCTTTCGTGCAGAAAACCAAGGTTAAAGCTATTAGCCCAGTCCCTGTGGAGACGATATCTGATACTTACGTATCACTTTACTACTTGCATCGTGTACACTTGCACTACATTACGATAGACACTTTTACACGTAACACGTTTTTGGCGCCGTTGCTGGGGACTGGCAACATACTCTTACCTTTAACTTCTGCACTTTTCTTTTCTCTTTATTGTTATTTTTATTTTTTTTCTTTTTCTTATTTTTATCAAAAACTCAGGTGAATTACAGGTTTAAGGAGCATCAACATGTCAGGAAAAACTATTCGAGAGCTGATGTGGGAGAATTCTCGCAATTACCATGAAGAAACTGACATGCCATGGGAAAGTAGTCATCCTCAAGAGCAAACGAATTCCTTAGAAGGTACACTTCAAGCCTTCATGGCACTCATGCAAAAAGTGTCGGCTTCTACGAATGCAAGTATCGCTAAGATGGATGCACTCTTGAGCAGATCGGTCCTCATTCATGCCACGAATGAACCTGAAATCATGAGGCAAGATGACGAGGATGCCCATGTGAAGGAATACCCAACACATGATGAGTTTGAGCAACAACTTGTCATGGTAATGATCGAGGAGCCGGAATGGAGCAACACCGCAACAACGCTGAATGAAATTCAAGAGAATGTCACTGCGGCAACCACATTCGAGGCAAACTCTCAACCCACTACCTCGATTATGCCCGACCAAGATTGCACACATCCATCCCTGTCATGGCACTCGCACGACCACCTAGAAGAGCTACCCAATGACAATGCCTCGCCAATGGAATACGAGCAGGTAATAAACGAACATGTTGAATTCTTTAAAAACTCACCAATTCCATTGCAGGTATTAGAGGAACCAACGCCGGTGGAATCAGAATCATCGAAGTCTCTACTGATAGAGATCTACGAGTGGCCAACATAATTTGATATAGAGAGTGATGGCACTTACCAATGTCCCATGACCTGCAAAGTAACCTGACAACAGACTGTCAAAATAACTGGCTGCCACAGCAGTAGACACGACAGTAAGGGCTATATTCAACCACAACAACATTCAACGAAAACGAGGTAAGTTTGTGGCCGAATGTCAATTTGATTTTTTCTAATCATATATTCATGCCCTCAGAAACATTACCAAGAAGGGAGGACTTCATGGACTACAAAGGGAAGAGAAAGAAATGAGCCCCCACCATGAGAATAATCACCAGATTGAGGGTACAGATGGACTTCAAGACGTACCAGAAACAACCCCTCAAGCATCAATAGAACAGGGAGCAGTTACTTTAAGAGATGCCCTCAAGACACTCCTAATTTAACTTAATTTATTTTATTGTATTTTATTTTATTTTTATCTTATTTTATCTTTATTGTTTTAGGAATTAGAAATTTGATATTAGTTTTTAGTTTGTTTGTTTTATTAGGTAAACAGAGAGAACCCTTGCAATGACGATACAAGCAACCCGAGGAAGCTCTGCCTCCACCCCTGCCGCGGAAGCACTCATACTCCCTGAGATGAATTCCGAAGTGACTGCCGCCAACAGCAGTAAAGATAGTGACGCAAGGAAGAAGGCAGCCTCCGTGTCTCCAACTCCCAGGGCAGCACCCACAGCTCCTCCGACAAAGTTCAAGGAGACTGCCCGCCGACAGCTCCTCATCCAAAGCTCCAGCAGCAGCGACGACAGCCGCACAACTTAAGTTTTCTTTTTTTCTTTTTCTCTGCCGCCTGCTGTATATATTATCTTTTTGTGATGTTTCACTTTTCTGTCATTTTTATTTTCTGTTTTTCATTTTTATGTCTTGTGTCATGCATTGAGGACAATGCAACCCTTGAGTTTGGGGGTAGGCAGTCCTCCTAATTATTAATATAATATTACATTTAGTTATAATTGTGTCATGTTTATTTTTTATGTTAAAAAATAAAAAATTGGCTTAATTTATTGAACTTTTATTATCTGCTGCTGACATCTCTTCGTGACAGCCCCTTAAAAATATTTTAGGAAGTAAGTAGAGCCTTAGTATAGTTCTGAAAAAAAAACTAAAACACTTTGTGACTTACTTGATAAAAGACTTTCTCTAGCATACTTAGAATAGAAAACTTAGCCACTAGAGGAGAAAAGACTTTAACTCAGGTTAGTCCTAGAGGTGCCTATAACTGGCTCTAGGAAAATAACTACAGAAACTTCTAGAGGTGCCTATCACCGGCTCTAGAAAGTGACTAGAGGTGCCTATCACCGGCTCTAGTAAAAGTAGAAAAAGAAAAACTTCTAAATGTGCCTATCACCGGCTCTAGAAATTAACTAGAGGTGCCCGAAACTGGCTCTAGTAAGATTAAAACTCTAAATAAGCTAAGTATAATATTCTGGTTGCTGGGAAGTCTATATTCAAGTATGTTCACAATAAATACACACACTTACACGAGAATTATACTTTTGCTCTAACTAGATCCTTAAATATTTGAATAGGTGCTAAACATGATAGGGATGGTGCTGTGGGTAAGGATTGTTCATTGACTTAAGCCAAGAAAAAAATATATGTATGTATGCATGCATGTTAGTTAGGTTGCATTTGCTTGAGGACAAGCAAAGATTCGAGTTTGGGGGTGTGATCAGTGCATAAAAGTTCTATATTTTACCTCTCATTTATCCTTATTTTTTCTGCACTCAAGCATGTTTAACTGCATTTTAGGTTAAGTTTTCCATCAACATCGCATCTAGATAAAACTGCGCAGATACTGCTAAATTTGGTTACTTTTGCAGGTATCTATTGTGGCAGCATCCAGGGCAGCAGAAGAATAGAAGATAACTATCGTGGCAGAATTCAGGGCAGCAGAGGAGCAGAAGATAACTGTCGTGGCAGCATCCAGGGCAGTAGAGGAACAAAAGAGTTGGAGTGAAGAAAATTGCCTCATACATCACTGCCGTGGCAGATGCCGTGACAGATGCTGTGACAGATATCGTGGCAGATGTCGTGGTAGATGCCGTGGCAGATGCTGTAACAGTGATGTCGTGATAGTGATGCCGTGACAGTTTTCGTGACAATGATGCCGTGACAGTTGTCGTGACAGTTATCGTGACAGAAGTGGTAACAATGTTGAAGCAAACTGCCTTATAACTCGCTGCCGTGACATATACCGTGACAGAGGTGGCGACAGTGAAGAAGAAGAGATGGAAAATGCGAAGTGGAGTTCGACTGATAGAGGATTTCAAGCCTAATTTTTAGAGACCACTTGCATAATTTTTGGAGCCCAGAAGTACAAGAAAGGCCTTGCCCAAAGTTTGAGGAGAAAGTCAAAGCAAGAAGATAGGGCGAACTAAAGGACGTTTATTCGAAGATTTAATCTTTAATGAATTGTACTTTAATTCGAACTAGTATTCTTGGCCATTAAGAAAACTTGTACCCAAGGCCTATATATATGCTTTTAATTCAACCCAGATAAAGATAATCGTACTCTCTAGCTTTCTTCCCAAACCCTAGTCGTTTTCCCCTTCTCATCATGTTCTAAACTTCCCCTAGGGCTAAAGGTTGATTTGTAAAGTAGTTGCAAGGATTGCATTTGTTTTAGGAATTTTTTTGTTCAATAAAATAGACTTCAAGTTTGCTTATTCTGGTTCTCAACATCTTGCAAGAGTACCGGGAGAGCATTGTGAGATTATACATTTACTTAATATCGGGAGAGTTAAGTATACGAAAGGAATAAGTACGGGTTCTCTAGTTTATGGTTGAACTATCTCGGCCATAGGGATAGGACGAGGTTAAGTGGCTAAGGAAGAATTCAACAACATCGGTGTTCATCCTTCGATTCACGCTGGGAGGTATCATCAAAGACGTGTTCATCGATAGACTTGGACCTATGGATAGGCCAAGGCACAACAGGGATTCTTGCCAAGCTTGAAGTACAGAGTTGTGTGATCGCTGCCGTGACAAACAACAGACCGATGTCGCGATAGGTGCTGCCGCGACAGGCGCAACGACAAAACAGAGATTCCTAGACTTTACAACACCTGCACTACTGAGCAATTCAATACCGGCCCATTCTCTCTATCTTGATTTCTTACTCTTTTATTTTCAATATTCTTTATTGTTCTGTAACAAACAATTAAACTATTTCTTTTCCCCTTCGTGCAGAAAACCAAGGTTAAAGCTATTAGCCCAGTCTATGTGGAGACGATATCTGATACTTACGTATCACTTTACTACTTGCGTCGTGTACACTTGCACTACATTGCGATAGACACTTTTACACGCAACACTTTCTTCAAGGAACGTCAAACTTTAAATGCCTGATCGACACCAAAATGAGGGAAGGATGGGGCATGGTGAATGAGTGAGATCAAGAGAGCTACCTAAAAGGGGTTAGAGATTAGGTATGGGAATAATTTCTCTCAAAAGCCTAATAGATCAGAAGAGACTATACATGTGCATATATCAACACAACATTCAAAATCTTCTAAGCATACGCTTCATTTGGATTGATCTTTGATCATTTGAAGCAAATGTGTTATTGTATTTCATATTTTGGGCTGAACATTAGTTTTTAAAAAATGTTTGGCATTTACTCCAATTTTGATTTTCCTCTGAACATTAGTTTTTAAGAATGTTTGGCATTTACTTCGATTTTGATTTCGCCCGAACATTAATTTTTTTTAAATGTTTGGCATTTTTCTCCAAATTTAGATTTTTTATATATTTATTATTTTCTCAAAACATTAGGAGGCAAAAAAATGTTCGGCATTTTTTTCAAATTTTGATTTTTAAAATACCTATAATTTTTTCCCGAACTGTGATTTTCAAAATGTTTGGCACTCTCTTCAGGTATTGTTTTTTTAAATGATTGCTATCTTTTCAAAATTGCATTTTTATAGTAAGAATTAAAGCATAGGGACCTAGAATTGGTTTCCGCCGAGATGCTTCGTTACGTTTAATAAAGAAGATTGAGCTTACAAGATGAGTTCACAGGAATTGAGGCATTTCATTCGCCCAAATTTCAAAGGAGACGAAGACTCTGCATATTGAATCAAAAGACGAGAAAATGTCAAGCCTGATACTGAATGGGAGCAATGAGATGATAAAAGTCCCTATGTAAGAGTAGTATAGTGAGATATGTATAAAAAATAGCGGAGACCATGAAGATGAAGAATAAAAGAGTTACTCGTACAAGAAAGAAGCGCGAGTCAAATGCAAGATGAAGATTGAGGAGCATACTGCAAAGATATAGAGAAAAAATCCGAGAATAATATTTCAGGGAATAGGATTTTAAAAGTGAACTTGAAAAGAAAAGAAAGAGAAAGAAAAGAAATGTAACCCCCTCGTCCCGGTCTGAATGGATGACCGGTCCGAGTAGGCTACACGGGGAAAACCGATGTGAAACCCATTAAGGTCCCACCTCGGTTAGCAACCCTAGAAAATTTATTTTAATCATATATTGTCTAAAGGCTCATATATTTCCTAAGTGATCCCGACAACGGAAAACATCAAGAAATAAAAGCAACCAAACCCAAACAACATGTTTAACAGCCCAATTTACACTTACAAAGCAGGTCGTATTGATACACCAATCAAGGGTATCGATACGCCTTGACCAAGTCAACTGCCTTCAGTCAACACAGGAAGACCGTATCGATACAGCCCTTGGGCGTACCGATACCCCCTTCTCGGTCAACATCTCACGGTCAACGAGATAAAACTGTACTGATACGCTAAGAGCTCATGCCGATACGCCAAAAACTCGTAAAAAATTTAGAATTCCAGTGAGCTTTGGGCGTATCGATACACCCCCGAGTATCAGTACCCCTAGCAAATTCTATGTCCCAAAATGTAAGACTGTATCGATACGGCCCTTAGGCGCATCGATACGCCCTGCACTGCAAGACACCAATTGGCAGAAAAACAACACAAGACTCAACACTAAATGCATTTTAAGACTCCCCTAGCCACATACAAGCATCCATACAACATTCCACAACCTAGAACTAGCATGTAGAACAATTTAGATGACCAACAAGGCATTTCCAACATGGAATTCACATAAAGATAGATTTTGCATAACAAGGCATACATAAAAGCCAAAAGGCACATGTCTTCACATAAGGTTTACATGCTCAACCAAAAACAACCTATAGCATCCAAGGCATAACCATTCATCACAAGCATTCAACAAACATAACATGGTTTACAAAGCCGAAGAATACCATAAACATCATTCAACATATATAAGTCATACAACGCTCATACAAACACATGGCAGCCCCATTGCTAAACTACTACTTTATTTACTAAACCATACTTGAGAACCTACAAGCTTGGAAATGCCCTTTTGCCTTGCTCCTTGCTAACTCCACGCTACTGATCTGCATTGTCGAAAATGAACTAGTAACACTAACTCCTACTTCTAATATTTCACAAGGTAATTTCAACAACTTTGCATGCACACTCAGAATATAAGAATGTGTAGACCCATAGTCAATCAAAGAAATCAAACCCAAAGATTGTATCGAGAAGTTACCTGCAATCACATCTGTGTCATGCTGACCCTCACGCTGAGCGTAAACTCTGGCCTGGCCTCCGCCCTCTGGCTGGACTGCAAATACATGCGCTATGTTCCTCTGGCCATCATTTCTCGGCTGGAAGTTACCTCTATCGTGCCCGTGGCCTCTCTAAAAGTAATTGAATCTAGCATAAGCCTGAACCAGTGCCTGCCCCACCTGATGTGGACAGTCACGCCAAATATGGTCCCTAGCTCCACAGCTCCAACACGAGTGAAAATTCCCCCAACACTCACCGGTGTGATTCCTCCTGCAACTAGCACACGTGGGCAACCGCCCACCAGCCCTCTGGCCCTGATGGCCCATACCGTGGTTACCTCCACTACGTCTATGGTCATAGTGATACATGTTGTCCTGATGCCTCTTGGCATCACCTCTATCAAAGTCACTAGATCTCTTCCCAAAACTAATCCACCAGATCGTTTGGTCAAGCCCAAACTGTGCTCAAAGTCCTTGGCCCTCGCGACCAAGACATCAAAATCTGAGTAGTCAGAAGCTAAAGTGTACCTCTTGATCTCTTCGTTCAACCCATAGTGGAAACGGTTACAACGTTCCACTTCAGTAGGAACAAGCTCAGATGCATACTGACTCAGCCTGACAAATATGATCTCATAGTCTGTCACAATCATACTCCCCTGAAGCAAAGCCATAAGTTCCCTCTTCTTCTCATCGAGATATCGATGACCCAGATATTTCTTACGGAAAGCTGACTCGAAAACTCCCAAGTGATCTCAGCCTCTTCCATACCCGTAGTGATGGTGACCCACCGAGTGTAGGCATCACCCTGAAGCAAAGATACAACACACCCTAGCTTGCGTTCCCCGGTACATCCCATCTGTGCCAAAATACGGACGGTCTTCTCTAACCACATCTCAGACCTCTCCGGTGTAGATCCTCTAAACTCTTCACCTCCCAAACTACGGAGCCTCTCTAATGGTAAACCAGTACCCTCTCTCTGGGGTTGTGCCACTGCCTAACCCCAACCACTGCAGCATGAAAAGCCCCAGCTATCGCCTAAACTAGGGGAGCTAAATCTATTTCGGCACGTCCTTGGCCAACTTGAGGTTCTACGCCCTCGACTCCCGCCTCGCCTCCCTCTTGATGAGGAGGAGGTGGAGGAGGTTGAGGAGCATGTGCCCCACCAATTTGCTCAACTCCCGGAGCTTGTGCTCGTGGTTCGGGTTGAACCATCCTAGGCCTCCCTCGTGGTCTTATATTACAGCTAGCAAGATAAAAACTACAACAAACAAACATATATGGATTAAGTTAGCAAAGGCAAGGGTCCAACTGTGCTCAAATATTTTCCTCTACAAAACTTTTTCAAATTAAGTAATAGTAGCAATGGGAACTCGATACTACACCATACACAACAATCATGCTTCCAAACACCATACAAATGAACAAACAACAAGCATACATGGCAAAACAGTCACCGAAGCAATACAATGCCTTAACACATCAAACTTACCTCACTTACCTGCCCGAGGTCTCGGTAACCTCAGGCTCTGATACCAACAAATGTAACCCCCTCGTCCCGGTATGGATGGCTGACCGGTTCGAGTAGGCTACACGGGGAAAACCGATGTGAAACCCGTTAAGGTCCCACCTCGGTTAGCAACCCTAGAAAATTTCTTTTAATCATATCTTGTCTAAAGGCACATATATTTCCTAAGTGATCACGGCAGCGGAAAACGTCAAGAAATAAAAGCAACCAAACCCAAACAGCATGTTTAACAGCCCAATTTACTCTTATAGAGCAGGTCGTATCGATACACCAATCAAGGGTATCGATACGCCTTGACCAAGTCAACTGCCTTCAGTCAACACATGAAGACCGTATCGATACAGCCCTTGGGCATACCGATACGCCCTTCTCGGTCAACATCTCGCGGTCAACGAGATAAAATCGTACCGATACGCTAAGAGCCCGCACCGATACGCAAAAGACTCATGAAAAACTCAGAATTCTAGTGAGTTTTGGGCGTATCGATACACCCCCGAGTATCGGTACCCCTAGCCAATTCTGTGTCCCAAAGTATAGGACCGTATCGATACGGTTCTTAGGCGTATCGATACGCCATGCACTGCAAGACACCAATTGGCATCAAAATAACACAAGACTCAACTAAATGCATTTTAAGACTTCCCTAGCCACATACAAGCATCCATACAACAATCCACAACCTAGAACTAGCATGTAGAACAATTTAGATGACCAACAAGGCATTTCCAACATGGCATTCACATAAAGATAGATTTTGCATAACAAGGCATACATAAAAGCCAAAAGGCACATGTCTTCACATAAGGTTTACATGCTCAACCGAAAACAACCTATAGCATCCAAGGCATAACCATTCATCACAAGCATTCAACAAACATAACATGGTTTACAAAGCCGAAGCATAACATAAACGTCATTCAACATATATGAGTCATACAACGCTCAAACAAACACATAGCAGCCTCATTGCTAAACTACTACTTTATTTACTAAACTATACTTGAACAACTACAAGCTTGGAAATGCCCTTTCGCCTTGCTCCTTGCTAACTCCACGCTACTGATCTGCATTGTCGAAAATGAGAGCGTAAGCTAGAAGCTTACTGAGGATGCTCTAAAACCAAAAACAATGACAATGCAGGGTTCAAGCATTTAATCCTTGACCACACACACAAACATACATAGGCATCAATAGCATTCTAGCTTGCAACACAAGAGACAATAATATGGCATCTTACTTCATATTAAGCTCAACAAGATAAAGCAAATATCTCAACATTATAACCACAAGAACAAGTACATTGGCCACTATTAGTTTACTCGGATATGCAGATTACTCTCAACAACAACATTACCTCGGTGGGATTACACTCATCACCGGACCTCACATGGGTGGGATTACACTCATCACCACGTGCCCTACGGATGGGATTCCACTCATCGTCACGTATAATATAAGCAATTTCCGGTGGAATATTACATCACCGTACTCCTCCTTGATGGCTTAACGCCACCAAGGCCACGCGCGAATTTGACTCAACCGTGTGCACACTAATCCTAATGATCGATCATTTATACCCGGTAAGTTAACTAGTGCCAATTATACCTTTAAACCACATCATACATCCATCATTTATAGCACACATCCATCATCACATACATAATCAATTCATGCTTCACAAGATCAATATAAGCATAAACATCTAAAGCTTATTAACACACAAGAAGTTAAGCTACCAACTTAACTTCTACCTTGGAATGGCCTACCAAGCTCATTCCAAAACCTCCACTACAAACACTTGAACCAAATTAAACAAATTCGAGAGATTCACTCACCACCCTTCCTCAAGCACACCAAGCAAAGCTACTCAAGCCTCCACAATTTCTGGTTTCGATCCCGAGCCTTCTCTGATGCTTCCCCTTGCTTCTAACCAATCAAAAACAAGATTTTACTCAGCCAAAACATCACCAAACACAATCACAATCCACAATCACGATCCTAAACCTTGTAAATTCAAATCCAAGCCAACAACAAAAATCACATTTTCGTACACCTATAATACCCAGCTGAAATCTACCATTTCCAACACCCAAATGATCAATAAACATACCCAAAACAATCCTCACATACCATACCATCATAACCAAACATTTTCTCACATACATTAACCCTTAAACCAACTCTAAAACCCCAACAAAACCCATTTCTGAAAATCTCTATAAAACACTTTAAAATTTACATATATTGGACATCATGGATAGCAAACAACTCAAACATCAATAACAAATCAAAATATTTAGTTTAAGACTATAAAGATAGCACTTTTAACCAAAATCCTCAAAACTTCAAATTTCAAAAACAATGAAGAAAATGAAATCTAATGGTACTTTTGAAGAGAGGAAGATGAGAGCAAGATGGGATATCATTACCTTTCAAAATCGACCAAAAATGAAGATGCTAGATGATGGAATAGTGAAAATGGTGAAGGAGCTCTCTTTGTCGTTGAAAACCAAAGTGGGGGAGTGGGGAAGATGATGACAAAAATTTTGTTTTTAATAGAAGGGGATTTAAAATTGAAAGTCTCTTTTATTACCAAATTTCCATTAATGAGGATGGCCATCTTTTATTTTCCAATTCCATGAAATTGGGCTTTGAAATCAGAACATGCCCTACATGATTTTATTTATTTGAAAACCCGAGGCCCAAACAATATTTTATTATTTTATTATAAAACTGAGACTCATATATTACTTTAATATTATTTTCACCCAACTCCTAAACCCGGGTGTTACAAGAAAAAAGAAGAAGAAAAGAGAGAGAAAAAGAAAAAGAAGAAAAAAGAAGAGGAAAAGAGAGGAAGAAAAAGAAAGAAAAAAAGAAAAGAAAAGAAGAAAAAGAAATGAGAATAAAATATTACATTGCATGCATCATACATAGATTCTTATTACTTGCTTTAAACAGATATTACCAAAGATTTTTGATCTGCAACTTAAGGTTGAAGAAGTAGATCGTTTTAAAAGATTTTCGGCAGCCTTCGAGCGTGAGTCCTCCAATTTTAAAAGGATTTTCGGTAGCCTTCGAGCGTGAGTCCTCCAATTTTAAAAAGATTTTTGGCAGCCTTCGAGCGTGAGTCCTCCAATTTTAAAAAGATTTTCGGCAGCCTTCGAGCGTGAGTCCTCCAATTTTAAAAAGATTTTCGGCGGCCTTCGAGCTTGAGTCCTCCAATTTTAAAAAGATTTCTGGCAGCCTTCGAGCGTGAGTCCTACAATTTTAAAAGATTTTCGGCAGCCTTCGAGCGTGAGTCCTCCAATTTTAAAAAGATTTTCGGTAGCCTTCGAGCGTGAGTCCTCCAATTTTAAAAATATTTTTGACAGCCTTCGATTGTGAGTCCTCCAATTTTAAAAAGATTTTCGGCGGCCTTCGAGCGTGAGTCCTCCAATTTTTAAAAGATTTTTGGCAGCCTTCGAGTGTGAGTCCTCCAATTTTAAAAGATTCTCGGCAGCCTTCGAGCGTGAGTCCTCCAATTTTCAAAAGATTTTAGGCAGCCTTCGAGCGTGAGTCCTCCAATTTAAAAAAGATTTTCGGTAGCCTTCGAGCGTGAGTCCTCTAATTTTCAAAAGATTTTCGGCAGCCTTCGAGCATGAGTCCTCCAATTTTAAAAGATTTCCGGCAGCCTTCGAGTGTGAGTCCAAATCTTAAGTCTTTCGGGCCACCGGTAAGTCTTTCGGGCATAGTGACAAGTCCTTCGGGCCATCGATAAGTCCTTTGGGTACGATGCTAACCTTAAAGTGTTGTCAAGACCGATAGAAACTGGGGCATCATTTTAAGGGATTGGTAGCTTGTTAGCGTGAATCCTTATCTTAAGACCTTCAGGCCATCAATAAGAACTTCAAGCATGGTGTCAAGCTTTCCTTTTGATGTCGAAGACGAGTACAAATCGGGTCATTGAAGAGTTCGAAGCTTGAAAGAATTGGTCCAAGAAGAGCATAAAGTTCTAGAAAAACCCATGATTTCAAAGATGAAGGTTCAATATAGAAAGAACCCGAAGTCCAAGACTTCAAAGCAAAGAGTTTTATATAAGAAAATCTCGTAGTTTCAGGATTTCAAGGTGAAAAGTTCTATATAGGAAGAACTTGTAGCTTGAAGAATCCAATCAAAGAAAGTGAAAGGTTCTATATAGGAGGAACACATAGCTCCAAGACTTGAAGGTGAAAAAGTTCTATATAGGAAGAACTTGCAGCCTAACAAGATGTCGCCAAGGATAATCCAAAGGTTCTATACAGGAAGAACTCACAGCTCCAAGGCTTCAAACGGAGAAAGAGTGCAACGATTCCATATAGGAGGGATTCGTGGCTTCAAATCTCCGAGCAAGGAAGTAGGACAAAAACGAGTGCTTTTGATCTTTGCTTTGTTCTCATTTCACAAGAACAAGCAAAGAGGGGTAGCTGTAATCACTCATTTTTGTTTGGATTATATACTAGTAATATATTATTAAATAAAAAATAATAATATGTATAGAAAAAAGAGAAAAAAAAAATATATATTAAAAATCATATAAAAAAGGCAACAAAAAAAGAAAAAGCAAAAAGCAAAAATAAAAAATAAAAAAATAATCAAAAAGCAAAAAAAATAGAGAAATGAAATGTGTGGAGCAAGGGGCTCCACGTCACCCCACACACCTCCCACTTTGGCTATAAATAGCCGGGTGGGGGAGGCAACAAATCGTACCAATTTCACACCCAATTTGGGTGAAGTCACGCCACGCCCAATTTCACACCCGAGTGGCCTGGCCCTAGAAGGTTTGATTTGGTGTTCGATCGGTTTTTTTTGGCCCGTAAAATTCAAGCATTATCTTTGTATTTTATTATTTTTATTGTAATAATTTTTTATATGAGTTATATTTGTAACAACGGGTGAGTCGCCACCAATCTTTTTGTTTTTTCTTGCGGTGTGATTGGAACACCTGAATACTCGGTTATTTTAATAAAACTTGTTTTTTTTTTATTAAAATAACGAGTTTTGGTCTGCGAAACCAGAAGATAGGTTCGGGAGTCGGTTACGTGTGGGGAAGGGTGAGCACCCCCACAACGCCCAAAAATTGGTACCTGTCGATTACGTGATGTCTTAATAGTGGAATTATGAATTCGAATTTAAATTTAGAAATTATGATCCCTTAATTTAAAATAATATTTAAAAATGTATGTTTATGAAAAGAAAGGTACACTCCAACGCCCGGAGCATAATTTCCATTAGACTCCCGACTGAAGGAAGTCTATTTTAAAAATTAAGATTTAGAATAAAAATATTTTTTAATAGAGACTATCGAAAAATGGCACCCTAACGCTCAGGGTACGTTTTTCACAATAATCCCTACTAAAAATTTTTAATTTAAAATTCAATCAAACAACATAAATAAATATATTTTATTCAAATATGGCATACAAAATAAAATATACAAACATGACATATAAAATAAAAAACATACCAACAAATATAAAAACATCTTATATTTCATACAAAGATATTTATTACAAAAGGACAACATTAAAATAGACGAGAATCAAAATTTACCTTATTAGAAGCTCGAAATAAGAACTTCACCTGACCCCTAGCAGGATCTATGCATCACCTCGCTATAAATCAAAAATTGATTCGAACGAACCTTGGCAGGGCCTCCGATCGAACCAACTGTTCGAACCATTAAAAGGGCACTGCCCCCTAAGGTTCGAAAGGGGCACTGCCCCTAAAACTTGCGCCACTTTGATGGCATTTGTTTATGTGTTCCTTGATGGCTGCCTCTCCTATTTATACTAATTTGGGGAGGGGGATGAGTCAAAAGTGACTTTCACGTGGATGCCTTACATGGCATCCACGGTTTTTACCTTTTTTTTTCTTTTTTATTATTATTATATATATATATATATATATATATATATATATATATATATATATATATATATATATATATATTAATTAATAATATAAATACATTCGAGCGAAAAATAAATAGTTATGGTCCGGACATAAAATGGGTATTACAGCTGCCCCTCTTTGCTCATTGCTGTGTAATAGGAATAGAGCAAAGATAAAAGGATAACCATTTTATGTTTGTTCGGGTCTAGGTTCCTTTTTCTGGCCACGCTCCTTCTTGAACTCCGCTTGATCTGTTCGGCCGCTCTTATAGGCAGAATCTTCAAAATGGAACGATCCGTTGGGGAGATAATCTTTAAACTACGGAGACCGTGACACTAATAGAGCGGCGAGGTCTACAAAACTTGTAACATAGAACACTTAACAAGGTAGCTTGATCCGGAGGGGAAAGATTGATCCACTGCAACTCTATAGATGCGAGAAGATCTGAAGAATGCTCGATCATCTGCAACTCCATTGATGCGAGAAGATCTGAGGAAGGGTTGATCATCTGCAACTCTATTGATGCGAGAAGATCTAAAGAAGGGTCGATCATCTGCAACTCCATTGATGCAAGAAGATTTGAAGAAGTATCGATCATATGCAACTCCATTGATGCGAGAAGATCTGAAGAAGAGTCGATCATCTGGAACTCCATTGATGCGAGAAGATCTGAAGAAGGGTCGATCATCTGCAACTCCATTGATGTGAGAAGATCTGAAGAAGGGTCGATCATCTGCAACTCCATTGATGCGAGAAGATCTGAAGAAGGGTCGATCATCTGCAACTCCATTGATGCGAGAAGATCTAAAGAAGGGTCGATCATCTGCAACTCCATTGATGCGAGAAGATCTAAAGAAGGGTCGATCATCTGCAACTCCATTGATGCGAGAAGATCTGATTAGTACTAGAATCCCTTCAACGAGACAAGGAAGAGTGTCCTTGGTTTACACTTCTTTTGCATTTTTCCCAAATGCACAGGGATGAACGGATTTGATTTGCCTTTACCGGTAGCCGTTTGCTCCGGGCTAGTTGTATCATTCCCCTGGGTACAATCAGTTTGGACCAATCATGAGATTGGATTTTCCCCAAGGATTTATTTTCCTTAGACCATTCGTGACAATGGATTTTCGATGGACATCTGAATTGTCCATTCTCTTAAACTTAACTGTGTTTAAGCACGTTATACCTACATTTCTGTCGGCTTTCAGATTTGCATTTTTCCCAAATGCACAGGGATCAACGATTTTGATTTGCCTTTACCGGTAGTCGTTTGCTCCGAGCTAGTTGTACCATTCCCCTGGGTACAATCAGTTTCTACCAATCATGAGATTGGATTTTTCCCAAAGGATTTATTTTCCTTCGACCATTTGTGACAATGGATTTTCGATGGACATTTGAATTACCCATTGTCTTAAACTTAACCGTGTTTAAGCACGTTGTGCCGACATTTTTGTCGGACTTGTCAAAAATTAGCTTCGATTCAGCCGCAATTTTGACGAAGGAACAAGATTTGATGATTTTCTTTTACAACATGGATGAGGAAAAGATTTGGAAATCAAGAGATTTTTGTTGACCAAGCTACAACACCTGACGAAGAGGCATGGTCTGAAGTGATTTTGATCCAGCTACAACACCGACGAGGAGGCGGGATCAAGGGTTCAAGTTTGGTCAAGCTACAACTCTGACAAAGAGGCATGACCAGAAGTTGACCGAGCTACAACACCTGACGAAGAGGCACGGTCTGAAGTGATTTTGATCCAGCTACAACACCGACGAGGAGGCAGGATCAAGGGTTCAAGTTTGGTCAAGCTACAACTCTGACGAAGAGGCATGACCAGAAGTTGACCGAGCTACAACACCTGACGAAGAGGCACGATCTGAAGTGATTTTGATCCAGCTACAACACCGACGAGGAGGCAGGATCAAGGGTTCGAGTTTGGTCAAGCTACAACTCTGACGAAGAGGCATGACCAGAAGTTGACCGAGCTACAACACCTGACGAAGAGGCACGGTCTGAAGTGATTTTGATCCAGCTACAACACCGACGAGGAGGCAGGATCAAGGGTTCAAGTTTGGTCAAGCTAAAACTCTGACGAAGAGGCATGACCAGAAGTTGACCGAGCTACAAAACCTGACGAAGAGGCACGGTCTGAAGTGATTTTGATCCAGCTACAACACCGACAAGGAGGCAGGATCAAGGGTTTGAGTTTGGTCAAGCTACAACTCTGACGAAGAGGCAAGACCAGAAGTTGACCGAGCTACAACACCTGACGAAGAGGCACGGTCTGAAGTGATTTTGATCCAGCTACAACACCGACGAGGAGGCAGGATCAAGGGTTCAAGTTTGTTCAAGCTACAACTCTGACGAAGAGGCATGACCATAAGTTAACCGAGCTACAACACCTGATGAAGAGGCACGGTCTGAAGTTGGATCTGCTACGGCTCTATCATCCTAGCATAATCTGGATTTTGGTCTAGTCGCACCTATTACGGCGAAAATAGACCTGAAAAACAATTGGTGTGTCGTACCACCAATGGCAAAGCGAGCCTTGGAATAACACTTGGAACAACACTTGGTGTGTTGCATTATTAACTTCAAAGCGAACTCTAGAGGATGTAGGATATGCTACATCATGGCAGGGAGTGACAACCCTCGTGGGCTTTGATTGTCTTGTCTGCTCTTGGAAAAGTAACAAGCCTGAATTAGGTGACATGTTTCTTTGCATCTTCAAGAAGACATGATATGTTGGTATGTTTATTGCACTGCAACCTCAGGGAAATGATTTGTTCCACTGCGAATTCAAGGTAACAGATTTGCTATCGCGTTCATGGACTTATGTTTGTGCTTATTTGGCTGTATGTTCAAGGAGACAAGTTTGTCGTAGCCTTGTTCTGCTACCAATTCGGGGAGACAAGATTATTGTTTGGTGTTCTCATTCTGCTACAAATTCAGGGAGATGAACTTGTTATCGTGCTTGTTCTGCCGCAAATTCAAGTAGATGAAATTATTGAAGCTTGTTCTGCTGCAAATTCAGGGAGACAGATTTGTTGTTGTGTTCATTTCATCGTAATTCCAAGGAGCTAAACTTGTTGTTTGTGCCCATTCCGCTACAAACTTAGGGAGATGAAAATGTTGTCGTGCTCATTCCACTACATGTTTAGGGAGATGAAATTGTTGTCGTGCTTATTCCGCTCTGACGGGGAGGCAAAATCTGAAAAAGTTGATCCGCTACACCATGTTACGGGTGAGATAGGACCTACAAAAGTTAAAAGAGTGACTGGTCAAAATGAGCCATGAACTAACTCTTCGTGAGCTATAAGGTTTGAATTGAATGTTTGATTTGATTGATCCACTCTTTCATGTCAAGGATGTTGGTTCTTGTTAACAATTGTCTGTGCTATCTTTAGTTGAAGGTGCCAGACAACATTTTCATATTTGATCCAGTCCTTCATGTCAAGGATGTTGGAATTTATTGATAACGATATGCTCCTTCTTGTTTGAGGATATTAGACCTGCAAATTTTCATTATTTGTAAGAAGAGGTAGAGTTGAAAAGATCTTTGAGGAAAGATCAATTTTTTTTAGAAAAACATCATTGTGCAAAGAATTAATGTTTTGAGAAAAAGTCCTTGTGGAAGGACGAAATTAAGAAATTCTGGTTTTCAAAAAGATGTCCTTGTAGAATGATGGGATTAGGAAATTCCTGTTTCAGGAAAAAACTATCCTTAAGAAGGGAGGGACTTATGAAATTTCGGTTTTGAGAAAAACCGATCCTTGAGGAAGGATGGAATTAAGAAATTCTGTGTTTTGTGAAAAATGATCCTTAAGAAAGGATGAATTTGAGAAATTCTGGTTTTGAGAAAAAACTATCCTTATGAAAGGATGGAATTAAGAAAATCCAATTTTTGAGAAAAAAGTATCCTTAAGAAATGACGAAATTTAAGAAAATATGTCCTTAAGAAAGGGCAGAGTTAAAAAAACTCTTGTTTTGAGAAAATGTGTCCTTAAGAAAGGACGAAGTTAAGAAACTCCCGCTTTGAGAAAAAGTTATCTTGAGAAAGAACGGAGTTAAGAAACTTTAATTTTTTAAAAAAAAGTTTCCTTAAGAAAGGATACAGTTAAGAAACTCCAATTTTGGGAAAAGTTGTCCTTAAGAAAGAACGAAGTTAAGAAACTTGTGTTTTCGAGAAAAGATGCCCTTAAGAAAGGACGGAGTTAAGAAACTCTTGTTTTTGAGAAAAGGTGCCCTTAAGAAAGAACGGAGTTAAGAAACTCTTGTTTTTGAGAAAAAAATGCCCTTAAGAAAGGACGGAGTTAAGAAACTCAAATTTTGGGAAAAGGTGTCCTTAAGAAAGGACGGAGTTAAGAAACTCGTGTTTTTGAGAAAAAGTGCCCTTAAGAAAGGACGGAGTTAAGAAACTCCAATTTTGGGAGAAGGTGTCCCTAAGAAAGGACGGAGTTAAGAAACTCATGTTTTCGAGAAAAAGTGCCCTTAAGAAAGGACGAAGTTAAGAAACTCCAATTTTAGGAAAAAGTGCCCTTAAGAAAGGACGGAGTTAAGAAACTCAAATTCCGAAGAAGAAAAAAAGGTGTCCTTATGAAAAGATTGGTTTCAAAAAAAATTCACTAACCAGTGCAAGGTTAGTTTCTGGTAATGTATTTTTATGCAAATGGTATGCATGCGCATGTTTTTATGATGATGCAAAGATGCATGAAACTCTTGTCGGAATGCTTATCATACTGCGTGAACATGTTTGGCAATGCAATTATGCACATGTTTTCATGTCGAAATGAATGTTTCCTGAAACATTAGATGCCATGATGTATGAACATTTTTGACGATGGGATGATGCGTATGTTTTCATGTATGCCTTCATGGAGTTCTTGTAGAAGTCCCTTTCTTTTGGTCTTAGTTTGATTTTCTGATTCTTCTTCGAAATTTGCCCCGACAAAAGTTTGCCCCCAGGCTTCATTGTCCTTTTCTGGATAAGGTGAATGACTCCGACGTCGTCTTCTTCTTTCCTTTTTGGAGGCAAGATCGGGAAAAAGTTGACTTTGGAACTTCATCACATGAAGTTATGACCTGAAAATGAAATGGAATACTAGTTAGTAATATGTTCAGAAAATTTTGTCGTTTTTCACCTGGATGTTTGAGCTTTTTTCGTATTCGGCCTTCTTCAGGGCTAAATCATGTTGCTTCTCCCATAGTTGAGGTCTTCGATCTCTTTGCTGGACCTGTTTTTATGTACAAGAAAAAATGTGCTATGGGTGCACTTAACTTTGTGTTTGATGCATGTGTCTAGCATAAATGCATGATGACTTGTACAATGCATGCAGTTAATGTCGAATGATGGATGTAAGAATGAGAGATTCTGATCTGCCTCTTAAAGGGGTGCCCACGACTCTATGGTAGTTAGATATTTGATGCTGATGAATAGTGCTTGATACCTTATTTATAAGGATGCCCTCAACCTTCCTTGGTTCGATCATCTTTGGGATTACTCCCTCGAGTCCCAACATTTTTGTCTGCGACTGCTCTTGAAGCGAACGCAAGGCTTGAAGTATGTTTTTGCCTTTTCCCAAAGAGCTTTCATTGTTCTTGTGGACGCGTTATGTTGCCCCCGTTCGAGTCCATAAATTTATTTTTGGTTCATGGTAGCTCATCTCTTTTTGGCTCTGGCAAAGTATTATGGTCGATGATTGGTATAGTCATCTAGGGTGCAGAAGTCTGACTTGGCATCGGAGGCTCACTTCCTGAACTCGTCGAGGAAATCTCTCAGCTTGGGGCATCCCGAGATCGGTTTCAAAGTTCCGAAATGAATGCATGTAAATGCAAGGTACATGTTCTAGATGTGAAGGTACTGATTCAAAATAGAATGTATGCATGTAAATGGAAAATGCATGTCCTAGATGAGAAAGCACTGATTCAAAAATGGTTCCCGTGGTTCAACTTCTGAATTTACGGGATTTATTCGTAACTTTTGAATGTTGCATTGATATCTAGGGAACTATATTTTCTCCCGATGATAATTTCTCAAATAGGGAACCAGACGTGAATCAGTTGCTGATGAAGTACAAAAATTAAAATGTTATAGTGGTGTCATGTAATCAATGTGGAATGAATGACCCTATGCAGTGAGATCACCAAAGAGAAAAATGGGTTAGTTCATAATAAAAGAATTGAATGAATAAATCAAGCGATGAATAGGACAAAAATTAGCAGTAAAGAAATTGAACATATATCAAATAAAGGCATCAAAACCTAAACAGGGTGACTGCTAACGGGCAGAGTTTTGGTTTGGCTTTAAGGGGTAAGCTCTTAAGGTTTACTATATGTGTTTTGGTTCTAGAGTAACGGTACCCGAACTGTCGCTAGGACATCGATTCGGGAGGATACATTTTCCTAGGTCTGCACGGAGATAGAGGTCTCACGAAGACAAAGGGACCTATATCCCGGAAGCGTTTCACCATCCTACACGGAGGGAGTACCTCACGAAGGCGTGGTTTCTCGCTCCCACTTAAGGGACGGAGCTCGGGTATAGAGCTCATGGTATGAAAACTTAGAAAATACATTTATAAAAATTTTGTAAATTTTTTTAAAAAAGGGATCACAAATTAATTAAATTGAAGTCATAATTTCCACCTATAGACAAAAAAAGTAATCGACTTGTGGCTTGACTCTCTAAAAAAAAGGTCCCCAGCGGAGTCGCCAAGCTGTAACAACGGGGGAGTCGCCACCAATCTTTTTGTTTTTTCTTGCGGTGTGATTGGAACACCTGAATACTCGGTTATTTTAATAAAACTTGTTTTTTTTATTAAAATAACGAGTTTTGGTCTGCGAAACCAGAAGATAGGTTCGGGAGTCGGTTACGTGTGGGGAAGGGTGAGCACCCCCACAACGCCCAAAAATTGGTACCTGTCGATTACGTGATGTCTTAATAGTGGAATTATGAATTCGAATTTAAATTTAGAAATTATGATCCCTTAATTTAAAATAATATTTAAAAATGTATGTTTATGAAAAGAAAGGTACACTCCAACGCCCGGAGCATAATTTCCATTAGACTCCCGACTGAAGAAAGTCTATTTTAAAAATTAAGATTTAGAATAAAAATATTTTTTAATAGAGACTATCGAAAAATGGCACCCTAACGCTCAGGGTACGTTTTTCACAATAATCCCTACTAAAAATTTTTAATTTAAAATTCAATCAAACAACATAAATAAATATATTTTATTCAAATATGGCATACAAAATAAAATATACAAACATGACATATAAAATAAAAAATATACCAACAAATATAAAAACATCTTATATTTCATACAAAGATATTTATTACAAAAGGACAACATTAAAATAGACGAGAATCAAAATTTACCTTATTAGAAGCTCGAAATAAGAACTTCACCTGACCCCTAGCAGGATCTATGCATCACCTCGCTATAAATCAAAAATTGATTCGAACGAATCTCGGCAGGGCCTCCGATCGAACCAACTGTTCGAACCATTAAAAGGGCACTGCCCCTAAGGTTCGAAAGGGGCACTGCCCCTAAAACTTGCGCCACTTTGATGGCATTTGTTTCTGTGTTCCTTGATGGCTGCCTCTCCTATTTATACTAATTTGTGGAGGGGGATGAGTCAAAAGTGACTTTCACGTGGATGCCTTACATGGCATCCACGGTTTTTACCCTTTTTTTTTGCTTTTTTATTATATATATATATATAATTAATAATATAACACATTCGAGCGAAAAATAAATAGTTATGGTCCGGATATAAAATGGGTATTACAATATTAATGTATGTTATTTTTATTCGTGCCATTTTTACTATAATTTTATGCTCTTTTTATTATATATGTTAGTATACATTTTATTCATGCGTAATTAATTGTTATATTTATTGTATTAGTCTAGTTTAGTTTTCGATATTTTAGTGGGAGTGTCGTCCCGAGTCTTTGGGCGTCATCTCCTTTGGTATCGCAGGTTATAAATTAGGTTGTTAAATTATTAATTAAGTTAGATTCAAATTTAAATTTGCTTTAATAAATACGATACGAACCTCTAGGTACCAATTTTTGGGCGTGGTGGGGGTGCTAATCCTTCCCCACTCGTAACTGACTCCCGAATTTTTTTTTAAATCTTTGGTTTTGTTTTCCCGGTGTTTGGTCTACCATTTTTTAAAATGATCGGTGGCGACTCCAGTATTTTATTCAAAATACTAGTAGCTTCAAAAAAATTCCCCTAAGATTAATTTTTTATAAAAATGGGGAAAAACACATCCTTGGATTTTCTAGTCGCTACAATGTTTAGAATTTAGAGTTTAAGGTTTGGATTTTAGGGTGTTAGAGTTAATAATTTAGGTTTTAAATTTTATAGTTTAAATATGAAGGGTTGTGTAATTTTTTGTTACACAATTTATGTATCAAAATATAACCCTTATTTTAAAAAAAAGAATAATGATTAATATGAAGGGCTGTGTAAATTTTTATTACACCTGTATAAACTATACTTAACCACACATATTACAAATTTACAACATGATTAATTCAAGCTCGGTCATAAACCATCATATTTTCAAACTAAATTAATTGAGTTCAAAGCCTACAAACTTGAGGATTAATATAAATTTTAAAACAAACCAAGATCTTTGTACATAAAACACCATAATAAAAAGGCATAATCAAAGTCTACAAATATAAACGGTCCAAAATTCATATGGTGGGTAGTTATTGGGCAGGTGGATGTTGGCGGATATGGTGTGGGTAAGGTCTCAAATCTATCACCTACCCACTACACAACGCGCCGCCACTACTCACCAAACTTATACACATCCTCGATAAGGAATCCACAAAACTATACTCATCTGTCATCCCTAACGTGACCAAAAAGAATATGTATTATTGAAGGTGCATTGGCCTGCAAAAGTTGCATAAAAATACTCCATTAATTAATTCAGCCACATGATTCATGGAAAAATTATTTTACGACTCCAGCACCTGTATATAGTAACCTTCCCCATCCATGTATTTGTTTCAGTCTATAAATAACATGTATGGAATCACATTGTAACACCCCTAGTAAAAAAAATATAGTAATTTGCTGCCAAAAAGAATTGAACACACAACCCTAAGTCTTCTAAACTAAAGACCCACCCATCAAAGCTATAACAACTCTTGGTGTTAAACTCACCCACCTTTATTTTGTTCTCTATATTTTGAATAAAATTATAATACACCCAAAATATCCCAACCACCCTCACTCTAGTATTTAATTCGGTATTCTATCCCAAAAGAAGAGACTGACCCTTCATCTTCTCAACCCTTTACCACTCATTACCGACCGCCCCTGATCTGCGCTCACCGTCACGCCGTGCCGTTCACCGCCGGTGCCAGAGTGCTCGCCATTGAGTCCCGAGCAAAACCCCTTTAGCCACTCGCACAGTCGCTGTCCCGATCTCCGCCAATCGAAGAGTTAAGGTTCGACGAACCTAGGGTTAAAGACTTCAATTTTTTTCGTCGATTTCGTTTGCCGTGGGTGTCCGTTCATTGCACCACCACCACCGTGGAGTTCCTTGCAGCGAGGCGAGCAGAACCTTGTCGTAAAATTGATGTTTCACCACAGACAAAGGTTTTATCGGACCTACGTGTTTTCCGGCCGTTTCGGTTCGATTTAGGTAAGATCCGGCCAGATTACAACTTGTTTCGTTAAATTTTGGGTTTTGTTTAGTCATGTGACTGATAGGCTTTCAAAATCCGGCAGAATCGTGCGTTTTGGGGATCATCGGCGATATTCCAGCGAGGATTCCGACGAGATTCTTAGGGTAAGTGAACCAGGTTCAAACCGGTCTGAACCGGCCCCAAACCCGAGCCAGTGAACCGTTAATTTAGACCTGAACCATCTTCCTAACCCGAACCATCTACCCAACCCGACCCGAGTTGACCCGAACCAGACCCGTTGACCGAGTCAACCCAGTGAGCCATCTCGCTCAAGTCAACTTAGTGAGTCAACTCGCCCGAGTCAACCCAGTGAGTCAACTCGTCGAGTTAGCCATTGGACCAGTGACGTCAGTGTTGACTTTGACCGCTGACGTCAGCGTTGACTTTGACCAAAATGTCAACTTTTCCGAAAAGTCCTATTTTATGATTTTCAACGTCCTGAGTCCGATTTTAAAGCATGTTTTGCGAAATTCTAACTCGAAAGCCTTCGAATTGGACTTTGAACCCGAGAATGCATGTGTTTAGTTTTTCAATTTAAGAGTTATGTGCTCAAATTAAGGATTGATTATGGATTATATTTAATTGAAGGTATTGATGTGTTTTCGTATCCGAGAAGTAAAAGACGTTGAATTCGGGTTCGAGTTTGATCGAATGGAGTACCACGGTCGACCTATATAACAAGGATTCAATGTAATACATTGCTACCTCTTGTATGCCTTATGAACATGTCAGTGTTCGGTTAATGCATGCACACATATGATGATGAGTATCGTGAATTCTGCTTAAGTCTAACCGGATATGAAAATGCACGACGATATAGATAAGATTGGAATAATCGAATGAGAAAGATGACAAATCAAAGAATCTGGAATCCAACAAATAATTAATGAGGCGATCAATCTCCAAACCCGATTAATAATGTTAATTTGTCAAAACGATGGAAATATTTGAGTATATAATTACAAAAATGCCCTTGAGGTGAAAATGACAAAATACCCCAAATAATGAAAGTGGTGCTAAAACTTACACTAGATCCGATAAAACAATTTATTCATCTAAAAGTCTCGAATTACTCAGAGAGATGTGATAATAAGACATAAACATTCAAGAAAGATAAGCACTTGGATCTAGCGTAAATCCTGAATAAACCTCTGAAGATGAATTTGTAGGGGAAACTCTCTATACGTTCGGACCAAACAAACTACCAGAAGATATAGAATTGCTATTAATGGCTGAATCGAGTAAAAGAATTGAAAATACTGATACAACATGGTCAACAAATGGCTAAAATGTGCTTGGGCATTGGAATTTCTAAATTAACAGAAATGATGGGTCTATCCTCGTGTTTTGGAAATAATAGATGGTTGGAAAAAGGTCGAAAGGACAAAAATAACCGAAAGAATTGAAAATATCGACATGTACGAATTGGCTAAAAGAGACTAAGATGCCATCGGGCACCCAAAACTATCGAATTAACCATATGATGGGATATAAACTAGTGATTAAGATGATTAAGTGGTTCAAAAAGCCCGAAAGAACGTGAACGGCGACACTTTCAATAATTGGGATACCCTCTTGACTGAGATAAGTTAAAACTTCGAAATGTTGAACTTTTGATTGCACGCAAGTGATTTTAATATTCAAATGGGTTGAAGTTTGGGTTATGTATGTCAATCATTTCTTAATACCCAAATTGGCATAAATGCATGTTTAACCTCTTGAGGCATGTTCCGAGATAATGCGACATTGATTTATACAGATGTACAACATAGTCAGAATTAAATAGTGAACACAGAGAAAGTGCACTGATTTGGATGCATGGAAAGTAATGTATTGGTGAGATGAGTATAATGAAATGGTCTTGGAAGCCTAGTAAACCGTCGAAATCTTCAACGCGACAAATTATTGACCTATCCCCTCGAAATCAGATTATGGAACCGCCTCATAGTGTTAAATGACCAAAAGGACCTTATTGGCCAAATGATCAGAACAATCTTAACATATTTGAGATCCTAACTGATCGTATCGTATCAATTTTCGAATGCTTGGTCAAAGACATTGATTACGAGGCCCCCTTCATATAGGGACATCGTTTCTAAAATCAGTTAAGAATTGTCAAAAGTTCAGTGTTTCATCTCTCCTTGTAAATACCAAGTATCTTTGAGAAATAAATCGTTCCACCTAGTGTGTTCCAAGTGCACATAAATATCCTCTCCGCTTAAACCGTAGACTGTCTCATGATCTGAATCATGACTATTAAATAACCAGAATATGCCTTTTTATTAAAACCGAAACTAAAGATTGCTTCATATCTACTATTATAACCAATTATTATTGATTACTACTAATTACTGTTATTACCGATTACTGTTTTCACTGCCTAGACCATTACCGGGATACTTGGGATAGGGTATGAAGTTACTGTAGGTTCAGCCCTGATTAGGCTGGAAATTCCTTACCGTTTCAGGTTCATATGCTTCGGCTAGGGTAATTCCTTACCGTACCTAAGGTATTCCCTTAGGCTGGCACCTACGCCCAATGGGCCTGGGTTAATGTCTGTTATAGTTGCAGTTCTGAGGAACTGTATACCGGAGTTTGGTTGGAGGGTAGATAGAAAATTAAAAATGAACTTTATCGTGAACTTTACCGCAATCATTATGTGTCTGTGAAATAAAATGTTCACTGCACCGTTACATTGTATGTGTTAACTTTACAATATTGGAACACACACTAAGTCTCTTATTCAACTACCGTAATTCATATCTCGCCTAATTCTCCAGTCTATATGTTCTTGGTCTGATACTCAGAGATTGAATAAAGAGCATTTATTTTATTTTCGTGTATACAGCTTCATTGAAATATTGAGTCGTAATTTGGAACTTGTTGTCATCCGAAATATCATGATTGTATTATGCTTTCCTTATACATGCTTGTGCTTATAGCATTCATTGGTAGTTTTGTATTATTGAGCTTTCCGAAGCTCACGTTGTTTTTACCATCGCACGCTAAAAGAAATCTAACATGGCTCGATGACTGACATCAGTGTTTGGAGTTCTCTCGGTGTTACTTTTGGAGTACGGTACCGACATAGCTAGTGGGCATGCATGTCATTATTGTTTCATGACAGTGTCTGTAAAATGTTTTTCTGAAATTTTTGTTATACGTTTAAATAATTTCCTAAAAGAGTATTTTAAACAGAGGTTACCGTTATAATTTAATAAGTATTTTTAAGAGAAAATGTTTTTATGTGGGTTTTTACGGTGGGTCGCTCTTGTGACCCTAATGTGACCTCCTGAGATTCGTGGTAACGCATAGGCGGGTCTAGGGGGTTACACACACTGGCGGAGCTACACTTTGAATTGGGGTGTCTCATGACACCCCAAAATTTTTAGAAAATCTATTTTTTTTTATATAATTTGTATATAAAAAATTAAAAATATGAACAAATGACACCCTTTTATGAATAAAATGACACCCCTTTATAAATAATTAATTATTTTTAAATATCGTTGAAAAAATGACACCCCTTAAATATATTTCTAGCTCCGCCCCTGGTTACACACATCTTCAACTTCATAAATTCCATGTCCTTAAAATGTGATGTTGTTTTAGGCATTGCTGATATCATTCACAGACATGGCAAGCCAATGACTGTTATCGAGTTGGTCGCTCCACTACCGACCCTCAACCCAACCAAGGCTTGCAACATCTACCGGCTCATGCGTGTTTTAGTTCATTCAGGCTTTTGCGATGACGCCCGAGAAGATGGCTATGTTCTTACCAATGCTTCTCGTTTTGATATAAACCCAGTTCACTAAAACCAATTTACTTCAAAAACCAACATTGAAAAACAAAATTAAAAAATGTTGGCACCTTGGTTTAAAAAGAGTTTAATCGTTTAAAGCTTTGATTGAGGAAATTGGAAGTTCATCTGATGAGGGTGTGGTTGAAGAAGAAGTTGAGGGCTTTGGTGTTTATGGATTGAGATTATAATTTGGGAAATATGGTTTAGGGTTTGGGAAATAATTTTAAATTATTTTTTATTTAATAATAATAAAATATGATTTTATTTTTTATTTTAAATTATTTTTATAGTTAATAATAATAAAAATGTCATGTCATAAGAAAATAATAATAAAATAATTCATAGTGACTAAAACACGAGCAATCCGAAAATTTAGTTAGTAAATTAAAAATTTTGAAAGTTGAGTGACCAAAATAAAAGTGGGAAGATATAGTTGAGTGATGATTTGTGTATTTTACCCATATTATTATGAATAATTAATTAGTAGTGATGTTTTTTTAATTATATAAGTGGATAAAAACTTTTAAAAACAAATGTAAAATGTGTACAATATAAAAGCTTTAAAACCAAAAAAAATTGTGAAAATAAAACTAAAATTTATATGAGAAAATACAAAAAAAAACCTTCCACCATTTCACAAGGAAAAACAAAAATTTATACATTGAAGTTTCCACAAACGCCCTAGTTTTAGGACTTAGGGGTATAGTTTAGGGATCTAGTTTGATGTGTTTAGAATTTAAGGAGTACGGTTAGAATTAGAGTTTAGGGTTATAATTTAGTGTTATATGTTAAAATGTAAATCTCTAATATATTACCCTAAAACATAAATCCTAATCTCTAAACCTTAAACTCAAACCACAATTCCTAATTTCTTAACACCTAAACCCCTATACCCTAGGGACAAAGTTAGAAATTTATGTAAGAGTTGTCATTTTTTTGAACAGTATTTAAGAGGAGTTAATTATTTAGAAAGAAGTGACATTCTTTTCAACAAAAAAAAAAGAAGTGACATTCTATTTATAAAGGGATGTCAATTATATCTATATATTTTAATTTTTTTCTATAAAAATTGTATAAAACATTTTCCATAAAAAATAGGGTGTCATCAAACACCCTAATTATCTATGTGGCTCCGTCTATTCTATACTCTAAACTCTAAACTAAATTCCTAAATTCTAAAATTCAAACGTTTGTGGAAACAAAAAAATTCTACCGTCAACCGACGTAATATTTCCTCAAATATTAAATTTGTTAAAGTAGTGATGGTTAGTGACTAGGGATGGTTATGTGAAATGTACTTTTAAGCTATTGAATGGCGTTGTTTTTGTAAAAAAGATCTTAATAATTGAGTTTGTCAAAGCGTCACGCTGCCTATAAGAGATGTAAGCATATAGAGAGGCTATAAACAAAGGAAAGGAGTGAAATTTTTCATCATTCGAATTCTGCAAATGGAGCTGCTGAATGCATCTAATCTTTCCCGCAATCCATTGTTACTCTCTCTGATTCTCCTTCTCTCCCTTTCAATTTGGTTAAAACTAGCAAACGGGAGAAATCTGAATTTGCCTCCATCACCCCCAAAGCTACCAATCATTGGCAACATCCATCAACTTGGCAAACTTCCCCATCGTTCTCTCCGGGACCTCTCAAACAAGTACGGCTCTCTCTTGCTGCTGCGGTTGGGGTATAATCCTACTTTAGTGGTTTCAGCAGTCGACATGGCGAGAGAAATCGTGAAAAGCCATGACATTGTTTTCTCCGACAGACCAAGGACCACGGCTGTAAACCACTTGTTCTACGAATCCAAGGGTATGGGTTTTACACCCTACGGTGAGTACTGGAGACAAGTTAGGAAGATGAGTGTTGTTGAGCTTCTCAGCCACCAAAGAGTGCACTCGTTTCAGTTCGTAAGAGACGAAGAAATTGGAGCTGTCATCAACAAAATCCGTTGTGCATCTCTTAAAGGAGAGCCTGTTAATCTAACAAAGATGCTTACGTTCGTTTCGAGTAACATAGTTTCTCGATGCATTCTTAGTCACAAAAATGATGAAGAAGAAGGGTGCAGCAAGTTTGGGGAGTTGGTGAGAAGGCTATTGATTCTCTTCACCGGTTTCTGTATTGGCGATATGTTTCCTTACTTGAGGTGGGTTGATGTGCTTACTGGATACATGCCAAGTATGAAGGCATTATCTGCAGAATTGGACGCATTCTTTGATCAGGTGATTAATGAGCATAGAGCTGTTGAAACCGGTGCAGAAGTTACCCACAAAAAGGACTTCGTTTCTATCATTATGCAACTCCTAAAGGATGGCATGTTTGAGAACATCACACAAGACAACACTAAAGCAATCTTACTGGTTATTTCAACTCTCTCTTCTCCCTCCTTTGGTATTCATGTGCCTTAATCTGAAGTCTTTAACTTTGATAATATCAGGACATGTTTCTTGGAGGAACTGATACCACTATATCAACATCAGAATGGATGCTGGCTGAACTCCTAAAGCATCCAAATGCCATGAAAAGAGTCCAACAAGAGGTGAGAAATGTGGTGGGAAACAAATCTAAAGTGGCTACGGAGGATATACCTAAAATGGAATACTTCAAGTGTGTAGTCAAGGAAACTTTAAGACTACATCCCCCTTTTGTTTTTCTTCACCGGAAAACATCAGCAAGTGTTAAATTGGGAGGATACGACATCCCTTCGAATACCTCGGTCTTGATCAATGTATGGGCCATTCACATGGATCCCGAATGGTGGGAAAAGCCAGACGAGTTCATCCCGGAGAGGTTTGAGAATACTTCCATTGATTTTGAAGGTCAAGCTTTCCACTACGTCCCGTTTGGTATAGGAAGGAGGGTATGTCCTGGGCTGTCTTTTGGGGTTTCTTCCGTTGAGCATGTGATGGCCAATCTTCTCTACTTGTTCGACTGGAAGTTACCGGCGGGTGAAACTGCTGAGAGGATGGACATGACTGAACTCTACGGCCTCGCATCCTCCAAGAAAACTCCTCTCCATGCTTTACCTATTCCTCATTCATCTTTCTAGATGAATCACATGTGATGTACCAAATTTAAAATAAATAAGTAATAAAAAATTGTATGAGACTCATATGAGCTCCAATTAGTAACCATCGGTAAGCATTTTGTTACAGTTAATATCTTAGCTGGATATTATCAAGAAAGTTAGTAAGTTAACAGTGAGTTAGGGTTGTGAACTCTCTCTCTCTATATATATTGTAATAAACCTCTATCTCTTTTGTATCTTTTTACACAATAAACATATCAATAAGAAGTTTCTTTCGTACTTCTATAATTCCAATATGGTATCAGAAGTTTTTTAGTTTTCTTTTTCTTCTTGACTCGTAAAAGAAGTTGCTTCCAGTTTCTTGTTCCTAGTTTTTTAATCAAGACTAGTTTCTTCCAGTTTTTAGTTTCTTTTCGAAGCCATGGTTAACCTCAATGATCAGTTTGAAGAGGGTAACAATCCCTATTATCTTCATCAGTCAGATAATCCAGGTATGGTTTTGGTTACTCAACCTTTAACCAATGATAACTACAATAGCTGGAAAAGGTTTATGTTGATGGCTTTGTCTGTCAAGAATAAACTGGGTTTCGTTGATGGATCGATCTCGGCACCTGCCTCAACTTCAGATCGATTTAATGCCTAGACAATAGCTAATAATCTTGTCAACTCATGGATCTTGAATTCTGTCTCCAAGAAAATTGCGGCGAGTTTACTCTATCATTCAACAACAGCTGCGATCTGGAAAGAGCTTGAAGACAGGTTCCAACTTACAAATGGCCCTCGTATTTTTCATCTCAAGAAGAAGTTGAGTGAATTGGTACAAAGTTCGATGTCTGTTAGCACGTATTATACACATCTCAAAATCATATGGGATGAGTTGGTTTCTGTCAAACCGGTGTGTTCTTGTTTGCTTTGTTTCTGTGGAGGAATTCGAAAGATGCTAGATGATCAACAACGAGAACAAACTTTACAGTTCTTGATGGGTCTTAACGAGTCTTATGCTCATGTCCGTGCCCAGATTTTATTAATGGATCCCCTGCCATCCATTGCCAAAGTGTTTTCTTGGGTTTTACAAGAAGAGAATCAAAGATCCATTTCTTTAAATGCTCCTGCTTCTAATCTTGAAGATGTGTTTGCTGTTAAGTCTTCACATGTACTTGTTTCTAATCAACGAAGGTCCAGGCCACAGTGTACTCATTGTCACATGTTGGGGCACACAAAGGATAAGTGCTACAAGTTGCATGGATATCCTTCAGGATATCATGTTCGTTCTAATAAAGCATCTCACACTGATCATGCAAATGCAATTTTAGATTCTGATTCTTCAATCAGCAATACCACGAATAACATGTCTACTCAGCAATGTCATCAACTCATTGCCATGCTTACTTCCCAACTACAAGTTGCACCAACTTCCACTTCAGAAATTCCTACTACTTCCATCAACCTTTCAATGCAAGGCAAGATCTTATCATATATAAATAGTTTGGCTTATTTTCATAGTGGTTGTAATTGGATCATTGATTCAGGGGCTTCTCGTCATATTTGTTATTCTAAAGAGTCTTTTGAATCTTTTTATACTGTTAAAAGTAGTTATGTTATGTTGCCTAATGCTTCTATTGTTTCAGTTAATTACACTAGAATTGTTCGTTTATCTTCAACATTGACTCTTCATGATGTTTTATTTGTACTTGAATTAAAATTCAATTTACTTGCGGTCAGTGAGTTGGTAAAGCATTCCAATCTAACTGTGTTGTTTGGCAAAAACTATTGTGTTATTCAGGACCTACACAAGGTGATTGGGAAAGATGATCTGCATCAAGGGCTTTATCTTCTGCATTTACATGATGCTGATGATAGTTTGCATATTGCTAGTCAAAATGTTGTTGGAAATAATGTTCAGCTTACTGTTAGTCAAAATGTTATTAGCACTGATGTTCAAACTCAGAATAATATTGCTTGTGTTTCTTGGCACACTAGATTAGGTCATCCCAGTACACGTGTTTTGAATTTACTCAAAGATGTTCTACCTTCTTTTGTTTTAAATGAATCTGAAACTTGTTACATTTGTCCAATGGCTAAACATCATAGGCTTTCTTTTCCTAATTCTGTTACTCATTCTATTCAACCTTTTGAACTCATGCACTGTGATATTTAAGGCCCCTACAACTCCCCTACTTATAATAACAAACATTATTTTCTAACTCTTGTTGATGATTGTACGCGTTCCACGTGGACATATTTGATGCAACACAAGTTTGAAGTTTCTACCATCATTCCTGATTTTATTCATATGGTTAAAAGGCAATTTGGATTCGACTTAAAAATATTTAGATCCGATAATGCTCCTGAGCTTAATTCACTGACTTATTTTCTTCTATTGGTATTCTTCATCAGTTTTCTTGCGTAGAAACACCCTAGAAAAATGTTGTTGCTGAAAGAAAATATCAGCATTTACTAGCTGTGGCTCGTGCACTTTATTTCAATCTAAATTATCAATTCAATTCTAGGGAGATTGCTTACTCACTGCCACTTATATCATCAACATGCTTCCTTCTACTGTGTTACACAATAAGTCTCCTTATGAACTTTTATTTCATAAAATTCCTACTTATGAACATCTTAGAAATTTTGGTTGCCTCTGTTTTTGTTTCCACTCTCAAAGCAAAACTGTTGGGTTATTCGGTGCTCGATTCCTTCAACCGTTCTTGCTCACCAAGTGGTGGAGAAGTGGGAAATTGGGTGTAAGAGGTGTGGAAGCTAAAAAGATTAAGGACGCGATGATTTATAGTGGTTCAGCCTTCTAACCAAGGTCTACATCCACTACCTTAGCTTCCCACTAAGGATTTCCAATAAATCCACTATTGATTCGTCCCCTTTTCTAGGCTTAGGAGGAAACCCTTACAAACCGGTCAAGCTTTCTACCCAAAGCCTTGATCAAACCCTTTTTACAAGAGATAAAAAATAATCAAACTCAAATCCCTCTAATAGGTATTTATTTGCACAATAAAGCTCTCACCCAATCCTAAAACACTTGAGCAAATCTAACAATTTTGACTCACTAGTGTTTGTATATACAATAAATTGACACTTAAGCTCTAAGACAATTTCTTGATCATATATTGTGTTACAATTGAAGCATTAACCATTACTAGATGCTTGGAGGTCCCTTTTATACTCCTTAAGGAGTTTGTAGCCGTTACTAGCCGTTGGGGTTGAATTGGAGCCGTTGGAGACTTAATTTCCCACCATAAATGCAGTTCTACAACCCCTCGTTTCGAAACACTCTTGAAATAGAAAGAGCCGTTGTAGCACCCGTATCGAAACGTCCTTGGCCGTATCAAAACGCCCGTATCGGAACGCTTGTTCCCGTATTGAAACATCCTTGGCCGTATCGAAACGCTCTTCATTTAAATGCTAGTTGGGAAATAGTCGTTGGGGGTTTATGACCATTGAGGTCAATGCCACGTAGGCATATCGAAATGGCAGAGGCCGTATTGAAACGCTAGGCAAAATTCTCATCCAGATTAAGGGTCATTTCGAAACCCGTTTCGAAACGTTTTGACACTGTAAAGTCCCGTATCGAAACACCTAGGGGTGTTTCGAAACACCTGGATGGTTTTGTTGGATTTGTCTTTGAAAACACTTAAAACCCTTTTGAAATATCCCCTAAACATAGTTTCAAGTTGTTTGGACTTTAGAAATGGTTTTGAATTCTTTTTAACTTTGTCCAAAACATTTTTCAATTATTATATCAAAACATTAGTTCTACAATCTCCCTTTTTTGATATAATAAAACCAACTTGAAAATTTGTTTGGGATTCTCCCCCTTTAAGTTTAAAAATGTGAATAAGAGATGAAAAATTTAAAATCAAGTATAGCTCCCCCTTATTCATTTGAAAATGCAATTTTTCAAACCAAGCTCTCCCCCATTTTGTTATATCAAAAAGAGTTCAAAAGACATTAAGTTCAAAATAACTTAGGAGGTTTGAAAAGATGACAAAAATTTAGAATTTTTGTTTTAAAATAGCTCCCCCTTACTCAAAGCATCATCAAAATGTTAGTCCAACATATATGATCATCTAGTTGAAATAAATGAAAAATAAATCAAATAAAAGCAAAAACAACTAGATTTTACCACACTTGAACACAAGGGAGGATGTGAAGCCTTCCTTCTTCAAGTGTTCTTTCTTCGTGTGCATGGAGCTCCCCCTCAATGTTTGACTTGTTGATCACTCTCCATCACACCTAGCAAAAGACAATCAAGTAATTTTTGGTATCCAAATTGCTTTGGATCCATAAACGTTAGTAGCACAATATTTAGTCCCCTTAGGAATCCATCTTTCAATTTCATCCTTTTTAGTTGAAGTACTTAGTCCTTTTGGGACCCAAATACTTCTAAAACCTTTACCATTTACAAATCTAGGGGCACTAGATTGTCTTACATAAAAGTTTTATTTTCCAAAACTATTTTTCTTTTCAAGCTCTTTGGAAATCAAATCATTTTCTTCTTGAACTTTATGAAGCAAATTTTGTAAATCAAAACATTTTTGTTCAAACTCTTCGAGTTTTGCTTCAAGTTCAAGTTTGGTTTTAGAAATCAAATCATTTTCAATTTTCAATTTTGAAATCATTTTATTGTTTTTCAAAATGTGATTTTTAAACTCTAAAACCAAATCATCATAGGCATCTTGTAATTCATCAAAAGAATATGAACATGAAGTAGATGAATTAGAAGTTACCATTGAATCTTCTTCGATGGCCATAAGGCAAAGGTTGGCTTGTTCATCGTTGGTGGAGTCCTCATCACTCCAAGTAGCCACATATGCCTTCTTCTTATGGCTTGAAGAGCTGACTCTCTTCTTTTTCATGGATTCTCGTTCAAGCTCTTTCAAGGTTTTCTCCATGTAATGGGCACATTTCTTGAAGATATGAACTATCTCTTCTTCTTCATCCTCCTCTTCACTTGAATCTATGTGATGGCAAGTGGAGGATTTGAGAGCAATGACATTTGTGTTGATGCCAAGCTCTTTGAGCTTCTTCTCCCCCATAGCTCTAATTTCTTCCCCCTTCTTCTCATCTTCCTTGTTTTTCTTCATTATTTGAAGAGTGAGAAGTGACCCTATGAGTTCATCAAGCTTCAAGGTCTTCAAATTCTTAGCTACGATGATGGCGGTCCTCTTTGAGTCCCATGACTCGGGAAGGGAGTAGATGAGCTTTCGGACAAGCTTCTCTTCTGGGATGGCTTCTCCATAGCCTTTGAGACCATTGGTGATAGTGGAGAACCTATCAAATATCTTCTCGATGTTCTCTTCTGGATCAATCTTGAAGTTTTCATACGCTAGGTTGAGGAGCCTGATCTTGGTCTCCTTTACTTTGTCGATTCCTTCGTATGTGACTTTAAGCTTGTCCCATACCTCCTTGGCACTCTCACGAGAAGACATCTTCTCATAGATGCTTGGGCCAAATGCACAAAAGAGAATGTGCAAGGCTTTGCAATTAAGCTCCATCTTCTTGCGATCGTCGGCACTCCATTCCGCCTTGCTTCCTTGTGGCACGAACGGACCGTCTTCTACTATGTCCCAAAGTTTGTAGTCCCTTGACTTTATAAAGAACTTCATTCTCGTCTTCCAATGGGCATAGTGGGTTTCGTCGAAGAAGGGCAGTTTGTCGATTGATTGCGCCATTGAGCCGGTTGTTTGTAATGATGATTGAGCTTGTCGGATCTTCTCAATAGGATGTTAATCCTCTTCGATTGAGCCAATCTCTGATACCAATTGTTGGGTAATTCGGTGCTCGATTCCTTCAACCGTTCTTGCTCACCAAGTGGTGGAGAAGTGGGAAATTGGGTGTAAGAGGTGTGGAAGCTAAAAAGATTAAGGACACGATGATTTATAGTGGTTCAACCTTCTAACCAAGGTCTACATCCACTACCTTAGCTCCCCACTAAGGATTTCCAATCAATCACTATTGATTCGTCCCCTTTTCTAGGCTTAGGAGGAAACCCTTACAAACCGATCAAGCTTTCTACCCAAAGCCTTGATCAAACCCTCTTTACAAGAGATAAAAAATAAGCAAACTCAAATCCCTCTAATAAGTATTTGTTTGCACAATAAAGCTCTCACCCAATCCTAAAACACTTGAGCAAATCTAACAATTTTGGCTCACTAGTGTTTGTCTATACAATAAATTGACACTTAAGCTCTAAGACAATTTCTTGATCATATGTTGTGTTACAATTGAAGTATTAACCATTACTAGATGCTTGGAGGTCTCTTTTATACTTCTTAATGAGTTTGTAGCCGTTACTAGCCGTTGGGGTTGAATTGGAGCCGTTGGAGACTTAATTTCCCACCATAAATGCAATTTTGCAGTTCCCCGTTTCGAAACACTCGACCTCGTTTCGAAACACTCTTGAAATAGAAAGAGCCGTTGCAGCACCCATATCGAAACGTCCTTGGCCGTATCGAAATGCCCCTATCGAAGCGATTGTTCCCGTATCGAAACGCTCTACATTTAAATGTTAGTTGGGAAATAGCCGTTGGGGGTTTATGACTGTTGAGGTCAATGCCACGTAGGCGTATCGAAACGGCAGAGGCCGTATCGAAACGCTAGGCAAAAAATTCATCCAGATTAAAGGTCGTTTCGAAACCCGTTTCGAAACGTTTTGACACTATAAAGTCCCGTATCGAAACACCTAGGGGTGTTTCGAAACACATGGATGGTTTTGTTGGATTTGGCTTTGAAAACACTTAAAACCCTTTTGAAATATCCTCTAAACATAGTTTCAAGTTGTTTGGACTTTAGAAATGGTTTTGAATTCTTTTTAACTTTGTCCAAAACATTTTACAATTATTATATCAAAACATTAGTTCTACAAAAACGAGATAAATTTGCTACTTGTGCATTACCTGGAGTTTTTCTTGGTTATGTTCTAGGGGTAAAGGGATATAAAGTTTTTATTCTTTCCACTCGCAATATAGTCATCTCTTGAGATATAGTTTTTCATGAACACATTATCCTTTTCATTCTCTTAAAGCTACAGCACCTTTAATTGATCCATTTCAAACTGTTTCTTTACCTTATCTTGTTTCGGATGGTTTTCCTTTATCTCATGATCAATCTTTTTCGTCTCAGCCTCAACATGGCTCTGTCATGCGTGGTGAGCATGTTGACAATACTTCTTGAGCAAATAACAATTCTTCTGTTATTAGCACAAGAGCTCCAGCAACTAGTCCTGAAGTTCCACAAGTTATTCATGTTGATTCTGAATTTTTGTGGAGCATGATCCTATTGATGAGCATGTTTCTGAGCATGGTCCTATTGATGAGCATGATCATATTGATGAGCATGTTTCTCAAGATATTAATGACCTCGAGCCTGTAGCACTAGGTTTTATATCTCGGCCTGTAGAAGTTGTTCGAAGATAATCTAGAGTTTCACAAAAACCTTCTTATCTACATCATTATCATTGCAACAATGCCTCAATTAGTTGTCCTTATCCTATTCAGGATTATGTTTCATCTTCTAAGCTTTCTGCTTCATACAAAGATTTCATTGGGAATATTTCTTCTGTTTATGAACCTACTTATTACCATGAAGCAGTGAAATATCTTGAGTGGAGGGCTGCCATGAAAGATGAATTGACAGCCATGGAAGATTTACAAACTTGGACAGTAGTCCCACTTCCAGAAGGGAAAAAGCCTATCGATTGTAAGTGGGTGTACATAATAAAGTACAAAGCTGATGGTATTGTAGATAGGTGCAAGGCTCGATCGGTTGCTAAGGGCTTTACTCAAATTGAAAGAGTTGATTATACTGACACCTTTTCACTCGTTGTCAAGATGAATTCCTTCAAAATTTTATTAGCTTTGCCCGCTTCACACAACTGGCATCTACTACAATTAGATGTGAACAACGTTTTTCTCAATGGGCAGCTTGATGAGGAAGTATATATGAAACTTCCTTTAGGGTATAACTTGAGTGGATCAGCATATTTAGTGTGCAGATTAAATAAGTCAATTTACGGTCTTAAACAGGCTTCCAGGCAATGGTTTAATGTTTTTTCTCAAGTCATTCTTAAGTATGGATTTGTCCAATCTCCATCAGAACATTCTCTATTTACTAAGGGGACAAGGAATGATTTTATGGCATTACTGGTATACGTGGATGATGTTGTTCTTGCTGGGAAAATTTGGAAATGTTAACTGCTGTTCAGGATTTCCTACAACAACATTTCAAACTCAAAATTTTAGGCCCTTTGAAATATTTCCTTGGTTTTGAGATTGCAAGAAATGATACTGGGATTTCTTTATCTCAAAGGCATTATGCATTGCAACTTTTGAAAGACACTGGTTCCCTTGCCAAGAAACCAACAGAGTTTCCCATCACACCTTCTCACAAGCTGAGCATTCATGAGAGAGAGTTATTACATGATCCTCAGCTATATAGAAGATTGGTTGGGCGTATGTTATATCTCAGACATATGCGTCCTGATATTACATATGCAGTCCATCTATTAAGTCAGTTTGTTTCATCTTCACGTCAGCCTCATCTTACAGTCGTTTATCATCTACTGTCGTACATAAAAAAGGCTCCAGGCTTAGGGTTATTCTTTTCTGCAAACAATTACATTGTTGTACATTAAACGCCTAATGTGCTAAATTATGGGCTGCCTTATTCCCTGATCTAAGAATGTAGGCAACCTATATATGATGATGCCGCTGGAGAAGATCCTTTGCCTCGGTCATGCTTTGTGCCAATGCCAATCTACCTAAAATCCTTGATTGGTGAAGATTAACCACGTTTGCAGCGTCTCCTTCAATAATAACCTTCGGCCATCCTTGATCTATTGCAAAAAGAATAGCCGCATAAAAGGCGTGGCTTTTGACAATCTCTGCTGATGTTGCTCCTGGTAACGTGCTTGCACATCCAGCTAGGACTAGGCCATGATGACCTCGTGCAAGTATTCTTATCGCTCCAGAACCTGTTTGAGATTGATACATACCATCAACAGTTAGTTTAACCGTACCTGGAGGAGGCTTAGTCCATGTTGCTGCTGCTCGTGCTTGTGGAAAACCAGATGGTAATGGTGTTATTACAGCACCATGAAATTTTTTATGCAAGTGTTGTGCATTTTCCGCAATGAGAAAAACCGGCTGCAACTTCTTATAATGTACCAAAGTGTTTCGTATATTCCATACATTCCAAAGAAGCACAATAAATCTCGCAAACATATCTTCAGAAAGAATTGCTGCATAGTGCTCCAACCACTCAAAACATGATAACGAATGATCAAACAAAACATGTCCATGCAATTTGAAGAGCTTATAGACTTCCTCCGTAGCAAAACAATCACACAATGCATGAACCACAGTCTTCAGATCCGTTTGACACAATGGACAAACCCCATATATAGAGAGCTATGTACACCTATCCGAGCATTAACTGGAAGTGCTTCATGAGCAACACGCCAAATAAAGACCTTAATCTTCTGTAGGACCTTGAACGGATAATGTATGCCATAACTTTGGAGGAGGTGTTTGATCATGATATTGTCTCATGGGCCATGAATAACCCGACCGTATAGAATACGCCCTACTAGAGTGATTGCCCAAATAAAAACATCCGAAAATCTATTTACAATAGGACAATGAAGTATAGCCTTAGCATTTGAAGGTGAGAATACATGACAGACCTTGGGAACATCCCAACCGTTGTATGAAAGTATCATGAAATCTCCACAAGCCAATGGAACAGGATGTCCATCCATATAAGACTCAGTAAATTGGACTCATTGTGCTCCTCCCTAATTTAATTTGAATATGGGAATAGTACTATCAATCGAGTAAAAATCTTCTGCTCCCTAACCATGCCTCCTTATATGCCTCCTACTAAAAAACACCTAAAAATTAAATTCTAAGCCTTAATCCTAATTTCCATAGCATAAACCCTAAAAAATACACACTATCCTTAATTCCATACACCCTAACCGTAAGTCCAAACTTTAAACCTAAACCCTAAACCCTAAACTTGCTATTTTAAAATGAAAGCACCAATGAGGGCATAGTTAAGGGTAGACGATTTCCATCCCTATCAATACCAATCTACCAGAAAAACCCATGATCCAATAGATAATGTAAAATGGCCCCACTTTATATTCCAAAAAAGGTAGCATAAATAATTTAAGGTGTTACCATAAATTCAGCCCTATCTTTTGCCATCATGACTAATTATTTGGAAATTAATCCAAAACAGAATTGATCATTCAATCGGTAATGTAAAATGGCCCCCCACTTTATATTCCAATGAAGGTAGCATAAATGATTTAAGGTCTTATGATAAATTCACAGCACATAATAAATTGTTGGTAATATTTTTTAATTATATAAATTGTAACACTCGGGTTTGGGGTCGGGTGAATTTAAAATATTAAAATAATATTTTAGGCAACGAGTTTTCAAAACAAATAAATTAAGTTGGACTATTTCAAAACAAGCCCAAATAGCCATGAATATCTCCTATTTGTAAATGCTTTATTTCATTAAGGGTATTTTGGTTTTTGGCTTTTTATTTTAAACAAACATTAAAAATTAGCTTTTGGCTCATCTTCTTCCCCTCCTCATTTTTCATTTTTCACGACACAAAGCCCCTCTTCCCCAAGTCTACTATTCCATCACATATCTTTCTTGTTGTTGGAGATTTCTCAAAGGTAAAATCATTTTTGACTTGTCCTCCCTTTCCCCTACAAGCTAGTACCTTTATTTTTCACAAAGCTCATGGTTTTTGTATTTTGGTGTTTTGAAAGTTTAGATTAAAAATGTCATCTTTGTTGTCTTTAACTTAAGCTTTTGATTTGTTGAGGTTATATGAGTTATTTACAACCTAAAAGGTCCAACATATTCGATTTTTACATGGTTTCGTGATGTTTCCCGAAATTGGGTTTTGGGGAGGTTTTTGAAGGGTTTTAGGTTGGATTTAGGGGGTGTTAAATGTGGAAATTTGATGGCTGATGGTTAGGCTATATGTAAGGGTTGTTTTGGAGGCTTTTGGGAGTAATATAAGTGTTGGAAACATTGGTTTTAGGCTGTGCTTTAGGGTTGCTCGGGAATGAAGGTTTTGGGAGTTGTTCTTAGCTTGAATATTGTGTTTTGTGCTTGAATTGTGTTCCGAGTTTGCTACATTGAATCGTGGACTGAATTATGATTGTTTTGATTGTGTTGGGATGATTAGAAGCAAGGAATCTTGTTGGTGAAGCCTCGGGAGCGAATCCGGAGAATTTGGAGACTTGAGCTTGGTTTTCGGATCTCTTTTGGGTATCAACGGTGAGTAGAAATGTCAACCTTTGATTTGTTTTCAAAATGGAACTCTTGGGGGTTTGGGTGAGACCTAGAGGGTTCACCTAAACCCGAGTGTAAGTTACTACTCCTACTTTTTGTTATATGTTGATGAATGG
Organism: Hibiscus tridactylites; assembly: GCA_958450335.1. NCBI lineage: Eukaryota > Viridiplantae > Streptophyta > Magnoliopsida > Malvales > Malvaceae > Hibiscus > Hibiscus tridactylites. The sequence continues at coordinate 59,111,481 of OY288278.1, read as the reverse complement.
CTATATGTTGTGGTATCATGTGCATCTTGAGATGTTTTACATCGTTGTTGTTGTGTAGTCGTGTTGAAGTCGAGCCTTACGTGATAGTTGTCTTAACTACGGTGATGAGTGGTCCCACCGGTAGTGACTAGTAGTAGAGTAAGGTGATGAATGCTCCCATCGGAAAACTACTAGTCGGACGGTGATGTGTGGTCCCACCGTGTGTATGTTGGTTGTGCATGTGCAAGCCACGTGTAGTCTTGTTATGCTAATCATTCGTGCATTCATTGATTTAGTGTTAATTATGAAAAGTGTTTTGAAAACTTGTAACACCCCAATTTTGGGCTTGGAAGTTTAGGGTCTGAACCGGACCAGTCTAATTTTTGGTTCAAATATAAAATGTGGTTTTAGGGAAAGCCTAGTTCGGGATGTATTAAAAATATGGAAAAATATCTAAAAATCCTCTTTTAATATATATAAGAGAGTGGTGAAGTCAATTTTACGAAATAAGGTTTGGAAGTGTGACATTTCGAAATAGTGACTAAAATGTAATTTTTGAAAAGTTCAGTGGTGACTGTTTTGTAAGGATTGAAACTTTGAATCTTTATGGAGCTAATTTACCCAAGGAAGGATTTCTCCAGATTTTTCTTAATTTTAATGACTCATTTAATGTTTAATTAATTAAAGGAAAATGAGAAAAGTCAATTTTGAGATTTCATAACTAACTTTCTTGAAAACTTTCTCATCTCATTTTCTCTCAAAATTCTCTCAGCCAAACACATTTCTACAGCATCTTTTCTTTTGATTTTCACACCAAATGAAAGGGATTTCAATCCTCAAATGATTCCTAATCCTTTCTACATCAAATCCTCTTCATTTGCTTATTGAATTTTCAAGGATTTTGGCTCTAATCAATGAGAAATCTACATTTAGAGGTATGAACGTTCTTCTCCTCTAAATACTCAGTTCTTTACTGAAATTCCCAAGTTCTCAATCCTTAAATTGAGTTTTATAAAAGGTTTTAATGTTGTGATCTTGATTTTGGCTTAAAACTTGAGATTTTGATTAAATCTTGAAGAAATTCATGATGAATGTTTGGGCTCTGTTTTGAGATGTCTTTTTAATGTATTTTGGATGTTTAATGATGTGTAATTGAGGTTTAATCAATGCAATCCCGAATAGGTTGATTTTCCTAAGTTTTTACTTGTGAAATTGATGGATTTTGGGGTGATCTTGGTGTTCTGTTATAGCTGGAGGTATAATGACGAGTTTAGGTTCTTTTTAGATGTTAATTGATGTCTAAGAGTGATTAGAAGTGATGGATCTTGGATGGGTAATGTTGTGGATGAGTTTGGATGTGATTTCTGTTGTGTTTGGTAGCCGAAATGTTAGATTTGGTGAGAGCAGCGAGTTTAGGTGTAATGGCTGAAGATTTTAATGCATGATGATGCATTAATCCTCTGCTTTGATGTGTTTAAAACATGGGAGACATCTTCGGATCCTTGTGGTGTTGATCTAGAGGCTTGAACGGCGTTTCGGCAAGCTTGCGAAACGGAATTGGTGAGTGAAGTTGGGTTTACAGCTTTGTAACCAATGTTTGAAGGTTTTGGGAGCTTAGTATAAGTCTAAGCAACTTAACTAAGCTCAAGAGTAAGTTTTCGGAGAAACTCTCTCTTGAATGAACCATGAAATGGTTGGATGCAATGTGTTTAATTTGCATGTTTAAATTCTGTTTTTGAAAGCATGTTTAGCATGGTTAATGCTGGTTATGAAAGCCATTTGGTGAAGGATGCTCAAGGTAAGAGATCCTTGGTTTGATTTGTTAAAATGTGGATTGATGCATAGTGATGCATGTTGTAAATGGCTTTATTGTTAATGCTTTAAAAACAGTGGATTATTGATGATAATTGATGTATATTGGCAAGTGATGTGTTGGTTTTAAAGTACTTGAATCGGATATAGTTAGCTGGCTATAGGATTGGGTGCACCGTGAATGAAGTCGCCTTGGATGTTGAGGGGTTGTAATTGTACCGTAAACTCCATCCAAGTACACTAACGAGATGTTTAAGGTCACAATGGTGGTTAAAATTCCATGTGTGGACCTTGTGTTGAGTGTCCCGTGTTCTCGTTAGTGATGTTATACAACTACCAATGAGTGATGTGGAGGGGTTGTGATTGTACCGTTAAACTCCATCACGGGTGTTGAGGGGTTGTGATTGTACCGGTAAACTCCACCTTGTGTGTTTGGTAGTGTGTATGAAGCGTATGGGACAACGCTTGTAATCCGCGTATCCGATTGTGATTTATGTTGAAAATGGTTATAGATTATCACTTGGAAGCCAATATGACATGTTGATGTTATCTAAGCATGAGATGCTTGTTGTATATGCATTGTTGCATGAGAATTGATGTTATGTGTTGAAAAGGCCTTGAAAAAGGTGTTTTATAAAATGCATTATTGTGTTGTTTCTTTAGAGCATGTCTCACTAAGAAAATGTGCTTACGCTCTCTTTCTTGAACCAATAATGCAGAGAATTGAAGTGCTTCAAGGGCAGCAAGGAGGCTAAGAATCCAAGGAAAGGCTAAGCTTATGTATGGTGACTATTTTTACAACATTATTAGCTTTTGGTATTTGGCAATGGGAACCTAGGTTGTGTTTTTGGGAGATGTTTTGGACTCCCTAAGTTTTGCATGATGCCTATGATGTTTTGGACATGTAAATGGCCTTTTGGTGGTTGCTTGATGATTTGATGATTGGTTGGTTTCCAATATTAGGATGCATGCCTATAGACTTGTGGTTTTTCTTAATTGATGCCATGAATGAGTTTTGATGATGCAAATGTGTACCTTTTATGCATGATGACTTGTTGGCATGATTAGGCGAAGCATTTTGCGAATCCAACAAATGCACGATGAGTCCCTATACGAATATTGGGAGAGATTCAAAAAGTTGTGTGCATGTTGTCCGCAACATGGCCCATCCGAGCAAACACTTCTTCAATACTTATATGAAGGAATGTTGCCAATGGACAAAAAGATGGTAGATGCAGCAAGCGGTGGCGCGCTCGTTAACTTGACCCCTGAAAATGCTCGAACCTTGATATCTACGATGGCGGCTAATTCGCAGCAATTTGGTTCTGCAAGTGAACCCAGCCGACGGGTTCACACAGTAAGCACAATTTCATTAGAGAATAAAATAGACAATTTAACTAATATTGTGTATTCTCTTGTTTCAGGGGAGATAGGAGCTGCTAAGGTATGTAGAATATGCACTAAGCCTGATCATGCAACCGGCTTATGCCCATTGTTGTGGGATACATCTGGTGCCCAAGTTAACGTCACACACAACTTTCCCGGACCTCCCTGAATACCCTATATCCCACTGAGCAATACGTTCAATCCCGGTTGAAGAGATCACCCAAACTTGAGCTACGGTAATCAGAACCCGAATTACCAACCTAGGCAACAACCTCCCTACCAAAACCAAGCACCCCAAAAATCATCGCTTGAGTTTATTGTTGAGAGATTGGCAGTTTCGCATGAAAAATTCTAAAACGCAATCCCATCTCCAGAAAATCGACAAACAAATAAGCCAACTAGCCCAAGCCGTTAGCCGTCTAGAATCCCAGGGAAAGTTACCATCCCAAATCGAAACCAACCCAAGGGAAAACGTTAGTGCGATAACTTTGCGTAGTGGAACAATGATAACGCCTAAACTGCCCAAGCAAGATGAGCGAAAATCCGACGAACTGGGAAACTCTTCGGAAGACCAGAATGACAAGTCTCCTCCCACCGCAAGTAATGCCAAATCTAAAATTTCTGTTTCTACTTACGAACATGTTCCTCCTTTTCCAAGTAGATTGGCGAAACAAGATAAAAAGGAGGAAGAGAAGGAAATCTTGGATATATTCAAGAAAGTGGAAATTAATATTCCACTTCTTGATGTTATTCGGAAAGTGCCCAAATACGCAAGGTTTCTGAAGGACTTATGCACAAACCGAAGATGTCTATCCGGAAATGAAAAAGTTAACCTTGGTGAAAATATTTCGGCCATCTTTCAAAAGTCGTTGCCGCCAAAGTACAAGGACCAAGGTATATTTGCGATTCCCTATAAAATTGGGAATGTTGGGATAAAAAGAGCGATGTGCGATTTAGGCGCATCTATCAGCGTCATGCCGTTAAGCGTCTACAACAAAATTTTGACTGAACCATTGAAAGAAATGCGAGTGACGGTTCAATTAGCCGATCGATCAGTCATCTACCCCGATGGAGTACTAGAAAACGTGTTGGTATAGGTAAAAAATCTTATTTTCCCTACTGATTTTTATATTATTGACATGGAAAATTATCAAAGCAATAGCGGATCCGAAATCTTGCTTGGCCGACCTTTCCTATCAACCGCGCATACAAAGATTGATGTCCGTGATGACATCTTAACTATGGAATTTGATGGGGAAGTAGTTAAATTTGATATGTATAAAGCTATGAAGTATCCTGATTCGGTCGTAAGTTTAAATTTCATTGATATTATAGATCCGTTAGCTGATGATTTGATCAAAACTGATTTGTGTTATGACTTTGGGTAAAGTACATAGACGGTCACTGAACTTTGGTAAAAAAAACAAAACGGTAACCAAACTTTCAAAAATCACAAAATGGCAATTAAACTTTATGTTTTATAACAAAATGGTAACTAGACGTTAAATGTCGTTAAGTGACTGTTATAAACTTTGGTATAATAACAAATTCCGTCCTTCATATTTATACATTCAATCAATTTAGTACTAATTCAAAACAATTCACTAAATTTAGCTCTCGTTATTTACGCATTCTTTCAATTTGGTCCTTAAAGCAAAATTCCAAAGTATGGTAACATGATAAATAATTACAATTAAATTTTTATAGGAACTCGAAAAGTCGACTCGAATCGAATCGAAAAATTTTCAAATAAAGTTTGAGTTGTAAAATATAACACGTCAACTCGAATAACTCGAAATTTTTTTGACTCTACTCGATCGAACACTCATCTCTATCTTAATATATGACGCGTCAACTCGAATAACTAGAAATATTCGAATATTTTAAATCAATTTTTCCTTTTAAATCGAATATTTTTAAAATAGAATATTCAATATTTTCATATTTAAATCACATCGAATATTTAATAACTACTTTAAATATTCAATTTAATTTAAAAATATTCGATTTAAAATATTCTAATATTTAATAACTATTTTAAATATCTTTCTTTTAAATATTCGAATATTTGATAACTAATTTAAATATTTATTAAATATTTGAATATTTTAAATCAATTATTTCTTATAAATCGAATATTTTTAACTTAAATCGAATATTTAAAGTAGTTATTAAATATTCGATGTGATTTAAAAGAAAAAAAATGATTTAAAATATTCGAATATTTCGAGTTATTCGAGTTGACGCGTCATATCTTAAGATAGAGGTGAGCGTTCGGTCGATTCGAGCAAAACAATTTCGAGTTATTCGAGTTGACGCATCATATTTTACAACTCAAACTTTATTTGAAAATTTTTCGATTCGAGTCGAGTCAGGTTTTCGAGTTCCTATAAAAATTTAATTAAATATTTGAATATTTTAAATCAATTTTTTCTTTTAAATCAAATATTTTTAAATTAAATTGAATATTTAAAGTAGTTATTAAATATTCAATGTGATTTGAATATGAAAATATTAAATATTCTATTTTAAAAAATATTCTATTTAAAAGAAAAAATGATTTAAAATATTCGAATATTTCGAGTTATTCGAGTTGGCGCGTCATATCTTAAGATAAAGGTGAGTGTTCGATCGAGTCGAGTCAAAAAATTTCGAGATATTCAAGTTTACGCGTCATATTTTACAACTCAAACTTTATTTGAATTTTTTTCGATTCGAGTCGAGTTGTCGAGTTCCTATAAAAATTTAATTAAATATTTGAATATTTTAAATCAATTTTTTTCTTTTAAATCGAATATTTAAAGTTGTTACTAAATAATCGATGTGATTTAAATATGAAAATATTAAATATTCTATTTTAAAAAATATTTGATTTAAAAGAAAAAATGATTTAAAATATTCGAATATTTCGAGTTATTCAAGTTGATGCGTCATATCTTAAGATAGAGATGAGCGTTCGTTCGAGTCGAGTCAAAAAAATTTGAGTTATTCGAGTTGACGCGTCATATTTTACAACTCAAACTTTATTTGAAATTTTTTCGATTCGAGTCGAGTTTTCGAGTTCCTATAAAAATTTAATTGTAATTATTTATCATGTTATCATACTTTGTAATTTTGCTTTAAGGACCAAATTGAAAGAATGCATAAATTACGAGGGCTAAATTTAGTGATTTGTTTCGAATTAGGATTAAATTGATTGAATGTATAAATATGAAGAACTAAATGTGTTATTATACCAAATTTTATAACAGTCACTTAACGACATTTAACGTCTAGTTACCATTTTGTTATAAAACATAAAGTTTAATTGCCATTTTCTGATTTTTGAAAGTTTGATTAACATTTTGTTTTTTTTAACAAAGTTCAGTGACCGTCTGTGTACTTTACCCTATGACTTTTGTAGGGAATTCGTGGATCTCGATGATGAAAATATAGGCGAAATCATTTCAACTCTTTCTTCCCTTTCTGATTTTCGATTAATTCCAACTCGATCTAAACATTTCCCTCAATTTTGCAGGAACCAAAGCCGAAGTTAGAGCAATTTAATTATGTATTTTTAGGCGACAACCAAACTTTGCCATTCATCATTTCGAGTAAGTTGTCGCGTCGGGAAGGAGGTAGATGCTTAGTTCTTGTTTTGCGCACAAATAAAAAGATGAAGGAATGCGTTAAAACGACAAGGGATGGACATCACCGTTTATTTGAAGAGCTTTCTTTTGAAGAACAAAAAATTTAGCAAAGGTCGTCGAGCTAAATGACGTTAAATAAAGCGCTAAATGGGAGGCAACCCATTCTTTTCATTTTCGTTAATTTTAATTTTCCTTTTTTTTAATTTTTAGCTTTTATTTTTATTCTTTTTTCTTGCTTTCTTCCAGGCTTCCAATAGAAATCAATCGGTGGCAGGCAAATTTTGAAAGTTTGGGTTAAGGAGCAAAGTGCACCATTTCATTAACGGTGCACGTTAGAAATGCCCATATCATGCGGTGCAGTCGATCTCCACCAAAACCCCACCACCACCAATGGTCCACATATAACGCCAAGACCGGGTCGAGCCTCTACCCACACACCGTTCTCGGTGGATGATGATGATTCGTTGCGTCGGCGGCCTTTATGGAGATGCCCAGTGATTCCGACCAGTCCCCATTCCTCCTCTCTACCATGGTGGCCGACGACCAGCAACCATTCGACGGGTGCCCAACGAAAATGCCGAATCGCCCTTCGCTGCACCTTCTCCAGCACCGTTCGTCAACCGCCGTTCAAGGCTTTCCACCACCGCTGGTCCATGCAACTCCCACCGTGCTCCTCCTCCTCGTTCATTGTTTCCCTCATTCCACTCTATGCCAACGGTGGACTCAATTTCATCACTCACGGGGAGTATCTTTTACCCTTATTTGTTCCTCATTTTCTTTATTTTTATTTTGAATTGGGGCAATTCATTTAAGTGAGGGGGGGTAGCAAAACCACTTGTCTTGCTTGTTTTCTTTATGTTTGACTTTGGTATGACTTTGAGATGACATTTTTCTTGTCATTTCTTGATGTCCAGCATGTTATAATTGTTATAATGCATAGGAATATTTGAAAGTTGACATTTTTGATAATCAAATGGCATGAGTAAATGATAGTTTGACATCTCTTTTCAATTTGCCTTGATTGTGATAATTGATTTCTCACCTAGCTTGATCAACTTAGCCTACTTTTGTGAGGATTTTAGCCTTGAGCATGCATCCTATTCTTTATGCTCGTTTTTCCTTGTTTGAGAGTGTCATCTTGAATTTAGGAATCTAGAACTTGTGGCTTGTATACGATTCGAGACTACACTAGAATGAGGTGCTTTAAGATGATTTAGGCATTAGGATTTAGCCATTTTCTCTCTTTCATTTCAAAAAACCTACCTTTTTCTCATCGCTTAGTGAACCCTCTTGAAGCCTTATATCCCATTTTTTTGGCTTAACCCTCAAACCTTGTTCTTCCGTGACCAAACTTTCTTTTTGAACTGGTCAAATGCTAGAAACTATATTACTAGACAAAATGGGCTACAATTCGAATCAGGGCAGAATTTTTCCAAAAAATGAGAAAAAAGAAAAACAGAATAAAAGGAAGCAATTGCTTCGAAAAAAGAAAAGAAAAAAAGAAGAACAGTTTCGAAAAAATGAAAAGAAAAAAATATGTGTTTGCTTGCCCATTTTTAAGCTCCTCTTTTGTCTTCACTATTTATTGTTTGAAATATCTTGCATTGATCATCTTCTTTTGTCTTTTTCTTTCCATCTTTCTACCCTTTTTCTAAACCCACATTACACCTTGAACAAAAGACCTAATGATTTTTGCACCTCGATTCTAATAAAGCAGTGGAGAATTGAACTTGTTACAAGCCTATGGAAACCTTTGTTCATGCATGACTTAGAGTGTCTTTGCTTCACTTCTACCTATAAACACTTTGAGTGCTCTTGAGTGTATCTTGGTGAGGATTAAGACTAGGTTAGGATTTGATTAACACTTGATAGGCATTTGAAAGAATGAAGGGTTGTTCTTTGCTTATATCCATTTGGTTTGATTTGTGTCTCTTTCATGATACTTCTTTTGCACTAGAACTCTTATAATTGTGTTTGATGCTTGTGATGGCTTGAGAAATGCATTATTGGGTTAATATCTTTTTCGGACATACTTGAGGACAAGTATGAGACAAGTGAGGGGGAATTTGATAAGCTCTCAAATATGACACTTTTTAATTGCTATTTTTCTAGTTTTTATGATTTCTTGCTACCTAATCCATTTCGTTTTGCTATATTTTGCGCAAGGGGCCTAATTTTGGAAAACAACAGCAAAAGAGGGCATTTCTGGAGTCTATTTGTTATTCTGGTCATGATTGGCATCGTGGGCACGACATGTCTGACGTGGCGGATGCGTGGCGACTTCTAGAAGATTCTGGAACGTTCTAAAAGACCTTATCAGCTTATCCATTTAGATTTTATGTATTTAAATTTCAAAAACATTTGAATTGTTTATCTTTTCTTTATTTTGAATTTTCCTTATCATTTATCTTTGTAAATCCAAGCCTATAAATACCACTCCTTGGTAAAGGCTTAGGCATCGAATTTAGTCTTCATCTTTTAGCTTGAAACACTTGTTATTTCTAGTTTTTAATCAAAGTTCTCCTTTCTTTACTTTTGTTCTTTTATGTTCTTTAATTATTTTTATGAAATCAAGTTAAGTATGATAACTAATATCATGCTTAGCTAAATCTCTTGAGCCAAGAACAAGCTAAGTCAATTCAAATCGTGAGAATGGAACATTGCCTAAATTCTTTCGAGAATACATTTTTATCTTTCGGTTTAGATAGTTTGGCAATCAACCTTACTAAAGTTTTTAATCGTTTTTCAAATCAAAAAGAGCTCGTTGGTCTGGAATCGTTTAAAAACATAGTTGGGAGGAAGGATCGGCCTGTGGCAATTTCGACTTCCTGTGAACACTCTTAGCGGCGGTCCGCTAAGGAAAGATAAAATCAGAAGGGATTCTTTTTAAGACAATTTCTGAGTCGGGCTTTTCCTGTTTTCAAAACTAAATATTTTAACGGCGATAGACGTGGTTAATTTGTTTAAGAACCAACCTTCGAAGATAGACTTGGGAGGATTGGTTACTCGAGAGAGAAGCAAGTTGCGACGGGTTGGGCCTCGCAGATTGTAACCAACATATTCGATTTTTACATGGTTTCGTGATGTTTCCCGAAATTGGGTTTTGGGGAGGTTTTTGAAGGGTTTTAGGTTGAGTTTTGGGGTGTTAAATGTGGAAATTTGATGGCTGATTGTTAGGCTATATGTAAGGGTTGTTTTGGAGGCTTTTTGGAGTAATATAAGTGTTGGAAACATTGGTTTTAGGCTGTGCTTTAGGGCTGCTCGGGAATGAAGGTTTTGGGAGTTGTTCTTAGCTTGAATCTTGTGTTTTGTGCTTGAATTGTGTTCCGGGTTTGCTACATTGAATCGTGGACTGAATTATGATTGTTTTGATTGTGTTGTGATGATTAGAATCAAGGAATCTTGTTGGTGAAGCCTCATGAGCGAATCCAGAGAATTTGGAGACTTGAGCTTGATTTTTGGCTCTCTTTTGGGTATCAACGGTGAGCAGAAATGTCAACCTTTGATTTGTTTTCGAAATGGAGCTCTTGGGGGTTTGGGTGGGACCTAGAGGGTTCACCTAAACCCGAGTGTAAGTTACTACTCCTACTTTTTGTTATGTGTTGATGAATGGTTATATGTTGTGGTATCATGTGCATCTTGAGATGTTTTACATTGTTGTTGTTGTGTAGTCGTGTTGAAGTTGAGCCTCACGTGATGGTTGTCTTAACTATGGTGATGAGTGGTCCCACCGATAGTGACTAGTAGTAGAGTAAAGTGATGGGTGGTCCCATCGAAAAACTACTAGTCGAACGGTGATGTGTGGTCCCACCGTGTGTATGTTGGTTGTGCATGTGCAAGTCATGTGTAGTCTTGTTATACTAATCATTCGTGCATTCATTGATTTAGTGTTAGTTATAAAAAGTGTTTTGAAAACTGCATGCTTGTTGAATTATAGAGCTTCTCTCACTAAGCTAGTTAGCTTACGCTCTCCTTTATTTCTAACATGCAGATCGTTAGAGTTCGGGAGGCAAGTGGTCAAGGGAGGAGCTTTTGGAGTTCTCAAAGTAGCTCAAGTATGATTTACGTATTTGTAATAATGCCTAGACGATGAGGGTGTAGACTTATAGGAGTTGGTGTCAAACTCCTTAGTTGATGATGTGTTTTGTTGAGCATGTTAAATTGTTGATTTTATGTTGGCCATGTGTATGCCTTTTTGTTGTGGATTGTAGACCATGTTTACTTGATGCATATTTGCCTTGTGTTTGAGGATTTGTACCCTTCCCATGAATGCCATGTGTGTTTGTCTAAGGCATGTTATGCTAAATGCTATGTATGAATTCTTATGTTGAATGTTGATCCTTGAATGTATGGCTCTTACATGTTTGTTGAGTGCTAAGCATGTTTGTATAGGGTGCCTTGCATCTAGAATTGATGTATGTTGGTTGTTGGAGGTTTTAGTTGTGTTTTGGGACAGCCTTGTGCCATAAACCAGCTAAAACCAGTATGCTCGCAGAGGGCGTATCGAAACGGTTGGTCCCATTTCGATACGGTCCCTTTGTTTCAGGCCAGGCGTTTCGATACGCAAAGGGGACGTTTCGGTACAATTTTGCCACTGGAAATATGAGATTTTGACGATAAATTGAAGTATCGAAATGGGTCTTGGCGTTTCGGAACGGTCTTCGTATCGTTGACCACGAGAAGTTGACCTTTGAGGGCGTTTCGGAACGGTTGACCAACGTTCCGATACGGTCTCCTCGTGTTGACTTGGGCCTGTTGACTTAGTCAAGGCGTTTCGATACACTCCTTGGGTGTTTCGAAACGGCCTGTAGTTTAAGCTAAAATGGACTGTTTTTGGTGTGCTGTTGGCTTGATCGCCTCGTTCGTTGCTTCCGTTGTTGTCCTTTCACATAGGATTAAATTAATCCATTTAGACAATATAATAATTAAAAAAAATTTATAGGGTTGCTAACCGAAGGGGAGCCTTAGCGGGTTTCACTTCGGTTTTCCCCGTGTAGCCTACTCGAACCGATCAGTCATCCAAACCGGGACGAGGGGTTACATAAATGGACTAAGAACTTGTAAAAACAAAAGTAAAATTTGTACAATATATAAAAGCTTTAAAATAAAAAAATAAAAGCATGAAACAAAACTAAAATTTACATGAGAAAATACAAGACTTCCACCATTTCGTAAGGAAGAAGGAAGATTTACTTAAAAAAACAAAAATCTCATATTTGTAAATTAGATCTATAAATAGAAATTGCTAGTGAGATCCACTAATTAGTCTAGTGGTTAAAGATACTCATCATGAACCATCTTATATGGGTTGAAATTCTATTATGAGAATATACTATCTCCAATTAATTAAAAATAGAAATTGTTAATGACTAGGGACAGTACTATTAACGTGACGGGAGGGACTTTGCCTCCAAACAATTTTTTACATCTTTATGTGTTTTATCAATAATTTTATGTTACATGTAATAATACTTATTAACTTTTCAAGTGTTTATCTTTTGCTCCAACAGTGTTTTTGTCCGATTAATTTGTAGATGTATATGTTTCGGTGCGTGTGAGTTCACGGTTTCTTAAACAAATTGTTGGAGCTAGGCTTGTAAACGAACCGAACGAACACGAACGAGGGTGTGTTCATGTTCGTTCATTTAACTTTAACCGAACAAATGAATGAACACGAACATAATCGAACACAAAATTTTTTGTTCGTGTTCGTTCATCAAGGAATGTAGCTTGTTCATGTTTGTTCGTTTAAATGATAAACGAACATAAACAAACATATATAATGTGTTAAATATTTAATATTTTGGGTTAGTTCGATTAATTTGTGTAATTAACCGATTTTAAACCAAATTAATCGATAATTGAAATTTGAAAAAACTCTTAATCATTAACCGAAGCCTAAAATTATCTACTAATAGATTAACCAATTTTATTTTGATTCGGTCGGTTAATTTTGTTTAACCAAATAATGAACACCCCTAGACATATGTGAATAAACTTAAATAATAGCCCTAGTTGGAGCTTGAATTTACACCCCTCACGCTTGCATGCAAGGTACAAGTGATTCAATTATTAACAAGTGAATTGGTGTATGTAAACACATCTCATACTTGATATCTTGCGAATGTGAGATATGAATTTCTCATTTTTCTTACACAATCAACAAATTCCCTACTTTGAGCATCAATTTCTCATTCATCATTCAACCGTTTTAAGTATATGAGATATCATTATAAATGTCTCATGGAGCAGAATATGAATCAATAAATTTATCATTCGAATATATACCTTTACTCAAAGAAAATATGACTCAAAGTTTTCAATTTATCATGTCTACTCCAACATAAATAACATGTTTTATACCTATGTTGGTTTCATAGCAAAACAGAAAGACCTTAGCTACGATGGATAAGGTCAATGTGAATGAGCTACTTCAAGCTCAACTTCACGTTTGGAATCACATTTTCAACTTCATAAATTCCATGTCCCTAAAATGTGCAGTTGATTTAGGCATTCCTGATATCATTCAACCATGGCAAGCCCATGACTGTTACCGAGTTGGTCGCTGCACTACCGACGCTCAATCCTACCAAGGCATGCAACATCTACCAACTCTAGCGTATTTTAGTTCACCCGGGCGTCTCTGCACAACGAAAGTGTTCCCATGCGTATGTTCTAAGCGTGATGGTGAAAGTAGGTTTAACACAGATTTTGTTTCATTACTAGGCTCGACACTGAGTTCTGGGCGACATCTGCTTTTAATTATTACCAATTTCTTGCAATCTCAAGACGATAGTATAGGTGGTTTTTCTCCTCAGTTCAGGATTAGGATGATTTTGGTTTTTGAATTTGTGTGTCTCTGTCCTGATCTTAGGTGTTGCCTTGTAGTTTTGTGTTCTCCTAGCTCTCCAATTTTGTATTCTCTTAATGAGGATATTTTAATATTGAATAAAATTAAATCAGATTAGCGAAAAAAAAAGAAGATGGCTATGTTCTTACCAATGCTTCTCATCTCTTGCTTAAGGATAATCCCTTAAGCGTAACATGTTGGAGGCTACATGTTTGATGAAGTTCCAACTGTAGATGCGAATTTACTGAAGGTTTTTACTATTTGGTTGAAGTGGCGTACAGCAAGTGGAACAAAATGAGCGACCGTTCACACGCTCTTGACCTTCTTTTTCTACCTTCATAATTTCACAGATTTTTCAAGTGATAATATAATAAGTTAGTGATTGCCTCTTACTATTTTAATTATATTTATGACTTTTTAATAAAATAATAAAATAATATGATTCATACATTTTAATCATGTAAACATGGTATATTAATGAAATATTAAATTAATTGTTTAAAATAATAAAACATATTTTCATTTTATATGGTTCTATTTGTAGTTTTTCGCTTAAAGCTCCGAAAATGTCTAAGACAACTCTGTTAGGCCGTTAGTCATCTATTTTTTTAGTAGTTTTCCTTGTTCTAAATGCTCGAACATTCTAAACCCATGTAAAGAGGCTAAGCTGTTATTTGTCATTGAAGTTTACCCCTAATAAAAGTTGCAACTCCATATGTGTCGTTCTCCGGTTCTATTTTCTCGTGACGTTTGTCAAAGAAAATATAGCTTTACTATGATAAGAATCGGTGGATAATGATTAGGGGTGAGCACTCGATCGAGTCTAGTTAAGTTAAAAAATTGAGTTAGTCGAGTTGACGAGTCTTATTTTATAATTCAAATTTTATTTGAAATATTTTCGAGTCGAGTCAAATTGTTTGAATTTCTGTTTAAAATTTAATTATAAACATTTATAGTGTTATGGTACTCATTGATTCTCATTTAAACGACTTTTTATAACTATATATGATGTACATATATAGTTCTTTCATATTTTTCATATGTCTTATACATATATTATGCAGAGTTGAAGAACTCGACTCGAACTTAAAAATTAATCCACTATTTAGTAAAAATTTTGAGTTATTCGAACTTACATTTTATAACTCAAGCTTGTTGAATTTTTTTAGTCAGGTCGAGTTTTACTCGCCCAATAATAATGCATTTGGACCACTGATGGCATTAAATTAATTAATGATAGTAAGGGTTTCTGGAACCTTAAATAATAACAAATGGTGAGCATATAGTAGCTTTAAAACTTGTGGTTAATATCTATCTTTTATATAGATCAACTGAACACAAAATATTAAACATTGAACATACTTTAATGGATATATTGAAAAACAAAATAATGATAGATTTGGATGAGAAATAAGAATATTATTAATTTTGGTGAAAGATGTTAATTTTATTAAAATAAAAAAATATCAAAAATTATAATGAGGGTTTACAACTATAATCGTAAACTAAATATATACTCTAGATGCTTTCTTAAAACCTTTGAAACAAGAAACTAGCCACTTGAAATTATTCAAGTAACATAGAAGAAAAATGCTAAAAACTGACCTAAAGACTCGAACAAAAGATGGATACTAATAACATCAGTAATTGACGATAAAGGATAAAACTATCAACACTAACATTAATAGATGCATATAACACTTTACACATTGATAAAACAATTATTACCATAACTTAATCGTGAACAATAACCGGTGATTATTGTGGTGAGAACAACATCATCTTCTATTGGATTAATTGAATCAGCTCCAAAAACAGAGAAATAATGCTTCATCCCAGCTGTCTGAATCATTCAAAAACCAACATCTTTTGTAAAAGAAGTTCGTCAACTATCGCAGACAGTTAATGCTACCAACATTTAATTTCCGCTTTAGGAACAATATTCTCATTGTAAGAAAATTGAAAACTCAAACAACATCGGAAGGAAAACCCAAAACTCCAATGCAGATAGTGATTAGTGAGGCAATAGAACATGAAACACCGAAATTCCATTTTGTGTGATTTTTGTCCTTTTACTTTCATGATCTTTAACGCAGGAAAAGGGTCCAAAACAAATCGAGAGAATATGACAATAGGAAATGAAAATTTAGGGATTCAATTGATATGATATTGAAATGTTGGTGGTTAATTTTTTAAAATGATACTAAATTAATAAAAAGTGTAAAATTTTAGAGCAAAATTTATTATTTATGTCAAAAAAAAATTAATTGTCACGCCATCTATCATTAGTCTTCTAGCAGCAGCGAATTATTTTTTATTTTCTTTTAATTCGGATAATCTTATAATTTTTTATAATAGTAGGACTCAACAAAAAACATTCTATAATCAATAGATTATTCATGTATTTTACCCTAATAAAAAATAATGACGGGGTAATTAGAATGAAAAAAAGGATCATTATGTTGTCATCCCACTTTACCCTTAATTTTTAATCAACTTTTATAGGTTTTGGATTGAGTTATAGATGTTACACTTATGAGATTAATGTAAAATAAAAGACAATTATATTGTGATTTGTGTGATTGAATCTTATTTATTTATCATTCATCACTCAATTAGTATCTTCCTAGAGGATGAGAGGAGAGCGCAGCGAACCAGTAGGGCGGGGAGATCCAAGAGGAAGCTTCAGATACAGGCAAAAGAATCCGAAGGCGAACATGGAGAGAGGAATCCGTCGGAGGGGTATATCGGTTTTCGTCAACTTTGTAAGCAAGAGGATTCATGTTTCGACACTGAGAGAAGCGTTTTCGGCATATGGGAAAGTAGTTGATACCTATATTGCATACAACAATGCGAGGAGAGTGAACTGGAACTCCACGTTCGCTTTTGTTCATTTTGAGACGTTATGGGAAGCAATGACAGCGGTGGATGAAGCTAATGACAAGAGAATGGATGGATTCACCATCAAAGTTAGCCTGGATAGGAAAATGCCAAGAGTTGGAAATGATGTGCGTGGAAAAGAAAAGTGGCAGCCAACAGCAAAAAGAAAGGCCCTGGTCAACTTGAAAGATGGTAGGTCATACAAGGAGGCCCTTTTAAGTGGTGTGGGCAGGGAACCGTCGGATGGCTTGAGTAAAGCTGCTGGTGCACAACCAAAAGCGGTATCCGAGAACTACAAATCACAAGAGGAACCGTTAGCTAACAACAATGCGCAAGAGGATCCGGGTGAAGTAGTGGAAGTCGAAATTCATACCACTACCAATTGGTGGCTCAAGAATTGTCTTGCTGGACAGATTTCGACCATGTATGATGCAGACTTTATCCAACAAGTATTGCGATCCGAAGGGTTTAAATTTAGTGTGTATCAGTGGACGGGCTTTTTCGTGATAGTTCACTTTGAGGAACAGGAGCAGAAGGAAATATTCTGGGACTTGAAAGATACAGTTCTGAAACAATGGTTCACCGACGTTAACTCCATCGGAAACTTCAAGAACAAAAAGAAACTCCGAATATAGGCAAGTATAGAGAGTTTACCGATCGAAGCCTGGGATGAGACGACAATCACAGAAATCGGTAGCAAGTGGGGGACGTCATTTGCCTAGATAAAGACACATGGGAGAGGAGCAGGTTGTATGTTGCTCGTATCCTGTTGGGGGTTGCTGACTTATCGGACATTCCAGCCTACCTAAGGGTAAAAGCAAAAGGAGTCACCCGTATTTTGAAGATCCATACAGAGGAATTTAACGACGAAAAATGTTGGATTGATTCAGACCGGTGCGGCAGTTTCTCCGACGATGCGGCCGACGAGTTGCATACAAACACTAAACCGGAAGTCGAAGAGACTGAGAAAGGGGAATCTCCCAATACATTGGAGAATGCTGAAAAATTAATGCTTTTACCGCGCTTTAATGATCAATCTAATGATGAGGTCTCACATGCAGAAAAAGCCTACGATTTTACACATTACAGAGGCGGCGTGTCAGTATCTAATGGATCAATTTCTGCTGTAGCGTTAGGGCGTACAGAGAATAATGAGAGCCAAGCTGTCTGGGCCAACAGCAGCCATTATGAGAGTGGGCCTGGATCGAAAAAACCCGAAGGGGAACTCTACGAGGTGCCCATTGGAACAGACTCAAACTCTATTTGTATATCAGCCCAGAGTGTGTCTCTGGAGCCCGTTTTAGATGCACTGACTGGGTTGTACTCAATTAAAGCAAAATACGCCCACCGGAGTAACCTTGTCGGAATCTCTATTTCAAAATCAGATAAAAAACAGACCTGCGTGAATTTCTGCAGCCCTAAGTCTAAAGGAAAGAGTAGAAAGGGGAAAACAAGCCAAGTCCTTGAAACCATAGAGTTGGGGGAAGAGTTGAATCAAAGAGATTTAATTCGGGATGAAATGCAGTCGAAGTCAAGTTCGAATCCACCTAAGGAACAGGAGACGACAGAATTTCTTGAAGCCAAGGCCACTCTCGAAGTGTGCGAAAATCTGGGTATTTTCTTTGATGCTGAGGAAGAGGTTATTATCAACAAATTGCTGGATATGGGGAGATCGTAAGAGGTTAGGCATTGCTTTTACTCAATTGTGTGTTTTCTAGCTCTATGAATAATATGTTAATTGTATCCTGGAATATTCGCGGATTGGGGAGGTGGGAAAAAAAAGCTGCAGTGAAGCGCATTTTGTGGAAGACAAAGACCTGGGTGTGTTTTATTCAGGAATCGAAATTGCAGAATATTGACGAAAAAATCACGAAGCAGATTTGTGGTAATCGCAGTAATCTCAAACTGGTTTTCTCTCCTTCTATCGGGACTGCATGGGGCATTATTACAATATGGGATGAAGGGTTTTTTTAGTGTGAAGACAGCTATACTGCTAGGAATTATGTTATGTTGACGGGCAAGTTTGTGAAGAAAGGATTCCATTGTGCTTTGCTGAATGTTTATGGTCCTAATGAAGCCAGGGACAGAGAAAATTTTCTGGAAGAGTTAAGTAACCTTATCAGAAGTATTAACTTGCCGATTATAGCTGGGGGCGATTTTAATATGGTAAGAAGTTGCGAGGAGAAAATGGGGACTTCCTTCAACAGAGGGACAATGGAAAAATTTTCAGAGTTTATAGCGAACTCGGATTTGATCGACCTTCCGCTCCATGGTGGTCGCTTCACATGGTCCAATCTTCGGGAAGTTCCAACATTCTGCAGGTTAGACAGGTTCTTAGTTTCTGAAGAATTTCTTAGTAACTGGCCTGATATCGTACAAAACCTCATGCCCAAAAATATATATGATCATAATCCAGTGAACCTATTCTGTATGAAGTCAGTTAATGGTCCAAAACCGTTTAAATGGTTTGAATATCTAAGTGAGGATAGAGCCTATGTCGACAAGGTGATGGAAGAGTGTCGAAGCAATAAAAGGGCGGATATCTGCTCGCTGCTAAGAAAGTGCAAAGATGTGTCGAAAGATTGGGTAGCGAACATAGGAGCCAACTCTCAAGATTTGATTCATAGGCTGGAAATTCAGAGTGCAGAGATTGAAAGGAGATTATCCCTTGGTTCTAGGGACCCGAATGATGTGAACGAACTCAATAGAGTTCGGAATCAGCTCTGGGGGGGCAGTAAGGAGGGCAGAACAAGAATGGCTTCAAAAGGCACGCTTGAAATGGAACACTGATGGCGACAGAAACACCAAATATTTTCATTTGGTGGGCTCAGCACGAAGAAGAAAGAATTTCATTGGCTCAATCAAGGCAGATGGGAGGTTAGTTGAAGACCAAATTCTAGTGAAGAAGGTAGTAGAGTTGCATTTCAAGAAAATCTATAATTCCTCGAATACCATACCGATCAAAGAATTCGAATGCGAGTTGAGAAAGATTAATTCTGACGAGGCAGCAAAGCTAGAATCACAATTTACAGAGCAGGAAATTTTTGCAGCCCTATGCGCATCCGAACCATCTAAAGCTCCAGGGCCCGATGGGTTCAATATGGGATTTTTGAGAAAATTTTGGCCGACACTGAAGGACGGAATTGTGGACTTCTTTCAGAGTTTTTATCAAGGAACTACACTGGATTTATCTTTTAATCATTCATTTATTGTGCTAATTCCGAAGATCCAGAATCCTGATTCCATAGAAGACTACAGGCCTATCAGTCTTGTGGGTTGCGTATACAAACTTCTTGCAAAAGTCCTTTCTACTAGACTTGGGACAATGATGGATACTCTAATTGGTGAGCAGCAGTTTGCATTTTGCCTGGGAAGACAGATTTTAGATTGTTCGATGATAGCAAACGAAGTGATTGATCATCACAAGAGAAAAGGGCTCGAAGGCTTAGTATTAAAAGTGGACTTCTACAAAGCCTACGATATTGTTGATTGGAATTTTCTTATTATGGTGATGAGGAAAATGGGATTTGGAACCCTGTGGTGTCACTGGATTCTTCATTGTGTCTCAACTGCTTACATATCGGTCCTAATTAATGGCTCTCCATCTTCTCCTTAGTCCTTTCGCCATCTCTCGAGGCCTTAGACAAGGGTGCCCGCTTTCACCTCTACTATTCAATCTAGTCGCCGAAGCTTTAAGCAGTATTCTGAAGAAGGCGAGCCTGCAAGGATACTTTAATGGTTTCAGAATTGGCAATGTCGGAATGGAAATTTCACACATACAATTTGCTAATGATCTTATCATCTTCTGTGGAGTTGGAGAAGCACAAATCAGAAATATTGTGAGAATCCTAAAGGGCTTTGAATTAGCCGCAGGCTTAAGGTTGAACTTAAAGAAGACAAAATTAATGGGAGTGAATGTGGGAAATGATCAGGTTGAGAGTTGGGCATCGTTGACTAACTGTCGTGCAGACAAGTTCCCAGCTACATACTTGGGATTACCGATTGGTGAGATTAAAAACTCCAAGAAACTTTGGACACCGGTAGTAGAAAAAATCAAGAAGAAGTTAGCTCCATGGAAATCGAAACTCTTGTCACTCGGAGGCCGAATAACCCTAATCAAGTCAGTACTCAATAGCTTGCCTCTATATTTTATGTCTATTTTTCCACTGCCTGCTGGAATCAATGCCGAAATGTCCAGAATTGTGGCTAAATTTCTGTGAGGCTCGCTGGATAAAAGGAGAATCCATTGGATTAATTGGGAGAGACTAGTTCTTCCTAAGGCTTGTGGAGGACTTGGCTTGACCAATTTCCAAGTGAAAAACAAGGCGATGTTAAACAAGTGGGTATGGAGGTTCGGGTGCGAGGAGGATAGTTTGTGGCGGAAAGTGATCGCGGCTAAATACAATGAAAGGGATGTGTCCTTGCTGCCGTCGAAGGATAACGGAAAAAACAGGTCCTGGATTTGGCAAAGAATAATTCATCCAAAAAATGGCATTGACAGTAGCTTTATTCATAATATCCGTATAGTTGTTGGTAATGGTGAAAGGACACTCTTTTGGACTGATCATTGGACGGGTCCAGTTTCGTTGAAATCCATGTATCCGAGAATCTTTGCGTTGGCAGTCAGAAAAGAAGGTTCAGTTGCAGATTTTGGAGCTGTTGTTAACGGTAACTGGGAATGGCATATTCAACTTCGTAGACAGATTTTTGATTGGGAAGTCAAGGTGTGGGACCGATTCTTTGAAACCATAAGCAGTGTCAAACCTGGACAACTCCATAAAGACTGCATTCGGTGGACATGTAATTCAAACTCAATTTTTTCAGTTAAATCCTTCTAATAACTGTTTGGACAGTGTTGGTTATAAGGAAGATGTCTGGAAATATGTTTGGCCTAATCTTGCTCCGCCAAAAGTAGAAACTTTCGTATGGAGGCTGGTTCATGGCCGAATTCCAACAAAGGTTGAGGTCCTTAATAGATGCCCGAATAGTCAATTAAGTGCAGACTGCCCTTTGTGCAAAAATGGTGAGGACTCAGTAAGCCATTTATTTTTATATTGTAAAGTATGCTGAGAATTTTGGTGCTCATGGTTTAATTTCTGGGGATTGGAGATGGTTGTGCCAAAGGATATCAAAACTCTGCTACTATGCTGGTCGAATGGTTATTTTCCCTTTAAGTCTAGCTTGGTATGGCAGTTGTCGTTTTTTTGTTGTGTGTGGTCAATCTGGATTTTCAGGAATGAGGTGGTATTTAAAGGAAGGCGAGTCGAAGTCAAAGAAATTCTACATTCATGCTTGTTAAGGCTAGGGAGATGGGTTAAAGCAAATTGGCCCCTTACGGCTACCTTTATTGATGATGTTGTTAGATGACCACAAAGCTTGAGAGTGCTTTCGACGGACATTCCTCAAAAGTCGGCAAACGTTTGGGTCAAGCCTCCACCAAATACACTTAAATTTAATGTTGATGGAGCCGTTGAAAGAGGGTTCGGGCGCGCTGGCATTGGAGGTATCTTGTGCGACGATTCAAACAAGTCACTGATCACGTTCTCCAAATCAGTCGGTATGTTGGATGTCTCAACAGCTGAACTGTTGGCGATCAAAGAAGGTCTACTGTTATTTAAAAAGTCGAAGTGGGCAGACAAGTATTCGTTAAACATGGTAACGGATAGCCAAATGTGTGTTAAGTGGCTTAAAAAACCACATACCGCTCCTCATTTTTTAAGGAGATTCTGCAGGAATGCAGAAATTTTTGTCATGGTATGACAGTGTCTATAAGCAGTGTTCCAAGAGAAGCAAACCACACTGCCGATCGGTTGGCAAAGAGAGGAATTTCATGCGCTAAAAACCTGATGTGGGAAGCTGTTGTTTAATTGGTATGAGGCAGAATTGGTTTGTCATCAATTAGGTGGTTTTACATGGTCTGCAAGTTAAGCTGCCGATGCTCCTGTGCTGCGACAAGGCTTGGAACTTACTGGTTTTGGCTGGTTGCTATAGTGCTAGGAAGCTTTGTATTGGAGTTTATTTGGGTGTTGTAATATTTGTACTTTCGTTAGTAAGTTGCACTCTTTTTCCTCCAATTAGGTTTAGGGAAGTTTTTTAATGAGGCTCTTACTAACGATTTATTATCCTATATGAAATATAATTTTCAAAAAAAATTATATATAGTTTCAATTCCAATAAAATAAAAGCGGATGATGTTTATCCTAGGAGACACGAGTTAAGGTGTATGTCCATTATCAAAAGATTAAGATTATATATATATAAAGAAATACTATCTTGTAATCATCTTTAGATATTAAAAAAATCTAATAAAATAAAAAATTTATTATAAATTAACCAAAAGAGAAATCATTCAACCACTCCCACCTTTAATTGCAATAAAAGTAAGATAAATATATATAAAAAATTATCCATATCAGAGATGGAAATCATTCAACCACTCCCACTCTGAATTCCAATAAAAGTATAAGAAATTATATATATATAAAAAGATTGGCCAAAACAGAGATGGAAAACTATAGTAACGTATAATGGAAATTAATCCAAAACAGAATTGACCATTCAATTGGTAACGTAAAATTAGACTCGGATAATTTATCAGAACTTGAATATCTGAATCAATTTACCTAATTCGAAATTTGATATCGACTCGAGCATGATAATTTAAATTTCATCTCAAATCTGTATTAAGTCAAATTGAATTAAAACCATTTGAATTTTAGCCAGATTGATATGGTCTCGTACCCAATTTGGTATGAAACAAAAGTAATCCAAACCGAAAACAATCTAAACCAAAAACAAGCAAGACCGAACCAAAATAACCTAACTCAAACCCGAATCAAACTATCCGAATGCCACTACTAGGTAAAACAGTCCCACCTTATATTACAATAAAGGTAGCATAAATAATATTTTTCTTTTGGATAGTAAAGGTAGCATAAATAGTTGAAGGTATCGCCATAAATACATCCCTATCTTTTGTCGATTCAAAAAATAATTGGATATGGATCTGTATAATTATTTGAAACTGTTCACACGAGAAAGATCCGAGTAAATTTTTTTATACACATACAATCATACATAGATGCATGGATATTTTTAACTGTAATTTTGTTCTTCACAAAGTGAACGAAAATAGCGTTGGATTACTTCCTTTTGGTTGCTATCCTGATTTACGGCTTTGCACCGACAAACCTAGACATTCGCGTCGCACATCTAATTTTGGTGGGTGGGTCTCTCGACAAGGATTTTTTTTTTTTGCATACACAAGGCCTCGAACTTGAGACCTGCTTAAGTGATACTAAGTTGCTTACTACTTGGACCAACCACATTGGTATAGTGTTTGATTACCTTTGATATTCTTTTTTTGTCAAATTCTTAATCTAATCCTAATCCTACCTAAAGGGAATGGGGACTCTTGGGGAAAGGAAGGGGAGTGCTCTTAGTGGGTCTAGAACCCATGACCTAAGAGAATATGAGGGAGCAAATATGAGCAGCTCGTCGATCCTCTTAATAAAGGCATATCTAGCAATTCTCGGTTAGTTATTGCTAGGCGTGAGCAAAACTCGACTTGACTAAAAAATTGATATTATTTTCAATTTTGAGTTATTCGAGTCGAGTTATTCGAGTGAGAGCCTTGAAACTACAGTACGAAAACCCTAATGGTAGGCTACCAGACGGAGATAAGTAGTCTGACCGGCCATCTGCTTTGGGTTGCACCAGCACTGAGGCGACGGTCGCGAACCAGAATAATAAGGATAGCAAGATGGAGAACCCTAAGGGTTTGCATGATCTTGGAACGTTGGAGAACCATGGAGTTGCCTCATTAGACGATAAACTCAATCAAGTTGTTCGCTTTGAGTTCCCGCCACTTCTAGAGCGACCAGGATCGCCGATCCCTCGTGAGGATCAACGATCTTCAAAAAAGGGTAGAAGCGATGAAGAAGTACTTGATAGGTCTGCTACGGAAAATGCCATGAATTCAATAGAGGGTGGCATGGGTGTGGATATGCCAATGGAGATGATAGAAATGGATGATAGCCGGGGCATGTCGGGGACTCAAGGGCCACTAGGGGCGATGTTCGCAAATCCTATGAAAGCCTCGTACGCTTCTGTTGTCCAAGGTGGTGTAGTTGCACCTGATGGTAAACACAAGGGGTGTTAGATGAAGAGATTGTTGTAACTGAGGAGGATGTTAGGATTGATCGTAGCGGGGTGGTACCCTCCATAAAATTTTTTGAACGTATCCATGGGCTTATAGATGCATGAATCAGAACTATTGTGATTGTTCGGTTGCTTGGTAAAAATATTGGTTTTCAGGCTCTCTATGCTAGGATCCCTTCAATGTGGTCTCTTAATGGCTCTTTTCAACTGGTTGATTTGGAAAATGGTTATATCTTGGTGAAACTGGATTCTGAAGAAGATTACTCGAAAGTCTTAATATGGGGACCTTGGACTATTTTTGGGAGTTATCTCACTATCCAACCCTAGAGTAGGAATTTCTCGATGTCCGAGAAACATCTATCTCAGGTTATTGTGTGAGTTCGCTTACGTGGGTTAACGTTCAGGTACTACACAAAGGCTTTATTTTGTTGGATTGGTAATCTTATTGGAAAAGTGGTTAAATTGGATTATAATATGATGACGGGTGAAAGAGGACGATTCGTACGGCTTGCAGTAATTGTCGGTCTTAATAAACCCTTAATTTCAAGTTTGAATATTGATGGGAGTATGAAGGGCTTAATCTAATTTGTTACGATTATGGCCTTTATGGTCATACGAGGGAGTGGTGTCGTAAAATGAAACCTGAATCACCTGAGAAGGAGGATGTTAGTCCACAAGATGAAGCTATGACCTATGGTCCCTGGATGTTAGCCACGAGCAAAAATCATCGACCGCAGAAGGAACCTGTTGCAAAGAAAAATGATAGTGCTAACTTGGACCCGTCGAGGAACACTAGATTTCATGTGATGCAAGAACTTGAGGAGGAGTCTACTCTGTATTAGCATGAGGGATTAGCAGAAGTGGTTAGTGATAATGTGGGTAAGACGGCTGGTAGTGTTCCTCGTACCACGTCGAAGCTGGTGACTAAAAACAAATATCACTGAATGCTCTGACTCTTTCTGTGGGTAATCATGGCCGTGTTTTGTCTGTGAGGGCTGGTACAAGTAAGGATCAAGTTTTGAAAATAGTATAAGAACAGGCCGGACCAAAGGTTATGGGTGAAGCGGTACATGAAGTGGCTGTTAGGGCTGTGCCGCAAGGTGGTAATCATAAGGCGAGTTTTATAGTGGAGGAGGATCAAGATTTGCAAATACATCCTAGTGGTAACATTGTGAGTGCTTCATGGGTTAAACAATGGCGCAAATCCGAGATGTCATCTAAGGGTCTTTGGATTTAGAGGAATTTTGAGTTTAAAGTTCCCACTAAACTTACGATTCCAGAATGGATGAGCCTTGTTCCAAATAACTCCGGTAAGGGGGCTAAATCGGTGGCTTCAGAGGGCATTCCTTCAGCTTTGATGGACAATATATCGGTGATAACAACATCGGTGAATGAGCTGCATGAAGTAGATCCTGGTTTGCTGAGTCAGCAGGAGCTAGATGCACAAGAGACTCGAGTTGTGGACTGTGAAATGCAGTTGTAACAGGCTCCCCCCACAATTTCATTTTTTTTCTTTTAATGATTAGTTTAATTTGTTGGAATACTCACCGTCATTTTAAGAATTTTGTTAGGTTTCATGACCCTCAAGTGGTAGCTTTGGAGGAACCCAAAATAAGTGGGGGAAGGGCGGATAAAGTTTTAACCAAGTTTGGTTTTCCCAATTCTTTTCGTGTTGAAGGGCATGATTTCAGTGGAGAATCTGGCTTCTCTAGAGAGATTCTGTTTCGGTTAATGTGGAATGTATCTCAAACCAGTTCATACACTGCCAGATCTTTATGTTCAGATCGTCGAGTTGGTTCTATTTCACAATGATTTATGAGAGCCCGAATGTTTCTGCACGCAGATGTTTGCCGAACCATTTGGAGACTCTAAACCCTGGGAATGATGATGTTTGGATCTTGGGAGGGGATTTCAACTCTACTCTTGCTAGTGATGAACGTTGTGGTGGATCTAGTATCAGTTTCGGGGTAAATGTTATCTTTTCAGATTTTGACTTCACGTTTCACATGGAGTAGGGGAAATTTGAACAAACGCCTTGATCGCTTTCTTATTAATGAAGTAGTTGTGCAGAGGTTGTCGTTTTTAGTCTTTCATTTGGAGCAACTGGATTGGATCATAGACCTAGCTTATTTCAGCCAACGGTGTGTAATCAGGGGAAAGCAAAACAATTGTTCCGTTTCTTAGCTTGTTGGCAAGATCATCCAGAGTTCACTGAGCTGTTGGCTTCTTGTTGGGATTTGAACCGTGATATTGTTTATAACATTGAGGTTTTTAAATCCAATTTAGAGGTATGGAATCAAGAGTTGTTTGGTCATATTATTCAAGAGAAAAGATGACTTATGACTCAGATATCTGGCATTGATAGAATGATTGAAAGTTGAAACTTTGTTTCTCTCACCCACTTACGCGGTAAGCTTACTAGCTGTCTGGATGAGATGCTGAAAATGAGGAGATTCTGTGGTTCCAAATAGCAAGAACTAAATGGTTAGCACATGGTGATCGAAACACATGATATTTTTATGCGTGCATGATGAGTCGTCGTAAAAGGAATGTAGTTACCACACTTAAACTACCTGATGGAAATTGGAGTACGGATCAGGATGTGCTACAAAGGCTAGCGGTGTCATATTTCAGGGAGTTGTTCACAGCTCAACCAGACATGACCAAATTCTCATTTGATACAGCCCATTCCCGCTCAATTCTACCAAAAGAAACACAAAAAGTTGGATGAATGTAAGTTTCCCGCCCAAATTCGGTATTGAAAGAACCTGTGTCACACCATTATTGGCCAAAAAGAGCTTCACGGGGATCATGTTTCTTCTAATATCGTTGACATCAGCGATGATGTCAAACCCCACCCACCTATAAATACTAAGAGAGAAAGTGTGTCGGGGATCATTAACAATTACCTACCAAACTTAATTACCATCATTATTAAAACTAATAAAATAATAAATATATTAAATAAAGGAAGAGAGAGGGGGTTACTTTGGGGTATTTGACCGGCCATTGAATCGTCGTCGTGGAAGCTGAAGAGCCGATAGAGCCCGATCGCAACCGTGGAAAGCTGAAACGCCACTTAAGGGATGAACTATCACTGTTAGAGTTTGACCTTCGTCAAATCGCCGTTAGAAAGGTTTATTCTTTTTCGATTTAAGTTCCCTGCAAAAACAGAAACAATATGTTAGTTCTATATACAAAACGGAAATGGAAACTCAAATATGAAAAGATCGATTGCTGAAATAGTTCGTCAGAGGTTCGGGTTTGGGTAGATTAGGTTATATCGGGTGAAGTTCGGGCTAGATTCTAATGAATCGCGGTAGATCTATGGTTTAAAGGGTAAAAATCAAATGTTTAGGGTTTTAGGGTTTGAACAGTGATGACGGATGGTGGCCGATAGTCGGAGTGGTGGTCGACGTTCATCTCGCGGTGGCCGGCGAACAACAAAAGGTGACCGGTGAGCGGCAGTTGAGGATCAAATGGAAATCAATAAAGAACAAGGTTTGGTTTTTGCGATGAACTTGAGGTTTGATTCGTTTTTGGGTTAAATTATGGGTTTCCTTTGTTTGTGGTAAGAGAAAAATTGAGAGAGTGAGTTGAAGAGAGAGAGTGCGGAGTGGATAATGAACGAGTCAGAACGGTCCAAGGTTTTTATACTTGAGTCAAAACAGTGTCATTTTGGCATTGGGTTGGGAGGCTGACTCGCGCTTTTCTGAAATGGGTCGGACTGACCCGCGCATTTTGGTACATCTGGGTTAAACTGAATCTTGGTCCTTAAACTTTCTAAACCCTTCAATTTAGCCCTTAATTCAATGAGAATCAATTCAGTTTCAATTCATTTTAATTTAGTCCTGTTTTTATTTAATTATTTAAATTATATGATTGTATGCATATTTTAAATAGCATATAATATATTTGATTGAAATGCCTTAGTAGAAGCTAAGGTAGTGGATGTATGTACTTGTTAGAAGGTCGAACCACTATAAATCATTGTGTCTTTTGTCTAGCATTTTGCTTCCACCAAAATCACCCAAAATACAATCTTCTCCACACTTGGCAAGCAACGGTTGAGTGATCATCGAGCCTAAAAATTGGGACTCGTACAAGTTGTGGCCGGAGGAAGATGACATGACTTCAAATGTCGGTTGATCAATCTCTCCTAGAATCGACTCAAGAAGGTGTTAATCCTTCGAATGAGTGTAGCTCTGATACCAATTGTTGGGATGATCATTCAAATCCAAATGGACAAGAGGGGATGAATTGGCAATTAAAAAATTTAAGGGAGCAAGTAGGAAAGTTAAAATTGAAGGAGAAGAGATTTATAGTGGTTCAAGCTTCTAACAAGATCTACATCCACTACCTTAGCTCTCACTAAATATTTTCAAACAATTCACTACTGAATTCGTCCCCTTTTCAAGGCTTAGGAGGAAACCGTTACAAGACAATCAAGCTTTCTACCCAAAGCTTTACAAGAGAAGTTGTTGGCAAATGAAGATAAACCTCACAAAGGTAAAATATTTTCCCCAATTACAAGTGCACTTTCCCCAATCTTGAAAAAGAAAATACAAATGAATTACACAAGATGGGTACAACGGTTTGGCTCAAAAAAGCTCAAAGAGATTGGATTTTTTCTTGAATGCTTCTCACTTGATGAATAGTTTTTGTTGTAGCTTTTAAGTCTCGCTTTTATATCCCTCATTGATTTCTAACCGTTTTGGTAGTTGAGATCATAAATAGATTCGTTGGAGACCATTTTTCCCGTAATAAATGCACTTTTGGTGTAGAGCGTATCGGTACACGGGAGCCTCGTATTGGTACCTGTAAGACAGAAACTAGCCACTGCAAGAGTAAATGCAGGGGCCTATCGATACGCGAGAAGGCGTATCGAAACGGTCTTAGTGTAAAATGGGGGGTCGTATCGAAACGGCTGGACTATATCGGTAGGATTTTTTCTTACTAGAGCTTGATGAAAAAGTCTTGAGAAGAAGGTATCAGTACGCTTGCCAGGGCTGCCCTATAGATATTATATGAAGGCTCTTTTCTACAGATTGGCTGGACATATTGGTCGGGTTGTGCGTGTGGATTATAAGACGCAAGAATGGGAGCGTGGCAAATTCGATCGCCTTGCTATTATTGTAGATTTGAATAAACTGTTACTTCCGTGCATTGGTATTGATGGTTTTATTCAGAAACTTGAGTATGAAGGCTTACAACAGATTTGCTTTGAGTGTGGAGTATATGGCGATGCGAAAGAAGGGTGTCCTTCCCTTTGTAAGGACGCGGTGGTGGAAAAGGACATGGGTCTGAATATTCTTGAGAGCGCAATGGAACAGGAACCTTCATTGTCGACCCTGTATGGTCCTTGGATGGTAGCGACTAGTAGGAGGCGTCGCCCAAGTACTACAACAAGTCGCTCTCAAGCTTCTAAGCCGGTCGTGGACAGCAAGTCGGGCTCTAGATTCTCGATTTTGGAGGAAGGTGATATCCTTCAGGGTATATATATTACTCTTAGAATTTATGATGGTTCGAAGCAACATTCGAGGGAATCTCGTTCGAGCGACTCCCCGCAGGTCTTGAAGGGTGGGCCAAGTGTGACACAATTGTTTGTTAAAAACGCATCTTATCTTGTGTCGAACCTAGAAAAGAAGAAGAATAGTGATGGTCCTGCGGTACAAGAAATTTTGACAGTGCCCATGGTTGATAGAGAACCCGTAACAGTCATAGCTTATGTGCCGGTTTTAAAACAGGCAACAACTAGTCGTTTTCACGCGGCTATTAGTATCCTAGAAAAAAGGCATGGGAGTACAAGGATCTACTGGGGTCAAAATTGGCAAATCAAGGTCGACGAGAAGTAAATCAAACAAGGAAAACTCAACGCAAAGGTTGAAAGTTTGTAAATAGAATGAGGTTCGAAGCTTGCAACGGCCAATTCTAGGGGAATGGATTCGTAATGTGGATGGTCACTTGGTGAACATTCGCCAAGATGCTTCAACCCTCAAAGGTGACCCGCCTGATGATCGCTTAGTTGTAAGGAAAGAACATTCTTTGTATGAAGATGAGATGGTTGAGATGTCTAGCTTGAATGGTATGATTGAGGCAATTGTTCGTGACGTCACTGGCTCTGGGGAAACCATCTAGGTTCCGCTGGTATGTCGTTCCTACATTATCCCTATTTCTTTATGTCTAAAATAATGTTTTGGAACTGCCAAGGCGTAGCTAGTATTCTTTTCCGGAGGCATTTTAGGTCTTTCGTCCAGAAAAACTGTCCAACTTTGGTTGCTTTATTTGAACCACGTGTAAGTGGGATCGGGGCTGATCGAGTGATTACCAAGATGGGGTTTCCTAACTCGTTTAGGGTTGAGTCTCATGGTTTTAGTGGAGGTATTTGGATCCTTTGGGATGATTCGGTCGTGGTTAAGATCTTGCACATATCAAATCAGTTTGTGAATGGTAAGATACGTCTTGTTTCTTCGTCATGTTGGGTTCAATTTACGGTTGTCTACGCAAGTCCGCAAAAATCTAAAAAGAAGGGAATTTGGCATCATCTTTAGGATCTTGATCCGGGCATATCTACACCTTGGGTGCTTGAGGGAGATTTTAACGTCATTTTGAATTCTGAGGAACGTCAGGGGGTATATGCACCGAGAGAAATGGTAGTTGAATTTTTGTAGACTTTATTTTTTAGAGCGGCTTCATAGATCTGGGTTATATTGGTCCATTGTTTACTTGGTCACGAGGGAACCTTCATCAAAGATTGGATAGGTGCTTAGGAAACTCTACTTGGTTCACCCGTTTTGCAAATTCATCAGTCAATCATCTTGATCATTTGGGCTCGGATCACAGTCATTTGTTGTTAGCCCTAAAGGATGCAGCCTCTAATGATTCCCATCGCCCTTTCTGATATCTGGCCGCTTGGTAATCCCACCCTCATTTCCAGGATTTTGTGCGATCTGTTTGGCATAGTGATGTAAATTTTGAGCAGAACATATATGAATTTATTGCTGGGTGAAACTCTGGAATTTTGATACTTTTGGTCACATTGGTCAGTGGAAACTAAGTATACTGGCTCGTATTCGAGGTATTGGCAAGGCCCTACTTGTGCGACACTCAAATTCTTTAGTTCGACTAGCTCAATCATTGCGCAAGGATTTAGATGTGGTTCTTGAGCAAGAGGAAAGCCTATGTCGACAAAAGGCTTGCACAGAATGGATCTCACTTGGTGATAGAAACACACGTTATTTCCATGCTTCGACAATGGCAAGGCGTAAAAGGAACACTATTTCTTCACTACAACGTGATGATGATTCCTGGTGTTCAAATCTTGAGGAACTTGCGGACACGGCTCGAACTTTTTTCATGTCCTTATTTTCCACGTCCGGTGTTGATGGACATGTATGGGGATTACGGGGTTGTTTTCTGGTGATAAGCATTGAAACTATTTACATGTTGAGCTTGCCGATTTCTGATGAGGAGATACGTGATGCGGTCTTTAGGATTGGTCCTTTCAAGGCACCAGGTACAGATGGGCTTCATGCTGCTTTCTTTCAAAAAAATTGGTCTATTGTGGGGGCATCTGTTATCCAGTATATTAGACAAATATTCACTTCTGGTTTGATCTCGGTGGATTTGAACAAAACACTTCTTGTCCTCTTGCCTAAGGTGGAGTTACCAGTTAAAATTTCCTAATTCCGGCCTGTCGGTTTATGCAATGTTATGTATAAGGTGATCACAAAGATTATAGTGGGTCGCCTGAAACCTTATTTACCCGATTGGATTTCTAAGAACCAAACGAGCTTTGTTCTGGGTAGATCCATTATTGATAATATTGTCATCGCACAAGACGTAATTCATTCGATGCGACACAAGACTGGTCGTAAAGGATGAATGGCTATTAAAATTGACCTTGAAGGCATATGATCGGCTTGAATGGAGTTTCGTTGACTACACTCTGCTGGATCTTGGTATTCCCGACTCTCTTCGCTGCCTTATTATGAATTGTATCTCTTCCGCCTCTATTCAAATCTTGTGGAATGGTTCAAAGACTGAGGCTTTTGCTCCATCTGGGGGTATTCGTCAAGGCGACCCTTTGTCCCCGTATCTGTTTGTCTTATGCATGGAAAGGTTTGCACATTTGGTTCAAAGTTCGGTGATGTCTGGTCTTTGGAAATTGTTCCGTTCTTCTAAAGCGGGCCCGGGTATTTCTCACATTTTCTTTGCCGACGATCTTGTCCTTTTTGCCGAAGCTTCAATTGAGCAGGCAAGTCTTATTCGGTCTACTCTTGAGGTTTTCTGCTCTTGTTCGGGGTGTAAAGTTAGTATCGCCAAGACTAATTTATTTTTCTTGAAGAATGTTATTAGGGAGGTTCGTCATTTGATTAGTGTTTTCTTGGGTTTTTCGGAAGTTTCAGATCTTGGCAAATATCTAGGAGTTCCACTTATTCATCAGCGTGTAACAGCCGCAACTTATCAGTACTTGGTGCAGATGGTGCAGCGGAAGCTTAGTGGTTGGAAAGAGAAATCTCTATCTTTGGTCGAGCGTATCACGCTAGCTAAGTCAGTTCTGCCAGCTATTCCTTCATACACTATACAGTTCACCCTTCTACCGAAATCTACATGCCTTGAATTAGAACGATTATTTCACCGATTCATTTGGGGTATCACTTCGAATCGCGAGGGCGCTAATGTTGTCCGCTGGGAGGTTGTATGCCAACCTTTATCTCAGGGAGGTCCTGGATTTCGAAAGCTTGCTGCTCAAAACGAGGCTTTCCTCATGAAATTGGCGTTCCAATTGGTAGCCAAACCAAATGCACTATGGGTATGTTTCTATGTCAGTGGCGAGCATGTCTGATGATCACGGGAACTGGTTGTGGCCATTATTCCAACACCTTTTACCATCACAGGTGTTGCTGCATGTCGCGGCTTTAAAAGAGCCATCTCTAGCCTTGTCAGCGGATTCTTTTGGATGGAGGGTTAGGCATCGCTGCGCTTTTCAGTTAAATCCGCGTACTCAGTGCGAATGGCGTCCAATGTTGAGGATTCTGATAAGGTTTGGGGTCTTGTTCATAAATTTAGGGGACTCCAACGAATTAAAATTTTCATGTGGTTAATTTGTTGCGGTAAGTTGATGACCAATGCCGAAAGGTTTAAACGCCATTTTGCACAGGATAGTCGTTGCTCTCTCTGTCAGGTAGATATTGAAGATATTGACTATGTTCTCACTTTCTGTCCCCCGGCGTACTCAGTATGGCACCAATTGATTCGCTCGGATAGACTTGAGTTGTTCTTAACTGTCGACATCAAGAGTTGGATTCAAATTAACCTTGCTAATCCAAAACTTTTGTGCAAAACACGAAAGATTGGGACATCTTTTTTGGCTCAATTATTTGGAACCTTTGGCTCCAAAGGAATGATATGGTTTGTGATAACCCCCTAGATGAATTGGAATCCATCTTATGTTGCAGTTTGAGATTGGTGCAGCTACAATGTGTTGCTGATCGCACTTTGAAACTGGGTTGTTTCCATGGCAAGTCTGCAATTCCCGGTTCCCCCAAATGGTTTCCTCCTGGATCCGGGTGAGTCAAGATGAATACGGACGGGGCCTGCTCGTTTGGTGAGAACTGTTCCGCGTGTGGGGGGTGTTGCGCAACTACACGGGGGAATGGCTCTTGGGTTTTAACAAATCTTTAGGTATATGTTCCCCTATCATGGCAGAGATTTGGGGCTTGTTTCAAGGTATGTTATGTGCATGAAATGGGGATGGTGCAACGCCATCTTCGAGATGGATAGCCTCGAGGCCTTATCATTGATTTTGGATTATCGGCAGGACCTCATGGATGGTGCTTTGCTGGAAAATATACGTATGATGCAATCACGGGCTTGGACTATCTGTTTTCAACATGTTCTACGATTAGGTAACATGGTGGCGGATACCCTGCCAAGATGCATGATTCCACCTCACTCTCGATACGGATTTTCCATTCAGCTCCTCCTTGCGTGGATGAGATGTTACATGCGGACTCGATCGATGTTCTTGACTTACCTGGAGATTAGTTGGCCACCATAGCACATACAGGTTGTCTAGTTGTGTCCTTAGCATTGTTTTTTATTCCTTGTGGCTTTAGTTATCTTGGTATTTCTCTTAGGTTTTTGGTTTTTTAACGTCCATCTTGTAATACAATTATGGGTACTCTTTTCCTCCACTTAAGTTTAAGGAGGTTTTTAACGAGGCCCGTGTACATATCCCTATTTTTACCAAAAAATTAACCGAGTATTAGATCAGTTATAAAAAATAAAAAATATTTGTTAAATCATAACTAATATTGTCATAATAAGGTTTTAAAGTTTTTGTATTATTTTATAAATTCTTTAAATAAAAAAGATTCAGAAGCTATTATTAAGAATTGAACAAACACCCAATTGATTATTATTTACCTAGTGGTTGGTAATAATGTGGTGGATGTTTCGCAGACGCCATTCGTGATAATCCACATTTAGCAGCTTTAGGGTAAAATACGACAATAGCGTGATGGGTGAATTTAGAATTTCACATGTCATGTTGAAGCACCTAAAAATGATAGTTCCCAACATAAAAGGGCAAAAGAATTCTGGTACATAAAATAAATACGGGATAAATTAGTCACTTATTTTGGTATTGAGCCTTGAAAGTTGGGTAAATACTACAATATCAGAAGTATGTTCTTTTAACAAACTAGCCGAGTGTACATCCCGAGACTAAATGATAGTAGGCCTCACTCAATGGTTTTTGATCGTATTATGTATGACGGACAAATCTTATTTTGATCAATTACATTTCACTACACAATTAACACTATGGGTAATGTTATGACTAATACATTATTGTAACGCTCGGGGTTTGGGGCCGGGAGATAACCGGGTTTGGTTAAACCGGTTTGGATTAAT
Organism: Hibiscus tridactylites; assembly: GCA_958450335.1. Lineage (NCBI taxonomy): Eukaryota > Viridiplantae > Streptophyta > Magnoliopsida > Malvales > Malvaceae > Hibiscus > Hibiscus tridactylites. The sequence continues at coordinate 59,075,865 of OY288278.1, read as the reverse complement.
TTAATTGAAAGAAAATCCCCTTTTTCAAGTAAAAACCCCTCTTAAACCCCATTTCACTATTCCATTGATGTTAACTCTTCATCCAAGCAAGATTTTTACATATTTGACTTGTACTCATTGAAAACTTTCCGTTAAACCCATTAAAATGCATTTTTGGTTTTGGGTTGGAGAAATAGGTATTTTTCATGGGATTTTCGTTTGGGTCTTTTGATGCCATGTTTAAGGGTGTTTTTAATCATGTTTTGGTGTCTTAAAAATGCTAAAATAGTGGCTAATAGTAGGAAACCCGAAATGGGTCTAAAAATGGGATTTTTGGGTTGAAAAGGTAGAGTTTTTGGCTTAGTTTTGGGTTGAAATCATGAATGATGATTCCTTTGATGTTGGGGGATGTTTTTAGACGATATTTGGTGTGTTTTGATGTTTGGAAATGATGGGTTCAGCTTGGGGTTTCATTAGAACGAATTTGAGTGAAGTTTGGGTTGAATGTCGATGTGTTTTATTGCAAGATTTTTGAGTTTTGAGTTGCTGCTATGTTTGTGGGTATATTAGCGTCCCAATGATCTGTTTTGGGTTGCATAAAGCAGAGGGAATGGATTTGGGCTTCGTGGATGTGAATCCGGGTAGTTCGGAAGCTTGAATCGGGGATTCGGCTATCGTTTGGGCTTTATCGATGAGTGGTAATGTTTTGACGCTTTAAAATGATTTAAAGGGGTTTTCTTGGGGGTTTGGGTGGAGCCTTAAAGGCTAACCTAAACTCAAGTGTAAGTTTGTCTAATTTTGCCTTGTTTCGTTAATTGTTGGTGTGTACAGATATTCGCGTTGTTATGTGAAATGTGGATTGCTTTTACTCATGTTTTAATGTTGTTGTATTGTCGTAGTTGATGTCAAGCCTCATGTGATGGTTAGTCGTTGTGTACGGTGATGTGTAGTCCCACCGGTAGTGACTAGTAGATGAGTACGGTGATGTGTAGTCTAACCGGAAAAATGCTAGTTGTTGTGTATGGGGATGTGTAGTCCCACCGGGGATGGTTGTGCATGTGCAAACCATGTTTCGTTTATGCTTCCATTTAATTGTATCTCATTCTTAAGTGGTTTCATTTTTTAAACTAAGATATATGTTTTGAACTGCATTGTTGTTGTGTTTTAGAGCTCCACTCACTAAGCTTTTAAGCTTACGCTCTCTTTTCCAACAATGCAGATCGTTACAGGCTCCGGGAGGCCAGTGAGCAAGGGAAGAGTTCTTGGAGTTCTTTTCTAGCTCGAAGTATGGTTTTCTTAGTTGTAATAATACTTATGCAATGGGAATGTTAGGCTTGTTGTTAGGGAGTTGGTGTTCAAACTCCTATGTTTGGCTTTTGTTAATGTTGCTAACATGTTTTAAATGTTGATACAATGATATGTTGAGGTTTTTTTATGGCTTTGGGTTAATTGTTAGGTATTTTGACTTGTTGGTGTTTTTAAACTAAAGTGTTCTTATGAGCTTTTGGGTTTGAGATCCCTTTTTGTGTGTATGCATGATTGAAGCTTGCCCTTATGGTGTTTTACCTCTAGATTGTTTGTTTAATAAGTTACCATGTGGTTTGTGATGTTTCGGGGGTAAGTTTGGTAACGTTTGGAGATGCCGAAATACATTTTCGGGCCAAATTGTGTCCAAGTATTTCGAAACGCCTGATATGGTTTCAGAACGGCCAAGCTCTAGGGACACCCGTATCGGAACGAGGGTGGTGTCGTTTCGGTACGATTTGCCAATGGATGCTCTTGTTTCGGAACCATGTAGGGTCGTTTCGGTACGTTTGGCCACTGGAGGCTCCTGTTCCGAAACCATGAGGGACCGTTCCGGAACGACTTGATGTTACTTTTTGAATGAAGCCCGCGTTTCGAAACGGGTAGTCCTGTTTCGGAATGCATGTGGTTAAAACGGTTAAAGAGACTATTTGAAGGTTTTCAAATGTTACATTTTAGTCCTTAATGCTTGTATGCTTCCTAGTTGAATTTATATGAATCCTTTGTGATGGTTTGGCCTCGTGAGAATGGAACTTGACTAATAACTACTTGATAAGGCTAAGTTACCTTTATGCCTCTGCTCAATTCATATCCGTGTGCGTTTTTCCGTTGTTTTCCTTCACACATAAAATTAAAAGTGACATTTAGGCAAGATTAATAAAATAAAAAAATAGGGTTGCTAATTGGAGTGAGGCTTTAGCGGGTTTCGCGTCGGTTTTCCCCGTGTAACTCGTTCGGTTTGGTCTGTTGGCTAGGCCGGGACGAGGGGGTTACATTTGGTGGTATCAGAGCCTCGGTTACGAGGTCTCCCGGGTAGGTAAGTCAGGTAAGTTGGTTTGTTTGGTTTGTTTGCCATTGCACGGTGTGTGAAAGCTTGTGTTATTGTTCTTGTTGTTGGTTGAAGTTTAGTCGAGTGTTCCCATTGCTAGGTGTTGTTATTGGAAAATGGTTTTGATTTGAAAGAGCTTGGGGACTCGGATCCTTGCCCTTGCTAACCTAATGTTTTGTTGTGTGTGATGTGTTTATTGCTTAGATTTTATCTTCGTTATGGTAAGACCGAGAGGACGGCCTAGACCGGGTGACCAGGCACCCGGGGATGTGCCTTCTGTTCCTCCTGCTCCCGATGGTAATGGGGTGGATATCGGAGGTAATGTGCCTCAGGCCGGTGCGAATGTTGGAGGTGATTGTAATGGACCTCAAGCCAGTGCGAATGTTGGAGGAAATGGAGCTCAGGCTGGTCAGGGTCCGGCAGGTGCGGACATGACCCATTTGATTTAGATTTTAATCGGGGCTTTTCAAACAACTTTAGCCGGTATACATGCTGCACCACCACCTCATGGTGCGGGGACATATTTACCCCTTGAGAGACTTCGTAGCTTGGGTGGAGTTGAGTTCCGTGGGTTGACTCCCGAGGGTTCAGAGGCTTGGCTCGAGAGCAGTACATGAATCTTAGGCCAGATGGAGTGCTCAGACACTCGTAAGTTGGGTTGTATCGTCTCCTTGCTTTAGGGTGATGTGTATGCTTGGTGGACTATCATTACTTCGGGTATTCCAGAAGTGTATGCCACTTGGGATTACTTCAGAACAACCTTTAAGAAGAAGTATCTAGGAGTCCGATACCAGGATGAAAAGAAGAGAAAATTTATGGACTTGGTTCAGGGTAGTAAGATAGTGTTAAGAGTATGAGGTTTAGTTTGTGAGGTTAAGCTAGTATGCACCCGAGTTGGTTCCTAGTGAGAGGGAACGGTGTGAGCATTTCCATTATGGTTTGACTAGAGATGTGAAGACTTATATGCTCGCTTCTGATTACACCGAGTTTGATGTTTTAGTCTCTAGGGCCAAAGATATTGAGCAGAACTTAGGCTCGAGTACTCGTGCTAGTTGGTCTGATTCTGGGAAGAGACATGCGGATTGGGACATAGATCATGCCAAGAGGCACAGAGATAAGAGGTGTCAGCCCGATTCGAGACATAGGGGCGGTAGCCATGGACGGGGCCATTAGAGCCAAGGAGCTGTTGTTCACACTCCTGAGTGCACTAGATGCAGGAGACGCCATCCGGACGAGTGTATGGGTACCTTTGGGGTATGTTGGAACTGTTGTTCCCGAGATCATTTGAGGCATAACTGTCCACACCCGGCTAGGGGCGAACCGGGTCCAGCTAGAGGGTTTGAGCATCAGAGAGGCCGTGGGTGCGGTCGAGGTAATTTTTAGCCGAGGAACGATGGTCAGAGGAACTTAGCTCATGTGGTGGCAGTTCAGCTCGAGGGTGGAGGACTTGCTAGGGTGTTTGCACAGCGAGAGGCTGGGAATGACACAGATTTCATCGCATGTAATTTCTCGTTACAGTCTTTGACTTTGCTTTCTTTGATAGATTCGAGTTCGAAACATTCGTACATTTTGGGTGAACATGCAAGGTCTCTAGGTTTACCGTACAAATGGTTAGAAGTAGGTGTAAATGTTACTAGTTCTTTCGGTGAGATCGTGGTAGTTAAGAAGATGTATAGGAGGTGTCCTTTGATGATTCAGGGTCATGTGTTTCCGGTCGATAAGATGGAATTGTCATTTTATGGTTTTGATGTGATTTTAGGCATGGATTGGCTCGTAGAGCATAGAGCTATGGTAGACTTTGAGACCAAGAGAGTCTCCTTGAGGCTTACGGATGATTTTGAAGTTGTAGTGGTGGGCGAGAACATTAAGTTCTTGTCCAATGTTGTTTCTGCTTTAGAAGCTCTGAGATTGATGGATTCGTGTTGTCAGGCGTATTTGTCTTATGTGATGAATCCGAATATGAGTGAGGTTGGACCGCAAGACATCAGAACAGTTTTTGATTTTCCGAGTGTTTTTTCGGAAGAGTTGTCGAGTTTGCCTCCATATGGGGAAGTTGAATTTGCCATTGAGACGTATTCTGATCCTGCACCCGTGTCTGTTGCTCTGTATAGAATGGCACCGAAAGAGTTGAAGACACAACTTCAGGAACTGTCAGATAGAGGTTTCATTAGGCCTAGTATTTCTTCATGGGGTGCTCCGGTCTTGTTTGTGAAGAAAAAGGACGGCATTATGAGGATGTGTATAGACTATAGGCAGTTGAACAAGGTAACAGTGAAGAACAAGTACCCTTTGCCACGGATAGATGACTTGCTTGATCAGTTGAGAGGTGCTTCAGTGTTTTTGAAGATTGATTTTAGATCAGGTTACTGTCAGTTGAAGGTAAAGGATGTGGACATACCGAAGACAGCCTTTCGTATACGTTATGGGCACTATGAGTTCTTGGTAATACCTTTCGGTTTGACTAATGCACCATCTGCATTTATGGATATGATGAATCGAGTGTTCCACGAGTTTTTGGATAGGTTCGTGGTAGTGTTCATAGACGATATCTTAGTGTACTCCAGGACCGAGGAAGAGCATGATGAGCATTTGCGGCTAGTGCTTCAGACCTTGCTTGAAAGCAGTTGTATTCCAAGTTGAGTAAGTGCGAGTTCCAGATTAAGGAGGTAGTCTTCTTAGGTCATGTGATCTCAGCCAATGAAATTAGTGTACACCCCAAGAAGATAGAAGCCATAGTGAATTGGATGCAACTGAAGTCGGTGACCGAAATCCGTAGTTTCCTAGGCTTGGTGGGGTATTATCGAAGATTTGTCGAGGGATTTTCTAAGATTGCGGCACCTTTAACTAAACTGTTACAAAAGAGCGTTTCGTATGAGTGGTCAGATGTAAGGCAACAAGCGTTTGAGAAGTTGAAGAAAGCTTTGACCGAAGCTCCTATTTTGATTCAGCCTGAACCGGGGAAGGAGTTTGTGATTTACAGTGATGCATCGTATGTAGGTTTAGGTTGTGTGCTTATGCAAGAGGGTAAGGTTGTAGCTTATGCTTCGAGACAGTTGAAGGTTCACGAGAAGAACTACCCCACTCATGATATAGAGTTAGCTGCAGTAGTGTTTGCTCTGAAGATTTAGAGACACCATCTTTATGGTGAGAAGTGCACAGTTTATACCGACCACAAGAGTTTGAAATACTTGATGACTCAGAGGGAGATGAAATTTAGACAACGTAGGTGGATATAGCTTCTTAAGGACTATGACCTTACGATAGAGTACCATTCGGGTGAGGCAAACGTAGTGGCCGATGCTTTGAGTAGAAAAGTGGCAGTTGAGTTACGATCTATGTTTGCGAGATTGAGTGTGTCACGAGATGGCGGTTTGATAGCCGAGCTACAGGTTAAACCTTTGTTGGTTCAGTTGATTCGAGAGAAACAGTTGCAAGCCTAGCCTTTAGCACCTCACGTGCAAGATATAGCCGAGGGTAGGCCTACTGATTTCATCTTTGGTGAGAATGGGATCCTATGTTTCAAGGATAGGGTAGTAGTTCCAGAAGATGCTGAGTTAAGGCGTACTATATTGAATGAAGCCCATAACAATCCTTTTGCTATGCATCCGGGTAGTACGAAGATGTATCGTGGGTTAAAAGAAGAGTATTACTGGATTGGGTTGAAGAAAGATACAGCCGAGTTTGTGAGTAAGTGTATGGTATGTCAGCGAGTTAAGGTCGAGCATCAGTTTCCTTCAGGTTTGTTACAGCCGTTAAAGATTCTGGAATGGAAGTGGGAACGTATTACCATGGACCTTGTGTCGGGTTTACCATTGACTCCTTTGAAGAAGAATTCAATGTGGGTGATAGTCGACAGATTCACTAAGTGTGTCCATTTCATACATGTTCACACTACCTACACCTTAGATAAGTTGGCCGATCTGTACATCAGTGAGATAGTGAGGTTGCATGGGGTACCAAAGTTGATTGTATCAGATCGAGATCCGAGGTTTACAACTAGATTTTGGGAGTGTTTGCATCGTGCCTTGGGTACTTGGTTTAACTTCAGCACTTCGTATCACCCGCAGTCAGATGGTCAGTCAGAGAGATTTATTCAGGTGTTGGAGGACATGTTGAGGTGTTACATCATCGACTTTCAGGGTTCTTCGGAGAAACACCTACCGCTAGTGGAGTTTGCATACAACAACAGTTATCGGGCTAGTATTTAGATGACACCGTATGAGGCTCTGCATGGTAGGAGGTGTAGAACACCTATTTGTTGGGCCGAGGCCGGACAGAAGCTTGTACCGATGCCGGACTTTCTCAAGGGCACTACCGAGAAGGTAAAACTGATCTGTGATCGCTTGAAGGCAGCTTCAGACCGATAGAAATCGTATGCCAATTTGAAAAGAAAGGAGATAGAGTATGTTATGGGCGACAAAGTGTGCTTGAAAGTCTCACCTTGGAAGAAGGTGATGAGGTTTGGTAGGAAAGGTAAGTTGAGCCCGAGATTCATTGGTCCTTATGAGGTAGTTGAGAGGATTGGTCCTGTTGATTATAGATTGAGACTGCCGACAGAGCTAGAGAAGATTCATGATGTGTTCCATGTTTCGATGCTCCGAAAGTATAGATCGGATTCGTCTCATGTAATGCCAGGGGAAGAGATCGAGTTGAACCCAGACATGTCGTATTATGAAGAGCCGGTTGAAATTCTTGCTATGGATAGGAAAGTGTTGCATGAGAGGTCTATCCAGTTAGTCAAAGTTTTGTGGAGACACCGATGTGTGGAATAGGCTACTTGGGAGAGGAAGAAAGACATGGAGAAACAGTTTTCGTATCTTTTTCTGTCAGGTAATTTCGGGGACCAAATTCCTTAAGTAGGGGAGAGTTGTAACGCCCGGGGTTTGAGGCCGGAAGATAACCTGGTTTGGTTAAAACGATTCGGGTTAATTTAATTGAAAGAAAATATTTTTAATGGACTAAAAGGGTTTTTATTGAATAAGGGCAAAATGGTAATTTTGAATAAAAGAAATGAAGAAAAGATTTTGAAAAGCTATCATCTTCTCAAAAATCCCCTTTTTCATGTAAAAACCCCACCCAAACCCCATTTCACTATTCCATTGCTCCTAACTCCTCATCCAAGCAAGATTTTTCAAGATAATTTCTTTCTAGCTTAGATTTTTACATATTTGACTTGTACTCATTGAAAAATTTCCTTTAAACCCATTAAAATGCATTTTTGGTATTGGGTTGGAGAATTTTGTATTTTTCATGGGATTTTCGTTTGGGTCTTTTTGATGCCATGTTTAAGGGTGTTTTTAATCTTGTTTTGGTGTCTTAAAATGCTAAAATAGTAGCTCATAGTAGGAAACCCGAAATGAATCTAAAAATGGGAGTTTTGGGTTGAAAAGGTAGAGTTTTTGGCTTGGTTTTGGGTTGAAATTGTGGCTGGTGGTTCCTTTGTTGTTGGGGGATGTTTTAGACGATATTTGGTGTGTTTTGATGTTTGGAAATGATAGGTTCAGCTTGAGGTTTCATTAGAACGAATTTGGGTGAAGTTTGGGTTGAATGTCGATGTGTTTTATGCAAGATTTTTGAGTTTTGAATTGCCGCAATGTTTGTGGGTACATTAGCATCCTAATGATCTGTTTTGGGTTGCATAAAGCAGAGGGAATGGATTTGGGCTTCGTGGACGTGAATCCAGGCAGTTCAGAAGCTTGAATCAGGGATTCGGCTATCGTTTGGGCTTTACTGGTGAGTGGTAATGTTTTGAAGCTTTAAAATGATTCAAAGGGTTTTCTTGGGGTTTGGGTGGAGCCTTAAGGGCTAACCTAAACCCAAGTGTAAGTTTGTTTAATTTTTCCATGTTTCGTTAATTGTTGGTGTGTGCGGATATTCGTGTTGTTATGTGAAATGTGGATTGCTTTTACTCCCCGTTTTAATGTTGTTGTATTTTCGTAGTTGATGTCAAGCCTCACGTGATTGTTAGTCGTTGTGTAGGTGATGTGTAGTCCCACCGGTAGTGACTACTAGATGAGTACGGTGATGTGTAGTCCCACCAGTAGTGACTACTAGATGAGTACGGTGATGTGTAGTCCCATCAGAAAAATGCTAGTTGTTGTGTACGGTGATGTGTAGTCCCACCGGGATGGTTGTGCATGTGCAAACCATGTTTCATTTATGCTTCCATTTCTTTGTATCTCTTTCTTAAGTGGTTTCATTTTTAAAACTAAGATATATGTTTTGAACTGCATTGTTGTTGTGTTTTAGTGCTCCGCTCACTAAGCTTTTAAGCTTACGCTCTCTTTTCCAACAATGTAGATCATTAGAGGCTGCGGGAGGCAAGTGGGCAAGGGAGGAGTTCTTGGAGTTCTTTGCTATCTCGAAGTATGGTTTTCTTAGTTGTAATAATACTTATGCAATGGGAATGTTAGGCTTATTGTTAGGGAGTTGGTGTTCAAACTCCTATGTTTGGCTTTTGTTAATGTTGCTAACATGTTTTAAATGTTGATACCAAGATATATTGATGCTTGTTATGGCTTTGGGTTAATTGTTAGGTGTTTTGACTTATTGGTGTTTTTAAACTAAAGTGTTCTTATGAGCTTTAGGGTTTGAGATCCCTTTTGTGTGTATACATGATTGAAGCTTGCCCTTAGGGTGTTTTGCCTCTAGATTGTTTGTATAATAAGTTACCATGTGGTTTGTGATGTTTCGGGGTAAGTTTGGGAACATTTGGAGATGCTGAAATTCATTTTCGGGCCAAACTATGTCCAGACGTTTCGGGACGCCTGATATGGTTTCGGAACGGCCAAGCTCCAGAGGCACCCATATCGGAATGAGGGTGGTTCCGTTTCGGTACAATTTTCCACTGGAGGCTCCTGTTTCAGAACCATGTGGGGCCGTTTCGATACGTTTGGCCACTGGAGGTTCCTGTTCCGGAACCATGAGGGACCGTTCCGGAACGGCTTGATGGTGCTTTTTGAATGAAGCCCGCATTTCAGAACGGGTAGTCCTGTTTTGGAACGCATGTGGTTAAAATGGTTAAAGAGCATCTTTGAAGGTTTTCAAATGTTACATTTTAGTCCCTAATGCTTGTATGCTTCCTAGTTGAGTTTATATGAATCCTTCGTGATGGTTTTGCCTCGTGAGCATGGAACTTGACTAATAACTACTTGGTAAGGCTAAGTTACCTTTATGGCTCTGCTCAGTTCTTATCCGTGTGCGTTTTTCCGATGTTTGCCTTCACACATAGGATTAAACGTGACATTTAGACAAGATTAATAAAATAAAATAAAAATAGGGTTGCTAATCGCAATGAGACCTTAGCGGGTTTCGCTTCGGTTTTCCCCGTGTAACCCGTTCGGTTCGGTCTGTTGGCTAGGCTGGGACGAGGGGGTTACAATTATAATCCAAGAAACATACTCATAGCATATCAATCAATTGCGTTGGTCTTCACACATATTCATGTATCGATTTTAGCATTTCTATGTCGATTATAACAAATTATCTTCAATCAATTATACATTAGTCTTAACGCATTATTGTTGTTTCAAGCTTACAATAATATTTAACTAAAGACGTTAAAAGAATAATCATATTATTTTTAGAACTTTATTTAAGTCAAATTGTTTAATACACATAAAAGAAAGGCTTAATACATCTTCCCCCCCTAAACTTTTACATGTTTTCCCAACTTGTCCCCTAAAGTTCATTTTGACCACTTTTGCACCCCTAACGTTTTCAACATTACTCATATTGCCCCCTACCGTTCAAAAAAATCTGTCATGATCAATCAGAACGTGCCACGTCAATTTTTATTTATTTAAATAAATTTTAAAATTAAAATAAATGGAATAAAATAAATATATTAAAATAACAAAAACACCCCATCTTCACCCCATTATCTTTTTCCCGCCATTTTCAACACTTCTTTTGTTTTGTTTTACTTTTTCTCAAAAACCAAACACTTTAAGGAAGAAACCTAGAAAGGAGGAGAGATGGGAGATAAAGATTTTATCACTTTTTAGTGTTTTCAGTAACATGAAATATTAACCATATGCAGGCAGATCGACAACTGGATTCAAGATCGGTTCTTTGTGGAATTGATGTGAACTGAGCACCGACAACGGCTGAGTGCGAGGATGATGGCGGGGTTTCCTCTCCCAACAAGAATGTTTCTAGCATAAGAGGGAAGAGAAATGAGAGAGACCCTGCGGGTGATAAAACTGAGGCTGAGCGACCCTCATGCTCTCCTTCGAGTGACGATGAAGATGGCGGCGGTGACGATGATGACACCTCGAGGAAGAAACTTAGGCATCCAAAGGAACAATCCTTGGTGCTGGAAGAAACCTTCAAGGAACATACCTGATAGCACCCTTAATCCGGTTAGTTAACTTAACAGATTGTCTTTTTAGTTTAAGAATTTGATGTCTGAAGTGAAATGTGGGTGTGGGTGTGGATGTGTTATAAAACATAAGTAAAAGTTGGCGCTAGCAATTAAATTGAATCTGAGGCCCGGGGATTTAAAAAGCGGACCGTGACCGTGATATCAACTGCGATATAGTGGTTGCGTCGCCGTCTGAAACTGCGATTGGAGTAAAAAATGGTTCGTGATCGTCACAATTCAGCTGCTTTTGCCCGGAATCATGATATAACGCCGCAACCACGATTTAAAACCATGTTGAGGCCTAGCCAAGTGGAGGTCTAGTTCTAGAACAAAAGAGCAAGGTAAGTTATTGGTTAGGAAGCAACAACCAGATATTATTGTTGTGATGGAGCCTCGTATTAGTGGGAGAAGAGCCGACAGGTTCATTCGACTGACTGTTTCGATTGTTCTTATCGTGTGGAAACATAGGGCTTTTCAGGTGGAATTTGGGTGTTATGGCGGGATTCGATTTATTTTGACGTTTTAGCTATCTCCAATCAATATATTCATGGATTTTGATCTAGTGAGGGTGATGCGGTGAATTTCTTTGTCACTTTCATCTATGCTAGCCCGAATTCAATATGTCGTCGTACTCTTTGGGAAAAACTGAAAACCTTAGAGCCAAATGATGGATCTCCTTGGGTGATAGGTGGGGATCTGAATGTCATAGGCAACATGGAAGAGAGACAAGGGGGATCATAGAATAGATCTAGTGTGTTCCGGAAGTACTGTGATTTTATGATGGAGACTGGTTTGATTGATATGGGTTTCAGTGGGTCACATTTTACATGGAAGCGGGGTACTCTTTCTCAACGTTTAGATCAGTGTATCTATAACGCTGGCTGGTACGGTTACGTTCCTATGTCTGAGGTTTTTTATTTGGTGAAGTTGAGGTCCAATCATCACCATATTCTTCTAAATGCAAGCTCACTGGTTGTTATCTCTAGTAATCGGCCCTTGCGTTATATTTTTGTTTGGAATGATCACCCAGATTTTCCAAATTTTTTGTAGCAAGTTTGGTCAGACAATAATGCAATGGCACATAATGTGGATTTGTTTCAGGATAAGAGTAGGCAATGGAGTCGTGATGTTTTCAGTCACATTGGTCGAAGGAAGAATTTATTATTGGCGTGAATCCAAGGAATTGAGAGAGTGTTAGAGGTATCATACAATCAGTATCTGGAGAGTTTGGAGGAGGAGTTGAAACGTGATTTAGATTTGATCCTTGAGCAAGAGGAAAGTTTGTAGCATCACCAGGCACGGTCGACATGGATTGAGAAAGGAGAGCGGAATACTATGTTCTTTCATATGGCGGTCACTACTAGGAGTCTGCGCAATAAGATTCGGAGACTCCGTTTCCAGATGGTTTGTGGTGTGATGATCATGAGTTGCTTATGGACCATGCGTTACAATTTTTTTCAGAAACTATTCACGAGTGAGCAGCGGCAGCCGCACATGTGGGATTTGACGACCTCTTTTTTTCAATTTGGCCAGCAGGATTTTCGTCCATTATTAGCAGCAGTGACAGAGGAGGAGATACGTGGGATTGTTTTCTCGATGGGACCTTTAAAAGCACCGGGTAAGGATAGGTTACATGTGGCATTTTATCAGAAGAATTGGAAGGTTGTGGGTCCATCTGTTTGTAAGTTTATTCAGCGTTTTTTGTTGAGGGTACTCTTGAGAGTTGAGTCAATCAGACTTTACTCGTCTTAATTCTGAAAATGGAGATTCCATAATGAATCAGTCAATTTCGACCGATCAGTTTATGCAATGTGCTCTACAAGTTTATTACCAAGATTCTGGTTAGTAGATTCAAGCCTTTTTTACCGAAATGGGTGTCGGATACACAAGTGAGCTTTGTTCCTGGTCGTCACATTACAGATAACATTATAATTGCTTAGGAAGTGGTACATTCGATGTCTTCAAAGATGGGTCGTAAGGCTTGGATGACCATTAAAGTTGATTTGGAGAAGGCTTATGACAGGTTGGAGTGGGATTATATAGAAGAAACTCTTTTTGTTGTAGGGTTACCGGTATTGGTTATTAATCTGATCATAAAATGTGTTCGGTCGGTTACTACTCAGATTATATGGAATGGGGAGTTGACAGATTTCTTTACACCTACTAGAGGGGTTCATCAGGGGGACCCTCTATCGCCTTATTTATTTGTGCTTTGCATGGATAGACTCTCTCAGGACATTAATGTTGCGGTCAAATTTGGTCACTCGTCTCCTATACGTCTTGGTAGGTCGGGTCCAGAGTTGTCCCATCCAGGTTTTGCTGACGATATGGTGCTTTTTGCCAAAGCTTCAAAGGATCAGGTAATGGTTATACGAGATATCATGGCCAGATTCTGTGAGGCTTCGGGGCATAAAATTAGTGTTGCCAAGACGCAAAATTGTTTCTCTCACAACTTTTTGTCTGATGTGCGTTCAGACATTGCTAATTGCTTTGGTTTTGAGGAGGTAGAAGATCTGGGAAGGTATTTAGAAGTGCCACTATTACATAGTCGTGTCTCTAAGGCTACTTATTCTTATCTATTGGAAAAAAATGAGTGCTTGGATGCTGGGTTGGTCAGCGAAATCGTTTCTCTAGCCGGCCGAATTACATTGGCGAAAGCTATGCTTCAGGAAATCCCTATTTATATGATGCAATCCTCATGGTTACTGAAGGGGACATGCGAGGACATGGAACGGTTAATTTGTCGTCTTGTGTGGGGCTCGAATGACGGTAAGCCGAGTGTCAACCTAGTATCTTGGAAGATGGTGCAACAATCCATTGAAATGGGTGGGCTCGATTTTAAGAATTTACATCAACAGAACTGTGTGTTCTTAATGAAACTTGGATTTCAACTTTTATCTGATGGTGATGCATTGTGGATTCGGGTTTTGAAACCAAAATATAGATGGAATGACACCATACCTTTGCCGATTTCTCATCGGAATTGTTCACGGTTATGGACAGGCTTGAGCAGTATTTGGGATGATATTTGTGAAAGTGTTAGTTGAAATATTCGCGATGGGTCGTAGACTAACTTCTAGTATGATCGTTGGCTCGGTATGAATGATAGTTTGGCTTTTTCGTGTATGTCGAATTCGGTTCCTACATCGGTTATGGTCGCTGATATGGTCACGGTGTCGGGTGAGTGGGATTGGGAAAGGTTAACTTCTATGCTTCAGGTGGAGGTTCTGGACTAGATTGTTGCGGTTCTGCCTCCACAAGATCATCTAGGCCTGAATACGCCAGGATGGAGATGAGATGATAAACGACAATTTACATTACGCTCTGCATATCAATTTTTGGCGACTGATGACTCAGTGTCGGCTGATGATATTTGGAGGCAAATATGGCGTTTATCGGTGCCTCAACGTGTTAGGGTGTTCATGTGGCTTACCGTTCATCGGAAACACTTAACGAACGATGAACGTGTACGACGACATCTTGCTTTCTCAGCGGAATGCGAGATCTGTCATTCATGCGTAGAGGATATGAATCACATCCTTCGTGAGTGTTTGGTGGCAAGAGATTTATGGACGAGAGTGGTGCGGTCGGACGTTTTGAGGAATTTCTTGTGTCTACCCTTTGATACTTGGTTGCGCCATAACCTGTTTTGCTCATCGAGTATTGATTCGCATGATGGGCATTGGAGCATCAGGTCTGTGGTACTATGTTGGTTGTTTTCGAAGGTTCGTTGTACAAAGGTTTTTGAGCCGGAGTTGGCGTATCACGTGGACCTCTTGGTGTGGGGAAATTGTTTGGTTGTTGAATATGTTCAAGCCTTTCTCCCGACACCACGACATGTAAGGGAGCAAATTATTATGGCTCGGTCTTGGTCCAGACCACTCCCTGGCTGGATTAAAGCTAATGTAGATACTGCCGTTGATACAGTGGATGGTCGGGCGGCGATTGGGGACGTCCTTAGAGATGAGCATGGGGTTTGGATCCTTGGGATTTCCCGATCAATTGGTCGATGTTCGGTGCTAATAGCTGAACTTTGGGTCGTGCATGATATGCTTGTTCAAGCTTGGGAATTGAGTTATCGCCGGATGGAGATTGAGATTGATTGCCACGAAGTTGTGAACATTATCAATTAATCCTCGTCGGCTCTGGCAGGAAGCGGTTTGGTTGCTCCATTTTCCAGCTGATGAACCGAGATTAGGAGCTGGTATTTCGTTTCGTCCCTCGGGGAAGTAACATCTTGGCTAATCGGATGGCGGCAATCGGTCGTACGGCACCACGATCGAGGTTGCAATTCCCTCCCCCCCGGCAGGAATTGGCAGCAATGGTGCATGAGGAAAGGTTGCAAAGCTGGGGAGAATCTGAAGTATTGAACACGATCGAGGTTGCAATTCCCTCCCCTCGGTAGGAATTGGCAGCGATGGTGCATGAGGAAAGGTTGCAAAGCTGGGGAGAATCTGAAGTATTGAACGCTGCATGTTTTAGTCTTCATGAGGATCCGGGTGGTTAGTTTTCTTTTCGTTTTATTTTGTTCTTATTCGTTTTTCGTTGGCTTCCTATCGTGTTAATTATGTCGTTTCTTTTGTGTTTTTCCCCGCTATTGTTGTATGTGTTACCATGGGTACTCTTTTTCCTCGTTTAGGTTTAAAAAAGCTTTTAACGAAGCTTGTGGTAATACCTCATTTTTTATAAAAAATATACGAGAGTGTCTTATAATAATTATTTTATGATTGATCTTCAGACGAATTCTGACAATATCCTCTCCCATTAATCTCATACAGCGAGGAACATTGGCACCTAAAAAGACGTAATGTATGACAATTGTCTGGTGGATGAATTCGATTTCACATGTCATGTTGAGGTTTCGATATTATATGAAGTTTTCCCTACACCGGATCTTTTCATGCCGCTGCTACTTGTATAACAATATGGTTTTTATTCACAAATTCTGGTTAAAACCGCTTAATAAAACATACCATTACACTATTAAATTTTTAATGACTTCAAATAATTATTAAAAAATTTCTTATTAAAATTATTTTAAAATAAAAATAATTTTTTTTCTAAAATACCTAGATGTGTTACGTTAATAATGTGTAACGGTGTGTATCGTCCGTTCTAGAATATTGCTACCTAACCACTCCCACCTTTAGTTCTAATAATATATATAGCCTGACGACCACAATTTGATCTTAAATTCTCTAATAATATTGATATTTATATATATATATATATATATATATATATATTTGAACAATTTAATATATATTCTTGAAAAGAGAAGATTTAGTGAATCTAAATTTGCTTTGACAATATAATAAACATAGTTACAATGAAGGCGAAAAAAGAAAATTTAAAACAAAACGGATCATTCGATCAATATTGTAAAAGGGCGACCACCTTGTATTCGATCAGATTATGTAAAAGAAAGCATAAACGACAAGCGATAAATAATTCACCTGCCCCCTTGCTTTTCACAATTTTAATGACTCATTCAAATCAAGTTTAGGAGAACAAAAACCCTCGACCACTAAATATACCCCACACAAAAAAAATATATTAAGAAAATTAAATTTTAAATTTCAACCTAAAATTTCACATCTTAAACTCAAAATCTTAAATCTTAACTCTAATACTTTAAACCTTAACTTTCAACTCTTAACCCACTTCTTTAAAATAGGCACTAAAAAAGACATAGTTAAGGGTAGACGATTTTTATCCCATTTACAACCTATAATTCCTTTTAATACGCTTGCTCCTGTATATATAGTAACCTCTGTAAACAACATAAGTCAGTAGTCTCTGGTTTCACAGCAAACTAGAAAAACCTTGGCTAAGATGTATAAGGTCGGCAATGTCAATGGGGAGCATGTTAACGAGCTCCTTCAAGCTCAAGCTCACGTTTGGAACCACCTTTTCAGCTTCATAAGCTCCATGTCTCTAAAATGTGCAGTTGATTTAGGCATCCCGGATGTCATTCAAAACCACGGCAAGCCGATGAGTATAACCGAGCTGGCTACTGCACTCCCGACGCTTAATCCTTCCAAGGTAGGCAACCTCTACCGGCTCATGCGTGTTTTAGTCCACTCGGGCTTCTTTACACAACAACAGCTAGTCGATGGCGATGACGACCAAGAACAAGGCTATGTTCTGACCAACGCTGCTCGACTCCTGCTCAACAATCATCCCTTGAGCATAACACCGTATTTGAAAGTTATCACGAATCCTGTTGTAATAAAACCTTGGTATTTTCTACAGACATGGTTTGAAAATGACGATCATACCGCGTTTTATACCGCGCATGGAGAGACATTTTGGGACTACTGCAGCCATGATTCGGACCTAATTAACTTGTTCAACGAAAGCATGGCTAATGATACTCCATTGATTAGTAGAGTCTTGAGTGAAAAGTGCAGGGGATTATTTGATGAAGTGCAGTCGCTAGTGGATGTAGGGGGTGGCACAGGAACCATGGCCAAGGCCATTTCTGCTGTATTTCCACACTTGGAGTGCACTGTGTTTGATCTTCCTCATGTTGTTGCCGGCCTACAAGGTGGTCGGAACATGAAATATGTTGGAGGCAACATGTTTGAGGCAGTTCCGGCTGCAGATGCAATTTTTCTAAAGGTTAATTTCACTAAATTCACCTTCCATTATCTCTTTAATTAAGATATAATTTTTAAAATGCTTACACTTTTTGAGCTGATTAAACAGTGGATATGTCACAACTGGAGTGATGAAGATTGCTTGAGGATTTTGAAACGATGTAAAGAGGCAATTTCAGAACGAGGCAAGGTGATTATAATAGACATAGTAGTAAGGTTGAATGATGAAGGCTTCAAGTTGGTCGAAACGCAGCTCTTCTTCGACATGCTGATGATGATGGCGGTGAATGGAAGGGAGAGGCGGGAGGAAGAATGGGCCAAGCTGTTCTTTGCTGCTGGTTTTAGTAACTATAACATTACTCCTATACTAGGTTTGAGATCTCTAATTGAGGTTTACCCTTAACAAAGAGTGGTAACTGGTAATATTTCTTTAATCTCCTATACTTTTTTGCTTTTAATTAAAGTTAAACATATACCTAAACTAAATTATTTTAATTTGATTGCGGATAACTTGTTTCTTTGAGTCGTGGTAAGCCGGTTGGGGAGATTCTTTATTGGAGCCCTCCTCTAAAGGTTGCTAAATTTATGCAGCATGATACGATTCAAGTTGTGTTAGATTGATCTTGTCCATTCTCTTGTTTTCTTTGTTGAGCTCTTCTCGTTGTTTTATTGTAATTATTATCATGTGCACTCTTTTTCCTTTGTAGACTTATGAAGGTTTTTTAACGAGGCACATGGTAATAAACACACTTCTTTTGTAATCAATTTTTTTTTCAAATCTTAAATGGATAAAAAAAGTACAACACAACCAAGTACAAAAGTTAAAACTAAAAAAAACCCGACAACCCACAATAAATCAGAAAGCAAAGAACAATATTCCTTCCCTGCACAACAATCTCCTCCAGACACGGAGAATTCATACTCCATAAAAATTCGAAATCTGCTACCTCTAGGCTTTATACACCTCTTGCCAAATAACAGCGACTCGTTTTCGTACAAAACAACCTTTGCAAGATGATCCGTCATACCGAATCATACTATCAAAACAAACACCGGAGTTGCACCAGCCGATCTATGACATCGAAGATTGTCCACCTTTTCCAAGGATGCAAAAGGTGAATGATAATCCAATTCAAGGTCATCATCTCGAAACTCACTAACCACAAGCTCCAAATTGCTGCAACAATAGATAATCACCAGCCAGATCTTGACAAGGCAACACAAAAGTTAAATTTGAAAAGTGCAACGACTCCAATGGCTGAGCTAGACTAATTTCCACAACTACAAAAAACCAGCAAACAATTCTATAGATGACAAAAGCAGATGATTGGCATGCTCCACTCCAACCCCGCACCATGGATGAGTACAAAACAGAACATCAATCTTCACCCCCTCCCTCTTAAAAAATTCTTTTCCTTCAGCGGAACCTTTCAATTACAACCAACCAACCATGCCAATCAAAATCTTTTATACAACCATCCTCCATTAAAAAGCATTGTATTCAATGAAAACACACATTTTCTGATAAAAATAACTGCCATCAACCTCTTATCCCCGTTAGTAATGCAAAAGAAGAATCTCACATTAGGTGGGAAACTAACATTTGAAGAGTATTTATAGTCTTCATATTCCCCTACCTTGTAGAGTGATAGAGAACAAGGGCAAGACTCGGGCGCTGCCGTCGTTCGTTCGGCTCGGGTTCGTGTTAACACGTGTCCATGACACGTTTGCGCGCGTTAAAAGGCCTGAAAGATGACGACAGCAGTGCTAGCCGAGATTTAAATTTAAACGTGGGATTTATCTTTTGTGTTTAATTTGAATATTTTATGATTTATCTTTTATCACCTTCGGTTATTTTAGGTTTTTTAGGATACTATAAATAACCATTTGGGGGTGATCTCAAAAATCATCTCTTGTTCTTGGTTTTGTTTTACTTTGAAGTTTATAAAATTTCTCTTCTCTAGTTCTTTATTTACTTTTAATTTTCTATTTTATTTTGAAAAATGCTAAGTATGATTTCTTCCATAATCCTGCTTAGCTAAGTTTTTTATAGCCAAAGGCTTAAGCAATGACTCAATTTCAATGTGAGGATTGAAAAGCACTTCATCAACTTTGGGTATCTTTCTCAGTTTTCTAAGCTTAATTTAAAATTCAAAATGATTTCAAAACCAAAGATTGATGTTGGTCAGGATGTTGTTTTGGTCGATTGTGTGGGAGGAAGGATCGGCTATTGAAGCATATTCGACTTCCTGGGAACACACTTAGCAAAATTGTTTGCTAAGAGGAAACTGATATCGGACCAGTTATTATTGAAACAACATAATCCGAGTCGGTCTTTTACGAACTTAAATGATTTTATCTACAACATTTCGTTGATTAGATCAACTTAAAAAATCGATATCAAAGATAACACTTGGGTATTCAGTTTACAAAGCTTAGTAACAAGGATTGGTCCTTGTAGACAAGTAACCGACGTGAATCCCGAAGTGAAAAATTCTTTTTCTGATGATCCGAGGAAATTGAGTCTGAGACTAATCTTTATCATACTTAATCACATCTTTTTAAAATTCTCTACAATCTCTTATTTTTACTTAATTTCACAAACCCCATTTTTTACTTAAACATTATTCAACTCTCTTCTTGGCTCATCGATTTAACAAACATAAATCAGGAAGTTTCTTAGTCCTTGTGGGATCGACCCTTACTTTTCCCTTACTACGCTTAATTTCCTTTATTTATTATTTGAGAAGAAGGGATTATTTTGACGCGAAAATGACGTGTGTCAAATTGGCGCCGTTGCCGGGAACTCGGCAAAATTACTGAATTATTTTGTTTGATTTATGATATGGAAGAAGCCGGGAGAACAAGTAGACTATATCTCAGAGATCGAAGCATATGCCCGAAGATTGCACGCCCAGACACTTTGGGAAAAGAAGCAAAGATAGTGACAACAACGACTAGAACATGATTTAGAAACATCATCTGAAGCAAAATGACATTTCGACCACACAACTGAAGAACCAATTCCGATGGGAGACAATGACCAAATTATTCGACAACTAACTATGGCCCCTGATGATAGCCAACCAATGTGCATAACATTCCCGAATGGCGAGACACCATTCGCTCTCAAGACAGGCTTAATACACCTTTTACCAACCTATCACGGTTTGCCAAGTGAAAATCCACATAAACATCTAAAGGAATTTCACATGGTTTGTCTAAGCACAAAACCACAAGGAGTCTCTGAAGATCAGATAAAACTTTGCGCCTTTCCTTTTTCTCTAGCTGATATTGCCAAGGATTGGCTATTTGATCTACCCTCCAACTTGATTACAACTTGGACTGACATGGCTCGCCTTTTTCTTGACAGGTTTTTCCCGGCAGCTAAGGCGAAGTATCTTAGGCATACAAAAAAATGATACCGAATCGTTGTATGAATATTGGGAGCATTTCAAAAAACTATGCGCAAACAGTCCACATCATGGTTTAACCGAACAAACACTTCTACAATATTTCTACGAAGGGTTAACACCTATGGGTATGAAGATGATCAATGCAGCAAGTGGAGGAGCACTTGTCAACATGACTCTAATCGCAACGAGAACGTTAATATCAACTATGGCCGCTAACTCGCAACGATTTCACTCTTCAATGAACTATCTCGACGGGTTCATGAGATAAGTACAATTATGCTGGAAAACAAAATTGATAAATTAGCTGATATTGTAAAATCTCTCGTTGCAGTTAAAAGAATTGCAGTTAGGCTTTGCGGGATATGTACGAGCCCAGAACATCCAACGGACTACTGTCCAATGGTGCAAGAAGAGGACACTACGCAAGTTAATGTCATAGGGAATTTCCTGGGACCTCTACAAAGACAATACAATCCCAACGCCAACTCATATAATCCAGGTTTGAAAGATCACTCGAACTTCAGTTATGCTCAAAATCAAAGGAAAACTCAACCATCTCAGCAGAGACAACCCACTCAAACACAATTTCAACAACTGAAGTCATTATTGGAATCCATCGTTGAATGGTTGGCAATATCCCAAGAGAAGTTTCAAAACCGCACTAAGGCCCACTTAGAAGATTTAGATAAACAAATGAGCTAGTTGGCCCAAACCGTGGGGAGACTAGAATCACATGTAAGACTTCCTTCTCAAACGGAGTCAAATCCGAGAGAGAATGTTAATGCTATCACCCTCCGAAGTGGAACCGTTGTCAGCCCAGAAATCTAGAAGAGAATGCCGCACAATCTAAGAATGAGAAGGAAACCCCACCTTCTAACTCCCAAGGTACGTCTTCTACGCCAAAACCTCCTCCTCATTCTCATGAGATTGCACCACCATTCTCATCAAGGTCTATGTTCTTAATTTTCCTACCGACTTCTATGACATCAACATGGAAAATGATAGGACGAACACTTCCTCTGAGGTACTTTTAGGTCGACCCTTCCTAAGCACAGCGCATACAAAGATTGATGTGAGAAACAATATATTAACAATAGAATTTGATGGTGAGGTCATAGAATTTGATGTTTATAAAGTGATGAAATACCTACATCAAGTTGAAAGAATTAATTGTGTTGACATTATTGATCCCTTAGTTGATAAATTTATTGAAACTAATTTTTTTGAAAGTTTTTACAATGATCTTGAACTTTGTTGCAGAATAAAGGGAGTTTGAGAATATTTTTTCTATCAATTTTGACTTATTTTTAACTCCCTCTAAAACTAAAATGTTACCTTCTGTTTTGCAGGAGCCAAAGATAGAATTAAAATAGTTGCCAGATCACCTCAAATATGCGTTTTTAGGAGATAAAAAACAAAACTCTGCCGGTAATTATCTCGAACAAGTTGTCTGAAGAAGAGGAAGATGACCTAGCCACAGTGTTGCGAGCACACAAAGAGGCCATCAGTTGGACCATTGCAGATATAAAAGGACTTAGTCCCTCAACTTGTATGCATAAGATAAAAACTGAAGAAGGGGAAAAGCAATCACGACAAGGACAACGCCGGTTAAAGCAACCAATGATGGAGGTAGTAAAAAAAAGAGATACAAAAACTCCTTGATGCAGATATAATTTACTCAATTTTGGACAGTGAGTTAGTTCCAACAAGAATACAAAATGGTTGAAGAGACTCCACCGACTACAGGAAGTTGAATTCTTTAACTCAGAAAGATCATTTTCAACTTCCCTTTATATGCCAAATGCTAGAACGTTTAGCCGGTAAATCTCATTATTGCTGCCTTGATGGATTTTTAGGTTTTTTTCCAGATCCCGGTTGAACCAGAAGACCAAGAGAAAACGACCTTTACTTGTCCCTTCAGGACTTTCGCTTATTGACGGATGCCCTTCGGCCTTTGTAACGCCCCTGCAACATTCTAGAGGTACATGCTTAGCATCTTCTCAAACTACATAGAGAAAGGAATAGAGGTTTTTATGGATGACTTCACCGTATACAGTAGTTCATTTAACGAATATCTTTTAAATTTAACCAATATACTTAGATGTTGCATCGAATTCAATCTTGTGTTAAATTACGAAAAATGTCATTTCATGGTCGACAAAGGGTTAGTTCTAGGCCATATAGTTTCTTTAAATGAAATTTCTATCAATAAAGCAAACATTTATATTATACGCTCACTTCCTTACCCCACAACTATCAGGGATATTCGTTCTTTTCTTGGTCATGTAGGATTTTACCGCATGTTCATTAAGGATTTTTCAAAGATAGCGCAACCGTTATTGCAACCTGCTTCAGAAGGATCAAATCTTTAATTTCGATGAGAGATGCAAGAATTCATTCGATGTACTTAAAGAAAAACTCGTGTCAACACCAATCGTTCAACCACCAAATTGGGAATATGATTTTGAGCTTATATATGGCGTGTCGAATACGAGCGTAGGAGCCGTTCTTGGACAAAGAATCGGCAAATAACCGCATGTTATCGCCTACGCTTCACGAACTCTGGATTCAGCTCAGAGAAATTACTCCACAATAGAAAAAGAATTAATTTCTATTGTCTTTGCTTTAGATAAATTTAGATCCTATTTACTTGGAACTAAAGTGATTGTTTTTCTGACCATGCATCTCTAAAGTACCTGATGAGCAAAAAGGAGGCGAAGCCAAGACTTATCCGACGAATCTTGCTTTTAAAAGAATTTAATTTGGAAATTAAAGACAAGAAAGGATGCGAGAACTTAGTTGCAGATCATTTGAGCCGCATACCCCTTTCTATAACTGATCCACCGCTTCAAGAAGAGTTCCCAGAGGAACATTTGATGTTAGCGCAGAAGATGGTTCCATGGTTCGCAAATATGGTCAATTACTTGGCCACATGTAAGTTACCATAAGATCTACCTAGATCTGAAGTTAACCGGCTAAAGCGGGAGCCTCGACATTATATTTGAGATGATCCTTATTTATGGAAGCATTGTTCGGATCAGGTAGTTAGGCGATGCGTCGCTGAGGAAGAGTTAAATTCTATCTTAGACTTTTTCCATTCTTATTCATGTGGTGGTCATTTTGGACCAAAGCGGACCGCCCATAAAATTTTGGATTGTGGTTTCTTTTGGCCTACTATATTCTGTGATGCTTATTTATATTGTAAATCATGTGATAAGTGTCAATGTGTAGGGAATTTAAGCAGAAGGAATGAATTACCTCAAAATCTGATTCACGTCTGTGAGATTTTTGATGTGTGGGGAATCGGTTACATGGGTTTTTTACTTATTCATTTGGAAATTTTTATATCATTCTTGCAGTTGATTATTTTTCTAAATGGGTAGAAGTTAAGGCTACCCGAAATAATGAGGCCAGAACCACTGTTAATTTTTTGAAAAATTCTATCTTTTCCAGGTTTGGCACACCACGAGCAATAATTAGTGATCGAGGAACCCACTTCATCAACAAGGTAATTGACGCGCTCATGAAAAAGTTCGAAGTGATTCAAAGAATTGCCACTGCTTACAATCCGCAGACCAATGAACAAGCGGGAGTGTCGAACTGTGAGATTAAAGCAATTCTTGAAAAAATTATCAAACCAGATTGTAAAGATTGGAGTCTCAAGCTGTCCGACACATTGTGGGCATACCGGACATCTTATAAAGGTCTCATTGGAATGTCGTCGTATCGACTCGTTTTCGGTAAGCCATGTCATTTGCCGGTTGAATTGGAGCATCGAGCCTATTGGGTAGTTAAACAATGTAATATGGAGATGGAAGCAGTCGGATAAGCGCAAAAGCTACACATTCAAGAGTTAGAGGAAATCCGACAAAACGCTTACAATAGCGCTCAAATTTTTAAAGAGAAGACGAAAGAATTCCATGATTGAAGAATATCATTTAATTCGTTTACAATTAACCAAAAGGTTTTGTTGTTTAATTTGAAGCTTAAACTTTTTGCATTCAAACTACGATCAAAATGGCTCTCACCATTTGGGTAACTCAGATTTTTCCTCATGGCGCAATGGAGATAGAAGACAATTTTGGAGCTTGATTTAAAGTAAACGGCCAAAGGTTGAAGTCGTATTATGAAAACGCCCATGTTGGATTAGTCGAGAAGATCGAATTAGAAGAACCTACGCTTTAA
The DNA here is from genome assembly GCA_958450335.1 of Hibiscus tridactylites. Taxonomy (NCBI): domain Eukaryota; kingdom Viridiplantae; phylum Streptophyta; class Magnoliopsida; order Malvales; family Malvaceae; genus Hibiscus; species Hibiscus tridactylites. The sequence goes on along the minus strand of OY288278.1, from coordinate 59,050,965 downwards.
AAATCGGCTCGTCGAGCTAACGACGTTAAATAAAGCCCTAAATAGGAGGCAACCCATTTTATTTTTCGTCTGCTTAATTTTTACTCGCTTATTTTATTTTATTTTATTTATGTCATATTTTAATTTTTGTTTTAATTCATTTTTTCAGGTACCCAAGTAAATCAAATTAAATTAAATTAAATATGGAGAACATCTGGTCCCTTGGAGCAGTGTGATCACCCAAACAGTAGCTGAGCAATCGACCATAATCCCTTGCCCACCATTTGCTTACACTGCGCATGATAGCCAAACCCATTGCATGTAGCTCACGTAGCCAAACTCAACCTTCACCCAATCTACCGCAAATTTCAATTTTCAAACTCCATGTGGACCCTGCACCTTTGACCAATCATTTAGAAACCTAAAACCACATGTGACCTATTTTGAAGCCCACTTTTCCTTTTGTTTCCTACCAGCCGCACATTTATTTTCACCATCACTCTTCATCTACTTGACTCACTGTCGATGTTCACACCATGCAACCACTTTTTTCCTTTACCGTTCATTTCTTCACCCACCTCCACAACACCACTGTGGTCGCCAGCAACATCCGTGCGACGCCCTGAACCAGTCCCAGTGCTCACTACCGAAACACATTCTTTTGCTCCAAGAACTTTGATGTCGATCCATATTCTGATAGCTTCTCTTTCGAGTAGTTGAACCGACCACAGTGGCATGACCAGGCACTCATAACACCGAACCCGCGGCGATAGACACATGGAGTATCTTTATTCCCTCTCTTGTGCTTTATTTTCTATAATGGGACATTATGATTTAAGTGAGGGGTTGTAATTTATGCCAAATTCTTTTTCTTGCTTATCCGATTGATTGCCTCGTGTTCTCTTGATTTTACTTCATTTAAGTTACTTGTTGTCATCCTTTATTTTTCCTTGTCCCTTTGCTTTCCGTATGACTTGGTATGTTACTTGTTAGAAACTTTAGGATGCATGATAGATAACAGCTTGACTAGAATTTTCATATAAACCTTTTTATGACATTCCTTGTCTTGTTAGTTGAAATGTTGCTTACCTAGGTACACATGACACTCCATGAGAGTTTTTGAGCCTAATGAGCATATTTATTTATTTTTGCTCTTTATTTCTTTGACTGTGCCTAACTAATTCTTTGCATTTTAGAACTTGTGGCTTAAATGCTTGTCGAGACTACATTCTTTGACTATGATGCTTTAGTGTGATAGAGGCACTAGGTTTTAACCCCATTCTCTTCTCAAAAAAGGCCTACCCACTACACCAAGTTTAGTATATAGCGGCACTTTTTACGGCATTTTTAGAGCAAACACCGCTAATTATATATATATTGCGGCGTTTACAATAAAAATACCACTGTAAACCGGTATAAGGTGGCGTTTAAGAGAAAAATGTCGGTAAAAATTGTACCTTAGTGGCATTTGATTTGTTAAACGTCGTAATTTTAATTCTTTAGTAGCGTTTGACTTAACAAACGCAGCAATAGTTAAACTCACCTTTTGATTTGCCTATTACTCTTCAGCAGACACATCCCCCAAATACCAAATCCCTAAATCTATTTTTTCTCTCGCTACTCTCTGTCGTCACTCTCTCCTCGTCAGCCGTTTCAGTTGTCCCTCAGGTTGCGTACGCCAGTCGAGGAAGTGTGAGAAGGAAGAGAAATCTGAGAAATTAAAGGTGAAGAAGGCAATCGAGAAGTCTCGGATCTACGCTGAAAATACTATCCGCAAGCACACTGAGGTTAAGTTGGAAGAAGATTAGAACATAATTACACCCACTCTACCAACTATTCTACTTCTATTCCTCGCTTAAACTTCTCTACTCTACCTGGTTAATTTCTTTCATTCTCTTTTTCTTCTTTTCTGTTGGTTGATCTTGAGGTTAATTTGGGATTGAAACTGAGAAAAAGAAGTTAGTTATTTTTCGTTTTATGTAAAAAAAAGCTGAATTTTATTTCACTTGAATGTTGATGCTTCATCTATTCAGATTGTTTCATGCTCTAGGATCCTCTCTTATGTTTGGTTAATTTTTTAATTAGTCCTTTTGTGAAGTTGAAACTCAATTTGAAGTTATGATTGAGAAAGTAACCATTTTTAATACTTCTTTTTTTGTGCTTCTGTTTGTGAGTAGGAGTGAAAAAGTGATTGAAATATTTATGCAGGTGAACTGTCTAGTTATCAAAGATTGTGGAGATCACCTTCTGCAAGTATCTCAACGCCTTTGTATGTATTTTCAATAGTTGGTAATGTCAACTTGTTCTTTTCACTTTGTTATTGTTTTGATAGTCAATGACAACTTTCTGCTGAATATCAGAGTTTCTTATATGTTCATTGTTGTAAAATGACAAGAATTTGACAATTCCCTTGGTTTGAGGTAAACGAGTGGATTTCAAATGTGGTTCCCAAACCAGAATTTTGAAAGCCAACTAGAATGCCAAACTGAGATAAGTTGATTTCATTTTTTCTAGAAATCTTCCCATAATTTGCATTTGTATATGCTTTGTAATCAAATGTACTTCCTCTGGTACTCTTTATTTTTACATGCTTAGGCAATGCCCTTGTATTTGCATGTTTTTTTTTATTCTACATTGTGCATAATGTGATCTTGGGTTTATCATTCCATAGTTTCATGTATATGAACTTTAAAACTTTGTTTCCGTCAACCGAGAGCGGCTTGATGGACCTCTTCAAGATTTGGAAGAGAAACAACACGGCAAGAGAGAAGCGGTTGGTTTTCTTCCTTTCAATGTGCTTTTATTGTGATGTTCTCATGCTATACTAGTTGTCTGCATTTGGCTTTATACAATAGTAGCACAACATGTTTCCGAATTGCAAATTAATTCGTTTGAGAAATTTGACTTCTGGGACTAAGATTGTTTGTTAGTATGGTTTGAGGCATTAAAGAAAGGTTGATTGGTTCTACCTGCAACTGAATCCTTATTTTTAATGTTTTTGGGGTCATAATGAGTGATTGAAATAAGTAATTTCAGCGGGGGTGCTAATTTGCTGATACTCTATTTGTCTACTTTTTGGTCCCAACTTGTAATATTTACTTAGCTGGCCTTGCCTGATTCATCAAGATCCAGTTTCATTTAAATTTGTTCTTATTTTAAACATCTCTGTTGTTTACAAATTTGTTGGTTTGCCTTTTGCATTTTAGAGACTCCTATGTTTGAACATCCAAGTGTAAACTATATTTTTTCTTCTTTTAATATCGTTGCCATTTGCAAACCGCTTTTTTTCATCTCTGAGGTATGAAATCAAATCGCAACCACTAGAATCCTTTCTTTCTTTCTTTCTTCTAAGTTGAACTCTAAGAAAATGTAATTAGAAATATCAACCATATTTTCTTTGTGCTCTTTTCTACCCGCTCTCATGCAACATTCCTAATTTATATTTTGCAAAAGGGTTACATGCATGGATATGCTCTTCTTGCTAATCGTAACAAATTGAGTAAAAGCAAAAAATGAATTTGATCATTGGTTCTGTGTCTACTAGATATTGAAGGTGCAGCGGAGGATTCAATCACATCAACCGGGAAAAACCAAGGCTTAGCCCATCTTCATATGTTCGTCAACATGAATACCATCGTTCTAGTGGGATGATAAGCCTCTGTTGGAGCTTAAATCCAGTTTTCTTGAACCATTGTTGTAAAAGTTATAGTGTGTGGTTTCCCGTTTAACATCTAATAGTCATGACATGATCATAAGTTGTTCTAAGCAATGCATTTTCTGCCTTTTTGGTGATACTGATAGTAATTACCACTTAAATTTGCAGTTTGATGGCTTTTTAAGTTAGAATTTATGGCCTTGGATACATATATGGTTTGATTTCCGATGATGGTTCCGTCATTGACCAGCACGTTGGAGTTCTGATGAAAGGGAAAAGAAGCTATTTTAGTTTTGATTTTAGCATCGACGCATCATGTCGTGGTAATATGTCATGTGAAAGGCTTCTTCTACCCTTTACACATGATGAGAGATGGGCAGAGAGTCTGAAATCTCCACCTCTTTCCAGGGCAAAGTCATCAAATTCAAGTGTGGAACCTTGTTTTTGTTTATTGTCACATGTTCACTTTCTGAATGTCATGCTGAATATTTTTAAATTTATTTTTCTTGGGCTATACTAGCTCTAGGAGAAAATACCCCTTTATTAGGTTGAAGGCGAAATTTACTACTTGAGGCGTAACTATCCTCACCCAGCTAGGGGTGGACAGGCTCCAGCTAGAGGGTTTGAGCATCAGAGAGGACGTGGGCGCGGTCGAGGTAATTTTTAGCCGAGGAATGATGGTCCGAGGAACTTAGCTCATGTGGTGGCAGTTCAGCCCGAGGGTAGAGGACCAACTAGGGTGTATGCACAGTGAGAGGCTGGGAATGACACGAATGTCATCGCATGTAATTTCTCGTTACAGTCTTTGACTTTGCTTTCTTTGATAGATTCGGGTTTGACACATTCGTACATTTTGGGTGAACATGTGAGATCTCTAGGTTTACTGTATGAGTGGTTAGAGATAGGTGTGAATGTTACTAGCTCTTTCGGTGAAACCGTGGTAGTTAGGAAGATGTATATGAGGTGTCCTTTGATGATTCAAGGCCATGTGTTTCTGATTGATATGATGAAATTGTCGTTCTATGGTTTCGATGTGATTTTGGGCATGGATTGGCTCGTAGAGCATATGGCTAGGGTAGATTTTGAGACCAAGAGAGTCTCTGTAGACTTACGGATGATTTTGAAGTTGTAGTAGTTGACGAGAACATTAAGTTCTTGTCCAATGTTGTTTCTGCTTTGGAAGCTCAAAGATTGATGGATTTGAGTTGTCAAGCGCATTTGGCTTATGTGATGAATCCGAATATGAGTGAGGTGAGACCACAAGACAAAATGTAACCCCCTTAGCCCGGTCTAGACACTTGACCCGAACTACGAAGATTACACGGGGAAAACCAAAGTCAACCCGAAAGTTAACCTTGGTTAGCGACCCTTTTTTTCATTTTTAATCTTGTCTAGATACATGTTAACCCTAAGTGAGTACTCATGGAACACGATTGAGAAAGGCACATCGATCGGATAACAAATAGGAACTCAATTGCACGTCACACAAGAATAGGGACCAAAATATAATTTTTGTAAATTAGAGGGATTTCATTGATTATAGGATTACCAATATGAAATTAATCATGTTACATGCTTCTTTGCCAAAACTCATCTTAAAAAGACATCTCAAGCTCAAACAATTGCATTTACAACATTTAGGACTAAAATGTAAAGCATGCAAACATCAAAACTATTCAAACTTGTGTCCAACGGTCACCCGTTTCGGAACACCCACCTACCGTACCGAAACACTGTATCGAAACGGCGTTGACCGTTCCGGTACGCAGGTATGTTCCGAGACCAATTTCGAAACATGGCATTCCAGTAGGCAAATCGTTCCGAAACAGCCTCCACTGTGTCGAAACACAAAGGCCATTACAGACCCCCGTTCCGAAACACTAGAGGGTGTTTCGATACGGTTTGCCCATAAACAGCAGCAAATGCTGGTTTTTCACTCAAGAACATACTTAAACATGCCCCAAAGACTCCCAACTCATTCCATTAGGTCATCATACATACAAGGAACATATTTGGGACATTCAAGCACAATCATAACATCAAACACAAAATCTCATTATTCTAGAGGCATGCTTCCTATCACAAACCCAAAATGAGTAATCCAACCTCAAACCAAACAATTAAGGCCATTTACAATTCAAACAAGCTAACACAAACATGCCACAACTTTAGGGAGTTCAACATATCTCCCAAATACAATTCTTGGGTTCCCATTGCCAATTTACCAAAACTAAAGTGTGTGGAAATTTCACCATACATGAACTTGGACTTCCTTGGATGAACTTAGCTTTCTTGATGCCCGAAAGCACCTCAATTATCTACATTATTGATAAAAGAGAGAGCGTAAGCACAAATGCTTAGTGAGGCATGGTTTTAAAGAAAACCAACACAATAATGCATATCTTGAGAACACTTTCTCAAAAGCTTTTAAACCACATGCTCATTCTATCTCATGCTTGGAAATCTTTCAAAGCCTTTTCTCATTGAAAACACATGTACCTTCATTCTATCTCATGCATTTAAACCAATGCAAAACTCATGGCAAAGCCAACTCACGCTTGTACTTTAAAGCATTTCATAAACATATCACATATGCATTTCTCATAGCATAAACCATTTCATCAAAGGTACATGTGAATCAAAAACCATAACATATTTTATATTGGCATTTCACATCTCTTTATTACTCGGATATGCGAACATCTCACTAGACACTTCCGGTGGCATCTCTCATCACCGTACTCACTCATCTAGCAACTTTGTTTCCCGTGGAATCTCACATCACCGTACTCACATGGAAGAATCTCTCATTGCCCCAAAGCTTGGGTATTTCACCAAGTTCTACCCGATGGAATGCCCATCATCGGTTCTCTCCCTTTGGCTTAACCAAAGAGCACATACGAATTTTTAGTTTATAGTGCACTCTCATCCTATTGATTGATCAATTATATCCGGTAAGTATCTCAACATCTATGCCAATATATTATGTCAAATCAACATCTCACCTACTATTTTTCATGCATTAAAACTCAACATTCTCATCTCATTTCAAAATCATAACATTTGCTATGATTTAACATAAAAGCTCAAATCTCAACTATACAACATGTTACTTAATGAAATCATTTCAAGCACCATCTCATGCTATAATTCAAGCATAAAAACATTAGGAATTTATCAATCTAAAACCATGAGCATGGAAAAGTATTTTAGGGACAATCACCACATTTCAAGAGAGCAATCTAGCCAATACTTACTTCCGGACTTAGGAAGGTGTTTCAAACCTTTCCTAAATCCCCAAACCTTGTTTCTTTGTCCCTCAAGGACTTCTAAAACCATACGCACTCACCGATTACGTTTCGCTTGCTTGCCGAAACGCTATCTAAGCTTCAGGATCAACTCCAAAGGCGTCCGAAGATGTCTCCCCTGTTTTAAACACATAAGAGCAGAGGATTAATGCATCATCATGCATTGAAATCATCAGCCACACACCTAAACTCGCAGCTCTACACAAAAACCACATTTCGGCTACCAAACACTACCGAAATCACCTCCAAACTCTTCCAAAATCAAACCCAGCCAAGACCCATCACTTCTAATCATTTCTAAACATCAATTGACATAAAAAACTAACACAACCACGTCCTTATACCTCCAGCCATAGCAGAACACCAAAATCACCCCAAAAACCATTATTCTAGCAAGCAAAACTTAGGAAAAACAAACCTATTCAGGATTTTATTGTTAAAACTTCATTTATAACATCAATTAACATCCAAAATACATTAGAAAACCATCTCAAAACAGAGCTTAATCAATTACCACTAAAATCTTCAAGATCTCATCCAAAATCTTGAGTTTTAAGCCAATTTCTTGTTTCTAACATTAAAACCTCTTAAAAATCATTAATAAAGGATTGATAATTTGGGAATTTCAGTAAAGAACTGATCATTAGAGGAGAAGGACGAAGCTTACCTCTAATGGATGATTTCTCCTTGATTTGGGCAAGTTTTCTTAAAAATTCAATGTAGAAATCAAGTGGATTTGACGAGGGATTGATTAGGAATCAAAGAGTGATTGAAATCTCATCAAATGAAGTGGAAATCAAAGTAAATTTGCTGGAGAGAAAGTGTTTGGTTGAAAGGAATTTGAGAGAAAATAAAATGAGGGAAAATTTGTGAAAAGTAGTTATGAAAAAGTCAAAGGTGGTTTTGTGGCTCAAGTAGTTATGAAAAATTTTGGTTGAAAGGAGTTTTTTGGCTCAGGTAGCAGCGGTGAAGCTCGTCAGCATCGGGAGTCTAGCGGTGGGACATCTGGTGCTAAGTGGACTATCTTTATTGATAATCTTAGTCGAAGAATATCAAGGAATGTGCTGTGGAAAAGGGTCAGTCAGTTTGGTAAGGTTTTGAGGGTCTACATTCCGATGGTGAATAAGAGAGCCAGGTATAAGGATTCCACTTTTGCGTTTATATCAGTGGAGAGTCGAATGGTCATGGAGAAAATCATCCAGACGCTGGATAAATCCATTATGGATGGAAGGATGGTTTCTGTATCGTTGGAAAGATACCCGAGAGATGCTTCTAGGAAGGATAAAGTGCGGAGGGACAGTAGGGGTTTTCAATATGGGAAGGCGTCTGCGCAGGGGGTCGCGGCGCAGCGGGATTCTGGTGATACTTTCAAAAGATTTAGGAAGGCGGGGCTATCGTATCGTGAGGCTTTGTTGGTGAATGTGTCAGGCGGGTGCGGTGCGGAAAACCCTGTGGATTTGCCTCCTATTGTGAAGGAATGTTCAAACGATTCTGGGATCCCTGACTGGGTTGGTAATTCAGGAGATTCGGACTGGATGAAATGTTGTCTGGTGGGTAAGATGAAGACGACTTTTGAGGAAAACCTAGTGCAACAAGGTATCCTACAGGATGGTATTAATGCAAAGGTTATCAGATGGAATGAAGACCAAAAGGTGTATATCCTCCGTTTTGAGTCTAAAAATGACCTACAACGAGCCTGGGAAAACAAGAGATATGAGATGGGTTTCTGGTTTGACCATCTTGAGTTCCTACTCATTAATGGAACTCCGTATGGTTTCTTCAGATTAGGCCTATCGAACGTCCCCCTGAATTGCTGGAATGACAGCTTTTTTCGTGATCTTGGAAATAGATGGGGGTTCCATTTCCATACAGATATTGTCACCTCGAAAAAACTGAGGCTGGATTTGGCATCCATTGTCATTCGTGCGGTCTGCTCCAACGATATCCCGGATTATGTTTTAGTGAAAGCAATGGGAACTTCCTTCCGGGTGGGTGTCAGATTGCTGAATCACCTGGAATCCCTAGATGATTCGATTACGGTAATGGTCAACGAGGATGATGAGCAAGTCAATGAGGAAGGTCTACAAGGTCAATGGGAATCTCCAGATGCTGGGTATTTTGAACATGGTGGTCAACAGGATGGGGTTGATGGCTCTTCATCCGCACACGATCAAGCGAAGGGTTCGCCGGGGTTGGCTTCCGATGGTCGTCCGGTGGGGGGTCAATTCGACAACCCCTCGTATCCCCCGCCTGAATTTAATATGGAACAAGTGGGTTTATTTCCCCCACTAATTCCCATGCAGGAAGCTTGTCCCAATGAGAATATCAATATTGGCCCTGGTGATGGGCTTTCGGGTAGTAAGGCTCCTGGGCTGTCAGGGGACCGTTCCTGTGGGCTTGACTCTAATTGGAGCTCAAATTCCAGCCCAAACTATAATAATCCCATTGCCCCGGTGACAATCGATGTGGAAAATAACCCACCTTCCCCCATCCTTGGTAATATCGATATTCTGGTCTGTGAGGGGGGTCGAGAATAGCCAGAGCGTTTCTGATATGGTTGTTCCTGATTCTGAGCTTCCCTCTCCAAAAGCCAAAAGCGGTCTGTCTATTGATATGGTGCCCGACAGTTTAGATGTGCTTTGTCCGCCGAGAGATGTGGGTGTAGGTTCCGGCGTTAACTGTTCAGAATCACGGTAGATAGCTATCCGAGCACCGAATGATTTCTATCACACGAAATTCAGGAGAGTGGTTAGGAAAAGGGTCAGAGAGGCCATTGACAACCCTCCGGAGGAGTTGATTGCCCGGAATTCCACTGAAAATGAAGCCTTGGGTTTGTCGGATCAGCCTGTCGAGATGCTGGAAGCCTTTGCCGTCTGGGAAGTCAGTAAATTAATGGGCTTCACCTTCGAAGGAGGTAAGGAGGCAGTAGTCTCGAAGGTTTTTGATTTGAAAAAGGAAATTAGGGGTTAGGATCAATAGTATCCTGAATCCTGTGTGGTTTTTTTCTGCCATTTTTATTATGAAGATTTCTATTACTAGTTGGAATATCAGAGGTATTCGGCGGCCTGAGAAACTCCGATCAGTCAAAGGTGTCATTAGGAAAGCTAAACCGAATATGCTGTTTATCCAAGAAACCAAATTGGAGAGTATTGAGGACAAGATCATTAGAAGATTCTGGCCAGACTCTAAGTTTGTTTTGTGCACATCTCCTGCTTCCGGTTCTGCAGGGGGCTTACTTACCGTGTGGGACCCTGATTTTTTTGAAGCTTCAAGTCAGGTAATTGAACAGAATTTTATTGTTCTAATTGGTAAAATCAAGGAGGGAGGGTCTCCTTGTGGTTTCATCAATGTGTATGGGCCTCCCTGTGATGAAGGGAAATCGGCTTTTCTTAATAATCTTCTGGAAATCATCAATAGTTTCGACATACCATGGTGCTTAGGAGGTGATTTTAACCTCTTTCTTCACCCGGACGAAAAAATGGGATTCTCTTTAAACATGAATTGGGTGGAAGCTTTCCGTGGCTTTGTGTTCGAATCTGGTCTTATTGACCTCCCCCTTCGGGGAGGTAGGTTCACTTGGTGCAATCACAGAGATCCACCTACCTTCATTAGGCTCGACCGTTTCCTGATATCGGCGGGGTTTGATCTGCTGTTTCCAGACATTTTCCAATCGATCCTCGATAAATCTATTTTTGATCATAACCCCATTCTCTTATCCGTGCCTAAGTTAAACTGGGGCCCCAAGCCGTTTCGATGTTTTAATGCTTGGTATGATGTGGATGGCTTTAGTGATTTGGTGGTTGAGTCTCACTCTAAAACGTTGAGGAAGTCTGTTGGTCCGAATATCAGTGTGATTATGAAAAGGATGAAGAATGATGTTAAGAGTTGGGTGGCGAAGAATGTTCGAAACTCGGCTGATACTATTAAGAAATTAGAAGGTGAAATCAGTGAGCTTGAAAAGGAATTACAAATGAGGCAAGTTCACTCTGGCATTAGTTTCCGATTGGGGCTACTGAGGTGGGAACTCTGGCAAGCATTTAGGCAGGAAGAAAGTGAGTGGCGGCAAAAGTCTAGGGTCCGGTGGCTAAACGAAGGCGATCGTAACTCGCGGTATTTTCACCTACAAGCCTCGGCTAGGAGAAGGCAAAATTCGATTGTTTCTTTGGTGGTAGGGGGGAGATGTCTTCAGGACCCGTCAGATATTAAAAATGCGGTTCAGCTCCACTTTAAAAACCACTTCAATGGTAAATCCGAGTTGGAGGTTCTTGACTTTGATCTGGGTTTCAAGTCCATCAGTGAGGAGCAATCTAAAGATTTGGACCGGAACATCTCTGTGGATGAGGTTTGGGCTGTTCTAAATGATTCGGATGGGAACCGGGCCCCCGGTCCAGATGGTTTCAACTTAGGCTTTTATAAAAAATTTTGGCCCGTTCTGAAGGATAGTATTATGAAATTCATGGAGGAATTCGCCGTTGGTAAAGATTGGGAGGAGGGGATCAACCACTCCTTCATCACCCTTATCCCGAAATCGGAAAATGCAACGTCTCTGGAAGATTTTAGACCAATCAGTCTCGTCGGGGGCGTATACAAAATTCTTTCGAAGGTTCTGTCGAATAGACTCCGTTTGGTCATGGATCAACTCATTGGGAAAACACAATTCGCTTTTATTAAAGGAAGGCAGATCATGGATTGTGTTTTGGTAGCAAACGAGGCTATCGACTACTTGTCCAAATCTGGCAGAAGCGGGGTGGCCTTCAAGATTGATTTCAAAAAGGCCTATGATTCGGTAAGTTGGAATTTTTTGCTGCAAATTCTATTAAAATGCGGGTTCAGTCATAGATGGTGTAGTTGGGTTCGTCAATGCATCTCTACCGCAAGGATCTCGGTCTTGGTTAATGGGGTTCCGACAGAGGCGTTCCCGATAACGAAAGGCCTCCGGCAAGGCTGCTCGTTATTGCCTCTCTTGTTTAATTTCGTGGGGGAGGCGCTGAGTTTGATGCTGGCAAAAGCTACTTCTGTGGGTCTATTTTCGGGTCTGAAAATTGGTAGTGGAGGTCATAGCACCGTGGTTAGCAACCTTCAATTTGCGGACGATCTGTTGATATTCTGTGGGGCTAGTGAGGCACAAGTAAAGAACGTGAAGCGGGTTCTCCGAGTTTTTGAGTTAGCTTCGAGGTTGAAATTAAATCTAAAGAAGAGCAAGGTGCTGGGAATTAATGTCCAAGAAAATTCTCTTCGCGAATGGGCTAATTCTATTGGCTGTCTTGTGGAAACCTTCCCTACTACTTATTTGGGTCTTCCGCTAGGGGTGAAACGGAATTCAACTTCGATTTGGGAACCAATAATCAGTAAGTTTCATAAAAAACTTGAAGGGTGGCAGCCGAAGTACCTATCTTTTGGGGGCCGTCTTACCCTTGTCAAAGCTGTGTTATCGAGCCTCCCGGTCTATTTCTTATCTCTCTATAAAATGCCGAAAGCTGTTGCTTCGAGACTAAATTCTCTGATGGCTAGGTTCCTTTGGGGGGGTACGGCGAATAAGGATAAAATACATTGGGTTTCTTGGAACAAGGTGTGCCAACCGATTCATGCTGGTGGCTTGGGTGTCAATGACTTAGTGACGACTAATAAAGCGCTCCTAGCGAAGTGGGCCTTCCGATACAGCGGTGAGCCGGATAGCTTTTGGCGTAGAGTGTTGGATGCCAAAGTTTCTACTAAGCCGAGGGGACTAATCCCTCCATGTCCGGCACATCGTGCTTTCTCTTGGGTATGGAATGACATCCTCAAAACCTTTTGTGGTGAGGATGCGGTTGGTAGGTGTATAAAAGAAAATTTGTCTCTTCAAGTTGGAAATGGTCAGAGTATTCTGTTTTGGGATGAAGTTTGGATAGGTGAAACCACGCTTAAGAGCAGGTTCCCTCGTATCTACAACCTTGCGAGGAATCGCAATGGTGTAATTGCGGATTTTGGAGCGAAGTCTCCTTTGGGTTGGTCTTGGAACGTTCCGTTACGCAGAACCTTATTTGATCGCGAGAAGCCTCTTTGGGAGGCCTTTATGAGTTGCCTTTTGAATTTCAAAGATAGTGGACTTGACAGGGATTGGGTTCGATGGTCGGGTGCTAGAGATGGTTACTTCTCGGTCAAATCTTTGAAACAACTTTGTATTGGTCCGATTGCTAGCTGTGATTTCTGGAAAAAGTTTGTTTGGATTGGCTTAGCTCCCCCAAAAGTGGAGCTATTCATGTGGCTCTTGATGCAAAATAGAGTGCCGGTGCGATCGGAATTATGTAAAAGGGGGTGTGAGGTAGTTGACCTCCTCTGTCCGCTGTGCTCGGAAGCTCCGGAAACCCCTTCTCATCTCTTTTTCTCTTGTTCGGTTAGCTGGAAGATTTGGTCTCTATTCTGCCGAAAGTTGGGTAAATCCACCGTTCTACCTAGCGATCCGACGGCTTTTATGGAAGCTTGGAAGGCCTTCGGCAAGGCAAGCCTGAGTGAGGTATGGTCTATTATCCCTTTTGCAATTGTTTGGACTATTTGGCTGTTCAGGAACGATATTGTTTTTAATAATGTTAAGGTAGATGAACTACAATTAGTATTCTTGGTTATCTCGCGGATTGCTACTTGGGTTAAGGCAAAATTTAAGGAATGCTCGTGTAGCTTCGGGGACATTCTGGCGGACCCTTTGATATTAAATAATAATTTACTGCATAAGTCTCGCTCGTCTCCAGTTGCTCAATGGAAACCCCCCAACTGGTTGGTTAAAATTGAATGTGGACGGTGCTATTCGGCAGTCGGATGGGATGTGCGGTGTGGGTGGATTACTGCGAGATCATAATGGGAACACTGTTGGGACCTTCTCAGAGCGGCGGCTTCCCGCACCCCCCCTTATCGTTGAGGTTTGGGCGATAGAGAGGGGTTTAATGCTATGCCTCTCGGATGGGTGGTTTCGAAAGGCAAGAGTGGTTGTGGAGTCAGACTGCAAGGAAGCGGTTGATCTCATTCTTAAGGAGGCTATTATCCCGGTCCATTTGACAGGTTTGGTTCGTGGTATTAGGGAAATTGTATCTCGTTTTGGGTGCATCCTAAAATGGATCCCTCGGTCGTGTAATACTAGTGCAGACTCCTTGGCTAAAAGGGGCATAGGTTGATAGGTATTTGGTTGTCCTTTCCATTTTCGGCTGATTTTGATATCAGCCCCGATTTTGTGGTTTGTAATGCCTCTTTATAGGCAGTGGTCTTGACTCTTGGAACATTGTCTTGGATTTCTTGAACATGAATATAATTGTTGGGTACTCTTTTCCCCCTTTTAGGTGAAGTGGGGGTTTTTAACGAGGCCCGTTATCTTTCAAAAAAAAAACACCCAAATTAAGGAAAAATTTGATGAAAACATTTTGGTAATATTAGCTCCTTAAAGATTCAAAGTTTCAATCCTTTACAAAACAGTCACTACTTAATTTTGCAAAAACTGCGATTTGGTCACTACACCGAAATGTAGTATTTCCAAACCTTATTTTGTACAATTGATTTCACCATTCTCTTTTATATATTAAATGAGGATTTTTAGATATTTTTCTATATTTTTAAAGCATCCCGAACTAGGTGTTCCCTAAAACCCTCTTTTAGATTCGAACCATTTTCCAGACCAATCCGGTTCAGACTCTAAACATCTAGGCCCAATTTTGGGGTGTTACAAATTAGAACAGTTTGTGATTTTCCAAGTGTCTTTCCCGAAGAGTTGTCGGGTTTGCCTTCAGATAGAGATGTTGAGTTTTCAATTGAGACGTATTCAGATTCTGCACCCGTGTCAATTGCTCCGTATAGAATGACACCTAAGGAGTTGAAAGAGTTGAAGACACAGCTTCAGGAACTGTCAAATAGAGGTTTCATTAGGCCTAGTATTTCTCCATGGGGTGCTCCGGTCTTGTTTGTGAAGAAAAAGGACGGTAGTATGAGGATGTGTATAGACTATAGGCAGTTGAAAAAGGTGACAGTGAAGAACAAGTATCCTTTGCCGCGGATAGATGATTTTCTTGATCAGTTGATAGATGCTTTAGTGTTTTCAAAGATTTATTTGAGATCAGGTTACTATCAGTTGAAGGTAAAGGATGTGGACATACCGAAGACCGCTTTTCGTACACGATATGAGCACTATTAGTTCTTGGTAATGCCTTTCGGTTTGACTAATGCTCTAGCTGCATTTATGGACATGATTAACCGAGTGTTCCACGGGTTTTTGGATAGGTTTTTAGTAGTGTTCATAGATGACATCTTAGTGTACTCTAGGACTAAGGAAGAGCATGATGAGCAATTGCGGTTAGTGCTTCAGACTTTGCTTGAGAACCAGTTATATGCCAAGTTGAGTAAATGCAAGTTTTGGATTAAGGAAGTAGTCTTCTTAGGTCATGTGATCTCAGCCGGTGGGATTAGTGTGGATCCCAAAAAGATAGAAGCCATAGTGAAATGGAAGCAACCGAAGTCAGTGACCGAAATCCGTAACTTCCTAGGCTTGGCGGGGTACTACCGAAGATTTGTCGAGGGATTTTCGAAGATTGCGTCACCTTTGACTAAACTGTTACAGAAGAGTGTTTCGTATGAGTGGACAGATGCAAGGCCACAAGCGTTTGAGAAGTTGAAGAAAGCTTTGACCGAAGCTCCTATTTTGATTCAGCCTGAACTAGGGAAAGAGTTTGTGATTTACAGTGATGTGTCGTATGTAGGTTTAGGTTGTGTGCTTATGCAAGGGGGTAAGGTTGTAACTTACGCTTCGAGACAGTTGAAGGTTCACGAGAAGAACTACTCCACTCATGACATAGAATTAGCTACTGTAGTGTTTGCTTTGAAGATTTGGAGACACCACCTTTACGGTGAGAAGTGCACAATTTATACCGATCACAAGAGTTTGAAATACTTGATGACTCAGAGAGAGCTGAATTTTAGACAGCGTAGGTGGATAGAGCTTCTTAAGGACTATGACCTTACGATAGAGTACAATCCGGGTAAGGCAAACATAGTGGTTGATGCTTTGAGTAGAAAAGTGGCAGTTGAGTTGTGAGCTATGCTTGGGAGATTGAGTGTGCCGCGAGATGGTGGTTTGATAGCCGAGCTACAGGTTAAACCATCGTTAGTTCAGTTGATTCGAGAGAAGCAGTTGCAAGACGAGTCTTTGGCACCTCACGTGCAAGATATAGCCGAGGGTAAACCCACAGACTTCTGTTTTGGTGAGAATGAAATCTTATGTTTCAAGGATAGGATAGTAGTCCAAGAAGATGCCGATTTGAGGTTTACTATTCTGATTGAAGCTCACAATAGTCCTTTTGCTATGCATCCGGGTAGTACGAAGATGTATCGTGGGTTGAAAGATGAGTACTACTGGGTTGGGTTGAAGAAAGATGTGGCCGAGTTTGTGAGTAAGTGTATGGTCTGTCAGCGAGTTAAGGCCGAACATCAGTTTCTTTCAGGTTTGTTACAGCCGTTGAAGATTCCGGAATGGAAGTGGGAACGCATTACCATGGACTTTGTGCCAGAATTATTATTGACTCTATCGAAGAAAAATTCGGTATGGGTGATAGTCGACAAATTCACTAAGTGTGCCCATTTCATACCTGTTCATACTACCTACACCTTAGATAAGTTGGTCGATCTGTACATCATTGAGATAATGAGATTGCATGGTGTACCGAAGTTGATTGTGTCAAACAAAGATCTGAGGTTTACAGCTAGATTTTGGGAGTGTTTGCATCGTGCCTAGAGTACTTGGTTGAACTTCAGTACTTCGTATCACCCACAATAAGATGGTCAGTCAAAGAGAGTGATTCAGGTGTTAGAAGACATGTTGAGGTGTTGCATCATCGACTTCAGGGTTCTTGGGAGAAACACCTACCGTTAGTAAGTTTGCGTACAATAACAGTTATCAGGCTAGCATTCAGATGGCACCGTATGAGGCTCTGTATGGTAGGAAGTGTAGAACACCAATTTGTTGGGCCGAGGCCGGACAGAAGCTTATACCTATGCCAGGCTTGCTTAAGGGCACCACCGAGAAGGTAAAACTGATTTGTGATCGCTTGAAGGCGGCTTCAGATAGACAAAAATTGTATGCCAATTTTAAGAGAAAGAAGATAGAGTATGTTGTAGGCGACAAAGTGTTCTTAAAAGTCTCACCTTGGAAGAAGGTGATGACGTTTGGAAAGAAGGGTAAGTTAAGTTTGAGATTCATTGGTCCTGACGAGGTAGTTGAGAGGATTGGGCTCGTTGCTTATAAATTGAGATTGCCGATAGAGTTAGAGAAGATTCATGACGTGTTCCATGTTTCGATGCTCCGAAAGTATATATCAGATTTGTCTCATGTAATGCCAGTGGAAGAGATCGAGTTGAACCCAAATCTGTCGTATGATGAAGAGCCGGTTGAAATTCTTGCTACGGATAGGAAAATGTTGCGTGGAAGATCTATCGAGTTAGTCAAGGTTTTGTGGAGACACCGATGTGTGGAAGAGACCACTTGGGAGAGGAAGGAAGACTTGGAAAAACAGTTTAAGTATCTGTTTCCGTCAGGTAACTTCGAGGACGAAATTCCTTAAGTGAGAGAGAGTTATAACGCCTGAGTTTGGGGCCCGGAAGATACTCGGGTTATGACATCGGGTTAAGCCGGTTATGGTTAAGCAATTTTGGGGAAACAATTTAAAATAAACCAATTTTAAAATCTTTAAAGAAAAAGGGGTACTTTAGTAAAACATAGTCAAATGAGTTTTGGAGATATGTTTTGAGTTAAAATAAAATACATTATTTCAAAATTGCTATCCTTCCTTCTTCCCCAAAGGATTTTCACGTTAAACTCCCCAAAACCATAGCCACAACCTATTTTTCATCAATCTTGACCATTTGGAAGTTCAAGGAGGTAAGCAACTTGATTTCTTAATCATCTTTTCATTTCAAACTTTCTAGTAGCACTTTCTTTTCAAAAGAAGAGAGATTTCTCAAGTTTCTACATTTTGGGTAAAAATGGGGTTTTTGAGGGGTTTAAGCTCTTTGGTGAAAACAGTGGTTTGGGTGAGTTTTAAAGAATGTTTTGAGTGTAAAATTGTTCTAAGATATTGGGTTTAACATGAAATCCTGGATTTTGGGAAAACGAGTGATTTTGATTAATGGGTATTTGGGTTTTTGGCTTAGAAATGGTGGAGAAGGGTTCCTAATGTTTTGGTGTTGTTGGGTTGATGTTTTTGAAGTGTTTGAACATGGTTTAGATGATAAATTGATGGGGATATGGTTGACTTGAGGTTAGAGTAGGTCTGAGAATGGTTTTGGTTAGTATGGAAAAGAAATAGGAATGATTGTTGTTGTCGAATTTTGATGGAATTGTTTTCAGCCAGTTCGAATGTTGAAAGATGTATTAATTACTTGTTTTGATTTGGGTAGAAGCAACTGATAACGATTCGGGTCCTTCGGACGTCACACCGGGAGTTGCGAAAGCTTGAAGGAGAACCGTTAGCTTGTTTCAGGTTTTGAGCTGGTGAGTGGAAATTGTTTTGAAGCCTTAAATGTTCAAGGAAGGTTTTTTTGGGGGTTTGGGTGGAGGCTTAGGGGCCAACCTAAACCCAAGCGTAAGTTTATCCATTTTTGCCTTGTTTCGTTGATTGTTGGCGTATGTGTTTATTGGTGTTGTGGTGTGAAATACAAAATGATTTTATCCTCGTTTTAATATTGTTGTGTTTTCGTAGTTGATGTCAAGCCTCACGTGAAGATTAGTTGTTGTTGAATACGGTGATGTGTAGTCCCACCGGAAGTGAGTAGTAGATGAGTATGGTGATGTGTAGTCCCACCGAAAATATGCTAGTTGTTGTGTATGGTGATGTGTAGTCCCACGGGAATGGTTGTGCGTGTGCATACCATGTTTCGTTTATGCTTCCGTTTTATTGCATTTCTTTCTTAAATGATTTTGCTTTTAAAACTAAGATATATGTTTTGAAATGCATTGTTGTTGTGTTTTAGAGCTCCGCTCACTAAGCTTGTAAGCTTACGCTCTCTTTTTCCAACAATGCAGATCGTTAGAGGCTTCAGGAGGCAAGTGGGAAAAGGAGGAGTTCTTGGAGTTCTTAGCTAGCTCAAAGTATGGTTTTATGGTTGTAATAATACTTAGGCAATGAGAATGCTAGACTTATGTGTTATAGAGTTGGTGTCCAAACTCCTATGCTTTGTTATTGTTATTGTTGTTACCATGTTAGAAATGTTGAAGCATGTCTTAATGTGGCTTTTGACCTCTTTGCGGATGTTAAGCATTTTTGGTTGCTTGCTAAATCTTGCCTTGATGATTCTTAGCCTTGTGGTATTTTTAACTTGCTTTAAATGAGTAATTCTTGGTTGCTTTAGGTTTTATGCATGATTAGAAGTTGGTCATGTGCTTGTTTAAGATGTCTAAGTTAGTCCCCTTGTGCTAAAAATTGAAATCTGTTGTATTTTTATACAGGGCGTATCAATACGCTCAAGGGCAGTATCGATATGGTCTTTTTTTAGCCTAGCGTACCGCTACGCGGAGGCATATCGATACCCAATTTGCTCTCTGGAAATTTGAGAAATTGACGAGAAATTGGGTATCGGTACGAGCCTTAGGCGTACCAATACGATCTTGGGGTTGACTTTGAGAATATGACCGTTAGGAGCGTATCGATACCAGCTTTGAAGGGTATCTGTTGCGTGTAAAAGAGTCTATCACAATAGAGTGCAAGTGTACACGACGCAAGTAGTAAAGTGATACGTAAGTATCGAATATCGTCTCCACAGGGACTGGGCTAATAGCTTTAACCTTGGTTCGCTGCACAAGAGGAAAAAGAAAGAGTTTAATTGTTTGTCATGAAATAATAACGAGTACTGAAAATAAAAGAGTAAAGAAATCAGGATAGAGAGAATGGGCCGGTATTGATTTGCTCAGTAGTGTAGGTGTTGCGAAGTCCAGGAATCTCTGTTCTGTCGTCGCGTCTGTCGCGGCAGCACCTGTCGCGGAAGCGGTCTGTTGTTTGTCGCGGCAGCGATCACACAACTATGTACTTCAAGCTTGGCAAGAATCCCTGTTGTGCCTTGGCCTATCCCTAGGTCCAAGTCTGTCGATGAACACGTCTTTGATGATACCTCCCGGTGTGAATCGAAGGATGAACACCGATGTTGTTGAATTCTTTCTTAGCCACTTAACCTCGTTCTATCTCTAGGTCCGAGATAGTTCAACCATAAACTGGAGAACCCGTACTTATTCCTTTCGTATACTTAACTCTCCCGATATTAAGTAAATGTATAATCTCACAATGCTATCCCGATACTCTTGCAAGATGTTGAAAACCAGAATAAGCAAACTTGAAGTCTATTTTATTAAACAAAAAAATTCCTAAAACAAATGCACTCCTTGCAACTACTTTACAGAATCAACCCTTAGCCCTAGGGGAAGTTTAGAACATGATGAGAAGGGGGAAAACGACTAGGGTTTAGGGGAAGACGGCTAGAGAGTAAGATATCCTTCCCTAGGTCGAATTACATGCCTTTATATAGGCCTTGGGTTCAAGTTTTCTAATATGGCAAGAATACAAGTTTAAATTAAAGTGCAACTCTAACAAAGACTAAATCTTCAAAGTAGATGTCTTTAATTCGTCCTCTCTTCTTGCTTGGAGTTTCTTTCTTGAACTTTGGGCTTGGCCTTCATTCTGATCTAGGGCTTGAAAAAATATATGAGTGCTCCTCGACAGACCGGCTTAATTTCCTCTTTCTGTCGAGCTCCATTTCACTTTTTCCTCCACCATTTGCAGTCATCCTTGGCTGCCACGGCAGCGGCCTTGGCAGCATCATCCTTCTCGACTTCAGTCCCATGTTCCAGCTCTGCTTCTCCACTGCCCTGAGTCTGCTACAACAGCTACCTGTAAAAGTAACCAAAATCAGCAGCAAATGTGCCTTTTTGTATAATTGTGATGTATAATTAAAATCTATCCTAAGTGCAATGAAATATGCTTGAATGCAGCTGAAATATGGGTTAAATAGGGGGTAAAATATAGAACTTTTACACACTCAACACACCCCCAAACTTAAGTTTTTGCTTGCCCTCAAGCAATTTAGACCTAAAACGTAAATAAAAAATTTTGTTTGGCTTAAAACAGTGAACTTTTCATTACCTACCATTCATTCCCTATTGTGAGCAACCCCTTGTTGGATAATTCAGGATTCATTCGGAACCTTCCTATAATTCTTGTGTAGTGTGTGCATCTTTTTTGAACAATTATATGCCTAGACTCCCTTAGTTTACTAGAATAGCTTAGCTTCTAACTTGAATTTTTATGCCAACTTTCATCTTTTTGGAGGCAATTCTTAGGCTCCTTTAGTTTTATTTAGACTCGATTCTCTTTTCTTAATTTAAGTTTGACTAGAGCCGGTTTCGGGCACCTCTAGCTAACTTCCTAGAGCCAGTTTCAGGCACCTCTAGGTGTATTGAGTCTACTTTTTCTTAACTTCTTTTCCTAGAGCCAGTGTTAGGCACCTCTAGGGGCAACTCAAGTGTTAAGCTTTTCCCTATTCTAGTGTACCAGTAGAGTTCTAGACAGTATAAAAGTCACAAAGGGTGTTTAAGAATCAGAACTATAGTAAGGCTCTAAACTGTTCCTAAAACTATCCTAAAGGCACTGCCACGACAGAGGCTGTCACGGCAGGTAAGTTCAGTTCAAAGACTTAAGCCAAAATTTCATTTTTTAAGCAAAAATAAACTAAACATTAGACACAATTTCTAAACATAAAGACACTTCATTAATGGAGGGATGCCACCCCCAAACTCAAGGGTTGCATTGCCCTCAATGCATGATGACAAAATGATAAAAAGAAAATAAAAACAACATCACAATTATAACAAGATAGAAGACAACAAAGATAAGAAAAGAAACTTAAATTTTAACCGTTGTCGTCGCTGCTGCTGCTGCTGTTGATCTGTATCTGCTGGCGGGCAGTGACTTTCATCGTCGGTGCCGGCAGATGGCTTGGAGAGGCAAAAGTGGTCTTTTTCTTGGCTTCCCTCGGAGTCTGGATGCGGGTCGGTGAGATTTGGGGTGGTTTCTCCAGCACCTGAACCTCCTCGGAAGAGCTGTTGCTGCTGCTACCACTGCTACTGCTGCCGTCAGATTTCCCTTGATTGGATGGTCCGACTCCGGTGTTTGGTTTCTACCGTTTCATCTGGGTGAATTCCTTGGACAGGTTCCTCTTGACAGAGGGCTCGCCATCGGATTCCTCCCAAATTGAGGAAGAGGAGAAACCAGCTATGAACTTGTCAAGGTCGGACATGGGCTCTTTTCTCTTTTCTCCCCTGGCAGATGTTGTGGCAGTGTGGCTGCCACCTGCAGCTGTCGTGGTCGGGGTTGGAGTGGATGCGACAGACAGTGTTCTTGGTGTGGCAACAGGGGTAGGAGTATGGGCAGGGGTGGGGGCAGCAAAATAGTGATCGGGGAAAACATGAAACAATAGATCTAGAAAATTTAAATTGCTTTTAATGAAATGTATCGTTGCTTTTGTGAAGTCCCGGATGAAGCTCATCAGGCCCAACTGTCGTTCCTCCATTTTCTGCAGGGTAGCCAGGATTTGGGTGGAGGAGTCGGTTGGAGGAGCTGCTGTTGTGGGCTGCCTCGGTTCTGTGGCGGCAGGTTCTGTCTGGGTGGGCTCTGTCGGCTCACCTACCGCGGTAGACGAGTTGAAGCTGGAGGTTGGCGTTGCGGCTTTCAGCTCCATCTAGCTGAGGATGTTTCTCTCCATTCATCCTTTTCCCCGAACTTTCAGATCCTCCACAATTTCAGGTACATTATGGCCACGACAGAGTGCTGTTATGAGGTAGGGGAAGACGAGGGGTCCCGATGGCCGCATAGCACAATCCAAAATCCCTTCCCGACTATATCTACCAACATTTATAGGCCTCTCGTTTAGAATTGAATGGACGAGAGCTAACCTTGGTTGATCTACCGTGCTGTTGTGTGAGGAGGGCATGATCCTTTTTTTGACGAATGCATTCCACAGCTTGGCTTCGGGGGTGAGTTCGGCTCGTTTCACCGTCCTTGGGTGTTTGGGGTATGTGTTCCACTGGGTTCCTTCCTCGGTGAGTTCTGCCATGACAACATCATAATCTGCTGCCTCCAGGCTTTCCACGAATCTCTAGTGCCCATCTTCCCTTCTGCCGACGTAGAGTCCATAAAGGGTGTTAATGTACTCTGGCTCAAAAGGGACTTTCTTATCGCGGACTATCACTGTTGTCGCGTCTCTGCTGTCGATGGCAGCATAAAATTCTCTGACCATGGTGACATTCATCTCTTCAGGTTGCTCAGCAAACATTTGCCAATGTAGTGCTCTGATCTTACGGGCTATGAATGGTTTGAGCCCGAGATTCTCCGTTCGTTTGCTGTAGGTGAACCCTTTCTCCTCCCACATATCTCTGCCCTGGAAGGAGCTGGGAGTGGCTGCTGCTGGGGCAGAGCCTGAGGCAGCACTGCGTCTGGTGTTTCTGATACTCATGGTTGCAAGAGACTGTAGAAAAAAATGAAAGCAAATGAAAATCTAGAGAGGAAGCAAGTAGAGAGAGTAAAAGTGAAGTGAAAATGAATAGTAAAACTGGGTTTATATAGATGAAGAGTTTGCTGCCCGTTGGAGCAGTAACGGCAGGTGCGAATAACGGGGCCAGCTGTTACGCGGTTTCTAACGCGCATGTCACGCGTTTCTGTGTCTTCTGCGCGTCTGTTACGCGTTTGCGTGTCTGCCGCGACAGTGTGTTGATAGGTTGGATTTTTTGCGTCTGTCACGGCAGCTGTAATGATAGGCTCCTATTTTGGGCTTTTGGGGCTGATGGTGAGATGGTGGGCTGAGTTCACTTCTTCTCTTCTCCTTGTCTCCTTTATTTCCTAATAATAAAAATAAAAACTTAGTTCCTAAAAATAAAATAATTGTAATTACCTAATAGATAAATAAATATATATATAAACAAATAATAATAAAAATAAAATTAAGTTAAATTACGGATGCCAGGAGGGGCATCTCCTAAAGTAACTACTTCATGCATTCTTGGGGCTTCAGTCCCCTGGTAATGCTTCAATTTTTGTCCGTTGACTTTAAATTGGTGCCCGTCTTTTAAAGATTTGATCGTGATGGCACCATGGGGAAAAACTTGCACTTCTTGAAACGGGCCGGACCATCTAGATTTCAACTTTCCTGGGAAGAGCTTCAACCTAGAGTTAAATAACAACACAAGCTTCCCTGGGTAGAACTGTCGTGGCAACAGTTTCTTGTCATGCCACTTCTTTGTCTTGTCCTTGTAAATCCTTGCGTTGTCATAGGCCATTGCTCGAATTTCTTCGATCTCATTCAAGTCAAGTAGCCTTTTCTGTCATGCCTTTTCCAAGTCTATATTCACTGCCTTGATGGCCCAGTATGCTCTGTGCTCTATCTCAACAGGTAGATGACATGTTTTCCTGTAAATCATCCGGTAGGGTGACATTCCCAATGGAGTTTTAAATGTTGTTTTGTAGGCCAAGAGTGCATCATTGAGGTGTAGGGACCAATCCTATCGAGTTGGTTTAACCATCTTCTCAAGAATGTGCTTTACCTCTCTGTTGGATATTTCAGCCTGTCCATTGGTCTGAGGGTGGTAACCTGTTGCGATCCTATGCTTAACTCCATATTTCTTTAAAGCAGCAGCTATAACCCTATTGTCAAAATGCCTCCCTTCATCACTGATAATCGCCTTTGGAATGCCAAATCTAGAGAAAATATTCTTGTGTAGAAATCTCTGAACGGTCTTGGCATCATTTTTCTGTGTGGAGATCGCTTCAACCCATTTGGACACATAGTCCACTGCCAGGAGGATATAAAGGTTCCCACATGATGTTGGGAATGGTCCCACGAAATCAATCCCCCAAACGTCTAAGATTTCGACTTCAAGAATGTTTTGCAGCGGCATCTCGTGTCTCCTTGAGATGTTTCCAGTCCGTTGACACTTGTCACAATTTTTGTAGAATGCTTGGGCATCCTTGAACAGTGAAGGCCAATAAAAACCAGACTGCAAAATCTTGGCAGTAGTTTTGTTACCACCTAAGTGTCCTCCATATTGTGAAGCATGGCATTGATGAAGCACATCTTCCTGCTCATCCTGTGGTACACACCTCCTGATGATCTGATCTGCACACATTTTGAAGAGAAGAGGCCCGTCCCAATAATAATGCTTAACATCATTTTGGAACCTCTTCCTAGCTTGATAGTTAAGGTAAGGAGGAAATATTCCACCAACTAAATAATTAACGAAATCAGCATACCAGGGGAGTTCAGAAAATTTATCTGTCGTCATGGCTGTCGCGGCAGTGCTTATGGCAGCGAACAGCTGCTCATCAGGGAAGGTCTCCAGTATGTGTGTCTCGTCTGTTGGGAGACTTTTTCCCTTCTCTAATCTTGACAAGTGATCTGCAACTTGGTTCTCTGTCCCCTTTTTATCCTTGATTTCTATGTCAAATTCTTGCAGCAGCAGAATCCAACGAATCGATCTGGGCTTTACGTCTTTCTTAGCAAACAGATATTTCAGTGCAGATTGGTCTGTGTGGACCACAACTTTCGTTCCAAGTATGTAGGATTGGAACTTGTCAATTGAAAACACCACATCCAACAATTCCTTCTCTGTTGTGGTGTAATTCACTTAGGCATCATTGAGTGTTTTGCTAGCATAATAAATTACATGAAATAGCTTATCCTTCCTCTGCCCAAGTGCTTCCCCTACAACATAATCACTGGCATCACACATAATCTCGAATGGCAACTTCCAGTCCGGTGGCTGTACAATTGGGGCTGTTACTAGCTTCTCTTTCAAAATTCTGAATGCCTCATATTGAGTGTGTAAAAGTTCTATTATTTACACCCTATTTAACCCATATTTCTGCTGCACTCAAGCATCATTTATTGCATTTAGGTCAGTTTACAGCAAAACATCACAAATATATTAAAAGGCACAGTTTCTACTAAGAATGGCTGTTTTTGCAGGTTGCTGCCGTAGCAGACAAAATGGGCAGGCACTGGGCAGTGAAGCAGAAGAGCTGGAACTGGACGAGCAGTCAAGGAGGACGATGCTGCCAAGGTTGCCGCCGTGACAGCAAAGGACGACATCAGTTTTGAGGAGAAGAAGCAAAGTGGACCTCGACAGATAGAGAAAATTCAGCCCGTCTGTCGTGTGAAACCACCATATTTTTCCAAGCTCCAAATCGAAAGGAATGTCAAGCCCAAAGTTCAAGGAGAGAAAAGCCCAAGCAAGAAAGATGTCGGCTGGAAAGTAAATTCCTTGAAGATTTAGTCTTTATTAGAATTATACTTTCAATTAAAGTTGTATTCTTGCTATTTTAGATAACTTAGACCCGAAGCCTATATAAGGGCATGTATTTCGACCTAGGGGAGATATAACGGATTCTCTAGCCTTCTTCCCAAAACCCTAGCCGTTTTCTTCCTCTCATCATGTTCTAAATTCCCCTTAGGGCCACGGGTTGATTTGTAAAGTAGTTGCAAGGATTGTTTTGTTTTAGGAATTTTCAGTTCAATAAAATAAACTTCAAGTTCTCTTATTTTGGTTATCAATATCTTGCAAGAGCATCGGGAGAGCATTGTGAGGTTATCTATTTACTTGGCATCGGGAGAGCTAAGTATACGAAAGAAATAAGAGCACGTTCTCTAGTTTATAGTTGAACTATCTCGGGCCTAGGGATAGGACGAGGTTAAGTGGCTAAAGAAGAATTCATCCACATCGGTGTTCATCCTTCGATTCATGTCGGGAGGTATCATCTAAGACGTGATCATCGACAGACTTGGACCTAGGGATAGGCCAAGCCATATCTGGATTCTTGCAAAACTTGAAGTACGGAGTTGAGTATTCGCTGCCGCGATAAGCAACGGACTGCTGCCGCGACAGGTGCTGCCGCGACAGGAACAACGACAGAACTGGAGTTTCGAGACTTAGAAATACCTGCACTACTGAGCAATTCAATACCATCCCATTCTCTCTATCTTGATATTCCTACTCTTTTATTTACGTTACTTTATTATTTTCGTGACAATCTCTCAATTATTTCCTTTAATTTCGTGCAGTGAATTAAGGTGAAGTTATTAGCCCAATCCCTGTGGAGACGATATCCGATACTTCGTATCACTTTACTACTTGCGTCGTGTATACATGCACTACTATTGCGATAGACTATTTTACACACAACAAGTTTTTGGCGCCGTTGCCGGGGATTGGCAACATAACTCTACCTTTTCTTTTACTGCACTTTTTGTTTTTGTTTTTGTTTTTATTTTTATTTTTCTATTTTTCTTTGGTGTGTTCAACTCTTTCTTTTCACGAGGTTCCTTGTTTATGCGCAGATCGAACCGAGGTAAAGATCCTGAGTATCCATTAGATTCGGAAATTGAATGTTCCTTCAATCTCAAGAAACAACTTCGTCACTTATTAGCTAGGAACGAGTACCTTGAGGAACAGTTAGAGATAATGGCACACCGAGGAGATAATGACCCTCCTGTTGGAGATGGAGAGGGCAGACAGCCTGTCGTCGACCCGCCTGCTGCTGCCGGATGACGGTCCTGTCGAGACTACATGTTGAACGATCATGTAGAACTGGAAACCACACTGCCAGACATTGATGTTGATAACTTCGAGCTGAAACCTGTCATGTTTAGCATGATCAACAATGCCGGTCAATTCAGTGGTGCTGCTACTGAGGATGCTAGGGAGCATCTCAAAACCTTCCAGGAGATCTGTGGTTCGTTTAGACTACCAGGAGTTAATCCGGAGATACTGAGGCTTCGGTTATTTCCTCATTCATTGAGGGATAGAGCAAAGACTTGGTGGAATAAACTTACGCCAGGTTCAATTAGAACTTGGGCAGATTTATCTCGTGAATTTTTATCTCGTTTTAATCCTTCGCATTTATCTGAGCGATTACGTAATGAAATTGCTACTTTTCAACAGGAAGATGACGAGCCGATGCACGAGGCCTGGGACAGATTTACCACCCTTCTACGGAACTGCCCAATGCATGGATTCCCCGTCTGGAATCAGGTAACGAAATTTTATAATGCTGCCAACTTACAAACTCGTATTCGAATTGGTTCAGCAGCAAACAGACTATTATTGGACAAAGACCCAGACGAGGCAATGCAAGTATTGAAAAATCTGGCCAAGAATGAGGAGCAGTTTCTGACAGCAAGAAGAGGGGGTAAACGGGTACTAGCTGTTAAGGATTATGAGGCCGACAGCACGATGAAATCACAGGTGGCATTCCTCACTAAAGCAATGAAGAAGCTATTGAATTATGATGCACAACATGGATTTGCTGTTGAGGAGGTATGTGAAATCTGTGAGGGAAATCATAGTTCGGATGAGTGTCCTATACAGTTAGAAGAGGGAAAGTATGTTGGGAACTATAAGCCGAATTACAACTCCAACAACTATAATCCCAACTGGAGAAAGGATCCCAAGTTTTCTTGGAGTAATCCTAATAATGCCCTGAATCCGCAAGCACACAATAATCAGAATCAGGGAGGACCCAGACTGCTGACTCGACAGTAACCGCAGCAGCCGCAGCAGCATCAACAATAGCCACCAGCTGCCACAAATAGTATACTAGAACAGACTCTGGCTACCTTTATGTCTCAGACAAGTACTTATATTGAGAACATGAATCAGTTTGTCAAGAAGACAAAGACGTTCATGGATAAAACAGAGATGCGGATGACAAATCATGAAGCTACTCTGAAGTCTTTGGAGACACAAATTGGTCAGGTTTCACAGCATATCAACTCAAGGCAGACTGGAGGATTTCCTAGCAATACTGAAAATGCTAGGCCACCCACACATGAGCAGTGTAAAGCCATTACTACTAGGAGTGGGAAGAAACTATCAGGGCCAGAGAAGGAAGCTGAAACAGTGAAAAGACCAGCCTTGGATAGACCTGCCGAGGAAGCTGCCCCGACAGGTAACAAACAGACTGCTGCCGACGAGCCTGTCACGACAGCAGACGCGACAGAGGAGAAGAATGATGAGCCCAAACCTCCTCAGATTCGTATGCAGTGGGAAGGACGTATTGCTGATTATCGTCTCCCACCTCCTTTTCCTCAACGGTTACAGCAAGCGAAACAAGAATCTCAGCTCAAAAAGATTTATGATATCTTTAAGCAGGTTCACATTAATATTCCGCTGTTGGATGCCGTAAGGGAGATGCCCGGTTACGCCAAGTTTCTCAAGGATGTTATGTCAAAGAAATCTAAACTTGGGGAATTTGAAACGGTGAAGATGACAGAAGGCTGTATGAGCATACTTCATCGGCAACAACCCCAGAAAAAGAAGGATCATGGGAGCTTCATCATACCCTGTGTAATCGGAGATAAATATGTGGGTAAGGCACTTTGTGATCTTGGTGCTAGTATTAACTTAATCCCTTCTTAGCCACGGGAAGATCACTGATTGATGTGGAAAATGGAGAACTCACCATGAGAGTGAACGACCAAGAGATTAAGCTGAATGTTCTCCAAGCTATGAAGCATGCTGATGCAGACGAGGAATGCAAGGCTATCACTGAAGTTACCCTTGACCAACCCTGCATCAGGTCGGGCTGTCACGACATCAACATTGGTCACTGCCTCGGCAGCCACTTACAAGACTGTCAGGACAGCACCGACGACAGCAACTCCTCAGAGTCTGATACTGAAGATCAGGAGGAGATAAACTGGATAGGTGATCGTCCAGGTAAGTTATTCGAACCTTTGAATTATATTTCGGATAACTATGCAATCCAAAAGCCATCTACTATTGAGCCCCCTGTTTTAGAACTGAAACCCCTGTCAGGGCAGCTAAAATATGCATTTCTTGGTTCAAATGATACGTTGCCCGTAATCATCTCTTCCAAGTTGATGCAGGAACAGGAACAACAGCTAATAGGGATGCTGCGACAGCACAAAAAGGCAATTGGATGGATGATAGCTGATATTCAAGGCATTAGTCCGACGTTATGCATGCATAAAATCCTTTTAGAGGATGATCATAAGCCGACTATAGATGCTCAAAGGTGGCTAAACCATGCGATGAAGGAGGTGGTGCATAAAGAGATAATCAAATGGTTAGATGCTGGTATTATTTACGCCATCTCTGACAGCAAATGGGTGAGCCCGGTGCAATGCGTTCCCAAGAAAGGAGGAATGACCATGGTGACTAATGAGAACAATGAGTTAATCCCAACCAGGACTGTGACCGGTTGGAGGGTTTGTATGGACTCTCGGAAGCTTAACAAAGCTACCAGAAAGGACCACTTCCCTTTACCCTTTATTGATCAAATGCTTGATAGACTAGCGGGTAAGCCTTATTATTGTTTTCTTGATGGTTATTCAGGTTATAATCAGATAGCTATCGCACCGAAAGACCAAGAGAAGACGACTTTCACATGCCCCTATGGAACGTATGCCTTTAGGAGAATGCCGTTTGGATTATGCAATGCACCCGCCACCTTCCAAAGGTGCATGATGGCCATATTCTCCGATATGGTAGAGGACTTCCTTGAAATTTTTATGGATGACTTTTCAGTCTTTGGAGATGATTTTGAGAGCTGCCTAGGCAATCTACAAAAAGTACTTGAAAGATGTGGAAAGGCAAACCTGGTCTTAAATTGGGAAAAATGCCACTTTATGGTGGATGAAGGGATAGTCCTTGGCCATAAGATTAGCTGCCGTGGCATAGAAGTCGACAGGGCCAAGATATAAGTGATCGAAAAGCTGCCGCCGCCAACCACAGTCAAGGGTATTAGAAGTTTCTTGGGACATGCTGGTTTTTATCGGAGATTCATTGCAAATTTCTAAAAAATCACCAAGCCCCTATATCATCTTTTAGAGCAGAACTGACCCTTTGACTTTAATGAGGATTGTACTGAAGCATTCAAGGTTCTGAAGGAAAAACTGGTAACAGCCCCAATAGTACAGCCACTAGACTGGACACAACCATTTGAGATCATGTGTGATGCTAGTGACTATGCTGTCGGGGCAGCACTTGGGCAGCGGAGAGAAAAAAACATTTCATGTCATATATTATGTCAGCAAGACACTGAACGACGCCCAAGTGAACTACACCACCACAGAAAAGGAGTTATTAGATGTGGTGTTCTCCATTGACAAGTTTCGTTCTTACATACTTGGAACGAAGGTCATAGTACACACAGACCATTCTGCTTTGAAGTATCTGTTCGAGAAAAAGGATGCAAAGCCTCAATTGATACGTTGGATCCTGCTACTGCAAGAATTCGATCTTGAGATCAAGGATAAAAAGGGGACAGAAAATCAAGTGGCAGATCACTTGTCAAGACTGGAGAAGGGACAAAGTCTACCAACAGATGAGACAAACATAATGGAGACCTTCCCAGACGAGCAGCTCTTTGCTGTCGCAATCACTGTCGCGACAGCCATGGCGGCAGGTAAGTCTTCTGAACTCCCCTGGTATGCTGATTTTGTTAATTTCTTAGTTAGCGGAATAATTCCTTCTGATCTTAATTATCAAGCCAGGAAGAGGTTTCAAAATGATTCTAAGCATTATTATTGGGACGAACCTCTTCTCTTCAAAATATGTGCAGATCAAGTTATAAGGAGGTGTGTACCACAGGAAGAGCAAGAAGACATACTTCATCACTGCCATGCTTCACAGTATGAAGGTCACTTAGGAGGCAACAAAACTGCTGCCAAGGTGCTGCAGTCAGGATTTTATTGGCCATCACTCTATAAAGATGCTAAACTCTTCTACAAGAACTGTGACAGGTGCCAACGGACAGGAAACATCTCAAGGAGAAACGAGATGCCGTTGCAGAACATCCTTGAAGTCGAAATCTTCGACGTATGGGGGATTGATTTTATGGGACCTTTTCCATCTTCATGTGGGAATCTATACATCCTCCTAGCAGTGGATTATGTCTCCAAGTGGGTTGAAGCTATCGCCACACAAAAGAATGATGCCAAAACAGTTCAACGGTTTTTACACAAAAACATCTTTTCTAGGTTTGGCATCCCTAAGGAGATCATCAGTGATGAAGGGAGACATTTCGACAACAGGGTTATTGCTGCTGCCTTGAAGAAATACGGTGTCAAGCATCGGATCGCGACAGCATATCACCCACAGACCAATGGACAAGCTGAAATATCTAATAAGGAAGTCAAGAACATTCTTGAGAAGATGGTTAAGCCAACTAGGAAAAACTGGTCTTTGCTCCTTAATGATGCATTATGGGCTTATAGGACAGCTTTTAAGACTCCATTGGGTATGTCTCCGTACCGATTGATTTATGGGAAAACATGTCATCTACCTGTCGAGATAGAGCACAGAGCATACTGGGCGATCAAGGCAGTGAATATGGACTTGGACAGGGCATGGCAGAAAAGGCTGTTAGATCTGAACGAAATTGAAGAAATCTGATCAATGGCCTATGACAATGCAAGAATCTACAAGGAGAAAACTAAGAAGTGGCATGACAAGAAGTTGCTGCCACGACAGTTCTGCCCAGGGCAGCTTGTATTGCTCTTCAATTCTAGACTGTAACTCTTCCCAGGGAAGCTAAAATCTAGATGGTCTGGCCCGTTCAAAGTTGTACAAGTTTTTCCCCATGGTGCCATCACAATTCGATCATTAAAAGACGGGCACCAATTCAAGGTTAACGGACAGTGCCTAAAGCATTATCAGGGGACTGAAGCCCCAGGATTACAAGAAGTGGTTACTTTAGGAGATGCCCCACCTGGCATTCCTAATTTAACCTAATTTCTATTTCCTTTGTTTTATTTTATTATTACTTAATATTTATTAGGAATAAGTTTTATTTGAATAATGTTTTTGTTTTTAGGAAATAAAGAAGTCAAGAAGAACGGGAGAAGTGAACTCAGCCCATCATCCATCCATCAGCCCAACAAAGCCCAAATGTTGAAGCCTGCCGTTACAGCTGTCGCGACAGACGCGGTAAATACAGCTTGTCATCACGCTGTCTCGACAGACACGGAAACACATCACAGACACGTAACAGGCGCAGAAACGTGTGTCAGACGCGTCAGACACGCTAACGTACAACAGCTGGCCCCGTTATTTGCGCCTGCCGTTACAGCTTCAACGAGCAGCAAATTTTTTCTATATAACCCCGTTTCACTTTCAGTTTCACTCACTTCTGCCTTTCTTACTTGCTTTCTCTCTTTAGTTTTCTTTTGCTTTTATTTGCTTTTCACAAACCTTACACAAATATGTCTTTCAGGAGAACCCGACGCAATGCTGCCTCCACCTCCTCACCGACAGCAACTCCCCCACATTCCTTTGCAACCAGAGACATGTGGGAGGAGAGGGGCTTCATATATACACCAATGGAGGAAAATCTGGGCCTCCCACCATTCATAGCCTGGAAGATCAGAGCTCTACAATGGCAGACCTTTGCGGAGCAGCCGGAGGAAATGAATGTTACGCTAGTCCGAGAATTCTATGCTGCCATCAGCAGTAGAACGACGACAGTAGTGTTCATCCGAATGAAGGAGGTGCCGTTTAAAGCAGAACACATTAACACCCTCTACGGCTTCTACATCGGTGTCAATAACGATGCTCATCAGCACTTTTTGAATAAACTTGACACGGCTGCCTACGACGCTGTCATGGAAGAATTAACCAGTGCCGGGACTCAATGGAACACGAATAGAAAGAATCCAAGGACTGTGAGACGGACCCAGTTGCTGTCGGAGGAAAAGTTATGGAATGCCTTCATAAAGAAGAGGATCATGCCGTCATCTCACAACACCACCGTCGACCAACCGAGGTTAGCATTGATCCACTCAATTCTGCATGAACGGCCCATTAATGTGGGCAGTTTTATTCGAGAGAGTATTCTAGAGTGTGCACATCGACCGACGGGTCCCCTCTACCTGCCGTACCTGATCACCTCGCTCTGCCGCGGCCATAATGTCCCCGAGGTGCGCACTGATACGATAGTCGAAGGAAGAGGGTGGACTGAAAAGAACATTCTCAGCCTGATGGAGTTGACTGCCGCCACACCTATATCGTCATTCGACCCTGCTGCCACCACAGCTGAAACGACAGAGCAACAACACACTGAACCTGCTGCCGCAGCAGCTGCCCCAACCGACACTTCCGACCGGATATTAGCTGCCATTCAAAAACTGGAGGAAAGGCAGCTGGGCTTAATGACTTTCATCAGGGACTTTGCTGCCTCTACGGTAACATTCATATAAACCTCTTTAAATTTCCCTGATGCTGCATTCCCTACTTTTCCTGCCCATTACTTTGCTGTCCCTACACCTGCCCATACCCCTACACCTGCTGCTACCCCACGGACACCTTCTACGGCTTCAACGCCAACACCTGCCCCAACAGTAGCGGGCAGCACCCATGCCGAACCGTCTGCCCGAGGGACAAAACGCCCGATGGCATCGGAGGATCTAGATGCTTTTGTTGCTGGGTTCTCCTCCTCTTCAGTTTGGGCCGCCAGTGATACTGAACCTTCAATCAAGAGAAATCTGGCCAAGGAGTTCACCCCCGTGAAGAGGTAGAAGCGGATGGCTGACAAAGGCAATATGCCAAAAGCCAGCAGCAGCGTAGGTGCCGATAGCAAAAGTGACGACAGCAGCAGCAGCAACGACTCTGAGATTCAGGTTGCGGAGCAACCACCCCACATCTCCCCAACCAGAGTCCAGCCACCAAGGGAAGCCAAGTCCAAGAACACATCTGCTTCCCCCATGCCCCAGCCCGCGCCGAAAGCCAGAGCCCGCCGCCAGATCTGCCTGAGCAGCAGCAGCGAAGACATCGACTAAATTTAAGTTTCTTATCTTTTATTTTGCTGCCTGCTATATATTTTGTGATGTACTGCCTTATTTTGTTTTTATATGTCATTTGCATTGAGGGCAATACAACCTTCAAGCTTGGGGGTGGCAACCCTCCATTAATGGAGTGCATCGTAGTTTTAAATTCTGTGTCTTTACTTAGTTTATTTTTCTCTAAAAAAATGAAAATATTGGAAATTTTGGTTGAAAATTGTGAACTGAACTTACCTGTCGTGACAGCTTTGTCGTGGCAGCGACTTTAGGATAGTTTTTAGGAGAAGCTTAGAGCCTTTCTATAGTTATGAAAACTTAAACACCATTGTGACTGTTATACAGCTTAGACTTCTTTTAGCCAAACTAGAATAGAAAGCTTAGCACTTAGAGTGAAAAGAAGACTAGAATCTCAGGAAATCTAGAGGTGCCTACCACTGGCTCTAGGCAGATAACCAGAGAAAAACTTCTAGAGGTACCTGAAATACTGGCTCTAGATAGTTAACTAGAGGTGCCTGAAATACTGGCTCTAGTAGAAAAGAGGAAAAATTAGAAATAACTAGAGGTGCCCGATTCTGGCTCTAGTAAAAGAAAAAAATGATGAGTCTCATAAAAAAACTCTAAACAAGCTAAAGTACAATATTCTAGTGAAACTAAGAGAGTCTTGGCATATAACTGTTCACAAGCATGCACACACTGCACGAGAACCATAGTAAGACTCCAGACAGATCCTAAACTTATCTGACAGGTTGCTGCCGTCACAGGGAACGAACGACG
The DNA here is from genome assembly GCA_958450335.1 of Hibiscus tridactylites. NCBI lineage: Eukaryota > Viridiplantae > Streptophyta > Magnoliopsida > Malvales > Malvaceae > Hibiscus > Hibiscus tridactylites. The sequence continues at coordinate 59,015,406 of OY288278.1, read as the reverse complement.
GGTAAGGGTAAGTTCACTGTTTGAAAGCCAAAACAAAAATATTTCATTTTTTCTTTTAGGTCTTAGTTGCTTGAGGGCAAGCAAAAACTTGAGTTTGGGGGTGTGTTGAGTGTGTAAAAGTTCTATTATTTACACCCTATTTAACACATATTTCTGCTGCATTCAAGCATCATTTATTGCATTTAGGTCAGTTTACAACAAAACATCACAAATATATTAAAAGGCACAATTTCTACTAAGAATGGCTATTTTTGCAGGTTGCTGCCGTAGCAGACGAAATGGGCATGCACTGGGCAGTGAAGTAGAAGAGCTGGAACTGGACGAGCAGTCAAGGAGGACGATGCTGCCAAGGTTGCCACCGTGACAGCAGAGGACGACATCAGTTTTGAGGAGAAGAAGCAAAGTGGACCTCGACAGATAGAGAAAATTCAGCCCGTCTGTCATGTGAAACCACCATATTTTTCCAAGCCCCAGATCGAAAGGAATGTCAAGCCCAAAGTTCAAGGAGAGAAAAGCCCAAGCAAGAAAGATGTCGGCTGGAAAGTAAATTCCTTGAAGATTTAGTCTTTATTAGAATTATACTTTCAATTAAAGTTGTATTCTTGCTATTTTAGATAACTTGGACCCGAAGCCTATATAAGGGCATGTATTTCGACCTAGGGGAGATATAACGGATTCTCTAGCCTTCTTCCCAAAACCCTAGCCGTTTTCTTCCTCTCATCATGTTTTAAATTCCCCTTAGGGCCACAGGTTGATTTGTAAAGTAGTTGCAAGGATTGTTTTGTTTTAGGAATTTTCAGTTCAATAAAATAAACTTCAAGTTCTCTTATTTTGGTTATCAATATCTTGCAAGAGCATCGGGAGATCATTGTGAGGTTATCTATTTACTTGGCATCGGGAGAGTTAAGTATACGAAAGAAATAAGAGCAAGTTCTCTAGTTTATAGTTGAACTATCTCGGGCCTAGGGATAGGACGAGGTTAAGTGGCTAAAGAAGAATTCATCCACATCGGTGTTCATCCTTCGATTCACGCGGGAGGTATCATCTAAGACGTGATCATCGACAGACTTGGACCTAGGGATAGGCCAAGGCATATCTGGGATTCTTGCCAAACTTGAAGTACGGAGTTGAGTATTCGCTGCTGCGATAAGCAACGGACTGCTACCGCGACAGGAACGACGACAGAACTGGAGTTTCGAGACTTAGCAATACCTGTACTACTGAGCAATTCAATACCAGCCCATTCTCTCTATCTTGATATTCCTACTCTTTTATTTACGTTACTTTATTATTTTCGTGACAATCTCTCAATTATTTCCTTTAATTTCGTGCAGTGAATTAAGGTGAAGCTATTAGCCCAATCCCTGTGGAGACGATATCCGATACTTCGTATCACTTTACTACTTGCGTCGTGTATACTGCACTACCATTGCGATAGACTATTTTACATGCAACACCTCAGTACATTCAGTGTTGAAGTCGAAGGGACGATTCTACTATAGTAGGTGGCATAACGGCTTGGTGATCTTCGAAAAATGGCTATAAACCTTCGATAGAACCCAGCATGCCCTAAAAAACTCCAAACTCCCTTGACTATGGTGGGTGGCGGCAACTTTTCAATTACCTCAATTTTTGCCATGTCGACCTCTATGTCGCAATAGCTTACTTTATGGCCTAGGACTATCCCTTCATCCACCATGAAGTGACATTTCTCCCAGTTTAATACCAAGTTCGCTTTCTCGCATCTCTCGAGCACTTTCTGTAGGTAGCCTAGGCAGCTTTCAAAATTGTCTCCAAAGACAGAGAAATCGTCCATGAATATCTACAGGAAATCCTCCACCATGTCGGAGAATATTGCCATCATACACCTTTGAAAAGTTGCTGGTGCGTTGCAAAGTCCAAATGGCATCCTTCGAAAAGCGTAAGTACCGTACGAGCAAGTGAAGGTCGTTATTCTTGATCGTCCGGTGCGATGGCTATTTTGTTGTAACCTGAGTAACCATCAAGAAAACAGTAATAAGACTTTCCCGCTAATCTATCAAGCATTTGATCAATAAAAGGCAGGGGAAAGTGGTCTTTCTGGGTGGCTTTGTTAAGCTTCCGGTAGTCCTACAAACCTTCCAACCGGTCACAGTCCTGGTTGGGATTAACTCGTTTTCTTCATTGGTCACCACAGTTATTCCTCCCTTCTAGGAACGCACTGCACCGGGCTCACCCACTTACTATCTGAGATGGCATAAATTGTCCCAACGTCTAGCCATTTGATAATTTCTTTTCGGACCACTTCTCGCATAGCATCATTCAAACATCTCTGGGCATCAATGGTCGGCTTGTGATCATCCTCGAAGAGGATTTTATGCATGCATAGTGCCAGACTGATGCCTTGGATATCAGCTATCGTCCATCCAATAGCCTTCTTGTGCTGCTGCAGCATCTCTATCAGATGTTGTTCCTGTTCCTGCATCAACTTGGAAGAAATGATTACGGGCAATGTATCATTTAATCCAAGAAAAACATATTTGAGCTGCCCTGGCAGGGGCTTAAGATCTAGAACAGGTGACTCTATAGTTGATGGCTTTTGGATGATATGTTCATTCGAGGTATAGTTTAAGGGCTCAAATAACTTACCTGGACGTTGCCTATCAAGTTTACCTCCTCATGACCTTCAGTGTCAGATATATCAGAATCTGAGGAGTTGCTGTCGTCGTCGCTGCCGTGACAGTCTTCTAAATGGTTGTTGTGGCAGTGGCTAAATTTGATGTCATGGCAGCCCAACCTAATGCAGGGTTGGTCAAGGATAACTTCAGTGATAGCCTTGCATTCTTCTTCTGCATCATCGTGCTTTATTGCTTGGAGAACATTTAGCTTGATCTCTTGATCATTCACCCTCATAGTGAGTTCTCCCTTTTCTACATCAATCAATGATCTTCTTGTGGCTAAGAAGGGTCGCCCCAGGATGATTGGTGCATTCTCATCTGCTTCACAATCTAAAACAAGAAAGTCAACAGGAAAAATCAATTTATCCACTCTTACCAGAATATCTTCAATTTTCCCTTCTGGTTGTACGTAAGAGCGGTCTGCCAGCTGCAACATAACTGCTATGGGTCGTGCTCGTCCAATACCTGATTTCTGGAATACAGATTTTGGCATTAAATTAATACTAGCACCTAGATCACAAAGGGCCTTACCCACGAATTTATCACCGATTATGCACGGTATTATGAAGCTCCCAGGATCCTTCTTTTTCTGGGGTGGATGCTTGTGCAGAATAGTCATGCATCCTTCTGTCAGTTTAACCATCTCAAATTCCCCAAGTCTGGATTTCTTCGACATAGCATCCTTGAGAAATTTGGCATAACCAGGCATCTCCTTAATGGCATCTAACAGCAGAATATTAATGTGAACCTGCTTAAAAATATCATAGATCTTCTTAAGCTGGGATTCCTGTTTCAACTTCTGTAACCGCTGTGGAAAAGGAGGTGAAGGACGATAATCTTCAATGTGTCCTCCCCACTTCATTCGGATCTGAGGAGGCTTAGGTTCTTCATCCTCCTCCTCTGTCTCTTCTGCTGTCGTGACAGGTGTAGCGACAGCAGGTTGTTTGTCGTCTACGCGGGGCAGCATTCTCGGCAGTTGATTCTAGGGCTGGTTTCTTAACTGGTTCAGCTTTATTCTCTGGCTCTGGTAATTGCTTCCCACTCCTAGTTGTGATCGCTTTACATTGCTCATGCGTGGGTTGTCTAGCGACTTCAGTATCGCTAGGGAATCCTCCATTCTGCCTTGGCTTAATATGCTGGGAAACCTGACTCATCTGTGTCTCCAGTGATTTCAGAGTAGCTTCATGGTTAGTCATCCGCATCTCTGTTTTATCAATGAATGACTCAGTCTTCTTGACGAAGTGATTCATGTTCTCAATGTAAGTTCCTGTCTGAGACATAAACTTGGCCAAGGTTTGCTCCAATATACTAGTTGTGGCTGCTGTTGCGGTTGCTGCCGGTTCAGAATTCTAGGTGCCCCCTGATTTTGAGTGTTTTGTACTTGAGGGTTTAGGGCATTGTTTGGGTTGCTCCAAGAGAATTTGGGATCTTTTCTCCAGTTGGGATTGTAATTGTTGGAATTGTAGTTCTGCTTGTTATAATTCCCAACATACATCCCTTCCTCTAGCTGTAGTGGGCAGTCCTCCCAACTATGATTCCCACTTCAAGTTCCACATACCTCTTCTGCAGCATAGACAGGTTGAGAATCCTTCTTCAACAAGTTTTCTACTGCCTTAGTGAGATATGCAACATGTGTCTTTAAGGAATTATCGACTTCATAATCCTTCATATCTAGTACTCGTTTACCTCTCCTCGATGTGGGGAATTGTTCTTCATTCTTAGACAAATTCTTTAACACTACCATGGCATCATCCGGATCTTTATCGAACAACAACCCATTGGATGGTGAATCGATTCTCATTCGAGTCTGTAGGTTGGCAGCATTGTAGAATTTGATTACCTGATTCCAAATAGGGAATCCGTGCATCGGGCAATTCCTCAGAAGAGTGGTAAACCTGTCCCATGCCTCGTGCATTGGCTCGTCGTCTTCCTGTTGAAAAGTAGCAATTTCATTACGTAATCGCTCAGATAAATGGGAAGGGTTAAAATGAGACAAAAATTCACGAGTTAAATCTGTCCAAGTTCGTATTGAACCCAACGTTAGCTTATTCCACCAAGTTTTAGCTCTGTCCCTCAATGAATGAGGAAATAACCGAAGCCTCAGTATATCCGGGTTTACTCCTCGTAGTCTAAACGAACCACAGATTTCCTGGAATGTTTTTAGGTGCTCCCTAGCATCCTCTGTAGCAGCACCACTAAATTGGCAGCGGAATTAATCATGCTGAACATGACAGGCTTCAGCTCGAAATTTTCAGCTTCCACGTCTGGCAGGGTGGTATCTAGTTCCACATGATCATTGAGCATGTAGTCTTGGCATGACCGGCGTGCGGTAGCAGGAGGAGGATCGGCAGGTTGTCCGTTTCCTCCATCTCTGATAGGATCTTCAGGACCTCGGGGATTCCCTTGGTTGTTCATGGCCTCTAATTGTTCTTCAAGGTATTCGTTTCTGGCTAATACGAGTCGGAGTCGGTTCCTAAGATTGCACGAGCGTTCGATTTCAGGATCTATTTGATACTCAGGTTCCTTTCCTCGTCTCGATCTGTGTATAAACAGAAAACCTTGTGAAAAGCATAGGGTGAACAATCCAAGTAAAAACAGAAAAAATTAAAAAGTGTAGTAAAGTAGGGTAAAGTTATGTTGTCAGTCCCCGACAACGGCGCCAAAAACTTGTTGCGTGTAAAAGAGTCTATCGCAATAGAGTGCAAGTGTACACGACGCAAGTAGTAAAGTGATACGTAAGTATCGGATATCGTCTCCACAGGGACTAGGCTAATAGCTTTAACCTTGGTTTGCTGCACAAGAGCAAAAAGAAAGAGTTTAATTGTTTGTCACGAAATAATAAAGAGTACTGAAAATAAAAGAGTAAAGAAATAAGGATAGAGAGAATGGGTCGGTATTGATTTGCTCAGTAGTGTAGGTGTTGCGAAGTCTAAGAATCTCTGTTCTGTCGTCGCGCCTGTCACGGCAGCACATGTCGCGGCAGCTGTCTGTTGTTTGTCGCGGCAGCGATCACACAACTCTATACTTCAAGCTTGGCAAGAATCCCTACTGTACTTCTGGCTAATCCCGGCGTGAATCGAAGGATGAACACCGATGTTGTTGAATTCTTCCTTAGCCACTTAACCTCGTCCTATCCTAGGTCCGAGATAGTTCAACCATAAACTGGAGAACCCGTACTTATTCCTTTCGTATACTTAACTCTCCCGATATTAAGTAAATGTATAATCTCACAATGCTCTCCCGATACTCTTGCAAGATGTTGAAAACCAGAATAAGCAAACTTGAAGTCTATTTTATTGAACAGAAAAATTCCTAAAACAAATGCACTCCTTGATGTCTTTAATTCGTCCTCTCTTCTTGCTTGGAGTTTCTTCCTTGAACTTTGGGCTTTACCTTCATTCTCATCTAGGGCTCGGAAAAATATATGAGTGCTCCACGACAGACCGGCTTAATTTCCTCTTTCTGTCGAGCTCCATTTCACTTTTTCCTCCACCATTTGTTGTCGTCCTTGGCAGCATCATCCTTCTCAACTTCAGTCCCATGTTCCAGCTCTGCTTCTCCACTGCCCTGAGTCTGCTACAGCAGCTACCTGCAAAAGTAACCAAAATCAGCAGCAACTATCCTTTTTGTATAATTGTGATGTATAATTAAAATCTATCCTAAATGCAATGAAATATGCTTGAATGCAGCAGAAATATGGGTTAAATAGGGGGTAAAATATAGAACTTTTACACACTCAACAGTATCGATACGAACTGTCATAGTTGACTTGAGGAAGGTTGACCGTTGAAGGAGTATTGATACAGTCCTTTGGAGTATCGATACGGCCTGAGGTAAATGGCTAAAATTTGTCTTAAATTGTCTGATCTGCTTGGTCCCTACCCGTGGTTGCTTTTTCCGTTGTTTGCTTATCTCACATAGGATCCCATAAAGCATATAGACAAGATAAATTAAAAAATAGGGTTGCTAATCGAAGTGAGGCCTTAGCAGGTTTCATTTCAATTTTCCCCGTGTAACCTGTTCGGTTCGGTCTGTTGGCTAGACCGGGATGAGGGGGTTACAACTTCAATAGCTGATCCTTCTTCCCACATATTTAACCAAAAACAACTTTCTGACCAAAGTCAATATTTAGTTTCGAAATCGTCTTGGTTTAGAAATCAAACCTTAGAAAACTGAAAGAGATTCCCGAAATTTTGAAAGTGCTTTTTAATCCTCCCATTAGAATTGAGTCATCGTTGTAGCCCTCGGCTTAAAGAAAATTAGCTAAGCATGATTATGGAAGAAATCATGCTTAGCATATTTTAAAATAAATAAAAAGAAAATTTTAAAAAGAACGCAAGAGAATAATGGAGAGAAAAGAAATCTAATAAACTTCAAAGGGGGTATTTATAGCATCCTAAAACCCTAAAAATACTCTAAAATATTTAAAATAAACAAGATAAATGCTAAGTGATAGTAATAAAATCCAAAAATGTTTAAAATTCAAAAATAAAAGATAAATCCCCAAGCTTGGACTTAACTGTTCGAAACTACTTTTTTTTTTTTTCTGTATTGTTGATTCGAATATGTTTTTCCCTTTTTTGAGACAATTTTGTCTTGAAAAAGGGTGACAAAATAGAGGAAATTGAAGCAAGGAAAAAGTTAAGGCTCAAAATTATTTCACTAAGGGATAATAACAAGGGGTAGGCTTTTTGGAAAGAGAATGGGGTTAAACCTAATGCCTCTATCATATTAACGCATCACAATAAAAAATATAATCTCGAAAAGTGTTTAAACCACAAGTTCTAGAATGCAACTAATTAGCTAGGCACACTCAAAGAAACAAAGAGCAAAAATAATGCATGCTCATTAGGCTCAAAAGCTCTCATGAATTGTCTTGTGTACATAGGTAAGCATCATGTCAATTAACAAAGGAATGACAAGGGTTATATGAAAAATTCCAAGCATGCCATAGTCTATTATGCAACCTAAAATTTCTAACAAGAAAAATACCAAAGTCATACGAAAACAAAGAGACAAGGCGGAACAAAGGAAATCAAAAAGTAACTTAAATTTAAATAAAATCAAGAACAAGAGAACAAGCAATCGAACAAGCAATTATGAGAATTTGGCATGGATACCCACTCCCCCTCACTTTAAGGATGATGTCCCATTATGCAAATAAAATTGAAAGAGAGGGAATGAGAAAACTATCTAAACTAGTTACGGCCACGACCGCGCCCATACCCTCGACGAGACGTGCCCGGTCGAAGATAAGAGAGGATCTCGACAATGTTTGTTTCGATGTAATTAAGCCTCTCATTCATGTCCTGTTGTTGGTTGTCATCTTGTGGTGGCCGAGGTATGGGCTTACAGAGGAAAACACGCAAGTTTCGGGGTGTAATGGTTCCCAGGGGAACAATGTATGGCGCATCCGGAGTACCCATAATTAACCCCATTGAGTCCAAGCACCTAGCATCCAAAGGATCCATCGAAAAAAGTGTAAGTAAAACGTGAGGTATCAAATGTCGATAGAAACAACCGTGAAGCAAGGTTAGTGATATAGGGTCAAGAATAAGCGGTCGACTAGTTCGTGTTACACGATCAAACGTGTAGGCGAACCAATAACCGAGATTTACCTTTATTCCGACGTGTATATACCATAAAAAGAAAAGCTCAACCTTACTCAAATTTGAAGATGTGTCGTTGCGACCGGAGTAATTATAGGTGAGGAAACTATGGATGTAGCGAAGAGCCGGGCTATGAATGTCTCGGTCCTTCGTCGAGGTAGGGTTATACTCGGAACCTGCTTCTCCTGTCAAAGTCTTGTAGGAGAGGTCGTTATCGAATTCCTACGGAATCTTAAGTAAAGTCGTTAGATACCCAGGATCCGTGACATATGTCACGAAGCCCATATAGAAATTAAATTTCGTAAGAGACATTCGAAAATATTGACCTAACAGTCGAAATGAGATCACATTAGGAGTATGAACAGTTACAACACGATTCCCACGAAATGCAAACGTAGCATAGAATTCAAATAATATTCGTAGTATGTGTTGCATTGAATTGTAGGGTAAGTACTCCAACCTATAGCATCGAACATATGCATGACAGATTAACGCAAATGCAAACTATCTAGTGTATTAGTTGGAATGTACTTGCATACTTTGAACTCGCGATGTCGGATTTGGGGGAAACGGGTCAGCTCATCACCCTCGAAATCCAAGTATCCTTGTAAAATCTCTTCGAATGGAACCGAAAAACGAAGTCCACGTGGATAACACTCTTGTTGCTCTTGCATGTTAGGGTGATCGTCGGGTGTAGCACTATCGCCCAAACTTGCATCACATGGTGGAGACTCCGGTAGACTAGTACGCGAAAAGGTGGGCTACTTTGTCCTCGTGTGGAATCTCGTAGTGAAGTTCTCTATAAAACCAAGGTCCGGATGATACATTAGCAACGGTTGGACATTAAAAAATGAATTTACCTCATCCGATTGGTACTCAGTTGCCGATGGCATCGAGTGGGAGGAAAAGGTGTCCGACATGAATTGGTTGGACGGTGTAGCTCGACCAGGGCGGTTCGGCGACGGTGAAGCCCAAAGTGGGCTGTGAACTTGCGGCTGGTGGGTTAAGCATGCTTGGGATCGGCTGGATGTGGCCAATGTATCCACCGTCGGCAGGGAATAGAAGGAAGGGGACGGGCTTGGCGGAGCACGCGGCGGCCGGTTGTGGTTGGATCCACCCGTGCTGGTTCGTGCGCGTTCTCCCAAACGTGTTTGCGACGGGGCTGGTGCATGGGCAGAGGGCAATGAAGGATCGATGCGGGCTGCAGCTTGGCGTGCTGGTTAGTTGTGGTGGTGTGACGGTGATGGTGGCGCGGCTTGGAAGGACTCCGAGTCGCTTGGGAGGGCCACAAAGTCCGGCGGCTGCATGCGACGATGACCTCCTAGGACAAGGGGCTCTTGCCGGTTTGGGAGACGGCAAGCTTATTCTCTGGTCCGGACCATGGTGGTGGCGGCTGGTGGTTGTCGGACGTGAAGGTGAAGTGGACAAAGGGTGGTGCGGCTGAATGAAGAAGGAGTTTAGAAAATAGGGTGAGATAGTTTCTCACGTGGTGTTTAAATTAAATATTAAAATAATAATAATAAATGAATGTGGGCCCATGGAATATTTTGATGGGGAGTTGTGATAGAGGTAGAGTTGTATTTCGGGAAAACTAAAAAGAAGGGAATATGATGATTCTTTATCATATAGGGGTTTAAAAATAATATAGTAATGATAAATATATATAAATATATATATTTAAAATATAAGATATATACAAATATGGGATCACGTGGTGATTAAAAAGTGGGTAATTATTATTATTATTATTATTATTATTATTATTATTATTGTTGTTGTTGTTGTTGTTGTTGTTGTTGTTGTTGTTGTTGTTGTTGTTGTTGTTGTTGTTGTTGTTGTTGTTGTTGTTGTTGTTGTTGTTGTTGTTGTTGTTTTATTATTATTATTATTATTATTATTATTATTATATTTTGTTTAAATTAAAGTTAATTTTTGAAAATAATGATAAGGGATGTGGCCATGGTGGGGTGTTAAAATTAAAAAGGAACTTTTTGTTTTAAAATATATATATATATATAAGGGAAAGGCAATGGTGGACAAGGTTATACGAGAATTGTGGGGGGGGGGGGGGGCTTTAACCGGTGAGAATTAAGGTGGCATTGGGTCAACTAAAATGCACCATGTTCCAAGAGATTTACTAACGTGTTCTACGTTCAAAATTATTGCACATATTCGATCCAAAAATCCGATCAGCAAGGGGTTATTATCTGATATAAAAGAAATTCAAATAATTTAAAGGGAATTTGAAAGAAGTTAAATAATAAATAAATAAAACATTCGATTAAAGGCAAATAAATTAAAAGAAAAGAAAAGAAATGGGTTGCCTCCCATTAAGTGTTTTTTTAACGTCATTAGCTTGGCAGCCTTATTTATATGATTGGCGTCTCTAAGCGAACTTCTTCAATTAAACCAATCGGGGCACTTTCATAAAAATGTTTTAATCGTTGCTCGTTTACTTTGAAGCAATTTCTCGAGTCATTTTGAATTTTGGCTGCGCCATGTGGAAATACTTGAGTCACTTTATAGGGTCCGAGCCATTTTGACTTCAGTTTTCCTACAAAAAGTTTTAGCTTTGAATTAAATAATAAAACTTTTTGACCAACGAAAAAGACTTAAATGAAATGATTTTATCATGAAATGCTTTTATTTTTTCTTGAAAGATCTGTGCGTCGTCGTAAGCATTTCTATGAATTTCTTCTAGCTCCTGAATGTGCAACCGCCGTGCTTCCCCTACCGCATCCATTTCCATGTTACACTTTTTAACGGCCCAGTACGCCTTGTGCTCCAGCTCGACTGGCAAGTTACACAGCTTGCCGTACACAAGTCGATACGGCGACATTCCTATAGGTCTTTTGGAAGCTGTGCGGTATGCCCACAATGCATCGACTAACTTCAAGCTCTAATCTTTTTGGTTTGACATTTTTTTCAAGGATGAATTTAATCTCTCGATTCGACACCTCCACTTGTACGTTCGTTTGCGGGTGATAGGATGTAGCTATTCGTTGAGTAACACCATATTTCTTCATTAACGCTTCCACAACCCGATTGATGAAGTGTTTCCCTCTATCGCATATGATTGCTCTCGGAGTGACGAACCTAAAAAAATAAAATCACGAAGGAAATTAGTCGTTGTCTTAGCATCATTTTCGGGTAGCCTTTGCTTCTACCCATTTAGAGACGTAATCGACTGCAAGTATAATATAAAAATTTCCAAAAGAAGAGGTAAACGACCCATATAATCGAGTCCCCAAACGTCAAAGACTTCGCAAACATGGATTGGATTGAGCGGCATTTCACTCATTCGGCTTAAATTGCCAACACGTTTGCACCTGTCACATGCTTTACAAAAAACATAAGTATCTCTAAATAAATTAGGCCAATAAAACCCGCACTCAAGAATTTTGTGCACAGTCTGTTTAGGCCCAAAATGACCTCCGCATGAATAAGAATGACAAAATTTTAAAATTGAATTTACCTCGTCTTCGGCGATGCATCGCCTAATTACCTGATCTGAATATTGTTTCTAAAGATACGGATCGTCCCAAATATAAAATCGGGACTCTCGCTTTAGTCGATTGGTTTCAGATCTAGGAAAATCGTGAGGTAACTTACCCGTTGCCAAATAGTTCAACATATAAGCGTACCATGGTGTCAATCCTTGCGCCAACATCAATCTTTCTTCTGAGAGTTCATCATTAATCGGCGGATCACATGTAGAAAGGGGTATGCGACTCAAATGGTCCGCGACACGGATTTTGCATCCATTTTTATCTTTAATTTCTAGATCGAACTCTTGGAGGAGTAAAATCCACCGGATAAGCCTCGACTTTATTTCCTTTTTGCTCATAAGGTACTTCAAAACTGCGTGATCAGAAAACACAACAATTTTAATTCCAAGTAAATATGACCGAAATTTTTCTAAAGCAAAAATAATAGCGAAAAGCTCTTTTTCTGTTGTCGAGTAATTCTTTTGAGTTGGATCCAAAGTGCGAGATGCGTAAGCTATAACACGAGGTTCTTTTCTGATCTTTTGGCCAAGGACTACTCCAACGCTCGTGTCCGTTGCGTCGCACATCAGTTCGAACAGATAATCCCAGTTCGATGGTTGAACGATTGGTGCTGTCACGAGCTTCTCTTTAAGTAAATCGAAGGAAGTCTTGCATTTCTCATCAAAATCAAATTCTTGATCTTTTTGGAGCAACTTTCACAACGACTGCGCTATCTTTGAAAAATCTTTAATGAACCTACGGTAAAATCCTGCATGACCCAGAAAAAAAACCGAATATCCCTCACTGTTGTGGGGTAAGAAAGTGAGCGCATGATATCAGTTTTAGCTTTATCTACAACAATTCCATTAGATGAAACGATATGTCCTAATATTAAACATGTATCAACCATAAATTGACATTTCTCATAATTTAATAGAAGATTAAACTCAAGGCAATGTCACAAAACGTTTGTTAAGTTTAACAAACACTCACCAAATGAATTACCGTAAATAGTAAAATCGTCTATAAATACCTCAATCCCCTTCTCAACATAGTCGGAGAATATGCTTACCATGCACCGCTGAAAAGTTGTTAGTGCGTTGCAAAGCCCAAATGGCATTCGACGATAGGCGAATGTTCCGAACGGACATGTGAATGTTGTTTTTTCTTGATCTTCATGTGCCACAGGGATTTTGAAGAATCCTGAAAAGCCATCAAGACAACAATAATGAGTTTTATCGGCTAAACTTTCTATCATTTGATCTACAAACGGTAATGGGAAATGATCTTTTCGGGTTAAGGAGTTCAACTTCCTGTAGTCGATACAAACCCGCCAACCATTCTGAACTCGCGTCGGAACTAACTCACCTTACGCGTTTTTGATCATCGTTACTCCAGTCTTTTTAGGGACCACGTGGATGGGACTTACCCAATCACTTTTAGAAATCAAATAAATTATATCTGCATCAAGGAGTTTTTGTATCTCCTTTTGCACTACATCATTATAGGTTTGTTTAGTCGGCGCTACCCTTGTCGTGAAGAACTCGCCCCTTCTTTGATCTTGATCTTGTACATACAGGTCGAGGGACTTAATCCCTTTATATCAGCTATTGCCCATCCAATGGCTTCCTTATGAGCAAACAAAACCGTCACAAGATCAGCTTCCTCCTCTTTCGATAGTTTATTCGATATAATCACATGTAGGGTTTCGTTCTCTCCCTAGAACACATACTTGAGGTGTTTCGACAACTCTTTGAGTTCGATAACTGGCGCCTGCAAAACCGATGGTAACATTTTAGTTTTTAAGGGGAGTAAAGAAAAACTAGAATTAATTGAAAAAATATTTTCTAACTCTCTGATCTCCTATTTGCGGCAAAGTTCAAAATCCTTATAAAAATTATCAAAAAAGTTAGCTTTAATGAATTCATTAACTAAGGGATCAATAATATCAATGGAATTGATTCTTTCTACTTAGTTTGAGTATTTCATTGCTTTATACACATCAAATTCTACTACCTCACCGTCAAATTCCATCGTTAAAATACCGCTTCATACATCGATTTTGGTATAGGCGGTGCTTAGGAAAGGTCTCCCCAATAGTATTTCCGAGCATGTGTTTGTTCTATCGTTCTCCATGTTAATGACATAGAAATCGGCAGGAAAAATTAGAACATCGACTTTCACCAAGACATTCTCGAGCTCTCCTTCCGGATAGATGATTGAACGGTTGGCTAACTAAATAGTAACACATATTTCCTTCAAAGGTTCGTTAGTAATCATTTTATAAACGGAAAGAGGCATAACATTAATTGAAGCGCCTAAGTCACACATTGCTCGGTTAATGAAAATGTTACCTATTTTGCATGGTATAGCAAACATACATTGGTCTTTCATTTTTGGTGGTAGTTTTCTTTGAAATACTGCAGATACATTCTCTCCCAAATTTACCTTCTCATGTCCTGTCAGCTTTCTCTTCGTTGTACAAAGTTCTTTTAAAAATATAGCATACCTTGGTACTTGCCGAATTATTTCTAGAAGAGGTACGTTGACTTGTACCTTTTGGAATACCTCTATTATTTCCTTTTATTTAGCTCGTTTATCTCGCCTCACCAATCTTGATGGAAAAGACGGTTTGATTTCATGAGAATGAGGTGGAGGAGGCGTATGTGATGAAGTTGTACCTTCAGAGTTTGAAGGTGGCGTTTCATCGTCTTCCTTGGTTTGTTCGGTTTCCTTTGTCAGAACTTTAGGGTTGACTATGGTTCCGCTTCTGAGGGTGATAGAATTGACATTCTCCTTTGGATTTGGTTCCGTTTGAGATGTAAGTCTTCCTTGTGACTCCAATCTTCCCACTGCTTGAGCTAACTGGCTTGTTGCGTGTAAAATAGTCTATCGCAATTGTAGTGCAAGTATACACGACGCAAGTAGTAAAGTGATACAAAGTATCGAATATCGTCTCCACAGGGATTGGGCTAATAGCTTCACCTAAATTCACTGCACGAAAGTAAAGGAAATAATTAAGAGTTGTCACGAATAATAATGTAAAAACGCAAATAAAAGGAATTGAGATATCAAGATAGAGAGATTGGGCTGGTATTGAGTTGCTCGGTAGTGCAGGTATTGAATTGCTTAGGATCTTCAGTTCTGTCGTCGCACCCGTCGCTGACAGCACCTGTCGCGGCGTCTGCCCGTTAGCTGTCGCGGCAGCGAACACTAACTCCGTACTTCAAGCTTGGCAAGAATCCCTGATCTGCCTTGCCCTATCCCTAGGCACAAGTCTGTCGATGATCACGTCTTTGATGATACCTCCCGGCGTGAATCGAAGGATGAACACCGATGTGTATGAATTCTTCCTTAGCCACTTAACCTCGCCTTATCCCTAAGCACGAGATGGTTCAACTATAAACTAGAGAACGCGCTTTTACCTCTTCCGTATACTTAACTCTCCCGATGCTAAGTAAATAGATAACCTCACAATGCTCTCCCGATGCTCTTGCAAGATATTAAAACCAAGATAAAAGAACTTGAAGTTTATTTTATTGAACTTGAAAAATCCTAAAACAAAGCAACCTTTGCAACTACTTTACAAAACAACCCGTAGCCCTAGGGGGAATTTAGAACATATCGGTGACAGGTAAACGGCAGGGTTTTGGTTTTGGTTCTGGGGTAGTCGGCTATGCCCTAGGTTTAATCTATGCCCTTTATATAAGCTTTGGGCTCAAGTTATTTAAGGTAACAAGGATTACAACTTTAATTAAAAGTAAGATTCTAATAAAGACTAAATCTCTAAAGTCTCCTACTTTCCAGCCGCATCCTTTCTTTTAGGGATTTCCTCTCCTTTGAGCTTTGGCTTGACATATCTCTTGATCCGGGGCTTGGAAAAATATTCGGCTTCCACACGACAGACGAGCAGATTTTTCTCTATCTATCGAGGTCCACTTCACTTTTTCCTCTTCATGAATCTGCTGTCACCATGCTGTCACGACAGGTCCATGACAGGTTCGTCTTCTTCAGCTGCTTGTCCAGTTCAGCTCTCCTGCTTATTTGCCCTGCGCCTGCCTTCGACATCTACTATGACAGATACCTGCAAAAATAACCATCTTTCAGTAGAATCCGTGCCTTTTATATAATTGTGATGTTTTATTGAAAACTAACCTAAATGCAATGCAATGATGCTTGAATGCAGCAGAAATATGGGTTTAAAAAGGTGTAAATGATAGAACTTTTACACACTCAACACACCCCTAAACTCAAGTTTTTGCTTGCCCTCAAGCAATGAAGACTTAAAAGAAAACTGAAAATTTTTGTGTTGGCCTTCAAACAGTGAACTGTCCCTCACCTGTCGCTCATTCTCTATGGCGGCAGCAACCTGTCGGAAGGGTTAGGATCTGTCCGGAATCTCCCTATAGCTCTCGTGCTGTGTGTGCATGCTTGTGAACAGTTATATGCTAAGACTCTCTTAGTTTCACTAGAATATTCAACTCCTTAACTTGAATTTTATGCCAAAGTTTACTTTCTTTTAGAAGGCACATTTTCATGCTTTTTCTTCTATTTTCAAGCTGAGTTTTTCTAGAGCCAGTTTTGGGCACCTCTAGTTAGCTTCCTAGAGCCGGTTTCGGGCACCTCTAGGTTTTTGATTTTCTTTTGCTAAACTTCTTTCCTAGAGCCAGTGTTAGGCACCTCTAGGGGCTATCCAAGTTCTAAGCTTCCTATTCTAGTTTGGCTAAAAGAAATCTAAGCAATATAACAGTCACAAAAGTGTTTAAGTTTTCAGAACTATACAAAGGCTCTAAACTTTTCCTTAACCTGTCCTAAGGATGCTGCCACGACAGAGCTGTCATGACAGGTAAGTTAACTTCACCGTTTTAAGCCAACAGTTTAAATTTTCTGATTTTTCTGATTTTTTTTTAAAAAGAACTTGAATAATAAGACACAACACTTAAACAAAATATGTGCTAAAGACTCCATTAATATGGAGGGTTGCCACCCCCAAACTCGAGGGTTGCATTGCCCTCAATGCAAAATGACATAAAAACAAATAAAGAAAAACATGATAAATAAAAGTACATCACAAATATATAAGGGCAGGCAGCAATAAGAGGAGTAAAAGAAATAAAAACTTAAATTTTATTCGCTGTCCTCGCTGCTGCTGCTGACGCGGATCTGATGGTAGCGTCTGCGTTGGGGAGGTGGCTGGGCAGGTTCCGGAGCAGGTTGATCAACAGGTTCATCAGCCTGTTTAGTTGCAGTTTCTTCCTCCGGTAGGGGGACAGGGTCGTCAGCAGGTTGAAGGGCAGGTGGCTCCACTAGTCGGACATCAGAACTGCTGCTGCTGTCCCAGCTGTTACTCGTAATGGCTTTGGACAGCATCCTCTTGTTGGCCACATGTTTAATTCTTTTCACCCGCGTGAAAGCGCTGTCCAAATTCCTCCGGACAAGAGGGCTGTCGTCAGTGGCAGCTCGCTTGGTGCCTCGAGGGGAAGTGTCCGCCGGTGGGCTGTCGGTTGCTGTCGGGGAAGGTGTGGAGGAGGCAGATTCTTCGTGGGGAGAGACAGGTGGTGTGGGAGTGGGGGAGGGGATATTGAAATAATGGGCAGGGAAGGTGGGGAAAATGACATCCGGAAAATTCAAATTATTGGTAATGAAATTTACCGTTGCATTGGAGAAGTCGCGGATGAATGTCATCAAACCCATCTGGCGCTCCTCTATCCTCAAGATGGCAGCTAAGATGTGGGCGTTCTGATCAGCCGGAGCGGTGTTGGTCGCAGCTTCTGGGGCAGGTTCGGTGGCAGGTTCATCATCAGACTCAGCAGGTGGGGCGTTTGGATCGAAGGCGTTGAGGGGCGATACGACGATGATCTCCATGAGGCTGGAGATGTTGCTGTCGGTCCAGCCGCTGCCCTTCTTGATTTTGTCTGAAGGGTCCTCCGGTACGGCAGCGCAGCGGCAGAGGGCAGTAATGGTGAAGGGCAAGCATAGTCGTGAATCTGATCGGAAAGCACAATCGAGAAGCTGTCTCGCATGTACCTGCCCACATTGATCGGCCTGTCATGCATGATAGAGTGGATGAGGGCCAGCCGCTGCCTGTTGACTGTTGTATGGTGGGACGAGGGCAGGATACGCTTTTTGATAAAAGCATTCCATAGTTTTGCCTCGGGGAGCAGCTCTGCCCGGTTGACGGAGTTGGGGTTCTTCTTGCTGGTGCTCCAGGTCGTGCCCTCCTCTGTCAACTCCCTCATGACAGCATCATGTCCGGCAGCGTCGAGGGTGTCACAAAACTGTTGATGAGCATCGTCATTGGGGCCAAAGAAGAGGCCGAATACATGGTTGATGCTGCTGGCGGTGAAAGGAACTGTCACTCCTCGGACGACGACAGATGTCGCCGTCTTACTTTCGACCGCCTCATAAAATTCCCTGACCAGAGTGTCGTTAAGCTCTGCCGGCTGCTCGGCAAAGTCTTCCCAAAGTTGTGCCGTAATGGCCTTCATAATGAACGGCCGGAGTCCAAAAAGAGGGGCATCTCTGTTATAGATGAAGCTCCGTTCCTCCCATAGTTCCTTGTTGGCGAACGGGGATGCTGCTGCTGAAGAAGAGGCGGCAGCAGCATTCTGGCGAGTTTGTCGTGAAGACATTTTTGGTTGCAAGGGCTGAAAAAAAAAGAGAGAAAGTAGATAAAACTAGAAGAGAATACAAGAGAGAAAAATCAGAAGTGAAGAAAAATGAAAGTGGGAAAGGGTTTATATAGCGGTCGAGTAGCTGCCCATTTAATGCCGCAACGGCAGGCGGGAATAACGGGGCGGCAGATTGGATATTGCGTGTCTGACGCGTCTGACACGCATTAATGCGTCTGTTGTGCGTCTGCCGCACGCTTCTTCGTCTGCTGTGCGTCTGTTGACAGCCTGTCAAATCCGTCTGCGCCGGCAGCCGAAACGACAGGTTACCATAAATGGGCTTTATTGGGCTGGTGGATGAGCGGTGGGCTTGGGCCACTTCTTCTTTCTCACTTGACTCCTTTATTTCCTAAAAACTGAAATTAAAAACAAAGCATTATTAAAATAAATCTAATTCCTAATAAATAATAATAATAAAATAAAATAAAAATAAAAACTAGGTTAAATTAGGGATGCCTTGTGGGGCATCACCTAAGGTAACCACTTCCTGTATTCATGGGGCTTCAGTCCCCTGATAATGCTTGAGGCGTTGTCCATTGACTTTGAATTGGTGCCCGTCCTTTAATGATTGAATTGTAATGGCACCATGGGGAAAAACTTGAACCACTTGGAACGGGCCAGACCATCTAGATTTAAGCTTCCCTGGGAAGAGTTTCAACCTAGAATTAAACAACAATACAAGCTGCCCTGGGCAGAACTGACGTGGCAGCAACTTCTTGTCATGCCACTTCTTTGTTTTCTCCTTGTATATTCTTGCGTTGTCGTAGGCCATCGTCCGTATTTCATCGATCTCATTCAAATCTAACAGCCTTTTCTGGCCTGCTTTGTCCAAGTCCATGTTTACTGCCTTTATTGCCCAATATGCCTTGTGCTCTATCTCGACAGGCAGGTGGCAGGTTTTCCCATAGATCAATCGGAATGGAGACATGCCCAATGGAGTTTTGAAAGCTGTCCTGTATGCCCATAATGCATCATTCAGAAGTAGAGACCAATCTTTCCTAGTTGGTTTAACCATCTTTTCAAGAATGTTCTTCACTTCCCTGTTGGAAATCTCAGCCTGTCCATTGGTCTGTGGGTGGTATGCTGTCGCGATCCTGTGCTTGACACCATATTTTCTCAAGGCGGCAGCAATTACCCTATTATCGAAATGTCTCCCTTCATCACTGATAATCGCTCTAGGGATGCCAAATCTAGAAAAGATGTTTTTGTGCAAAAACTTTTGGACCGTTTTGGCATCATTCTTTTGAGTTGCGATTGCTTCTACCCACTTGGAGACATAATCTACTGCTAGGAGGATGTAAAGATTTCCACACGAAGATGGAAAAGGTCCCATAAAATCTATCCCCCAAACGTCGAAGATTTCGATTTCTAAAATATTTTGCAGTGGCATCTCGTTTCTCCTCGAGATATTACCTGTCCGCTGGCACCTGTCACAGTTTTTGTAAAATTCCTGTGCGTCCTTATACAGTGTCGGCCAGTAGAACCCTGACTGCAGCACCTTGGCAGCAGTTTTATTGCCTCCTAAGTGTCCTCCATATTGTGAAGCATGACAGTGATGGAGAATGTCTTCTTGTTCTTCTTGTGGTACACATCTCCTTATAACCTGATCTGCGCACATTTTGAAAAGAAGAGGTTCGTCCCAATAATAATGTTTAACATCATTTTGAAACCTCTTCCTGGCTTGATAAGTAAGTTCAGAAGGTAATATTCCGCTAACTATAAAATTAACGAAATCAGCATACCAGGGAAGGTTAGAAGACTTACCTGCCGCCATGGCTGTCGCGACAGCTATTGCGGCAGCAAAGAGCTGCTTATCTAGGAAGGTCTCTAGTATGTGTGTCTCATCTACAGGTAGACTCTGTCCCATCTCCAACCTCGACAAGTGATCTGCCACCTGATTTTCTGTCCCCTTTTTATCTTTGATTTCAAGGTCGAACTCTTGTAATAGTAAGATCCACCGTATCAACCTAGGCTTTGCATCCTTTTTTGCAAATAAATACTTGAGGGCAGAGTGGTCGGTGTGTATTATAACCTTCGTTCCAAGTATATAAGAACGAAACTTGTCGATGGAGAACACCACAGCTAACAGCTCCTTTTCTGTGGTGGTATAGTTCACTTGGGCATCATTCAATGTTTTGCTGGCATAATATATGACATGAAACAGCCTGTCCTTGCGCTGCCCAAGTGCTGCCCCGACAGCATAGTCACTAGCATCACACATAATTTCAAACGGTTGCGTCCAGTCTGGTGGCTGTACTATGGGGGCTGTCACTAGTTTTTCCTTCAGAACCTTGAATGCTTCAGTACATTCTTCATTAAAGTCAAAGGGTCGGTTCTGCTCTAAGAGATGACATAGGGGCTTCGTGATTTTTGAGAAATTTGCAATAAATCTCCTATAAAAACCAGCATGCCCTAAAAAACTCCTAATGCCCTTGACTGTGGTTGGCGGCGGCAGCTTCTCTATGACTTCAATCTTTGCCCTGTCGACTTCTATCCCACGACAGCTAATCTTATGGCCTAAAACTATCCCTTCATCTACCATAAAATGGCATTTTTCCCAATTAAGAACAAGATTAGCTTTTTCACATCTTTCAAGTACCTTTTGAAGGTTGCCGAGGCAGCTTTCAAAATCGTCTCCAAAGACAGAAAAATCATCCATGAAGATCTCAAGGAAGTCCTCAACCATGTCGGAGAATATAGCCATCATGCACCTTTGGAAGGTGGCAGGTGCGTTACAGAGTCCAAACGGCATCCTCCTAAATGCGTATGTTCCGTAGGGGCAGGTGAAAGTTGTTTTCTCTTGATCCTCTGGTGCAATAGCGATTTGGTTATAACCTGAGTAACCATCAAGAAAACAATAGTAAGGTTTACCCACTAATCTATCAAGCATTTGATCAATAAAGGGTAAAGGAAAGTGGTCTTTTCGGGTAGCTTTGTTAAGCTTCCGATAGTCCATACAAACCCTCCAACCGGTCACAGTCCTGGTTGGGATTAACTCATTGTTTTCGTTGGTTATCACGGTCATGCCTCCTTTCTTGGGAACACATTGCACCGGGCTTACCCATTTGCTATCGGAAATGGCGTAAATAATACCAGCATCTAACCATTTAATTATTTCTTTACGCACTACTTCCTTCATTGCAAGGTTTAACCGCCTTTGGGCATCAATAGTCGGCTTATGATCTTCCTCTAGGAGGATTTTGTGCATACAGATTGCCGGACTAATACCCTGAATGTCTGCTATCGTCCATCCTATCACCCTTTTATGCTGCCTCAACATGTCGATCAGCTGTCGTTCCTGTTCCTGCGGCAGCTTAGCAGAGATGATTACGGGCAGTGTTTTATCACAACCAAGATAAGCATATTTGAGCTGCCCTGGCAGGGGCTTAAGTTCTAAGACAGGTGGTTCAACAGTAGATGGCTTTTGGATTAAATGGTTATCCGAAGTGTAATTCAAGGGTTCGAATAACTTACCTGGGCGATGGTCTAACCAGTCTACCTCCTCATGACCTTCAGTATCAGATGTATCGGATTCAGAGGAGTCGCTGTCGTCGGTGCTGTCGTCGTTGCTGTCGTGACAGGCTTGTAAATGGTTGTCGCAGCAGTGACCAAATTTTATATCCCGACAGCCCGACCTGATGCAGGGTTGATCAAAGGTCACCTCAATGATGGCCTTGCATTCTTCATCCACATCAGCATGTTTCATTGCTTGGAGAACGTTCAACTTAATTTCTTGATCGTTTACGCGCATGGTGAGTTCTCCTTTTTCCACATCAATCAGTGATCTTCCCGTGGCTAAGAAGGGTCGCCCTAGGATGACTGGTGCGTTCTCATCTACCTCACAATCTAGAATAAGAAAGTCAGCGGGAAAAATAAGTTTATCCACTCTTACCAAGATGTCTTCAATTTTTACCTCGGGGTGAACGTAAGAGCGGTCGGCTAGCTGTAGGGTAACTGTCGTGGGCCGCGCCTTGCCAATACCTAATTTCTGAAAAACAGATTTGGGCATTAGATTAACACTAGCACCAAGATCACATAATGCCTTACCCACAAATCTGTCGCCGATTACGCAAGGTATGAGGAAGCTCCCCGGATCCTTCTTTTTCTGGGGTGGTTGCCGATGAAGAATACTCATGCAACCTTCTTGCATCCTTACCGTTTCAAATTCCCCAAGTTTAGATTTTTTAGACATGACATCCTTGAGAAATTTAGCATAACCGGGCATTTCCCTAACAGCATCTAACAACGGAATGTTAATATGAACCTGTTTAAAAATATCATAATTTTTTTTAAGTTGAGATTCATGCTTAGCTTGCTGTATTCGTTGCGGAAAAGGTGGTGGAGGACGGTAATCGGCAATGCGTCCTTCCCACTGCATGCGAATCTGAGGACGATACTCATCTTTTTTCTCCTCTGTCGCTTCTGCTGTCGTGACAGGCTCATCGGCAGCAGTCTGTTTATTACCTGTCGGGGCAGCATCCTCGGCAGGCTTATCCAAGGCAGGTTCCTTTTCTGTTTCAGCTTCTTTTTCCGGCCCTGGTAACTTTTTCCCACTCCTAGTAGTAATCGCCTTACATTGCTCGTGTGGGGGCGGTCTAGCATTTTCAGTATTGCTAGGGAAACCTCCATTCTGCCTCGGCTTAATATGCTGCGACACCTGACCCATTTGTGTCTCTAGAGATTTCAAGGTGGCCTCATGGTTTGTCATTCTCATCTTGGTTTCATCCATAAAGTCTTCCGTTTTCTTGACAAACTTATTGATGTTCTCCATATACGTACCAGTCTGAGACATAAAGGTGGCCAGAGTCTGCTCCAATATACTACTCGTGGCAGGTGGTGGCTGCTGTTGTTGCTGAGGCGGCAGGTTCTGCGGCTGCGGCTGCTGTCGCGTCAACAATCTAGGACCCCCCTGATTCTGATTATATGCTTGCGGATTTAGGGCATTGTTAGGGTTACTCCAGGAAAATTTGGGATCTTTCCTCCAATTAGGGTTGTAATTGTTGGAATTGTAGTTTGGCTTGTAATTTCCAACATATTTTCCTTCTTCTATATTTATAGGGCACTCATCCCTACTATGATTTCCCTCACATGTAGCACAAACTTCCTCGACTGCAAACCCTCGTACTTCCTCTTCACTCAATAAATGTTTCATGGCTTTAGTGAGGAATGCTACCTGCGATTTCATAGTGCTGTCGGCCTCATAATCCTTGACAGCAAGTACCCGTTTACCTCCTCTTCTAGTGGTTGGAAACTGCTCCTCATTCTTAGCCAGATGTTTCAAAACTTGCAGGGCCTCGTCCGGATCTTTATCCAATAATAGTCCATTCGCTGCAGAATCAATTCGAATGCGAGTTTGTAAGTTAGCAGCATTATAAAACTTAGTTACCTGATTCCAGACGGGGAATCCATGCATTGGGCAGTTTCGTAGAAGAGTTGTGAATCTGTCCCAGGCCTCGTGCATTGGCTCGTCATCTTCCTGTTGAAAAGTAGCAATTTCATTACGTAATCGCTCAGCTAAATGTGAAGGATTAAAACGAGACAAAAATTCACGAGTTAAATCTGCCCAAGTCATAATAGAACCCGGTGTAAGTTTATTCCACCAAGTTTTAGCTCTATCCCTCAATGAATGGGGGAATAACCGAAGCCTCAGTATCTCCGGACTAACTCCTGGTAGTCTAAACGAACCACAGATCTCCTGGAACGTTTTGAGATGCTCCCTAGCATCTTCTGTCGCAGAACCACCAAACTGCCCGGCATTGTTGATCATACTAAACATGACAGGTTTAAGCTCGAAGTTGTCAACATCAATATCCGGCAGCGTGGTCTCCAGCTCTACATGATCGTTCAGCATGTAGTCACGACATGACCGTCGTCCACCTGCCGCGGGCGGGTCACCGACAGGCGGGATTTCTTCACCGACAGGCTGATTACGGGCCATCTGCTCTAGCTGTTCTTCAAGGTATTCGTTTCGGTCTAAAAGGTGGCGAATCTGTTTCTTGAGATTAAAGGAATGTTCAATCTCCGGATCTAATTTATACTCAGGATCTTCACCTCTTTTCGATCTGCGCATAAACAGGAAAACCTTGTGAAAAGCAAGAGTTTAAAACACAAAAGAAAAATTAAAGAAAAGTAAAAATAAAAACAAAAACAAAAACGAAAATAAAAACAAAAAGTGCAAGGAAAGAAAGGTGTAGTTATGTTGCCAATCCCCGGCAACGGCGCCAAAAACTTGTTGCGTGTAAAATAGTCTATCGCAATTGTAGTGCAAGTATACACGACGCAAGTAGTAAAGTGATACAAAGTATCGGATATCGTCTCCACAGGGATTGGGCTAATAGCTTCACCTAAATTCACTGCACGAAAGTAAAGGAAATAATTAAGAGTTGTCACGAATAATAATGTAAAAACGCAAATAAAAGGAATTGAGATATCAAGATAGAGAGATTGGGCTGGTATTGAGTTGCTCGGTAGTGCAGGTATTGAATTGCTTAGGATCTTCAGTTCTGTCGTCGCACCCGTCGCCGACAGCACCTGTCGCGGCGTCTGTCCGTTAGCTGTCGCGGCAGCGAACACTAACTCCGTACTTCAAGCTTGGCAAGAATCCCTGATCTGCCTTGCCCTATCCCTAGGCACAAGTCTGTCGATGATCACGTCTTTGATGATACCTCCCGGCGTGAATCGAAGGATGAACACCGATGTGTATGAATTCTTCCTTAGCCACTTAACCTCGCCTTATCCCTAAGCACGAGATGGTTCAACTATAAACTAGAGAACGCGCTTTTACCTCTTCCGTATACTTAACTCTCCCGATGCTAAGTAAATAGATAACCTCACAATGCTCTCCCGATGCTCTTGCAAGATATTAAAACCAAGATAAAAGAACTTGAAGTTTATTTTATTGAACTTGAAAAATCCTAAAACAAAGCAACCTTTGCAACTACTTTACAAAACAACCCGTAGCCCTAGGGGGAATTTAGAACATATCGGTGACAGGTAAACGGCAGGGTTTTGGTTTTGGTTCTGGGGTAGTCGGCTATGCCCTAGGTTTAATCTATGCCCTTTATATAAGCTTTGGGCTCAAGTTATTTAAGGTAACAAGGATTACAACTTTAATTAAAAGTAAGATTCTAATAAAGACTAAATCTCTAAAGTCTCCTACTTTCCAGCCGCATCCTTTCTTTTAGGGATTTCCTCTCCTTTGAGCTTTGGCTTGACATATCTCTTGATCCGGGGCTTGGAAAAATATTCGGCTTCCACACGACAGACGAGCAGATTTTTCTCTATCTATCGAGGTCCACTTCACTTTTTCCTCTTCATGAATCTGCTGTCACGACAGGTCCATGACAGGTTCGTCTTCTTCAGCTGCTTGTCCAGTTCAGCTCTCCTGCTTATCTGCCCTGCGTCTGCCTTCGACATCTACTATGACAGATACCTGCAAAAATAACCATCTTTCAGTAGAATCCGTGCCTTTTATATAATTGTGATGTTTTATTGAAAACTAACCTAAATGCAATGCAATGATGCTTGAATGCAGCAGAAATATGGGTTTAAAAAGGTGTAAATGATAGAACTTTTACACACTCAACATGGCTCACTTGTTTATCTATGTTTTGAGAATGGGTCTTAGTACGGTTCTGGAACTTTTCCTGGGATATTGCCAATCGCTTAACAATGGATTCCAAATTTGACTTCTGTTGTTGATAAGGTTGTTTCTGCTGGTATGACTGATTTTACCTTTGGTTCTATGCAAAGCTGAAGTTTGGATGATCTTTCCATTCAGGGTTATATGAGTTGGCATTTGGGGTTATATTGCCTTTGTTGAGGTCTTGGGAAATTCCCCACGACATTCACTTGTGCAACGTCCTCTTCTTGCACCATCGGACAACAGTCTGTTGGATGTTATTGGCTTGTACATATTCCGCAAAGCCTAGCTGCAATTTTACCTGTAACAAGAGAATCTTTATTAGCATTAACATAATAACAGCCTATATTAGTAGTACTAAACTTAGAAAATGGTGACTCTTTATTGATACAACCCTGTAACTTGTATAAACCATCATGTTCATAACCAGGCAGAAACAATTCTTTGGTTTGAAGGTCCCTTACATTGCAAAACTTTGGATAGAACTCAAGAGAAACCTAATTATTCTGTGTAAGCTTAGAAACAGACATTAGACTTTTGGTAATCCATGGTACATATAACAAATTATTGAAGTGCAAATTTTTAGAATGAGTAAGAAAATCAGACTGACCAACACACTTAATTTGCACGTTATTATCATTACCAACTTTAACTTTACCTGAAGAAGAATGTGCACCAGTTTGAATGTTGGCCAGCTCATTTGTAGGATGATGAGTAGCACCAGAATCTGGGTACCAAGCATTATCATCCACAATCTTAGTTGTTGCAAGAAGGGCTTGTGGAGTAACAACAAGTTGATGAACTGAAGGTTGATGAGCAACAAAGGAAGGAGCATGGGAGACATTAGGAGTTGTAGTATAATGAGGAACAAGTTGAACATAAGAGGGCTGAGGAATGCTAGACACTTGAGGTACTGAGAAAGTTTGCATAGCTTGAACTGGATTTATAATTCTGCTTCTTATTTGAGGAACAACTCTAGAGAAAGGTTGAAGTACTGTGGAAAAGACATGTGGCACACCATAAAAGGTTTGTGATATTGTCATAGTAGGTGGACTATAATAAACCATGTTGTATAAATGAGCAGCTTCACTATTTTGAGGAGTGTAAGAACAACTCTTGGCCTAAGTTGAGCTTGCTCCTCTATTTCTAGGGAATTGATTTGGTCTAGATGACTCATTCTTGAAGATGTTGTCATGTCGAAAATAACATCTATCAACAAGGTGTCCTAACCTGCCACAGATCTAACACTGATATCTAGAGGAATAGGAGCGCCCTCTACCCCTTCCTCTATAAGGAGTATTACCAGAAGTAACATTATAAGAATTGGATGTAAAATCATTTCAACTACTCTGATACTCAGGAGACATATCAGTGTTAGTATTTACTGAATCTGTATGATGTGTAGAGACATTAGCGCAACCAACAACTTAATAAAAGGTATTGTTTTGCCTAGCATCAACATCAAGGAGTATAGTTTTAACATTTCTAAGGCTAGAAGGTGTTGAACTAACAGTGATCACTGTTATAACAGGATCATATTCTGGAGGAAGACCATTTAGAATAGCAGTAACATGTTCATGTTCTGAAATTATCTCACCACAGCTAGCAAGACTATCACAGTAAGACTTAATCTTCATAAGAAAATCCTTCATACTCAATTCTCCTTTCTTTTATGAGTGAAGAGCTCTTCTATATGACATTAATCTGGATGTAGTTTTACCATTGTATAACCAATACATAGTGTTCAAGATTTCTGCAGATGTATTGTAACCTATGAGATTAGGAAGCATATCTTCACTAACAGTGAACAACAACCAGGAAGCTAATGCACTATCATGTTCTTCATAAGCTTCAAACTCAGTATTTAAGCTAACTATTCCATCTCTTCTTATATATTGTTCAGGCTAGGTAACCTTATCATCTATAAACTTTTGTAAACGATGTGTTTTGATAGTAAGAAGGACTTGTTGATGCCATAGGAGATAGTTATGGTCATCAAGAGTAATATTGATTTCCTTAGTAGAGAATAGACGATTAGATCCAATAGTAGATTCAAATTGTTGCCTAGTGCTATTACTACTCTAAGTAACAGTAGTGTTTAAATCACCAGTTCCACAATCGTTAACCATGAAGGACTGTAACACATCGGGTTTAGGGGTCGGATGTTACTCGGGTAAATCGGGTTCGAGTTGTGGGTTTGTTTTAAAATTAAACTAAGCTTTGGTTTAAATTAAAAGGGTTTGATTTCATTAAGGGCATGTTGGTAATTTTGAAAATAAGAAAAGATGAGTAGAAGGGGATTTTAGAGACTTTTCTCTTCTTCTTCCTCACTTCAAAAATTTAACGTCAAAAACCTCCCTTCACCCCTAAACACTATTCCATCAAACTTCCTCATCTTTTCAAGAGCTCTCCTAAAGGTAATCACATATTTGACTTCTCCTCTTTATTCCAAGCATTTTCATGGTTCTAATTTCTCTTAAATCTCATTGTTCAAGTTTTTAAGTTTTCAAGTTTTAAGGGAAAAAGGGAGAGACTTCAAGGGTTTTTGATTAGCTCTTGATTTGATGAGTTTATCTATGTTTCAATCTAGTCCTTTGATGTAATATATCTTAAATTGGAGAGGTTTTAACAAGAATCCCGAAATGAGTTTTTCATGGGTGTTTTAAAGAGTCAAAACTTGTGTTTTTGGTGTGATTTTGTGAAAGGAAGTTGGGATGGAGTTATAGCGATATTATAAGGTTGTTTTGAAGGTGTTTTGAGTTTTGGAATCATTGGTTTTCTTCTTGGTTATTGGGGAGTACGAAAATGGAAATTGTTGGTGTTGGCTTTGGTTGAATTTGTGAGAATTTGGCTTGTAGTTGTAGTTTGGGGTTGTGGCAGTGTTTTGTAATGTTTTGGTTGAGCTTTGTGATGTTTTTGATTGGTTAGAATCAAGGGAAACCGTTGGAGAGGCTTTGGGCACAAATCCGGGGAATTTGGAGACTTGAGATCGGTGTTCGGCTTCCGTTTGCGTTGCATCGGTGAGTGGAAATGTTTTAAACTTGTTTATTTTCGAAATTGGATTATTGGGGGTTTGGGTGGAGCCTCGTGGGCTAACCTAAACCCAAGTGTAAGTTTACTAATCTTACCTTGATGGTTATGTGATGATGTGCGATTAATTGTTGTGATATCATATGCATTGTGGATTGCTTTTACATCCGTTATTGTTGTGTAGTCGTTGTTGGTGTCGAGCCTCACGTGTTGGTTGTGTAACTACGGTGATGAGTGGTCCCACTGGTAGCGACTAGTAGTAGAGTAAGGTGATGTGTGGTCCCATCGGAAAACTACTAGTCGAATGGTGATGTGTGGTCCCACCGTGTGTTTTGGTTGTGCATGTGCAAACCATGTAGTTGTGTTGTTGTGATACCTTTCGTGCATTCAACGGTTTATTTATCATTTAAGAAATGTGTTTTGAAAACTGCATGATTGATGAGTTTTTAGAGCATCGTTCACTAAGGTATCAAGCTTACGCTCTCTTTTTTCCAACATGAAGATCACTAGTTTTTTCGGAAGGCAAGTGGGCAAGGGAGGAGCTTTACGGAGTTCTCAAGTAGCTCATGTATGTTTTAAGTCTTTGTAATTATGCCTAGACGATGGGGGTACTAGACTTGTATTGAGTTGGTGCCAAACTCCTTAGTTTGGTTTGTTGGTGTTTAAGCATGCTTGATTTGAGGATACTATGTGTTCTTTTGTATGAGCGTTACTAGACTCATATGTGCATGTTTTTGAGGTTGTCTAAATGCTTTGTGTTTGAATGCTTATAGCCATGTTCCATGGATGCTTATATGTTTGTTTAAAGGCATGTAAAATCTTGTTATGAAAGGTCTATGTGTGTGTTTATTGTCTTTGACTGAAATGGTGAAGTCATGTATGTTTTTATGCAAGTATTCTACCTAAATGCCTATCTTGAGATGAATGCCATGTTTGTTCGGTTAAGTAGCCTCGCACGCTTAATCTTGGTTGCTAAATGGTGTATGAGTGTTGGTATGTCACTAGTCGAGTCGTAAAATGCATCTAGAGTTGAGTCTTGGTCAGTTTTGCAGCTAAATTGAGTCTTGGAGTGTAGGGCGTATCGGTACGCCCAAGGGCCGTATCGATACGATCCTAAACTTGGGGCTCAGTTTAAGCCTAGCATACCAGTACACAAGGGTGTATCGATACGCCAAAAGCTCTCTAGAAATCTGAGATATTGATGAGATTTTGGCGTATCAGTACGGGTCTTGGGTGTATCGGTACGATCCTTTATCGTTGACTATGAGAAGTTGACCATTGAGGGCGTATCGGTACGGTCAACCAGTGTATCGATACGGTCTCCCTAGGTTGACTGGGGGTTGTTGACCAAGTCAAGGCGTATCGATACGGTCTCCTAGCGTATCGATACAGCCTGTTGTAAAGGCTAAAATGGGTTGTTGAATTGCTTGTTTTGATTTCTTCACGTCGCTTCGTTGTGTTTCCGCTGTCGTGTCTCACATAGGATGTATGAATGCTTTTAGACAAGATAAAGTTTAAAAGAAATTTTATAGGATTGCTAACCGAATGGAAGCCTTTATGGGTTTCACTTCGGTTTTCCCCGTGTAACCTACTCAGACCGGTCAGTCGTCCAGACCGGGATGAGGGGGTTGCATTTGGTGGTATCAGAGCTTGAGGTTTCCGAGACTTTGGGTATAAAGTGAGGTAAGTTGATGTGTTATGTTGTTGTTATGTCTCGGTGAGTGTTTTACCATGTATGCTTGATGTTTGCTTGCTATTACAGTGTTTCAAAGCATGTTTTAATGGCCTTTTGTGTGGTTAAGGGTTAGTCAAATGTCCCCATTGTTAGGTGTTGTCAAAAAATGGTTTTGGTTTAACGACCTCGAGAACCTAAGTTATTGCCATTTTGCTAACCTAACGTTTTTCGTGTATGTTGTGCGTTTGCTGTTTTAGATTCTATCTTGATATGGTGAGATCGAGGGGGTGACCTAGGGCGGGTGACCAGGCACCCAAGGGTGGGCCTCTTGTTCCTCCTGGTCCCGGTGGTAATGGAGTAGGTGGTGAAGGTAACGTGCCTCAGGCTGGTGCGCAAGTCGGAGGTGATGGTAATGGGCCTCAGGCCGGTGCTAATGTTTGAGGTGTTGGGGCTCAAGCAGGTCAGGGTCCAGCGGGCGCTGACATGGCCCATTTGATTCAGACCATAGCCGGAGCTTTTCAGACAGCTTTTGCCGGTGTACAAGCTGCAGCACCACCTCAGGGTGCAGGGATAGGATTACCCCTAGAGAGGCTTCGTAGTTTGGGCGGAGTTGAGTTCCATGGGTTGACTCCCGAGGGTTCGGAGGCGTGGCTTGAGAGTACTACACGCATCTTGGGTCAGATGGAGTGCTCGGACGCCCGTAAGTTGGGTTGTATTATTTCCTTGCTTTAGGGGGACACATATACTTGGTTGACCATTGTTACTTGGGGAATGGTCGAAGCGGATATCACAT
Source organism: Hibiscus tridactylites (assembly GCA_958450335.1). NCBI lineage: Eukaryota > Viridiplantae > Streptophyta > Magnoliopsida > Malvales > Malvaceae > Hibiscus > Hibiscus tridactylites. The sequence continues at coordinate 58,983,841 of OY288278.1, read as the reverse complement.
GGGAGTTCTTCAGAAATGCCTTCAAGAGGAAGTATCTCGAAGTTCGATACTTGGATGAGAAGAAGAGGGAGTTTATGGCTTTGGTTCAGGGCAACAAGACCGTGTCTGAGTACGAGGTTCAGTTTGTGAGATTGAGCCAGTATGCACCTGAGTTGGTTCCTAGTGAGAGGGAGCGGTGTGAGCACTTCCGGTATGGGTTGACTAGAGATGTGAAGACCTACATGCTTGCCTCTGACTACATTGAGTTTGATGTTTTGGTCTCTAGGGCCAAGGATATGGAGCAGAACTTGGGCTCCAGTGTAAGTGCTAGTTGTTCCGATTTCGGGAAGAGGCACGCAAATTGGGATAGAGATCATGCCAAGAGGCATAGGGATAGGAGGTATCAGCCTGATTCGAGGCATAGGGTGGTAACTATTGATGGCGCCATCAAGGCCAATGAGCTATTGTACACACTTCGGAGTGCACTAGATGCGGGAGACGCCACCAGGGCGAGTGTATGGGTACCTTTAGGCTATGTTGGAACTGCGGTTCCCGAGATCACATGAGGCGCAACTGTCCACACCCGGCTAGGGGCGGACCGGCCCCAGCTAGGGGTTTAGAGCATCAGAGAAGCCGTGGGCACGGTCGTGGAAACTTTCAGCCGAGGAACGAGGGTAAGAGGAACTTAGCTCATGTAGTAGCAGTTCAACCCGAGGGAGGAGGACCGGCTAGGGTGTATGCTCAGCGAGAGGCTGGGAATGACACTGATGTCATTACAAGTAATTTCTCGTTACAGTCATTGAATTTGCTTTCTTTAATAGATTCGGGGTCGACACATTCTTATATTTTGGGTGAGAACACAAGGTCATTAGGGTTACCATGTGAATGGTTAGAATTAGGCATAAATGTTACTAGTTCTTTTGGTGATACAGTGGTAGTTAGGAAAATGTATAGGAGGTGTCCCTTGATGGTTCAAGGCCACGTGTTTTCGGTTGATATGATGGAACTACCGTTCTATGGCTTTGACGTGATATTGGGCATGGATTGGCTCGTAGAGCATAAAGCTAGGGTTGACTTTGAGACCAAGAGAGTCTCCTTGAAGCTTACTGATGACTTCGAGGTTGTTGTAGTTGGTGAGAACGTTAGGTTTTTGTCCAATGTTGTTTATGCTTTGGAAGCTTAGAAGTTGTTGAATTCGGGTTGTCAGGCTTATTTGGCTTATGTGATGAATCCGAATATGAGTGAGGTTAGACCGCAAGACATCAGGACAGTTTTTGACTTTCCGAGTGTTTTTCCAGAAGAGTTTTCAGGTTTACCTCCATATAGAGCAGTTGAGTTTGCTATTGAGTCGTATTCTGATTCTGTACAAGTGTCTACTGCTCCGTATAAAACGGCACCGAAAGAGTTGAAAGAGTTGAAGACACAGCTTCAGGAGTTGTCCGATAGATGTTTCATTAGACCTAGTATTTCTCCGTGGGGTGCTCCGGTCTTGTTTGTAAAAAAGATAGACGGTAGCATAAGGATGTGTATAGATTATAAGCAGTTGAACAAAGTGACAGTGAAGAAAAAGTACCCTTTGCCTAGGATAGATGACTTGCTTGACCAGTTGAGAGGTGCTTCCGTGTTTTCGAAGATTGACTTGAGGTCCGATACTATCAGCTGAAGGTGAAAGATGTGGACATACCGAAGACATCCTTCCGTACACGTTATGGGCACTATGAGTTCTTGGTGATGCCTTTCGGGTTGACTAACGCTCCAGCAGCTTTCATGGATATGATGAAGCGTGTGTTTCACGAGTTTTTGGACATGTTTGTGGTAGTGTTCATAGATGACATCTTAGTGTACTCTAGGACCGAAGAAGAGCATGATGAGCATTCTTGGTTAGTGCTCCAGACGTTGCTTGAGAATCAGTTGTATGCTAAGCTAAGCAAATGTGAGTTTTGGATCAGGGAGGTTGTAACGCCCCGGTTTTGGGCTCAGAAGTTTTGGGCGTTGACCGGTTCGGTCAAAGTGCTGATCGAATATATAAAGGAGAAATTAGGAAAGCCTAGTTCGGGTTGCATTAAAAATATGGAAAAATGTTCTAAAATCATCTTTTAATATGTAAAAGTGAACTGTGAAATCAATTTTGGAAAATGAGGTTCGGAAGGTTGACATTTTGGCTAGTGACCAAAATGTAATTTTTGAAAGTTGCGTGACTGTTTTATAAAGGATTGAAACTTTGAATCTTTAAGGAGCTATTATTCCAAAAGGAGTTTCTCCAGATTTTTCTAAGATATTTTAAGGCTTTATTCTGATTTTAAAACATAAAGAAAGAGGAGGGAAAGCCATTTTGACTATTTTATAACTAACTTTCCATTTTCTTCCAATTTTCCTTTTCTCTCATTTTCTCTCGACCCAAACACTTTCTCTCCAGAGATTCACATCTGATTTTGTCACTCAAATCTTCCTTTTCAATTCTCTTTGGATTCCTAATCATCTCTACAACAAAACCTCACCATTTGCAAGTTGTTTCATCAAGCTTTTTGGTTCTAAAAAGGAGAAATTCAAGTTTGGAGGTAAGAACGTCCTTCTCCTCTAAACTATCAGTTCTTTACTGAAATTCCTAAGTTCTCAATCCTTGATTTGTGATTTGTTAAAGGCTTTTCAATTGAAATCTTGATTTTAGCTTAAAATGCAAGATTTGCTTGATTTTGGTGGAATTTTCGTGTGATCTGTTTAGGCAGTGTTTTGAAGTGTCAAATTGATGTTAAATGAATGCTAAATTGATTAGAAGTTGAGGTTTAATTAATGCAATCCCAGATAGGTTGAATTTCCTAAGTTTTGCTTGAGTTTTTTTGTTGTTTTTGGAGTGTTTTTGATGATCTGTTATACCTGGAGGTATAAGGACGTGTTTGTGATCATTTTGGATGTTAATTGATGTTTAAAAATGGTTAGAAGTGATGGATCTTGGCTGGGTTAAGTTTTGGAAGTGTTTGGAGGTGATTTCGGTTGTGTTTGGTAGCCGAATTGTTGGATTTGTGATGAGCAGCGAGTTGTGTTGAGTTGCTGGTGTTTCTAATGCATAAAGATGCATTAATGCTCTGTTTTTGTGTGCTTGAAACAGGGGAGATTGATCCGTGAGCTTTGGAGGTGTTGCGGAAGGTTTCGGATGCTTGGAAGGCTTGTTGGTTTGCCTTGTTTTGTGTATCGGTGAGTGAAGTTGGGTTTTCAGCTTTTAAACCAAAGTTTGAAGGTTTTGGGAGCTTAGTATAAGTCTAAACAACTTTGCTAAGCTCAAGAGTAAGTAAATGGATTTGTTTCTTGGTTTGTGTTATGAAATGGCTTTTAAAGCAATTGTGGTTGATGATTGAAATGCATGTGTTTTGCATGATTTAAGTTCTGTTTTGAAAGCATATTTTGGCATGGTCTAATGCTGGTTTTGAAAGCCATATGTGAAGGATGCTCAAGGTAAGAGATCCTTGGTTTTATACATTGTAAATGTGGTTTTGATGCATGGTGTTGCATGATGTTTTATGGCTTTGTGTAATGCTTTAAAACAGTGGATTGATGAGGGTAAATGATGGTTTTTGCATTATGATTATGCATGTGAATCATTGGACTAATATGGTAAGGTGGTTATATTGGCAAGTGATGTAAGTGGTTCTTGGTTTCTTTGATCGGATATAGTTAGCCGGCTATAGGATTGGGTGCACCGTGAATAAAGTCGCCTTGGAGGTGGAGTGGTTAAGTGTGAACCGGTAAACTCCCTTCAAGTATCCTAACGAGATGGTTAAGGTCATAATGGAGGTGGAATGCCCATTCGAGGACCTTGGTTAAGCAAAGGTTATATGGTGGTTAAAAGTCCATATATGGGAACCTTGTGCTTGTTAAGATCACAATGGAGGTGTAAAGTCCATGTGTGGATCTTGTGTAGGGTGTCCCGGATCTCGTTAGTGATGTTATACAACTACCAATCGGTGATGCAAAGGTTGTATGGTGTTTAAAAGTCCATACATGGGAACCTTGTGCATGTCAAGGTTGTATGGTGTTTAAAAGTCCATACATGGGAACCTTGGGAAAAGATGAGGTTGTATGGTGTTTAAAAGTCAATACATGGGAACCTCGGGAAAAGCTAAGGTTGTATGGTGTTTAAAGGTTCATACATGGGAACCTTAGGATGGTAAGGTCAAATGGTGTTTAAAAGTCCATTTGGAGACCTTGGATTGGTAGTGTGTATGAAGCGTGGGGGACAACGCTTGTGATCCGCGTATCCGATCGGGTGTTGAGTTGAAAAGTGGATGTGGTTGATCACTTGGAAGCCAATATAATGTTCTTGATAATAAAGAAGCATGAGATGCTTGAAAAGATGCATGGTTGCATGAAAAGTGTATAATGCTTGAAAAGATGCATGGTTGCATGAAAAGTGGTTAATGCTTGTGAATGCATGGTTGCTTGTTAAGTTGAACAAGTGTTGATTATCATTTGGTAAATGATGCATGTGTGCATAAAACCTCTTTAATGCATTGGAGTCTTGTTAAGACTTGTTTTAAAAGGCATGTGATGATGATGTTGTGGTTCATAAGTTGCCTTTGGTTAATGCATGTGTTGGATTGATTGAGTAAATGGTTTTAAAGGGTTTCTTGCTTGAATGGTTTTAAAGTATAAGAAAGGTACGTTGTGAAATGGAAGTGTTTTCCAAGGTTTTGAATTTAGCTTTGCATATGGTGTTTATGCATGGAATGGTTAAATGGATGATTTGCAAGTTGTGCTTTGAAAAGGTTTTCTTAGCTTGCTAAGCTAAGGGTTGGTTTTCATGTATGTGCAATGCATGGTTTTAAGCATGATGTTGAAAAAGGGTTTTCAAACTTTGCTTGGTTATCAAATCGGGTTTGTTTTAAAAGTGATTTTATGACCCGCTGCATTGATGGTGTTTTGGTTTTGAGCATTCCTCACTAAGCATTATGTGCTTACGCTCCTTTTTGTCCATCAATGCAGATTCTTGAAGTTTGGACAGCGAGAAGCAAGGGATTCAAGGAGGACTCCATTTGAGATGTATGTCTCGGTGAATAGCTATAGTTAATAAAGGCAATGGGGGGTAGAATCTCTTGGGTTGATGTTTATGTGTTCGTATATGTTCGGACAAGAAGGGTTTTATGTTGTTGATGTTGTTGGAACATGTATTTGGCATTTATGAGATTGATTTGGAAGTTTATGCTTGAATGGTTGCTTGTGTAGGAAGCATGCCTATAGATTTGGGGCTTTTCGTATATGTTGATATTTTGTTGAATTGTTGATGCAAGTATGTCTCATATATGTTGAATTGCATGTTGGTAAAGTTTGGTGGCGTTTGGAGCATGTTTGAATGTCTAATTGCATGTTTAAGTATGCATTTTGGGGCAATCTGTGCAGGGTGTTTCGGAACAATGCCTGCCGTTTCGGAACGGGTGCCTTAAACAAGCCCAGGCGTCCGAAATGGGAAAGACTGTTCCGAAACGGTTTGGCTACTGCCAGCCCACGTTTCTGTACGCGTTGCGGAACGGCCCGTGTTTCGAAACGGCCTCTGCCTGTTTCGGAACGGGTGACCGTTGGGGGCTGACATTGGCAGTTAAATGTTTTGAAATGTTTGCATTTTGGTCCTGAATCTCGTTTGTGCAATTGTATGAGCTTGGGATGTCCGTTTGAGCTGAAATTTGGCAAAGAAGCATGAAACATGAATAATTTTAAGTTGGTAACTTAAAATCTGGTTAAGTCCTTAAAGTTTTCAGAAATTACAATTTGGTCCCTAAAGTTGTAATTTGTTCAATTGGGTCCCTGTTGGATCTCTGATGTTTATGATCTTTGAGTATGCTGCTTGTATGATCATATCTAAGGTTAACGTGCATCTAGACAAGATTAAAAAGAAAAAAAGGGTCGTTAATCAAGGTTGACTTTCGGGTTGACTTTGGTTTTCCCCGTGTGACCTTCTTAATTCGGTCAACCGTCTGGGCCGGGTTAAGGGGGTTACAGAGGTAGTCTTCCTAGGTCACGTGATCTCGGCTAATGGGATTAGCGTGGATCCCAAGAAGATAGAAGCTATAGTGAATTGGAAACAACCGAAGTCAGTGACAGAAATCCGTAGTTTTCTAGGCTTGGCGGGGTATTATAGAAGATTTGTCGAGGGATTTTCTAGGATAGCGGCTCCTTTGACTAAGTCGCTTCAGAAGAATGTCCCCTATCAGTGGTCAGATGCAAGGCAAGAAGCGTTTGAGAAGTTTAAGAAAGCTTTGAACGAAGCTCCTATGTTGATTTAGCCTGAACCGGGAAGAGAATTTGTGGTTTATAGTGATGCATCATACGTAGGTTTAGGTTGTGTGCTTATGCAAGAAGGTACGGTGGCAGCTTACACTTCGAGGCAGTTGAAAGTTCACAAGAAGAACTATCCCACCCACGACATAGAGTTAGCCGCAGTAGTGTTTGAATTGAAGATTTGGAGACACCACCTTTAAGGTGAGAAATGCACCGTATATACCGACCACAAGAGCTTGAAGTACTTGATGTCTCAGAGGGAGTTAAACCTTAGACAGCGTAGGTGGTTAGAGCTTCTTAAGGACTATGACCTTACGATAGAGTACCATCCGGGCAAGGCAAACGTAGTGGCCGATGCTCTGAGTAGAAAAATGGCAGTTGAGTTGCGAGCTATGTTTGCGAGATTGAGTGTGTCCAAGGATGGTATGTTGATAGCCGAGCTTCAGGTTAAGCCTTCTTTAGCTCAGTTGATTCGAGAGAAGAAGTTGTGAGACGAGTCTTTGGCACCTCACGTGCAAGATATAGCCGAAGATAGGCCTACCGATTATTGTTTGGTGAGAATGGGATCCTATGTTACAAGGATAGGATAGTGGTTCCGGAAGATGCCGAGTTGAGATGTACGATCTTGAACGAAGCTCATAATAGTCCTTTTGCGATGCATCCGGGTAGTACGAAGATGTATCGTGGGTTAAAGGAAGAGTATTATTGGGTTGGGTTGAAGAAGGATGTGGCCGAGTTTGTGAGTAAGTGTATGGTTTGTCAGCGAGTCAAGGCCGAGCATCAGTTTCCTTCAGGGTTGTTACAGCCGTTGAAGATTCTGGAATGGACGTGGGAACGTATCACCATAGACTTTGTGTCAGGTTTACCGTTGACTCCTTCGAGAAAAAATTCAGTATGGGTGATAGTGGATAGATTTACTAAGTGTGCTCACTTCATACCTGTTCATACCACCTATACCTTAGATAAGTTGGTCGATCTGTACATCAGTGAGATAGTGAGACTACACGGGGTACCGAAATCGATTGTGTCAGACTGAGATCCGAGGTTTTACAGCTAGATTTTGGGAGTGTTTGCATCGTGCCTTGGGTACTTGGGTGAACTACAGTACTTCGTATCATCCGTAGTCAGATGGTCAGTCCGAAAGAGTAATTCAGGTGTTGGAGGACATGTTGAGGTGTTGTATCATCGACTTTCAGGGGTCGTGAGAGAAGCATCTACCGTTAGTAGAGGTTGCATACAACAACAATTATCAGGCTAGTATTCAGATGGCACCGTATGAAGCTCTGTATGGTAGGAAGTGTAGGACTACGATTTATTGGGCCGAAGCCGGACAAAAGCTTGTACCGATGCCCGATTTGCTTAGGGGCACTATCGAGAAGGTAAAGTTGATTTGTGATCGTTTAAAGGCAGCCTCAGATCGACAGAAGTCGTATGCCGATTTGAAGAGAAAAGAGATATAGTATGACATGGGTGAGAAAGTGTTTCTCAAAGTATCACCTTGGAAGAAGGTGATGAGGTTTGGTAGGAAAGGTAAGTTGAGTCCGAGATTCATTGGACTTTATGAGGTAATTGAGAGGATTGGTCCCGTTGCATATAGATTGAGACTCCCGACCGAGCTAGAGAAGATTCATGATGTATTCCACGTGTCGATGCTCCGCAAATATAGATCGGATCCGTCTCACGTAATGCCGGTAGAAGAGATTGAATTGAACCCGGATTTGACATATGATGAGGAACCAGTGGAGATCTTAGCCTCAGACAGCAAGGTGTTGCGTAGTAGATCAATTGAGTTGGTCAAGGTGAGGTGGCAACGTCGAGGGGTGGACGAGGCCACTTAGGAGAGAAAAGAGGATATGGAAAGGCAGTTTCCTTATCTCTTTCAGTCAGGTAATTTCGAGGACAAAATTCCTTAAGTGGGGGAGAGTTGTAATGCCCCGGGTTTAGGGGTCGAATGTTACTCGAGTAAATCAGGTTCGAGTCGTGGGTTCGTTTTAAAATTAAACTAAGCTTTGTTTTAAATTAAAAGGGTTTGATTTCATTAAGGGCATGTTGGTAATTTTGAAAATAAGAAAAGATGAGTAGAATGGGATTTTAGAGACTTTTCTCTTCTTCTTCCTCCCTTCAAAAATTTCACGTCAAAAATCTCCCTTAACCCCTAAACACTATTCCATCAAACTTCCTCATCTTTTCAAAAGCTCTCCTAAAGGTAATCACATATTTGACTTCTCCTCTTTATTCCAAGCATTTTCATGGTTCTAATTTCTCTTAAATCCCATTGTTCAAGTTTTAAAGTTTTCAAGTTTTAAGGGAAAAAGGGAGAGACTTTAACGGTTTTTTATTAGCTCTTGATTTGATGAGTTTATCTATGTTTTAATCTAGTCCTTAGATGTAATATATCTTAAATTGGAGAGGTTTGAACAAGAATCCCAAAATGGGTTTTTCATGGGTGTTTTAAAGAGTCAAAACTTGTGTTTTTGGTGTGATTTTGTGAAAGGAAGTCGGGCTGGGGTTATAGCGATATTAGAAGGTTGTTTTGAAGGTGTTTTGAGTGTTGGAATCATTAGTTTTTCTGGGTTGTTGGGGAGTACGAAAATGTAAATTGTTGGTGTTGGCTTTGGTTGAATTTGTGAGAATTTGGCTTGTAGTTGTAGTTTGGGGTTGTGGTAGTGTTTTGTAATGTTTTGGCTGAGCTTTGTGTTGTTTTTGATTTGTTAGAATCAAGTGAAACCGTTAGAGAGGCTTCAGGCACAAATCCGGGGAATTTGGAGACTTGAGATCTGTGTTCGGCTTCCGTTTGGGTTGCATCGGTGAGTGGAAATGCTTTAAACTTGTTTGTTTTCAAAATGGGATTCTTAAGGGTTTGGGTGGAGCCTCGTGGGCTAACCTAAACCCAAGTGTAAGTTTATAATCTTACCTTAATGGTTATGTGATGATGTGTGATTAATTGTTGTGATATCATATGCATTGTGGATTGCTTTTACATCCGTTATTGATGTGTAGTTGTTGTTGGTGTCGAGCCTCACGTGATGGTTGTGTAACTACGGTGATGAGTGGTCCCACCGGTAGTGACTAGTAGTAGAGTAAGGTGATGTGTGGTCCCATGGAAAACTACTAGTCGAACGGTGATGTGTAGTCCCACCGTGTGTTTTGGTTGTGCATGTGCAAACCATGTAGTTGTGTTGTTGTGATACCTTTCATGCATTCAACGGTTTATTTATCATTTAAGAAACGTGTTTTGAAAACTGCATGATTGATGAGTTTTTAGAGCTTCGCTCACTAAGCTATCAAGCTTACGCTCTCCTTTTTCCAACATGCAGATCGCTAGTGTTTTCGGAAGGCAAGTGGGCAAGGGAGGAGCTTTACGGAGTTCTCAAGTAGCTCATGTATGTTTTAAGTCTTTGTAATAATACCTAGGCGATGGGGGTACTAGACTTGTATGGAGTTGGTGCCAAACTCCTTATTTTGGTTTGTTGGTGTTCAAGCATGCTTGATTTGATGATACTATGTGTTCTTTTGTATGAGCGTTGCTAGACTCATATGTGCATGTTTTTGAGGTTGTCTAAATGCTTTGTGTTTGAAGGCTTATAGCCATGTTCCATGAATGCTTATATGTTTGTTTAAAGGCATGTGAAATCTTGTTATGAAAGGTCTATGTGTGTGTTTATTGCCTTTGAATGAAATGGTGAAGTCATGTATGTTTTTATGCAAGTTTTCTACCTAAATGCCTATCTTGAGATGAATGTCATGTTTGTTCGGTTAAGTAGCCTCGCACGCTTAATCTTGGTTGCTAAATGGTGTATGAGTGTTGGTATGTCACTAGTCGAGTCGTAAAATGCATCTAGAGTTGAGTCTTGGTCGGTTTTGCAGCTAAATTGAGTCTTGCAGTGCAGGGCGTATCGGTACGCCCAAGGGCCGTATCGATACGGTCCTACACTTTGGGGCTCAGTTTAAGCCTAGCGCACCGATACACGGGGGTGTACCGATACGCCAAAAGCTCTCTGGAAATCTGAGATATTTACGAGATTTTGGCGTATCGGTACGGGTCTTGGGTGTATCGGTACGATCCTTTATCGTTGACCATGAGAAGTTGACCATTGAGGGCGTATCGGTACGGTCAACCAATGTACTGATACGGTCTCCCTGGGTTGACTAGGGGTTGTTGACCAAGTCAAGGCGTATCGATACGGTCTCCTAGCGTATCGATACGGCCTGTTGTAAAGGCTAAAATGGGCTGTTGAATTGCTTGTTTTGATTTCTTCGCATCGCTTCGTCGTCTTTCCGTTGTCGTGTCTCACATAGGATGTATGAATGCTTTTAGACAAGATAAAGTTTAAAAGAAATTTTATAGGGTTGCTAACCGAAGGGGAGCCTTTACGGGTTTCACTTCGGTTTTTCCCGTGTAACTTACTCGGACTGGTCAGTCGTCCAGATCGGGACGAAGGGGTTACAAGGACAACACAACAAATTAACAAGACGGCAGGAGACTTGCAACAATTGTAGAGAAAAAAATTGACAAGAAGGTGCAACAAAAAACCAATAATCCAGACAAGAAACAAATCACAGATGCAAAAACAAGAGAACAAAGGAACAAAGCATGAGCCAAACACAACAATTTCAGAGGAATAAAGGAAAGAAGGAAGACAAAGGAAAAGCAATAGAGGCAAGGAAAAACTCAAATAATGTGAATCGGAACAAAAAGGAGACAAAAATAAGTAAGAAATCTTACGAACATCTCGAAAGAATTCCAAAAAGCAAAGTAAGGCAGACGAACAAACACAGAACGACAACGAACCGAAGAACAACGGTGATAGAGCTATCGGCAGCCCGAAAAGAGAGGCTCTGATACCATGTAGAGATCTGGTAATCTTCGATAATGAAGGTAGACATAAATGAAGATAAAGAGAAGTTTCAGAAATAATCGAGAGAAAAGAAGATTGATTTTTATTCAGATGATTAAAAGAAAATACAGACTCATTTTTATATTGGGCTTATTATCAAACCCAATATATATAGGCTACTCATAACAGATTTGTAAAACAGACTCAATAACCATAACAACTTAATAACAGACGGCTCACTGACAGCTAGCTCATGACTATCTTTGACTTTACACTTAACACTTCAATAACACCAACAAGAAAAGAACCCTCTTTATAAATTCAATACCATTAATCCTCCGAAAATTCAATCACCACTCAATTTATGAACATTAACCTGAAGAAAAAAATCTCCCATATCAACACACCTAACAATAAGCCGCTACACTTAAAGAAGAAAAAAAACTTGAATAATACACGTAACAGAACTACAACTCTACAAGAGGTACCACCCAATGCCTCAATGACCATCACCCAGGGATGGAGGTATGTAGCCCCTCCTAGAAAATGAGATGAGTAAATCTTATTGATTAGGATCACAGATGACGTGATGAGCCAAGCCCATCTAATAATTTTTCCTCCTCAAAACTCTCACTCTATTGCTAAAGTAAGAGTCCGAGAGGAACACATGCTCGATTATCCCCTCCTTCTTCCTCCTTCATCCTATTCCGTTTTTGCTTTTTTGAGTTCTTTATCTCTAAGCTTTCTTTCAGCCTCCGAAAACATTTTGTCTTGGAGTTCAAACATGGAGACATGCATTCTTTGTTTGAATTGTCCACAAGCCAGGAGCTAGTCCCTCCCTCCCATGTCTTCAACAGGTTGGGACGTGCAACCCATTGTCAAGAGCTAACCCTTTATTACATAGAGGGTAAACTACTCCATAGACCACTAAACTTTAAGTTTAGTAGATATTATACCATTGAACTAAAAATCGATATTATTTTAGTAGTGATTTTTAGTTTAAGCTTCAATTATTTCACTGAGCCATTAAGATCGGTGACGTGGATGGATCTTAGTGATCCGAGTGTGATGACGTTGAGAGATTTTAACAATGCAATGGTATAATTAAAGCATAAACTAAAGTTTAGTACTAAAATAGTATCAATTTTTAATTTAGTGGTATAATCGATACACGTCTAAAAATTCGATGGTATTTAGTGTAGTTTACACTTATATAATTGAGCTATTAAAATCAATGGCGTGGATGGATCTTGAGGATCCGCGTGCGAAGACGTGGAAATATTTTTACGGTCCAATGATATAATTAAAGAATAAACTAAAGCTTATTTTAAAATAGGGTAAACTACATAAATGGTCACTGAACATTTAAGGCGGATTTATTTTGATCACCTTACTTTTAAAATATTCGATAAGGTCACCAAACTTAATAACTTAACTTTCCAATAATTCATATTTTGGTATGGTCCCTCTCGTTACCTTATGTTAGAAGTTGATGTTAGTTTTCGTTTTTCCTTAATAAAAAAATGGGTAAAATACATCAATTATCACTCAACATTCTTCTCACTCCTATTTTGGTCTCTAGAGTTTAACAATTTTCAATTTAATAACTTAACTTTCCAATTATTCATATTTTGGTCACTCTCAAATGAAATGGTTATACAAATAGAAAAATTCGATTAATCTTTATAAAAAATTCGGGTAATGGTTTTTTTTTTACTTTGCTTATTAAATTTACCATATTACCATATTTGATATTTTAATAAGCAAATTAAAAAAATATTACTCGAATCAAATATTCTAATAACCGGTCAATCAATTATCCGTTTTCATTGGTACAATATAAGATCGAGAATTGACTAATATGAATTTAGAAATTAACCAAAATAATTTTTAAGGATTAATGGAACTCGATTTGGGTACACATTTTTAAAATAAATTATTTTAATTCGATTACAGTTCAAAGTTTTAAACAAAAATGATTAACCGGTCTAGTGATTTGATACATTTCTGATTTTTTTTAAAAGAGTTTTGGCTTTGGGTAGGATTAATAGGTGTGAACTTTCAATTTTTTACTTTCTAGTTGTTTTTACATTTTTATCACAACCGAACAATTATTAAATTTACCATATTATCATATTTGATATGTTAATCAACAAAGTAAAAAAAAATCATTTCCAGAATCAAATATTTCGGTTAACTGGTTAATCAATTATCTGATTTATTTGGTACAATATAAAATCGATAATTGAATAATTTGAATTTACCAAAATACTTTTTTAAGAATTAATTGAATTTTTCTATTTGTATTAACATGTCATTTTAAAGTGGCCAAAATATGAACAATTCGAAAGTTAAGTTATTAAATTAAAAAATTTTAAATTCTAGTGACCAAAATAGGAGTGAGAAGAAAGTTGAGTGACGATTGGTGTAGTTTATCTATTTTTTATTACAGAAAAACACGAAAGGTAACGAGAGGGACCATATTGAAAGCGAACTAAAAGTTCAGTGACTATATCAGTTGGGCAATTTTATTGAATATTTTAAAAGTGCGACGACTAAAATAAATCCGCCTTAAAAAGTTTGGTGACTATTTATGCAGTTTATCCTTTAAAATAATATCAATTTTTGAAGTTTAGAAGTATAATCGATAAAAAAAAATTGATGATGTTTAGTGCAAGTTACACTTACTTAAATCCTCAATGACTGGGCCTTGGCAAGACCAACACTTACTCCCTAAACATAAGTAGCTGTTATTTCATTTATGTCATTCTTTGGTAATATCCTTTGCAGCCGACGCATCTCTTTGATCACCGTCAGCATCTATAAATGCTAAATCCGTCCAATCTAGCATCCTCCATAAGAGAACAACGAACACATCCAAACCTTGGTTTTCCATATCTTTCTGGTGCAACTTTTCCGGCAGATTGAAGAGTATTAGAGAAAAACATCCTGTATCATTCGCCTTGAAACTTCTCACTCGACATCGTTGTTGTTCCTTTCATGTTGGTTTGTATTTGTGTTTATCTGGAACGTCAATGAATTAAGTTGGTATATTAGGTTTAAGATCTCTCATGGAGGTTTACCTTTAATGTCGAACATCATGTGAAGGATTCATAAGTTATAAATATTCAGATATACATTCACAAATTGTGCACACTAATCAGAATAGGACCAGTTCAAACATACAAATTAATGCAAATGGAGCTTAAGTTATATGAAGCTGGAGCATATAAGTATGCATTCATTTGATGATTATCTTAGTTTACAATTTTAGGTCGCTTTGTGAAAGAGCTGATACTGGTTTCCTAATCAAGTAGCTTTCTTGAAAAGATGCTCTATCCAGGCGCACGATAGCAGGACTATCTTTTGCTGGGTTTGCTCTTTTGAATCTGCGTTTTCTCCACTGTTGGATTTCCATCAAATGCTGGAGGTACATCTACCTCTACTGCTGGAGAAACTGTTGTATCAGTTGAGGCTGCAACTACTTCTGCCCCAGGGTCTATTGCTTCTGTAGAGACTGCGGTTCCTGGTTCAACGGAGATCGCTCCTGATGGTTCTGTGTCTGTTGCATCCGTTTTTGAAAGCTATAAACCTACAGTAGAAAATGTTTCCGAGCTTGCTGATTCTGCAGCTGATGCAACTACTTTTGAGATTAATTCTATTTTTTATGCTGAGCCTACAATATCCAATTCTGATGATGCAGATCTTCCTGCTCAAGTTACCAAGGTTGTTAGGGAGGCTTCAAAGGGAGTCGATGCTTTGATGAAAAGTATGAAAGCTACCAAGAATGCCAACCAAAATGCAAAGAGAGGCAAGAAAAAGGGTAAAGGAGGTAATAAAACTGATCTTTCTATTTCTTCATGAAAGTTCTTTTCTAGAATATTAGTGGGTTGAACTGTTATTGGGTGCTCGGTGGAGATGCTTAGGGAGTTGTTGGGCTCATCTTTCTCTGAAGAAGCTTGTGGGGTTTTCATAAGGAAGGTTATACATGATGAGATCAAAAAGGTAATGTTTGAGCTGAAATCAGATAAGGCTGGCTACTCTGCCTGTTTCCTCAAATCTGCCTAGGATATAGTGGGGACTGATGTTTTGGCTACAATCTCCTATTTCTTTGATGCTAGCTCTATGCCTGCTGCCATCAATGTTGTTACCCTTGTCCTTGTTCCGAAAATTCTTAATCCTTGCTCCATGAAAGATTTCATGCTATCGAAAGGCTGATCAAAACAGATCTTTTTTATTATATTTCGACTGTTAAATTGCTACTGATTTACAGACTAAATATATAGACTTATGCCTTAGCTAAGAAAATTTCTAACTATGAAAGAAACTAATTCTAGGAAAGAAATACAATCCCTTATAAATAAGGATTCTAATAAATAACAAAATATTTACAAATCTTCTGAACTTTAGGAAACAATCTCTGACACTCCCCCTCAAGCTGGGGCATGGATGTCCTCCTTCCTCAACTTGCTTGTTAACTTTTGAAAATCCATAGCATGTAACCCGAGTCATATAGATGTGCCCGATCGTGATTCTAGTAAGAAATATTCTTTGGTACGCTTTGAACTCTGAGATATCATAAAACATATATGTGAGATGAATAGCAATATAATAGAAAATTTAATGAAGAAAGGAATTGGATAGGTAATTTGGATAATATGGTGGCTAAGGATGGAGGATGATAATCATGGAAAGGTGTAACTCAAAGGAGTGATGGGAGATGCTAAAGGCGGCGTGGATATGTATGGTTGCAAGGATGGCAAATTGTGACCCGCTAGCTATAACGAGCTAGGAACCAACAATATACTTTGATGGAGTCGATGTGGAGGAGTGTGGAACGTGACCCACAAGCTATAAGAGAGCTTGGAACCAACGCTATAGTAAAATGAAATGGATAGAAGACTACAAGCACAACTTGAAGCCGATAGAGTTCTCGCAAGAACAAGATGAAAGCAATCTTTCAAAGGTTTATATTCTCTAAAAAAAGTCCTTACAAATGAACCTAAGGTGCCTATTTATAGTGTGGCTAGGCACCATATGAAAAGTCACACAAAAGAGAGATGAATGCTCATCTAAATGCTATTGAATACAAATAAATGAAATGTTTCTTTCTTATCCTTTTGATGGATGAATTTTGCTTTAAATTGAGATGAATTTAGCCTTAAATTCGTCCAAAAGGAGTGGTGACTCTTGGGCTGCTTCATTTTGCTTGCAAATGGATAAAAGGGGATGAATGTGGACATAGGATGAATGTAGACATCCCACACATCCAAATCAGCTTGTCTCTTTGAATTCCTTGATGATTTTATCACTTAATTTGATGATTAAATGATATTAAACCAGCCTTCATTGCTTGCCCACTTGTGGAATATGATCAGCCTTCAAAAATGATAAATAAAGGCCTTGAATGCATAATTTGAATGCTGATTATTGCATGTCCCTTCTCTTGAACGTGAATGACCTTCATTGGTTCATAATTTCAACCTTGAATAGGTGAATTATGAAGCTTAAATGCTTTGTTACTCTAAGAAGATGAACAACCTTGAAAAGATGAAAAGAATTCAGCCTTGAATTGCTTTCAATTGCCTTGTTTGCATGAGTAAAGATGGTCATCAATGACTTGTTTCCAAGTTGAAGTTGAAAAGTATCTTCTTTAATCCACACGTCACATGAACCTAGACACACACAAAGGATTTATTCAAACTTAAAATAATAGATGCATGAAACAATTAAAGAGTTAGTTAATTGAGTGAACTAGTTAAATGAATGAACTAGTTTAATTAAAGAACTAACTTTATTGAATTTAACTAAATGCATGAATGAAGTAGTTTAACGAATGATTTAAGATACATAATTAAACTACTTCCCTAAATGAATTAAAACTATAAATGAAGTCCATGCTTTAATGACCAGCACACTTTATCAATGCAATGGAAGTTTGAAATACTTAAATTCTCATGCAAATGCATGCATGAGCAAGGTAAGACATTCCTCCCTTATTATTTCTTCTTTCTCACGTTCATGGCTTGTTGTAAACAAGCTTTCCATGGCTGATAGAAACTCCTTGGCCCGTGCACGTGTAATGGGGCCACTTGGATACTTCTCCGGGCCCTTGTTCTTGATGGTCATATCAGTCCCTCCCTCTTTAAAGCTATTTGTCCCCAAATCGTCACCTACATCAAAAGAAGATAAATCAGCAACATTAAAGGTTGCACTAACTTTAAACTCACCTGGGAGGTCTAGTTGATAAGCATTATCATTGATCCTCTTAACTACTTGAAACGGCCCATCTCCTCGAGGCATCAATTTAGATTTCCGTTGGGCTGGAAACCTTTCTTTTCTCATGTGCAACCACACCCAATCTCCCGGCTCAAAGACAACTCTCCTTCGACCCTTGTTTGTTTGCTGCTCATATTGCTTGGTTTTCTTTTCAATATTATCCCGCACTTGTTGATGAAGTTTCTTAACAAATTCAGCTTTGTTAAGTCCATCTTTATTCACAATTTTATCAGCAGGTAATGGCAATAAGTCCATCGGAGTTAATGGGTTGAACCCATACACAACTTCAAAAGGAGTGTGTCCCGAGGTGGTATGGACTGATCGAATATATGCAAACTCCACATGTGGTAAGCACTCTTCCCATGTCTTTAGATTCTTCTTAATAATGCTCCTAAGCAACATGGAGAGTACTCGATTCACCACTTCGGTTTGGCCATCCGTTTGAGGGTGACAAGTGGTGGGAAATAGCAGCTTAGTTCCAATCTTACTCCATAGGGCTCTCCAGAAGTGGCTTAAGAACTTCACGTCTCGACCGAAAACGATAGTTCTTGGCACACCATGTAATCTCAAGACTTCCCTGAAAAACAAGTTAGCAATATGTAAGGCATCATTAGTCTTGTTGCAAGGAATAAAATGAGCCATTTTGGAAAATCTATCCACTACTACAAAGATGGAGTCTTTGTTATTCTTTGTGCGTGGAAGCCCTAGCACAAAATCCATTGAAATGTCCATCCATGGTGCTTCTGGAATAGGTAGTGGCGTGTAGAGTCCATGTGGCAGGGCTTTAGACTTAGCCTTCTTGCATGTGATGCAACGTTCACATAACCTCTCTACATCTCGTCTCATCTTTGGCCAATATAAATGCTCTTGAAGTATGGCCAAAGTCTTTGCTATTCCAAAATGTCCCATTAAGCCTTCTCCATGGGCTTCTTTGATAAGTAATTCACGTGTGGAACCTTGTGGAATACAAGTCTTCCTTCCTTGAATAGGAACCCATTGTCCCTATAATAGTTTTCAAGCGTTCCTTTCTCACAAGCTTTGTGAATTTTTTCAAAATCAGAATCAGATTCGTATAAATCCTTAATGAAAGCAAAACCCAACAACTTAGATTCTAAGGTGTTTAGAAGAGCGTACCTCCGAGACAATGCATCGGCAACTATATTCTCCTTACCTTTCTTATATTTGATCACATAGGGAAAAGATTCAAGAAACTCCACCCATTTGGCATGTCGTTTGTTGAGTTTATGTTGCCCCCGAATGTGCTTCAATGCCTCATGATCGTGTGAATAATGAACTCCTTAGGCCATAGATAGTGTTGCCATGTTTCCATTGCGCGAACAAGGGCATACATCTCCTTATCATATGTTGGATAATTCAACGTAGCTCCACTTAATTTCTCACTGAAATATGCTATAGGACGTCCACCTTGAGATAATATTACTCTGATTCCCACACTTGATGCATCACATTCAATTTCAAACGTTTTGTTAAAATCAGGTAAGGTAAGCAAAGGGGCATGAATTAAACATTCTTTAATGTCATTAAAAGATTTCTCTTGGTCTCCCCCCATAAAAAGTTAGCATTCTTCTTGATGACACTAGTCAAAGGGGCGGCAATGGTGCTGAAGTTTGGCATAAATCTTCGGTAAAAGCTTGCAAGTCCATGGAAACTCCTAACTTGGGAAATGCTTGCTGGTCGTGGCCATTCTTCAATGGCTTTAACCTTCTCTTTGTCAACCTCTAAGCCTTTAGAACTGACAACAAAGCCAAGAAAGACAACTTTGTCATTACAAAATGTACACTTGTCTAAATTAGCATATAACTTCTCCTTTCTTAAAACCAACAAAACAGACCTCAAGTGTTGAACATGTTCTTCCATTGATTTACTATAGATTAAGATGTCATCAAAATAAACCACACAAAATTTACCCAAAACGGTCTAAGAACATGGTTCATTAACCTCATGAAAGTACTTGGTGCATTAGTTAAGCCAAAAGGCATAACCAACCATTCATAGAGTCCTTGCTTTGTTTTAAATGTTGTTTTCCATTCATCACCTTCCCGCATCCTTATTTGGTGATCACCACTCTTAAGATCAATCTTAGAGAAAAGGTTAGAACCACTAAGCTCGTCTAACATATCATCTAAACGTGGAATAGGGTGACGATACTTTACCGTAATTTTGTTTACCGCTCGACAATCTACTCACATGCGCCAAGTTCCATCCTTCTTTGGCACAAGTAATACCGGAACGGAACATGGGCTAAGGCTCTCCCTCACGTAGCCTTTGTCCATTAGTTCAGCCACTTGCCTTTGCAACTTCTTGGTTTCCTTGGGATTGCTTCGGTAAGCTGGATGGTTAGGAATGACGGCACCGGGAATGAAATCTATTTGATGTTCAATGCCACGGATTGGTGGCAGCCCACTTGGTATCTCCTCTAGAAATAATTCGTCAAATTCCTGCAACAAAGACACAATAGAAGAAGGCAAAGTGTGATCAAGTTGGTTAGTGTTCAATAAACTTTCCTTGTAGTCAAGTACAAGTAATTCCTTTCCCGACAGCAAACACTTTCTCAACTCTCTTTCTTTGGTAAAAACACCCATTTTCGCACCCTCACTTTGCTCACTCTCACTTGCTTTTACCTCCATTTTTAATTCTCTCTCTTTGGCTCTTTCAATACTTTCTCTCAAATGTATTTGATCTTTGTGAATTTATTTTGGTGAAAGAGGGGCTAAGGTAATCTTTCTTACTCCATGGGTGAGTGTATACCGATTGGTATATCCATCATGTATGACTCGTTTATCGAATTGCCATGGCCTCCCAAGTAGTAAATGGGCAGCGTGCATCGGAACAACATCGCAAAGAACTTCATCCTTATACTTTCCAATGGAGAAAGCAACAAGAACTTGCTTGGTAACCTTGAGTTCTCCTCCGTCATTAAGCCATTGTAGCTTGTAGGGATGTGGATGCTTTGTGGTTGCTAATCCAAGTTTTTCTACCATAAGAGTACTAGCAACATTAGTACAACTACCTCCATCAATAATGACAAAGTATACCTTTCCATTAACATGGCAGCGAGTATGAAAGATATTCTCGCGTTGCTCATTCCCTTCATTCGCTTGCACACTTAGGCTCATTTTCACAATAAGGGCCTCTCCTTCTGCTGCATACTCTATATCATCACCTTCATCTTCTTGTATGGCAGCAACTTCATCTTCCTCCTCTTGTTCCGATTCAACCTCTCCATCATCACGAAGAAGCATGGTGTTGCGATTTGGGCATTGGCTTGTAATATGCTCTCTTCTCAAGCACTTGAAGCATTGTATATCTCGGGAACGGTTTGGAACATTTGGAGTCTTACCTTTGCTAGTTTCGGCAATGGCCTTGCTTCCTTTGGGTGGTGCGCCTCTTTCATTGTGTGGTATTGGAGGACTCCATTTGTAAGAACTTTGCCCCCATCTTGATGATGCTCCCCCATAGGTTCGTGTGGAACACTTCCGTTTAAGTTGCTTTTCCACTTTTATGGCCATATGCACCATGTCTTCGATCTCCACATAATGTTGCAACTCAATGACGACCGCAATATTTGGGTCAAGGCTGGATAGAAATCTTGCCATGGTGGCTTCTCGATCCTCATCAATGTTAGCTCGGATCATGGCTACTTCCATCTCTTTAAAGTAGTCCTCAACACTACGGTTGCGTTGGGTGAGATTTTGAAGCTTGTTGAACAACTCCCTATGATAGTGAGTTGGAACGAACCTCCTACGCATAATGACCTTCATCTCATTCCAAATAGAAATTGGATGTCCGCCATTGCGTCTCCTGCTAGATGTCAACTGATCCCACCATATTAGTGCATAATCTGTAAATTCAATGGCTGCAAGTTTTACCTTCTTAAGCTCAGAGTAGTTGTGGCACTCAAAGATGTGTTCAACTTTTTTTCCCATGCAAGATAGGCTTCAGGATCCGTTCTTCCTTGGAAATGAGGAATGGTTATTTTGATGTTGCTAAGATTATCATCAACTCTTGGCCGAGCTCTTTGGTACCTAGGTTCTTGACGCCTCAAACTTTGCTGGGATGCTCGCTCGTCTATGAGTTCTTCGTCCACCTCTCCCTCACACTCTTCCTCGTGATCTGAATTATGCCTCTGTTGAGATCTTTCCTCCAAATGATCTAACCGTTCTTGCATCGGCCCCAACCTTTGTTGCAACAACCTGTCCATCTCTCGGATAATATCTTGAAGATTGGAGTTAGTTGCATCTACGTTAACATTATTACTTCCTCCAACAAAGTTTCTCACGGAATTTTGAGACATTATTAGTAACAAAAAAAATTAAAACCTCACAAACACAAAACCTCACCTATTCCACTCCAAGAAAATGCACTCACACTCGTGTTTCACTCGGGATGGCTTTTACCCTTGATGTGCACTCTTGCCTTTTTCCACTCTTGCTCTCAATCAAGTCCTTTTAAGAACTTCCTCAAGGCTTGCAAATGGCTTGTAGAATTCGGCTGAAAAAATAAAACTTGGCGAAAAGAATTTGGAATGTGGGTTAAGAAAAAGTGGCAACAACAAAAAAAAGGTAAATTGTGAGAGTTGGTAAAGATGAAAAAATAGTAGCAAAAGAAAAAATGATGTAATATTTTTTTAAAGAAGAATAGAGAATACGATGCCCCCTCCCTCTTTAACTTTCTCTAATTTTTTTCGATTTTTTTTCTTTTTTTCTTTTTTTTTCAAAAGAGAGACAAAGACTATCTTACTGAATCAACCTTGCTCTGATACCAATTGCTATGAACCCAGTAATGTAACCCGAGTCATATAGATGTGCCCGATCGTGATTCTAGTAAGAAATATTCTTTGGTACGCTTTGAACTCTGATATATCATAAAACATACATGTGAGATGAATAACAATATAATAGAAAAATTAATGAAGAAAGGAATTGGATAGGTAATTTGGATAGTATGGTGGCTAAGGATGGAGGATGATAATCATGGAAAGGTGTAACTCAAAGGAGTGATGGGAGATGCTAAAGGCGGCGTGGATTTGTATGGTTGCAAGGATAGCGAATTGTGACCCGCTAGCTATAACGAGCTAGGAACCAACAATATACTTTGATGGAGTCGATGTGGAGGAGTGTGGAACGTGACCCACTAGCTATAAGAGAGCTTGGAACCAACGCTATTGTAAAATGAAATGGATAGAAGACTACACGCACAACTTGAAGCCGATAGAGTTCTCGCAAAAACAAGATGAAAGCAATCTTTCAAAGGTTTATATTCTCTAAAAAAAGTCCTTACAAATGAACCTAAGGTGCCTATTTATAGTGTGGCTAGGCACCATATGAAAATTCACACAAAAGAGAGATGAATGCTCATCTAAATGCTATTGAATTCAAATAAATGAAATGTTTCTTTCTTATCCTTTTGATGGATGAATTTTGCTTTAAATTGAGATGAATTTAGCCTAAAATTCGTCCAAAAGGAGTGGTGACTCTTGGGCTGCTTCATTTGCTTGCAAATGGATAAAAGGGGATGAATGTGGACATAGGATGAATGTAGACATCCCACACATCCAAATCAGCTTGTCTCTTTGAATTCCTTGATGATTTTATCACTTAATTTGATGATTAAATGATATTAAACCAGCCTTCATTGCTTGCCCATTTGTGGAATATGATCAGCCTTCAAAAATGATAAATAAAGGCCTTGAATGCATAATTTGAATGCTGATTATTGCATGTCCCTTCTCTTGAACGTGAATGACCTTCATTGGTTCATAATTTCAACCTTGAATAGGTGAATTATGAAGCTTAAATGCTTTGTTACTCTAAGAAGATGAACAACCTTGAAAAGATGAAAAGAATTCAGCCTTGAATTGACTTCAATTGCCTTGTTTGCATGAGTAAAGATGGTCATCAATGACTTGTTTCCAAGTTGAAGTTGAAAAGTCTCTTCTTTAATCCACACGTCACATGAACCTAGACACACACAAAGGATTTATTCAAACTTAAAATAATAGATGCATGAAACAATTAAAGAGTTAGTTAATTGAGTGAACTAGTTAAATGAATGAACTAGTTTAATTAAAGAACTAACTTTATTAAATTTAACTAAATGCGTGAATGAAGTGGTTTAACGAATGATTTAAGATACATAATTAAACTACTTGCCTAAATGAACTAAAACTATAAATGAAGTGCATGCTTTAATGACCAGCACACTTTATCAATGCAATGGAAGTTTGAAATACTTAAATTCTCATGCAAATGCATGCATGATCAAGGTAAGGCATTCCTCCCTTATTATTTCTTCTTTCTCACGTTCATGGCTTGTTGTAAACAAGCTTTCCATGGCTGATTGAAACTCCTTGGCCCGTGCACGTGTAATGGGGCCACTTGGATACTTCTCCGGGTCCTTGTTCTTGATGGCCATATCATTCTCCAAGTAACCAAATTTTCTCCAAAGAAGGTGCAGTAGCCTGAAGTTGATCTTCTGTCCATTCTGGACCCTGCATAGTCTGCATCTGTGTAGGCTTCCAGAGTCAAGTTTCCTCCTCTTCTAAACATGATTCCTTTACCTGGTGTACCTTTCAAGTATTGCAAGATTCACATTACAGCTCTTAGGTGTGACTCCTTAGGATTGCGCATGAATTGGCTTACCACTCCAACATCATATGCTATGTCTGGTATGGTATGTGATAAATAAATAAGTCTTCCCACAAGTCTCTGAATGAACCCCTATCAACTGACATATCATCTTTGATGTGATATAAAAATTCCCCATTGTGAGTGTGCCACCTCAATACCCAGAAAATATTTTAATCTCCCAAGTTCCTTCACCTCAAACTCTTTTACAAGACACTTTTTCAGATTGATGATTCCTTCTGAATCATTACTTGTAACTATGATATCGTCCACATAAACCAGTAGTAT
The DNA here is from genome assembly GCA_958450335.1 of Hibiscus tridactylites. Taxonomy (NCBI): domain Eukaryota; kingdom Viridiplantae; phylum Streptophyta; class Magnoliopsida; order Malvales; family Malvaceae; genus Hibiscus; species Hibiscus tridactylites. The sequence goes on along the minus strand of OY288278.1, from coordinate 58,959,543 downwards.
GGTTACTCCCCCTAAAGATGAATGCTTCACAAATAAGGTATGGTCACCTTGACTCTATTTGAAACTCTGCCCTAATATTACCTTAGCAAATCTTCCAAACCAAGCTCTTGGGGACTGTTTTAATCCATATAGAGCCTTTTTTTAACTTGCAAACTACCTGTCCAACAGTCGAATTAAACCCAGGTGGAACATCCATGTATACCTCTTCTTCGAGATTTCCATGCAAAAATGCATTTTTAATATCAAACTACTAAGGAGAGTAGAACCCTCACTCTGTTCATCTTTGCAATAGGTGCAAATGTCTCCAGATAATCTATCCCATATGTTTGCGAGTACCTCTTTGCCACCATACTTGCTTTGTATCTTTCCAAGGAGCCACTTGATTTGTATTTTACAGTGTACACCCATCTACATCCCACAATTTTTTTTGTCTCCTGGCAGCTTTACTAAATCCCATGTCTTATTCTTTTCCAATGCATCCATTTCCTTCTTCATAGCCTTTTTCCAGTTCTCATTATCTAATGCCTCGACTACTGTTTTAGGGATGAAAATATTGTTTAAGCTTGTAAGAAAGGTTCTGTGATTCGAGGACAAATTATTATAGGTCATAAACAAATATGAAGGGTGTTTAGTGGTGCAGGTTCTTTTTCCCTTTCTAATAGCAATAGGAAATTCAAACTCAAAATTAGAATTCATATCATTATGATCAGGATCATTTTCAGAATGTACCTTAAAATATATGGGAATGGGAGCAGGAGCAGGAGCAGGAGCAGGAGATGATTGAGTCTGCATAGGTATCTTCCTTCTCGAATATGTCTTTAGAGGACCAACAGTTTCTTGAACATTAGGCTGAGAAATATTTTTGTTTGTTTGAGGAGTTTGAGGACTATTGGGTTCTGTTTGTAAGGGTTCTATTTGTAAGGACTGTAAAGGTGGCTGGATTTCTGTAGAATAAGAGTGAGGTAGATCAATGAGGGACAGAGGTTGTTGCTGAAGTAAAAACATATCTGCATTCTTACCTTCCCTAAAAGACATCTCCCCCTGAAGATAAGGAGCAGTAAAGTAACTTTCTCTTTCAACAAAAGTAACATCAGTAATAACATAAACCTTTCTAGTAGGTGGATGATAGAATTTGTAGCCTTTTTGAGTAGAGGAATGCCCAAGAAAAATGCACTTTACTGCCCTAGGATCAAGCTTATCTCGATTTGGAGAATGAAGATGAACAAAGGCAACACACTCAAACACTCTTAGGTGAAGGTTAAGAGATAGGTTGAAATGTAGGAAAATTTTTGTAAGGGTTTGAATAGGACTTTGGGATCCAAGGACTTTAGTGGGTAGTCTGTTCATCATAAATGTAGTTGTTAAGACAGCTTCCCCTTAGTATTTTTTGGAACATTATTCTGAAAATAAAAGGGCTTTGGTTATAGCAAGAATATGTCCATTCTGCTGGGGAGTGTTTACACAGGATGATTCATGTAAAATACCTTTTCCCAAGAGATAAGGAGACAAGATTTGATTAAAATAATCCTTGGCATTATATGATCTAATTCTTTTAATCCCGACTCCAAACTGGGTTTTTATCATGGTGTAAAATTTTTGAAAGGTAGATGCAACATCAAATTTCTGTTTTAACAAATAAATCCAAGTAACCCTAATGTGATCATCTATAAAGGATACAAACCACCTTGCCCCAGTTATGTTAGGAATAGAAGAAGGTCCCTATACATCACTATGAATAAGACTAAAAGGAATATTGGTTCTATTATTACTTTTTGGAAAAGAGGAACGTTTGTGTTTAAAAAGTTCACACACATCACAATGTAATTCCTCAACATCTAAGGTTTTACATAAAGAAGGAAACATAGTCTTTGGAAGTTTAAAAGGTGGATGACCAAGGGGAAGATGCTGAAGCCAGATTTGGTCTTTATTGTTTGTAGAATTAGATAAAAAAGATGAGGGTGGAGTGTTCAAGACTCTAACTTGTCCTCAAAGATTCTCAAGATAATAGAGTCTATTGATCTCCTTAGCACGCCCAATCATCTTCTTCGTTTCCTGCTCCTGGAAAAAATAATGTGTAGAATGAAACAAAACACTACAATTAGTATCCCTGACAAGTCTTGGTATTGAGATAAGGTTGGTAAATAATTTTGGAACATGTAGAACTTTTCTAAGCAATTTTTTTACTAATGGACACATCTCCTTCACCATCAACTGTTATCACGGTACCATCAACAATTGTAATTTTCCTATTGCTAGGGCATGGTGTGTAATTGAGAAAGTTGAGAGAGGAATTGGTCATGCGATCAGTTGCTCCTGAGTCTATTACCCAGGAGGTTTGAGTAGGTATAAAAGATTCCAAGGCATTAGAGTTTCAAGAAGAGGAAGAGGATATACATGAGAAAACCAGATTACTTGTACCAACAATTTATGATTTTCCTAAGGACTCCAGTAGAGTCTTCAACTTCTCTACTTCCTCTTGATTGAACTCACCATATTGTTCAGTGGATTCCTTGGCTACTTCTCTAGTTGCATAGGCTCTGCTCTGCCCCTTCGTTGATCCTTCCCTTTCTATGAAGTTTCTTTTTGTGGATTGATGCTTCCCATGTAACTTCCAACACCTCTCTCTAGTGTGTCGAGGTTTTTTGCAATACGTACACCATATAGAATCTCGATTCACTGCCCTTGTTGTTTCTGATTTTCTTTCAAAACTTTCTAGACGCGTTGGCTTTTCAGAAACTGTTAGAGTCACTAGAGTTGAGCTTTCTACTTGATTATTTCCAATCATTATTACTATTGCGTGTAAAAGTGTCTATCGCAATTATAGTGCAAGTGTACACGACGCAAGTAGTAAAGTGATACGGAAGTATCGGATATCTTCTCCACAGGGACTGGGCTAATAGCTTCACCTTGAATTACTGCACGAGAGTAAAGAAAATATTTAAGATGTTTGTCACGAAAATAATAAAGAGAACTTAAATAAAAGAGTAGAGAAATCAAGATAGAGAGAATGGGCTGGTATTGAATTGCTCAGTAGTGCAGGTATTGCTAAGTCTAGGAGAATCAGATCTGTCGTTGTCCCCGTCGCGGCATCACCTATCGCGGCAGCATTCTGTTGCTTGTCGCGGCAGCGAACACTCAACTCCATACTTCAAGTTTGGCAAGAATCCCTGCTGTGCCTTGGCCTATCCCTAGCTCCAAGTCTGTCGATGAAAACGTCTTTGATAATACCTCCCGGCGTGAATCGAAGGATGAACACCGATGTTGTTGAATTCTTCTTTAGCCACTTAACCTCGTCCTATCCCTAGGTCCGAGATAGTTCAACTATAAACTAGAGAACTCGCACTTATTCCTTTCGTATACTTAAATCTCTCGATATTAAGTAAATAGATAACCTCACAATGCTCTCTCGATACTTTTACAAGATGTTAATAACCAGAATAAGAGAACTTGAAGTTTATTTTATTGAACTGAAAATTCCTAAAACAAAAGCAACCCTTGCAACTACTTTACAAAACAACTCGTGGCCCTAAGGGGAATTTAGAACATGATGAAAGGATGAAAACGGCTAGGGTTTTGGGAAGAAGGCTAGAGATAGGTGATATCTCTTCCTAGGTCGAAATACATGCCCTTATATAGGCTTTGGGTCCAAGTTTTCTAAAATAGCAAGAATACAAATTTAAATTAAAGTACAACTCTAATAAAGACTAAATCTTCAGAGAATCTAAGTTTAACTTGTCCTCCTTCTTGCTTGGGATTTTCTCTCCTTGAACTTTGGGCTTGGCATTCCTTCTGATCTAGGGCTTGGAAAAATATACTGGTTTTCCACGACAGACGGGCTTAATTTTCTCTATCTGTCGAGGTCCACTTTGCTTCTTCTCCTCAAAACTGTTGTCGTCCTCTGCTGTCACGGTGGCAACCATGGCAGCATCGTCCTCCTTGACTGTTCGTCCAGTTCCAGCTCTTCTGCTTCACTGCCCAGCGCCTGCCTCTCCATCTGCTACAGCAGCAACCTGCAAAAGCAACCAATTTCAGTAGAAACTGTGCCATTTTATATATTTGTGATGTCTAACTTTAAACTAACCTAAATGCAATGAATTATGCTTGAATGCAACAAAAATATAGGTTAAATAGGGTGTAAATAATAGAACTTTTACACACTCAACAATTACTTCTCTTCTTCCTTCTTCAGCCCGAACATAAGCAATGGTTTCATTTAATGAGGGCAGATCTTCTTTCCTCAAAATTTGGATTCTCACTACATCAAATTCAATATTCAGTCCAGCAAGAAAATCGTAAATCCTTTCCTTTTCAACAAACCTTTTCAGAATTGTTGCATCCTCACTGCATTTCATCTGAATGCATTGATAATGGTCTATCTCTTGCCAAAGATTTTGCAGCAGATTAGAGTATTCTGTGATTGATTTGCTTCCATGTTTTGTGGTTGAAATCTTGCTCTTTATCTCATAAATCTGGGCAGCATCACGAACCTTTGAATATGTTTGCTTTATAGATTCCCATATTTCCTAGGCTGTGCTGAGAAACATACAAGTGTCACTAATCTCAGGCATCATTGAGTTCCACAACCAAGACATAACTAATGAGTCTTGTTCATCCCAAACTTCAAATTTAGGGTCTCCTTCTCTAGGGCCCTTTCCAAGAAGATGACCGGATTTTCATTTTCCCTTTAGAAAGGTTCGAACCAATTGGGACCATTTAATGTGATTCTTTTGATTAAGTCTATAGGCAGCATGAATGTTTTGTAAGTCATTCATCTGACTAGAATGACTTCCTTCATTTATCATATCTCCTTGGGTAGTCGCAGAACTGTCGGAATCAAATGTGTCAACCATACTTTTCTAAGGGAACGAGAAATCTAACAAAGATCGTCTAACAGAATAGTTAAAGCCTAAAGAAAAAGAGGCTCTGATACCATGTCGAAAGGCTGATCAAAACTGATCTTTTTTATTATATTTCGATTGTTAAATTACTACTGATTTACAGACTAAATATATAGACTTATGCCTTAGCTAAAGAAACTCCTAATTAGGAAAGAAACTAATTCTAGTAAAAAAAATACAATCCCTTATAAATAGGGATTCTAATAAATAACAAAATATTTACAAATCTTCTGAACTTTAGGAAACAATCTCTGACACATGCCTATTTCGTGCTGTAATGTTATCTATAAATGCATCTCCAAATTTATTGTCAATAGAATCAAGGGGTCCCTTCCTAAAGCGATATCTCTCAGTCAGAGTGCTTTTATACCTAGACGAGACATCATTAATAATACTCTCATGCCTACAATGATGGTTGGATGGATTAGAGAGTGCATCTCTACTCCTAAATTTTCTATTTCCCTCAATGGTGGACTAGTGAGCTTCTTCAACGGGGCAAAGGGTGTCATAGGCTTTCTCGCTTGTTGGATAAAGTTGCAGAGCATGGTATTTTCTCGCTTTTTGGGCAAAGGGTGTCCTTTCCCCTATCTTTTTGTCCGAAGTATGAATGTTCTTTCTCGCTTGTTGGATAAAGTTGCAGAGCATGGTATTTTCTCCTACCATTCGAAGTGTCATAGGCTCCATCTTACAAACCTTTGCTTTGTGGATGACTTAATGGTATTCACTAAAGGTTCTTTTGATTCAGTTATGGGAGTGTGGCATGTCATGAAACAACTTTATACCTTCTTTAGGTTTTAGATCAATCCATCCAAATTTGAGATCTTCTCTTCTGCCATGACCGTTTCTGACTTGCAGGCTATTCAGGAAGCCCTGGGAATTAAGCTTGGCAAGCTTCTTGTACGCTATCTTGGCATTGCTTTAATTCTTAGAAGGCTTTTTATTGCAGAATGTGCTCCTCTATTGGAGAAGATCTCGGCTAAGCTTCAAACATGGAAAGCGAAGCAACTTTCTTATGTTGGATGATGATAGCTTATTCAGACTGTCCTTTACAGCATCCAACACTTTTGGAGCAGACAACTTACTCTTGATGATGTGATCAAGCAAGTGAACCATCTTTTTTCTAGGTTCTTTTGAAAGGGGAAGATAAGCCAATTAAGAGTGCTAGAGTGAGTTGGGAAAAGATATGCACCCCTAAATTTTATAGGAGGCTTGGTTTGCATGATTTGAAATCTTGGAATCAAGCATGTTCCTTGTTTCTAATCCGAAGGCTTCTTCTTAACGATGGATCTATTTGGATTTCTTGGATCCATGAATATGTACTTAGGGGTGTCTCCTTTTGGCAGCTTTCTTGTCCTCAATATTGTAGTTGGACTTGGAGGAATTTGATGCACACTAGGGACATGGCTGCTCTTGTTCCTGACTTACTAAGTGCACCACTGAATTCAGTTTCAAATATATGGAAAGTTGTTCGGATCCAAGGTGAGAAAGTTCTGTGGGAAAGAATTGTTTGGCATCCTGGGCATGTCCCTAGGAGCTCCATGGTTATATGGATGGCTGTTTTAGACAAGCTACCAACTAAAAATAGGCTTTTGGCTTTCGGGGTGAATGTTGATTCTTTGTGTCCTTTATGTAAAAGAGAGGTAGAAATTAGAGATCATCTTTTCTTTCATTGTTAATTTTCAAGAAAAGTTTGGGATACTACTTTGAATGCTTGCTAGGTTCGAAGATCAATACTTTGTTGGGACCAGGAGCAGCGTTGGGTGTGTAGAAGCTTGAAAGGAAAATCACTTCCTGTGATGGTCTTAAAAATAACACGGAACAAGAGTATTTACTTAGTACGGAGAGAAAGGAATAGAAGACTTTCTCAGCAAGCTGAAACCTCCGCTGACTTGGTTTTTAGGAAGGTTAGGGAGATAGTTAAATTGAAGCTTAGGGGTAAAATTAAACATAGTCAAGTTGAAACATGATAACATTTCTTCATATTAGGATTTACTTGTATAGGTGTTTTGACTGAGCTGTTAATAGTCATAGTATACTTTTGTACTGGAAATACTTGACGTTTTTTATTTGTTGGAATACAAAAAGCAGAATTCATTTTTTTTAAAAGTAGCTTTTTGTTCTTTAGTAGAATTGTGTGGTTTAGTGTTTATTAATTTGTTTTCTCGACAAAAATTGCTTTACTCATTAAGAAAAGGCATACTTGTCGATACAAATACATGAAAAAAGCTAAATTAAACATTCCACTGTAACGCCCGGGTTTGGGGTCGGATGAAAATAATATTTAAAATAATATTATGAGTCTCGATTTTATAATTAAAATAATAGAGTATTATTTTGGTCTTCATATTTTAATACAAACATTTTGCGTTGGACCAAAATGTAATTGAAATCAAATTTCCATGGAAATTGCATATACATGAGATTGTCATCTCATTAATGGCATTTTATAATAAAGTGGACTTCTTTTAAAACCACTTTTTAATTAAAAGAGAGTTGTCTTCTTCTATCTCTCATTTTCATTTTGAACGACAAGGGGGGAGCTTTTCTCTAAATCACTATTCCATTTCATCTCATCTTCATTTTGGCTCGGTTTTGAAAGCTAATTACGTTTTCATTTTGCTCTCATCTTCCTCACTTCAAAAGTACCTTTAGATTTCATTTTCATCCATGTTTCAGAAATTTGGTTTTTCATGGAAAAATGATAAAGGTTAAAGCTTTATGAGTTTTTACTAAAGCTTTTGATTTAATAATGTTAGATATGTTGTTTGTGAACCTTGAAGTCCAACATATATGAATTTCAAAGTGTTTTAACATGATTTTCGTATTTGGGTTTAATGGGAGTTTTTGAAGGGTTTTGGAGTGGATTTTGGGTGTGTTTTATGTTGGAAATGGAAGGCTAATGTTAGTATGTTAGTTAAGGGTTGTTTTGGAATCATTTGGAAGTGTTAAATGGGCTGAAATCATGAGTTTTGGTTGGGGTTTGGTGGCTGCTCGAGTTTGTTGTTTTTGGGGGTTGTTCATGGCTTGAATTCTTGTGTTTGATGCTTGAATAGTATTTCGGGTTTGCTACATTGTCGTATGAGCTGATTTAAGGTTGTTTTGGATTGTGTTGAGTTGTTTAGAGACAAGGGCTTGTGTTGGTGAAGCATCGGGAGTGAATCCGGAAGCTTGAAGACCTTGGTTGCTTGGTAGTTGAGCTTGGAGGTGAATGTGAGTGGTTATTGTTTTTAAATGGTTTTAAACATTGGTTCAAGCATGTGGACCTAGATTGGGCTTGGTAAACCCATCTAGAGTTGAGATTAGAGTGGTAGCCTAATCTCAATCTTAGTTTAGGAAACTTTTGGTTGAACTCCTAATTACTTGTTATGCCTCTTGTTTATTTGTGTTTATGGTAATTATGTATATTGTGTTATACATGTTGTTGAGGTATAGTTTGATGCATTGTTATGCATGTGGTTTTGATTGTAAATTGAGCATGATAGTGATCATGGTGAGTACGAGCTAAGCACAGAAGTTGATATGAAATGATGTTGTGAAAGGTTATGGATTGTGTTTAAATTATTGGCACTAGTATGCTTGGGTACAATGATCTATCATTAGGATGTTAGTGTGCACAGGAGAGTCAAATTCGCGCGTGGCCTTGGTGGCGTTAAGTAATCAAGGAGGAGTACGGTGATGTAATATTCCACCGAAAATGTTTATATATTAGTCGGTGATGAGTGGAATCCCATCGACGGGGCGTGAGGATGAGTGGAATACCCTCCGCGAGAACCAGTGATGAGTGTAATCCCACCGAAGGTAATGGTTGTTGTTGGATGTGAGTTCCAACGTGTTATCCGTGTATTCGAGCCATAACTAGGTACCAATACGAGATTATATATGTGCCACTATGTTTTGAGATGTGTTGCCAATATGGATTGATATATGTTGTTGTTAATACATTGTTATATTTATCTTCGGGTGTTGGACTTACGAGTTGTTGATCATGGCATAGAATTGATTATATGTTCATACATCATGATTATTTTGGCTCTTGTAGATCGGAAGTAAGATCATGCATTCTATTGTGGTTGTTGCTCGTGCTTGGACCCTGCATTGTCGAAGGTTTGTTTTATGAGCTTACCCTCACTAAGCTTTTATGCTTACGCTCTTTTTTGTTCGACAATGCATATCAGTAGCTTGTGGGTGGCAAGGGCAAGGAAAGGCCTCCAAGTGCCGCTTTTGGTTAGCTCAAGTATGAACTTTAAATTGTAGATTGTAATAGTCAAGCAATGGGATAGGTGTTGTTGATTTGAGCTTGGATGTATGTTGAGGTTGGTTTGGCCTTTGGATGTTTTGTTTGAATTGTAAACCTTGTTTATGTTGCATGTCTTGAATGCTTATATGTTTTGCTTCTAAGGCATGAACCTTTAAGTGCTAAGTATGCCCTCTTTATGGTAAATGTATAAATCTTTTCGATGCATGATCCTTGTATGTTTTGAATACCATGTATGTTGATATTTTGGTAGTTAAAGGTTGTATGTATGTTGTGTGGGGCTAGGGGAGTCGTAAATCGCATCTAGAGTCGAGTCTTAAGTCGTTTTGCTGAAATTTGGGGACTTGCAATGTAGGGCGTATCGATACGCCTAAGGGCCGTATCGATATGGTCTTGCCCTTCAGGACTCAGTTTTGGCTGGGTGTATCGATACGCGAGGGTGTACCGGTACGCCCAAAGCTCTCTGGAAATCTGAGATTTTGGTGAGACTTTGGCGTATCGATACGGGCTCTAAGCGTATCAGTACGGTTTTGTCTCGTTGACCTTGTGGTGTTGACCGAGGAGGGTGTATTGATACGCCCAAGGGCTGTATCGATACGGTCTCCCCTGAGTTGACTGAGGGCAGTTGACTTGGTCAAGGCGTATCGATACCCTTTGTAGGTGTATTGATACGGCCTACTTAAAGGGGAAAAATGGGATGTTTTAAAGTGCTGTTTTGGATGGTCGTTTTTTATTGTTTCTGTTTCACATAGGAATTAATAATGCATTTAGACAAGATATACAAGAAATTTTCTAGGGTTGCTAACCGAGGTGGGACCTTAACGGGTTTCACATCGGTTTTCCCCGTGTAGCCTACTCGGACCGGTCAGTCGCCCAGACCGGGATGAGGGGGTTACATTTGTTGGTATTAGAGCCTAAGGTTTCCGAGACCTCGGGCAGGTAAGTGAGGTAAGTTTGATATGTTAAGTAATTATTATGTTTCGGTGCTTGCTTGCCATGTAAGCATGTTAGCTTGTTTATCAAGTATGCTTGGTGTATGTTGTTTGATTGTGAATGTGTGTTGCTTGAAGTATGTTGAGTAGAGTCCCATTGCTTCTATTACATCGGAAAAAGAGATTTTAAGTGAGGGAAACATACTTGAGCCACTTGGACCCTTTCCTTTGCTAACCCAGTTTGTATGTTAATTTGTTGTTGTTGTTGATTTATTGCTTTTTGGTAAGTTTGAGGCCAAGGTGTGGGTCGTGTATCGGCAAGTAGAAATTGTGGGTTCTGAAAATGTGGATGATGTTGAGGGAGTTCATCGTTATAGTTAGGGAAGTATGGTTGTACTGGAGTTGAGGTACAATTTGTTTGTCTGAGTTCGTGTGTAGGTGGGCTGGCTCTGGTTGTTAGGGAACGATGTGATTGATTCTGGTATTAGTTGGTGAAAAGAAGTGAAGACCTATGAGTGGGAGACAGAGCGGTATCGATGTTATAGTAGATAAGCCTTGGTACAGTTTTGAGTTTGTCCCTTCTGATTGATTCTGAATCTGTACTTTCGTATGTGTTAGCAAGCATGCAAAGTTTGATTGTGCCCGGTGAAGTGTTAGAGGTAGGTATGAGTACCATAGTTCTTTTGGCCAGATCTAGGTAGGGGTCTCGTGTGAGTAATCTGAAACTCAGAAATGTTAGTTGATAATCGTTGGGGTTCGGCCTGTGGTTTTAATACAAGACAACCGATCAGTATCCGTGAGTGGGAATTGATTTGTGTGATTGGGCCAGTGTACGTCTGAGTTGTCATCCAGCAAGAAGGAGAGACGAAGTTGCTTCCGATGTAGTTGAGCCGAGAAGGAAGTCTTGAGCTTTAACTCCAGATTGTTTGGTAGTGGGATGTTTTGAGTCGTCAGGACCTATGTTTTAGAACAAGTTCCACCATGATTGTTTGTGTGTGGTCAGAAGTGAATTTTGATGTTCCGAGATGCTCTAAGAACGGTTTAGAAGAGTTAAGTTATGTTTGTAGGGTCATCCTGAAAACAAGAGAACCGGGAACTATCAGCTGTGTAAATGTGAAATTGCAATTTCTGCGGATTCATCCTTTCGTGTGAGCATGCGAAGAAATTTGATATACATGTTGAAGATCTTAGACGTAGGGACACATGTGACTAGACCTTTTGGTGAGATAGTTGTGGTCAGAAAGATGTACGGAAAATGTTTGTTGATGGTTCAGGGTTACGTGTTTCCAGTAGATGTGAAGTAATTGCCTTTTTACGGTTTCGATGTAACTTTTGGCATGGTTTTGCTTGTAGAGCACATAGTTAGGGTATACGTTAAGACAAAGAGAGAGTTGCTTTGAAGTTGCATATTTCTGTGAGACCGTAGTGGTAGATGAGGATGTGAACTTCTTATCGAATGTTGATCCAGCTTTAGAGGTCAAAGATTGATTGAGTTTAGTTGACAGGCTTGCCTAGCAAATGTGATGGATTTGATTTTTGAATGAAGATTAGACCGCAGAATGTTAAAATAGTTTGTGTTTTCCTAAAAGTGTTTGGAAGATGTGCTCGGTTTGTCTCTTGATAGGGAAGAAGAGTTTATTATTGATATCGTCTTCGAGTTTGCTCCTGTTTGATTGCTCTGTATCTTATGGTTCCCGAAAGAATTGAGAGAATGTTGAAGAATCAACTTCGAGATTTCTTAGACCTTAGATTGATTAGGCTAGTACATCATCCTAGAGTGCGACAGTGCAACTTGTGAAGAAGAGAGATGACAATACGAGAATGTGTTTAGATTTCAGGTAGTTGAAACAAGTGACAGTGAATAAGTACTATCCATTTCCGAACGTCAGTGGTTTGCTGGTCAGTTGGGGTGTACTGCAGTCTTTTCAAGATTAATTGAGATTCGATTACTACCAGTTGAAAGTGAGAGAGGTTGATGTACCGAAGACAGCTTTTGGGGGCAAGATATGATCACTTTGAGTTCTGAGTTATGCCGCTTTGTTTGACTAGTGTGTTAGTTACTTTTATAGAGATGTTGAGCAGAATACTTCCTAAGTTCCTTGATCAGTTTGTAGTAGTGCTCTTAGATGGTACATGGGTATATTCACGTACCGAAGAAGATCGTGACAAGCTTTGGAGTTAGTGTTGTAGATCCTATTAGAGAATCAGTTGTATGTCAAGATGAGCAAACGTGAACTCCGAGTCAAAGAAGATGTTCTCCTAGGACATGTAGATTAGCCGAGTGTATTAGGGCAAATCCTAAGTAGGCAGAAGAAGATGTGAGATGGAAGAAACCGAAGACTGTGACAGGTATCTATAGTTCCTAGGTCTAGCAATGTTACTATCGGAGGTTTGTAAATGATCTTTCGAAGATAGCTGCTCCATTGACAGGTTGCTACAGAAGAATGTTCAGTTTGTGTGGTTAGATGCGAGACAACGAGCCCTTGAGAAACTGAAAGAAACTTTGAAGAGAGCTTCGACTTTGATCCAGCCTATATCAGAGAAAGAATCTGTGAACCATAGTGATGTGTTACATGTAGGGTTAGGTTGTGTGCATATACAAGACAGAAGATTGTGGCCTATTCCTCGAGATAGTTGAAAGACTGTGAAAAGAATTATCCGATACTAGACATAGAGTTAACTGTAGTTGTATTTGCTTCGAATACTTAGAGACAAAGCATGTATAGTAAGAAATGCACAATGTATTTATCATCGGAACTTGAAATATTTGACGACTTAGGAAGGGTTGAAACTTGAACAACATAAGTTAATAGAACTGCTTGTAGACCGTAATCTCAAGATTGAGTACCGTCCGAAGAGAGTTAACGTAGTAACCGATGTTTCGAGTTATATTTGTTGTAAGATTAGTAGTTGAGTTGCGAGTTGTGGTTGCCGGATTCAGTTTATCAAATGATAGTGGTTTTGTGGCCGAGTTTCATGTTAAACCTACTTTGAGTCAGAACACTTAAAGAGAAATAGTTGCAAGACAAGTTCTTGGCACCTCAAGTGCAAGACATAGCAAAAAGAAGACCTTCAGAATACAGTTTCAGTGATGATAGAGTTTTGCATTTTAGAGACAGAATAGTCGTGCCGATTGACATAGTGTTTGGAGACGTATTGTTTTGGCCGAAGCACACAACAGTTCATTGTATTGCATCAGAGTAGTATGAAGACGTATTGTGGGTTGAAGATGAGTACTTTTGGATTGAGTTTATGGATGATGTAGTTCAGTATGAGAGTAAGCGTACGATTCTGCCAGCGCGTCAAGGCCGAGCATCAGTTTTCTTCTAGTTTGTTACATCTGTGGGAGATTCGTAATGAAAGTGGGTAATAGAGATTCGAGATTTCAACTAGATTTTGAGAACGTCTGCATAGTGTTTGGTTACCTGTTGAAGTCAGATGGTCAGTCAGAGAAAGTTATCGGTCAAGTTTTCAAACGGTGTCGTATGAGATTGTGAATGGGGCTAGTTCTGTTGTTTATTTGTTGCGGTTACCACCAGAGTTAGAAAGGGGTTCGTGATGTGGTCCATGTATTTATGATTCGGAAATGTGAGTCAGGTCTGTCCCATGCTATGTTTGCGAAGATATTGGGTTGAGTTTAAAATTGACATGCAATGGAGAACCAGTTGAGATCTTAGCATCAGATATCTATTGTCGCGTGGTAAGTCTTTCGAGTTGGGTAAAATGTTGTGGTGTGAAGGAAAGGAAAGTGTGTAAGAGCATATTTCGTGGTATTTCATGTCTGATAAATTTCGGGGACGAAATTTCCTTAAGTGGGGGAGAGTTGTAACGCCCGGGTTTGGGGGTCGGATGAAAATAATATTTAAAATAATATTATGAGTCTCAATTTTATAATTAAAATAATAAAGTATTATTTTGGTCTTCATATTTTAATACAAACATTTTGTGTTGGACCAAAATGTAATTGAAATCAAATTTCCATGGAAATTGCATATACATGAGATTACCATCTCATTAATGTCATTTTTGTAATAAAGTAGACTTCTTTTAAAAACCCCTTTTTAATTAAAATAGAGTTGTCTTCTTCGTTCTCCCATTTTCATTTTGAACGACAAGGGGGAGAGCTTTTCTCTAAATCACTATTCCATTTCATCCCATCTTCATTTTGGCTCGGTTTTGAAAGGTAATTACATTTTCATTTTGCTCTCATCTTCCTCTCTTCAAAAGTACCTTTAGATTTCATTTTCATCAATGTTTCGGAAATTTGGTTTTTCATGGAAATATGATAAAGGTTAAAGCTTTATGGGTTTTTACTAAAGCTTTTGATTTAATAATGTTAGATATGTTGTTTGTGAACCTTGAAGTCCAACATATATGAATTTCAAAGTGTTTTAACATGATTTTCGTATTTGGGTTTAATGGGAGTTTTTGAAGGGTTTTGGAGTGGATTTTGGGTGTGTTTTATGTTGGAAATGGAAGGCTAATGTTAGTATGTTAGTTAAGGGTTGTTTTGGAATCATTTGGAAGTGTTAAATGGGTTGAAATCATGAGTTTTGGTTGGGGTTTGGTGGCTGCTCGAGTTTGTTGTTTTTGGGGGTTGTTCATGGCTTGAATTCTTGTGTTTGATGCTTGAATAGTATTTCGGGTTTGCTACATTGTCGTATGAGCTGATTTAAGGTTGTTTTGGATTGTGTTGAGTTGTTTAGAGACAAGGGCTTGTGTTGGTGAAGCATCGGGAGTGAATCCGGAAGCTTGAAGACCTTGGTTGCTTGGTAGTTGAGCTTGGAGGTGAAGGTGAGTGGTTATTGTTTTTAAATGGTTTTAAACATTGGTTCAAGCATGTGGGCCTAGGTTGGGCTTGGTAAACCCACCTAGAGTTAAGATTAGAGTGGTAGCCTAATCTCAAGCTTAGTTTAGGAAACTTTTGGTTGAACTCCTAATTTCTTGTTATGCCTCTTGTTTATTTGTGTTAATGGTAATTATATATATTGTGTTATACATGTTGTTGAGGCATAGTTTGATGCATTGTTATGCATGTGGTTTGGATTGTAAATTGAGCATGATAGTGATCAAGGTGAGTACGTGCTAAGCACGGAAATTGATATGAAATGATATTGTGAAAGGTTATGGATTGTGTTTAAATTATTGGCACTAGTATGCTTGGGTACAATGATCGATCATTACGATGTTAGTGTGCAGACGAGAGTCAAATTCGCGCGTGGCCTTGGTGGCGTTAAGTTATCAATGAGGAGTATGGTGATGTAATATTCCACCGGAAATGTTTATATATTAGTCGGTGAAGAGTGGAATCCCATCGACGGGGCGTGAGGATGAGTGGAATCCCCTCCGCGAGGACCGATGATGAGTGTAATCCCACCGAAGGTAATGGTTGTTGTTGGATGTGAGTTCGAACGTGTTATCTGTGTATTCGAGTCATAATTAGGTGCCAATACGAGATTATATATTTGCCACTATGTTTTGAGATGTGTTGCCAATATAGATTGATATATGTTGTTGTTAATACATTGTTATATGTATCTTCGGGTGTTGGACTTACGAGTTGTTGATCATGGCATAGAGTTGATTATATGTTCAAACATCATGATTATTTTGGCTCTTGTGGATCGGAGGTAAGATCATGCATTCTATTGTGGTTGTTGCTCGTGCTTGGACCCTGCATTGTCGAAGGTTTGTTTTATGAGCTTACCCTCACTAAGATTTTATGCTTACGCTCCTTTTTGTTCGACAATGCAGATCAGTAGCTTGTGGGTGGCAAGGCCAAGGAAAGGCCTCCAAGTGCCGCTTTTGGTTAGCTCAAGTATGAACTTTAAATTGTAGATTGTAATAGCCAAGCAATGGGATAGGTGTTGTTGATTTGAGCTTGGATGTATGTTGAGGTTGGTTTGACCTTTGGATGTTTTGTTTGAATTGTAAACCTTGTTTATGTTGCATGTCTTGAATGCTTATATGTTTTGCTTCTAAGGCATGAACCTTTAAGTGCTAAGTATGCCCTCTTTATGGTAAATGTATGAATCCTTTCGATGCATGATCCTTGTACGTTTTGAATGCCATGTATCTTGATATCTTGGTAGTTAAAGGTTGTATGTATATTGTGCGGGGCTAGGGGAGTCGTAAATCGCATCTAGAGTCGAGTCTTAAGTTATTTTGCTGAAATTTGGGGACTTACAGTGCAGGGCGTATCGATACGCCTAAGGGTCGTATCAATACGGTCTTGCCCTTCAGGACACAGTTTTGGCTGGGTGTATCGATACGCGGGGGTGTACCGATATGCCCAAAGCTCATTTGAAATCTGAGATTTTGGTGAGACTTTGGCGTATCGATACGGGCTCTAAGCGTATCGGTACGGTTTTGTCTCGTTGACCGTGTGGTGTTGACCGAGAAGGGTGTATCGATATGCCCAAGGGCTGTATCGATACGGTCTCCCCTGAGTTGACTGAGGGCAGTTGACTTGTTCAAGGCGTATCGATACCCTTTGTAGGTGTATTGATACGGCCCGCTTAAAGGGGAAAATGGGTTGTTTTAAAGTGTTGTTTTGGATGATCGTTGTTTTATTGTTTGTGTTTCACATATGACTTAATAATGCATTTAGACAAGATATAAATACAAGAAATTTTCTAAGGTTGCTAACCGAGGTGGGACCTTAACGGGTTTCACATCGGTTTTCCCCGTGTAGCTTACTCGGACCGGTCAGTCGTCCAGACCGGGACGAGGGGGTTACATCCACCCTACTTGAAAAACACCAAACGGCCATGGTACGGGCTAAGCGATCACCCTCCCCCCGCCCAAAAAAAACCAATAAATTTGTCTGCATGAATTGCACCAAAAAAATTAGAATAATGCAGGCAAGCATATGAAGACCACCTAAATAGCTTCAAACAAAGGCACCAAATACAATCATCCATTAAAATACACCCAACTCCCTTCGCACTAAATAACCCCCAATCCACGCCCTTTGCAACCTAAACCTTCTTACAATCAAAACAATTATTACTGATTGGTGAGATATGATAAGTGTAGTAATGGGATCCATATAAGCCCAATGTGTTCCAATTGTTGTTGTTGTCCATCATAATCTAATTAATAGATTTTTTCCTAGTGGTTTATATGCATTCCAAGTGTGCTTGTTTGAGTTTCTTTATATCCTTTATTCGTTACAATCAAAATAGGATTAATAGGTGTGAACTTTCAATTATTGATTTTCTAGTTGTTTTTATATTTTTATCACAACCGAACAATTATTAAATTTATCATTATCATATTTGATATTTTAATAAACAAAGTAAAAAAAATCATTTCTAGAATCAAATATTTCGGTTATCTGATTTAATTGGTACAATATAAGATCGATAATTGAATAATTTGAATTTACCAATTAACTAAAATAATTTTTTAAGAATTAATCGAATTTTTCTATTTGTATAAACATGTCATTTTAGAGTGACCAAAATATGAACAATTCAAAATTTAAGTTATTAAATTAAATTTTTTTAAATTCTAGTGACCAAAATAGTAGTGAGAAGAAAGTTGAGTGATTATTGGTGTAGTTTACCCATTTTTTATGACAGAAAAACACGAAAGGTAACAGGAGGGACCATATTCAAAGCGAACTAAAAGTAGGGTGACCTTATCGAATATTTTAAAAGTACAATATTTCCAAAAAGGTCCTTTCGTCTTCTTCTCCTACTCTATTCTCAATCATCGACTGCGGCGCCCGATAATCTAGAATTCAAATAACAGCCTGCTATCGCAATAATGGTACCATTTTAAACTATTATTATAATAAATAGCGATCAATAATAACCACAATAATATTTAGGCTTACATCATAAATAAGTAACTAAAGTATATCAACTTTTTCATTTAGGTACCTAAAGTATTTTTTGGTCAAAATAGATACCTAGAGTATACTTTATGGTCAAATTAAGTACCTAAAGTAAACTTTTTGGTCAAAATAAGATTTTAAATTATTTTCATCAAAGTATGTACTTAAAATATTTTTTGTCAAAATAAATACCTAACTTATTTTCCAATCAATGACACATGACAACTTCTACGTATTTTACAATCAAAACAATTATTACTGATTGGTGAGATATGATAAGTGCAGTGGCCATATGAGCCCAATGTGTTTCCCCATTGTTGTTGCTGTCCATCATAATCTAATTATTAGATTTTTTCCTAGTGGTTTAGGTGGTTTATATGCATTCCAAGTGTGCTTGTTTGAGTTTCTTTATATCCTTTATTCGTTACAATCAAAATAGGATTAATAGGTGTGAACTTTCAATTATTGATTTTCTAGTTGTTTTTATATTTTTATCACAACCGAACAATTATTAAATTTATAATTATCATATTTGATATTTTAATAAACAAAGTAAAAAAAAATCATTTCCAGAATCAAATATTTCGGTTATCTGATTTAATTGGTACAATATAAGATCGATAATTGAATAATTTGAATTTACCAATTAACTAAAATATTTTTCTAAGAATTAATCGAATTTTTCTATTTGTATAAACATGTCATTTTAGAGTGACCAAAATATGAACAATTCAAATTTTAAGTTATTAAATTAAAATTTTTTAAATTCTAGTTACCAAAATAGTAGTGAGAAGAAAGTTGAGTGATGATTGGTGTAGTTTACTCATTTTTTATGACAGAAAAACACGAAAGGTAACGGGAGGGACCATATTGAAAGCGAACTAAAAGTAGGGTGACCTTATCGAATATTTTAAAAGTACAATATTTCCAAAGAGGTCGTTTCGTCTTCTTCTCCTACTCTATTCTCAATCATCGACTGCGGCGCCCGATAATCTAGAATTCAAATAACAGCCTGCTATCGCAATAATGGTACCATTTTAAACTATTATTATAATAAATAGCGATCAATAATAACCACAATAATATTTAGGCTTGCATCATAAATAAGTAACTAAAGTATATCAACTTTTTCATTTAGGTACCTAAAGTATTTTTTTGTCAAAATAGATACCTAGAGTACACTTTATGGTCAAATTAAGTACCTAAAGTAAACTTTTTGGTCAAAATAGGATTTTAAATTATTTTCATCAAAGTATGTACTTAAAATATTTGTTGTCAAAATAAATACCTAACTTATTTTCCAATCAATGACAAATGACAACTTCTACGTATTTTACAATCAAAACAATTATTACTGATTAGTGAGATATGATAAGTGCAGTGGCCATATGAGCCCAATGTGTTTCCCCATTGTTGTTGTTGTCCATCATAATCTAATTATTAGATTTTTTTCTAGTGGTTTAGGTGGTTTATATGCATACCAAGTGTGCTTGTTTGAGTTTCTTTATATAATTTATTCGTTACAATCAAAATAGGATCAATAGGTGTGAACTTTCAATTATTGACTTTCTAGTTGTTTTTATATTTTTATCACAACCAAACAATTATTAAATTTATCATATTATCACATTTGATATTTTAATAAACAAAGTAAAAAAAAAATCATTTCCAGAATCAAATATTTCGGTTAACTGGTTAATCGATTATCTGATTTAATTGGTAAAATATAAGATCGATAATTGAATAATTTGAATTTACCAATTAACTAAAATATTTTTTTAAGAATTAATCGAATTTTTCTATTTGTATAAACATGTCATTTTAGAGTGACCAAAATATGAACAATTTGAAAGTTAAGTTATTAAATTAAAAAAAATTAATTCTAGTGACCAAAATAGGAGAGAGAAGAAAGTTGAGTGATGATTGGTGTAGTTTACCCATTTTTTATGATAGAAAAACATGAAAGGTAATGGGAGAGACCATATTGAAAGCGGACTAAAAGTAGGGTGACCTTATCGAAAATTTTAAAAGTACAATATTTCCAAAGAGTCTGTTTCGTCTTCTTCTCCTACTCTATTCTCAATCATCGACTGCGGCGCCTGATAATCTAGAATTCAAATAACGGCCTGTTATCGCAATAATGGTACCATTTTAAACTATTATAATAAAAAATAGTGATCAATAATAACCACAATAATATTTAGGCTTACATCATAAATAAGTAACTAAAGTATATCAACTTTTTCATTTAGGTACCTAAAGTATTTTTTGGTCAAAATAGATACCTAGAGTACACTTTATGGTCAAATTAAGTACCTAAAGTAAACTTTTTGGTCAAAATAAGTTCTTAAAGTATTTTCGTCAGAGTATGTACTTAAAATATTTTTTTGTCAAAATAAATAGCTAACGTATTTTTCAATCAATGACACATGACAACTTCTACCTATTTTACAATCAAAACAATTATTACTGACTGGTGAGATATGAAAAGTGCAGTGGCCATATGAGCCCAATGTGTTTCCCCATTGCTGTTGTTGTCCATCATAATCAAATTATTAGATTTTTTCTAGTAGTTTAGGTGATTATATGCATTCCAAGTGTGTCATGTTCGAGTTTCCTTATATCCTTTATTCGTGACATCAACTATCGTTTAAGATATGTATTAGATGTTGTAATCCATATCCCAAATGGATGGTTGGCTCAGTGGTAAGAGTGCCTTACTATCCCCCAACAAAACATGAGTTTGAGTCCAGCTAAAGCCAAATTGTTTGGATTTGTTTTCCTTCTCCAATCAAGTAACGAAAATCAAATGTGTAATTATATAAATTTATGTTATTACATTACCTTCTATGTTAGGTTTTAAAGGTAGATGACTTGATTGATACCACTAGTTTACCCATTTACTAAATTTGGTTAGTATTAAATTATTTTGATAATTTGGTTAGTATTCTCACTAGTATATTATAATATTTTAATAAATGCTCCCAATCTTGAATATTAAATCCTACCCTTTCTCCACCTCTTCTATTTTCTCTGAGGCGGTTACAAATTTTTTTAGTTTTAAAGTTCATCTTTATTCTTTTCTTCTTTCGCCGGCAGCAGCCGTTGGCCGTTCTGCTGGTTATAATGTATATAAATAAGTTTCATCGTTGCCGATGAATTTTTTAGTTTCTTGTTTTTTGTTTTCTTTTTACTTTGCCAGGTTTCAACCATATCTGCTTCTTTGGCAGTTCTTTCGTCTACCTCTATGGCAGTTTTTTTGTCTGCTTGTATGGCAGTTCATTTGTCTGATTTTATGGCAGTTTCAGTCTATCTTTTGATACTTTAGAGTTCGTGTGACGAGTATCATCGAAATTTTTTGTCACCGAAGGAAGGTCGAACACTTCATGTTATGATTCCCTTTTTGTGGCTATGCCGATATGCCAAGAACAAGTAGCGAAAGAATTATGTTGTCTTCAAAGAGCACCCAAGGAAAAGTAATAGCTTTCTAGATTTTATTTCAGAAGTTTCTTCTGAAGGTGTTAGGTTTGATTTTTTAACGGCTTTCATACCGTTAGATTTTTCCGCATTGTTTATTTTGCACTGAACTTTCATTGTTTACGGTGTGATTCATTTGTAATTCTTTCACCATTGAATATAATCTAGTTTCAAAAAGAAAACCCTACCCTTGTATAGTAATATTTATATTTATTGTATATCATTGAAATGAGAAGATTTAGTGAATCTGATCAGATTTGATTCCAACACAAAATGGGGCATGCTAAATATTTAATCATGTTGGATCTACTCTATTATTGATACACGCAAACAAGATTTACTAAAGGATAACATATTCCATTGGTACGCTGGTTGATTCCATAGCAAAACAGATAGACCTTGGTAAAGATGGGCAACGGTGAGACTGCCAATGAGCTACTTGAAGCTCAAGCTCACGTTTGGAACCACATTTTCAGCTTCATAAACTCCATGTCCCTAAAATGTGCGGTTGATTTAGGCATTCCCGATATCATTCACAGCCATCGCAAGCCCATGACTGTTATCGAGTTGATTGTTGCACTACCGACGCTCAACCCTATCAAGGCACGCAACATCCACCAGCTCATGCGTATTTTAGTTCACTCCGGCTTCTTTGCACAACAAAAGCTTAGCCATGGCGTACAAGAAGATGGTTATGTTCTTACCATCGCTTCTCATCTGTTTGCTCAAGGATAATCCCTTAAACATAACACCTTTTCTCAAAGTTATGCTGGATCCTATTTTAACAAAGCCTTGGGATTTTCTAGGCATTTGGTTCCAAAACAATGATTCTACCCCATTTGAAACAGCTCACGGGAAGGCATTTTGAGTAAATTTCATAGGGGTTAATCCTCTAGTACCGCAATGTCTATTAATGTCAAGGAATTTCAAAAGTTTCTTGCAAGTTAGTCATGTGCTTTGTTTATCACTTATCTAATAAGTTGGTCAAACCCCAGTTGATCAAGTAAACCCCAAACCCATGCTCAACTTCTCTCATCCCCAATGCTCAACCCAACAAACCCATCTCAATTGCACTTCCTCTTAATAATTTGTGAATTCACCTCATTCGTCGCACCATTTTACTATTTATTAAGCTTCGATTGGTCCTCAACGTGCCTGATTTCTAGTTTTGTAAACCCTAAATTCCAAAGAAGCTGTCAACATGAGGAAGAAGAAAAATGAGAGATTTACAATTTTAATCCAAAAATTAAAATGATGTCTAAATTTATAGAATTTTGGATTAAGTTGAAAGATTGTATAAGCTTTTGGGACTAAAATTGTTATTTGACCAAGCCACGTCACCTTTTTTGTTTATTTTTAACAGTCGGGTACCAAAATAGAAACCATACGTAACTTAGGTGTCATTTTGCCAAAAAAATTAGTTTGGGTACTAAAATAGAAACACAAGCATAAGTAGGGTAATAAATATATAATTTACCCTAAAAAATTAGGAAAGAGATTTTTGCGGCCATATTGTTTTGAACTTGTGACCCATGCTTGGTGAACCCAAGCCTTGAACATTCCACTTTTGGTTTTAGATTACACCAAATTTTATTTAAGCTAAGCCTTATGTTTATTCCAATAATTAATAAAATCTGAACCAAACTCATCAACTAGTAATTAATGCCCCATATTAAATCTGAAAATATCAAATTTCTCTAGAATACCAAGAGCCTCTCACCAATGTCCCCTCACCGTTCAATCTCCATCACCGCTCCGTCGTGGTCATCACCGCCACCACCTTTTGAATCGTCGCCTCTTTCCGATCAAGCCCATGTTCACAACTCGTCGGATCTTCACGTCGTCCATTGTGGGGATTCGCCTGTAGGATTGTCAGAATCCAATGATTCTTCTTTCTGTTTTTCAGTGATTCCATCGCCGTCTATCGTTCGTTCTCAATGCAATTGCTGCTATCATCCTCTCTTGGTCGATTGTCATTCCGTCGCCGTTTGAAGGTCATTGGAGTTACAAGCAAAACCCTTAGTTCCTCCCTTTTCGGTCGTTCTTCGTTGTTCCAAGGTCGTGGCAAGCCTCGATATCTAGTAAAATCAAGTTAACTCATAGTTTTCTGCATTTTAGAGTGTTTTCGGCCGATATAGGCCACGCGTGGCTCTCACGTGCCGCCGAAGGTAATTTCTTGTTAGAGTATGCGCAAAGACCAATCATAAGATGATTATATATGATATTTCTTTTTAACTTGTTTATTCACAAAGATGCATTGCCATTATTATTTTCAGTTACAATTATGCGCGCGTAAATAAATTAAAATAATAAAGTCCTTTGAATAATATGATTATTCTTAAATGTCCTTAATCGAGTATTATTGTGGGGGTGGACAACAATAATGCATTAAGACTAATATGTAGTTGATTGATGACAAAGTGTTGTCATTGACATGGAGATGTCAAAATTAATACATAAGTATGTGTTAGAGAACGACATACTGGACAGACCCGCTATGAGCATATTTCTTGGATTATTATGTGACAGTCACAACATTGCTCATAGTTATAACTACATGTATGATCCTCAGACTTGATATCATCATTATTTCAACATCGTGAGTGACATACTTTGATACAGTCAAACGTGTGTCGTAACTGACTACACTATAAAGACTGATATTGGATATGTCACAATCTATGTAGTGGGATATGGTTGATCAAGATAAGATTTGTCCCTCCTACATAATAGGAGTAATATCGTAGACCACTTGATTGAGTGAGAATATAAATGCATGGCCATGCTCGAATAAGTTGATATGAGATATCATAGTTATTCGTTTATAATAGTCAACTCAAGATATCAAGAAATATTAGATTGACTATACAAGTGTGATTATTCCATGACGTGTGTACAATCTAGATATAAGGAAAAATGATGTAATACATGAAAAAAGTTAATCACGAAGAGGTTATGTCGAATCATGATTTCTTGTAACTGAGGTGACAATTACATATTGCTAGATGACACTCATTGTTTGCAATATTAGAAATTGTCTAAAATTTACTACTAACGTTACATGAACCTACAGGGTCACACCAACAGTTGAAATGAGCATATATATACAGTAAAACTTCTATAAATTAATACCCTTGTGACCATGAAATTCTATTAATTTAGAGAGATATTAATATATCGATAAATTAATAATTTATTAATTAAAAGAAAATTTCTCAATTCAACAAATATAACTTTGATAAAGATATTGTGTGCAAATAAATTGTAAATTGTACATAATATTCCAATTAATTAAAAATAAGTAGATTCATGTATATGTTATTAAATATATTCAAGTATCAAATTATTTACGAATTCATTGAAACTAATTGAAACTAATGCATGCACTTAATAGATACCTGAACTAGTCACGCGAAAGGAAGCATTGAATGCGGCAACAACTCTTCACAACTTTTTATTGCAGTTGGAGACCTCAACGCCGGAACTTGTGGGTGCAATTAGAAAAGTTAGAGATAAAATTGAATTAGATTTGAATTTTAAAAAGAAACGAATTACAATAGATTCATATTTTAGCAAGTTATCAAAGTAATAATTGTAATATTTAAGAATTATTAATTTATAGTTTTGATGGGACCTTTATATTTATAAAGGGGATCTCCAAAAAATTATTATATTATTATCTTATCGAATTTGATGATTTCTTACATTGGTCCAAGTCGAGACCGAAGAAATTTATTATTTAATAGAATTTATTAATTTAAAGAGTATTAATTTATAGAGGTTTTACTATATATATATATATATATAAGTTGAATCCTAATATGAGTTGAATTAGGATTACAAAGGCTATATCAAGGCATGAGAAATCTAGTAGTCATAAATTCTTCTAAATAGTTTAGAGAGTTTTATATGCTCGTTTCAACTGGGTGAACTACGTAGAGGTCGGAGCATTATCGTTCCGGCTTAAGAATCGACATCGTGGAATCGTGATTAGATATCAATCCTCTCCAAAGTCAGAATTCCAAATTTTAAATAGGTATTCTTCACCCTTATTCACCTTGATTCGTTCCTCGTACATAGATCTCTAGTGGTGATCGCCAGATTTTTTTTTGTTGTGCCATGGGGTGTGCCGGCGTGACCCAACATTTCCGACCACCATGGTTGGTTCGCCCTTGAACTGAATCGATTCATTTCTAAACTGGCCTAGTCAGACTGGGCCTGGCAATTCGAACCGACTTGCTTGCCCCATAACTGAACCGACCCAATCTATGCCCAATAACAATTTAACCCGTTTGACTCGTACAAATATGACCTGACCTAACTGAGTCAACTCGTCCGAGTCAACCTGGTTGACTCTAACCGTTGACTTTGATACAAAAAAGTCACATTTTTCCGGAAATTTGTATTTTATGTTTTTCGACGTCATAAGTCTATTTTTGAAGCATGTTTCATGAAATTTTAACCTTAAAGCTTCTGAAATTAACTTTAAACCCGAACATGCATATGTATTAAGTTAATTTATTTAAGAGAAGTTATTGAAAAAGGAATGACATATGATATTATTTGTTTAAAGGTACTAGAGATTCTCTCGATCGTGCATCTACCCAGCCCAACTCCTCTTGATTCATTCGACCACGTGAAATCGTTGTGACTCGTATGTATCGAAACGTTGTGAATTATCATAGAAGAGAATTTCTCCCGTATTGATCTAAATTTGGTTGTGTCTTAAGTTCTAGTACAACGTCGAAGCATAACACGAGTACTTAGTTGGCCATCTGACCAACCTGATCTTTTGAGGCATGTTCCTTGTGTGCTATATAAATGTTTTAAATGTTTTGTTTGAACTGATCATGTGCACATGAATGATATTTTTTGATTTTGCAAAAACATTACATGTTCCCTAATTATAAGCAAGATGATTTCATATGTCTGATTTATGCCTAAATACCTAATTCGATAACATGCTCTCTGATTACTGTTTCACTGAAAATCCCTGAATTTGCTTTATATCTACTGTTACTATTGCTTACTACTGATCACAATTATTACTGTCTAAATTGTTTTACTGGGCTACTTAGGATAGAATATGAAGTCTATGTAGCTTCAGCCCTAATCCAGCTGGTGATTCCTATTGTACCAAGTTCCTATGTTTCGGCTATGGTTATTCCTACTATATTAGGTTCCTACACTTTGAATAGGATGATTCATATTGGACCTAAGGCATCCCCTTAGGACGGCACCTACGCCCAATTGGCCTGGGTTAACACCTTTATAGATGCAGTTATGGGAAATGCATATTGGAGTTCGGTTGGAGGGTAGATAGGAATTTAAAATGAACCTTACTACTACTTAAATTATATGTTTCCTGATATAAAATTTTCACTGTATGTTTACATTGTATGTTTTAACTTGCACTGTTGGAACACATTGAGCTCCCTAGCTCACTCCTCGAATTTTCTTCATTTCAGATATTTTGAATAAGTTACCATGTACATGATATTCGGAGGATCGACACTTTCAATACTCTATACTAGATAAGCCAAAAAAGATTTTGAATGAATGTCAACTGACCTCCAATTTAATAGAAGGGTTTTAACATCACCTAGCATTACAAACACGAGACCCCACAACTGTAACCATTGTTCCAAGATTGCCAATTGACTGAACATTTGCAGAAGAGATGATTCACTGTTTCAAGGTCGCCTAAACATAAGAGGCATTCTAAGGATTGTTGCCTAAGGGATCCTCTCTTTGATAAATCGACTCAGGTAGGAATCTTACCATGAATCATTCTTCATACAAAAGCTTCCACTTTTGGAGGAGCAAGATTAGGCCAAACAAAATTCCACACTTCCTGCTTAAGCCTGCCATCAAAAGATGTTAATTAACATAAGGCTTTCGCTGAATATAAACCATTTGAAGCCCCTTCCCATCTTAAACTGTCATAGCAAAATTGACCGGGTTACACCCTATTAATGGTCGATAGAAAGTCTTCCCAAGTATCTATTTTCCAATCGAATAAGCCCCTACATAAATGAATCCTCCATTGCCAGCATTCTTTAACAAAGTCACCAAAAGTTGTGATACGACCACATTTTACAGTCTTGAAGGCGAAAATTCTAGGGAAAACCACTTTGAGAGAATAGATCATCGGCACTATATAGCAAGGAAATTATACTTCTCCACACCCAAGATTTGTTAGCTGACTTTATATTTCGAGGCAGCAATGAACTAGAATTTTCATTATATTTTACGCATATCACTCTTCTCCAAAGGTTGTTGCTTTTAGTGTCATACCTCCATAACCATTTGTTAAGAAGAACCCTATTTTTTTTGAATTGAAATCCACTAGACCCAACTGTAACCCCCTCGTCCCGGTCTGGACGACTGACGATATGAGTAGGCTACACGGGGAAAACCGAAATGAAACCCGCTAGGGCCCCACTTTGGTTAACAACCCTAGGAAAATTTCTTTTTAGTTTTTTATCTTGTCTAAAGGCATTCATATATCCTATGCGTGAAACAACCGCCGAAGGACAACAGGCGATGCGAACAACCAAGCAAACAGTTTAAAGGAAACTATTTTATTTTATTCAACAGGTCGTATCGATACACTTGAAGAGGGTATCGATACGCCTTGACCAAGTCAACAACCCATAGTCAACGTAGGGAGACCGTATCGGTACATAGGTTGATCGTACCGATACGCCCTTACTAGTCAACTTCTCACGGTCAACGATACAAGACCATACCGATACACCCTAGTCCCATACTGATACGCCAAAATCTCGTCAAATTCTCAGATTTCCAGAGAGGCTTTGGCGTATCGATACGGTCAAGTTCATAGACTCTTAAACACAAGCAATTAAGCAACAAAATAAGCATGGTTCTCAATCCACGACATAAAAGCATAACACATCCAACCATATCATCAAACAACTCCACATGCTAGAAACATCAACAAAAAACAAACTAAGGAGTTTGACACCAACTCCTACAAGTCTACACCCCCATCGTCTAGGCATTATTACAAATATGTAAATCATACTTGAGCTACTTTGAGAACTCCAAAAGCTCCTCCCTTGCCCACTTGCCTCCCAAACTCTAACGATCTGCATGTTGGAAATAAATGAGAGCGTAAGCTAACTAGCTTAGTGAGAGAAGCTCTATAATTCAACAAGCATGCAGTTTTCAAAACACTTTTCATAATTGACAATAAATCAATGAATGCACAATGATCATCACATCAAGCCTACACATGGCTTGCACATGCACAACCAACATACACACGGTGGGACCACACATCACCGTTCTTCTAGTACTTTTCCGATGGGACCACTCATCATCTTACTCTACTACTAGTCACTACCGGTGGGACCACTCATCACCGTAGTTTAGACAACCATCACGTGAGGCTCGACTTCTACACGACTACACAACAACAACGATGTAAAACAACTCAGGATGCACATGATACCACAACATATAACCATTCATCAACACATAACAAAGATGTAGGAGTAGTAACTTACACTCGGGTTTAGGTGAACCCTCTAGGTCCCACCCAAACCCCCAAGAGTTCCATTTCGAAAACAAATCAAAGGTTGACATTTCTACTCACCGTTGCTACCCAAAAAAGGACGAAACCAATTTCAAGTCTCCAAATTCTCCGAATTCATCCCCGAAGCTTCACTAACTAAATTTCTTGCTTCTAGTCATCCCAACACAATTAAAATAGCCACAAATCAGTCCACAATTCAAAGTAGCAACCCGGAACACAATTCAAGCACATAAACACATGATCCAAGCTAAGAACAACTCTCAAATTCCTCATTCCCGAGCAGCCATGAAGCCTAGTCCAAAACCTTTGTTTTCAACCCTTAAATTACTCCCTAAGGCTTCCAAAACAACCCTCATACATAGTCTAACCATCAGCCCAGACTCTCCCACATAAAACACCCCCAAAACTCAACCTAAAACCCTCCAAAACCCCCTCAAAGACCCAAATTTGGGAAACTCCATAAAACCATGTAAAAATCTACTATGTTAGACCTCATAGATAGTAAACAACTCATATATCATTAACAAATCAAAATCTTAGGTTAAAGACAATACAGATAGAATTTTTAATGAAGAACCCCAAAACTTCAAATTTCAAAATCATGAACAATAATGAAAACTAAATGTACTAGCTTGTAGAGAATGACGAGGACAAGTCAAAAACGAATTTACCTTTGAAAAATCTTCAAAAATGAGCAAGATATGTGATGGAATAGTAAACTAAGGGGAGAAGGGGTTTTGTAGTTGGAAGCAAAATGGGTGAGGAGAGAAGAAGATGATAAAAATTAATTTTAAATGAAAAGGGGTTTTATTTGGAAGATCACTTACTTACCAATTTGTCATTAATGAAAATGGTCATCTTCCCCAATTTCAAAATCCACGGAGTTTTGGGTTCCAATCTTAATTTAGGTTTGATCCAACATATAAAAATGATATAACAAAGATGTAGGAGTAGTAACTTACACTCGGGTTTAGGTGAACCCTCTAGGTCTCACCCAAACCCCCAAGAGTTCCATTTCAAAAACAAATCAAAGGTTGACATTTCTACTCACCGTTGCTACCCAAAAAAAGGACGAAACCAAGCTCAAGTCTCCAAATTCTCCGAATTCATCCCCGAAGCTTCACTAACTAAATTTCTTGCTTCTAGCCATCCCAACACAATTAAAATAGCCATAAATCAGTCCACAATTCAAAGTAGCAACCCAGAAACACAATTCAAGCACATAAACACATGATCCAAGCTAAGAACAACTCTCAAATTCCTCATTCCCGAGCAGCCATGAAGCCTAGTCCAAAACCTTTGTTTTCAACCCTTAAATTACTCCCTAAGGCTTCCAAAACAACCCTCATACATAGTCTAACCATCAGCCCAGACTCTCCCACATAAAACACCCCCAAAACTCAACCTAAAACCCTCCAAAACCCCCCTCAAAGACCCAAATTTGGGAAACTCTATAAAACCATGTAAAAATCTACTATGTTGGACCTCGTAGATAGTAAACAACTCATATATCATTAACAAATCAAAATCTTAGGTTAAAGACAATAAAGATAGCATTTTTAATGAAGAACCCCAAAACTTCAAATTTCAAAATCATGAACAATAATGAAAACTAAATGTACTAGCTTGTAGAGAATGACGAGGACAGGTCAAAAACGAGTTTACCTTTGAAAAATCTTCAACAATGAGTAAGATATGTGATGGACTAGTAAACTAAGGGGAGAAGGGGTTTTGTAGTTGGAAGCAAAATGGGTGAGGAGAGAAGAAGATGATAAAAATTAATTTTAAATGAAAAGGGGTTTTATTTGGAAGATCACTTATTTACCAATTTGCCATTAATGAAAATGGTCATCTTCCCCAATTTCAAAATCCATGGAGTTTTGGGTTCTAATCTTAATTTAGGTTTGATCCAACATATAAAAATGAGTTTTTAAAATGAGAAGGGAAACTCGAACATTATTTTAATATTATTTTCACCCGACCCCCAAACCCGGGTGTTACAACTCTCCTCCACTTAAGAAATTTCATCCCCGAAATTACCTGACGGAAACACGTACGGAAACTGCTCAAGCATATCAACTTTCCTTTCCCACGTGGCCTCTTCCACACCTCTATGTCTCCGTAACACCTTGACCAACTCTATGGTCTTGCCATGCAACACCTTGCTATCAGAAGCAAGTATCTCAACCGGCTCTTCATTGTAGGACAAATCCATATTCAACTTTATCTCCTCAACGTGCATAACATGAGATGGATCCGTTCTATACCTCCTAATCATCGACACATGAAAGACATCATGGATCTTCTCTAACTCGGAAGGCAATCTCAAACGGTAAGCTACTGGCCCAATCCGCTCAACTACCTCGTAAGGTCCTATGAATCTTGGGCTCAACTTGCCCTTCCTCCCAAACCTCATCACTTTCTTCCAAGGTGAGACTTTCAAAAACACTTTATCTCCCATGTAATACTCTACCTCTTTCCTCTTTAAGTCGGCATAGGACTTCTGTCGATCTGAAGCTACCTTCAGACGATCGCATATCAACTTTACCTTCTCGGTGGTGCCCTTAAGCAAATCGGGCATCGGTACAAGCTTCTGTCCGGCCTCGGCCCAACAATTCGGAGTTCTACACTTCCTACCATACAAGGCCTCATACGGAGCCATCTGGATACTCGACTGAAAACTGTTGTTATACGCTAACTCCACTAACGGTAGATGTTTCTCCCACGACCCCTGAAAATCAATGATACAACATCTCAACATATCTTCCAACACCTGAATCACTCTCTCAGACTGACCATCTGACTGCGGATGATACGAAGTGCTGAAATTCAACCAAGTACCCAAGCCTCGATGCAAACACTCCCAAAATCTAGCTGTAAACCTCGGATCTCGGTCTGACACAATCGATTTCGGTACCCCATGTAGTCTCACTATATCACAGATATACAGATCGGCCAACTTGTCTAAAGTATAGGTGGTATGAACTGGGATGAAGTGGGAACCATTGGTAAACCTATCCACTATCACCCACATTGAATTCTTCTTCGAAGGAGTCAACGGTAGCCTCGACACAAAGTCCATGGTGATACGTTCCCACTTCCATTCCGGAATCTTCAACAGCTGTAACAATCCTGAGGGGAACTGATGCTCGGCCTTAACCCTCTGACAAACCATACACCTACTAACAAACTCGGCCACGTCCTTCTTCAAACCAACCCAATAGTACTCTTCTTTTAACCCTCGATACATCTTTGTGCTACCCGGATGCATAGCAAAAGGACTATTATGAGCTTCATTCAAGATCGTACGCCTCAACTCGGCATCCTCTGGAACCACTATCATATCCTTGTAACACAGGATCCCATTCTCACCAAAACAATACTCGGTAGGCCTATCTTCGGCTATGTCTTGCATGTGAGGTGTCAAAGACTCATCTCTCAACTGCTTCTCACGAATTAACTGAACTAACGAAGGCTTAACCTGAAGCTCGGCTATCAACCCACCATCCTTGGACACGCTCAATCTCGCAAATATAGCTCGTAACTCAACGACCACTTTCCTACTCAAGGCATCGGCCACTACGTTTGCCTTACCCGGATGGTACTCTATTGTGAGGTCATAATCCTTAAGAAGCTCTAACCACCTGCGTTGCCTGAGGTTCAACTCCCTCTCAGACATCAAATACTTCAAACTCTTGTGGTCGGTATACACGGTGCACTTCTCACCATAAAGATGGTGTCTCCAAATCTTCAATGCGAACACCACTGCGGCTAGCTCTATGTCATGGGTGGGATAATTCTTCTCATGAACTTTCAACTGTCGCGAGGCATATGCTACCACCTTACCTTCTTGCATAAGCACACAACCTAGCCCTACGTAGGATGCATCACTATAAATCACAAATTCTCTCCCCGGTTCAGGCTGAATCAAGATAGGGGCTTTGGTCAAAGCTTTCTTCAATTTCTCAAACGCTTCTTGTCTTGCATCTGACCACTCATACGGAACATTCTTCTGTAGCAACTTAGTCAACGGAGCCGCTATTCTAGAAAACCCCTCAACAAACCTTCTATAATATCCCGCCAAACCTAGGAAACTGCGGATTTCTGTCACTGACTTCGGTTGTTTCCAATTCACTATAGCTTCTACCTTCTTGGGATCCATACTAATCCCACTGGCCGAGATCACGTGACCTAGGAAGACTACCTCCCTAATCCGAAACTCACATTTGCTTAGCTTGGCATACAACTTATTCTCTAGTAGAGTCTGAAGTACTAACCGCAAATGCTCATCATGCTCCTCCTCGGTCCTAGAGTATACTAAGATGTCGTCTATGAACACCACCACAAACGTTTCCAAGAACTCATGAAACACATGGTTCATCATATCCTTGAAGGGTGCTGGAGCGTTAGTCAACCCAAAAGGCATCACCAAAAACTCATAATGCCCATAACGTGCACGAAAGGCCGTCTTCGGTATGTCCACATCCTTTACCTTCAACTGGTAGCACCCGAACCTCAAGTCAATCTTTGAAAACACATAAGCACCTCTCAACTAGTCTAGCAAGTCATCTATCCTAGGCAAAGGGTATTTGTTCTTCACTGTCACCTTATTCAACTGCCTATAATCTATACACATCCTCATGCTACCATCTTTCTTTTTCCCAAACAAGACCGGAGCACCCCACGGAGAAATATTAGGCCTAATGAAACCTCTATCAGTCAACTCCTGAAGCTATTTCTTCAACTCTTTCAACTCTTTCGGAGCCATTCTATACGGAGCAATCGACACTGGTGCAGAAATAGAATACGTCTCAATAGCAAACTTAACTACTCTGTCTAGAGGCAAACCCGGTAACTCTTCCGGAAAAACACTTGGAAAATCACATACTGTTCTGATGTCCTGAGGTCTCACCTCACTCATATCTGGATTCATTACATAAGCCAAGTAAGCCTGACACCCCGAACTCAACAGCCTCTGAGCTTCCAAAGCCGAAACCACATTGGACAAGAACTTAATGTTCTCGCCCACCACTACAACCTCAAAGTCATCGGTAAGCTTCAAGGAGACTCTCTTGGTCTCGAAGTCAACCCGAGCTCTATGCTCTACAAGCCAATCCATGCCCAAAATCACATCAAAACCGTAAAAGGGTAACTCCATCATATCGACTGGAAATACGTAGACATGAACCATCAACGGACACCTCCTATACACTTTCCTAACTACCATTGTATCACCAAAAGAGCTAGTGACATTTACACCTACCTTTAACCAATCACATGGTAACCCTAACGACCTTGCGTGCTCACCCAAAATATACGAATGTGTTGACCCCAAATCTATCAAAGAAAGCAAACTCAAAGACTGTAATGAGAAATTACCTGCAATGACATTAGTGTCATTCCCAGCCTCTCGCTGAGCATACACCTTAGTCGGTCCTCCTCCCTCGGGCTGGACTGCTACTACATGAGCCAAGTTCCTCTGACCCTCATTCCTTGGCTGAAAGTTTCCGCGACCGCGCCCACGGCCTCTCTGATGCTCAAAGCCCCTACCTGGAGCTAGTCCACCTCTAGTCGGGTGTGGACAGTTACGCCTTATGTGGTCTCGAGATCCACAGTTCCAACACGGCCCAAAGGTACCCGCACATTTGCCCTGGTGGCGTCTCCCACACCTATTGCACTCTGGTGTGTGCATAACAGCTCCTTGGCCCTGATGGCCCTGACCATAGTTACCTCCCCTATGTCTCGAATTGGGCTTGTACCTCCTATCCCTATGCCTCTTGGCATGATCTCTATCCCAGTTCGCATGTCTCTTTCCGGAATCGGACCCACTAGCACGTGTACTAGAGCCCAAGTTCTGGTCAATATCCTTGGCCCTAGAGATTAAAACATCGAACTCAGTGTAGTCAGAGGCAAGCATGTAGGTCTTCACATCTCTATTCAACCCATATCGGCAGCGCTCACACCGCTCCCTCTCATTAGGGACCAACTCTGGTGCATACTGGCTCAATCTCACAAACTGAACCTCATACTCAGTCACGGTCCGGTTACCCTGAACCAGGGCCATAAACTCCCTCTTCTTTTCATCCAAGTACCGAACCCCAAGATACTTCCTCTTGAAAGCATTTCTGAAGAACTCCTACGTGATCTCTGCTACAGCCATCCCCGAAGTAACAGTGGTCCACCAAGTATAAGCGTCCCCTTGAAGCAAGGAGACAATACAACCTGACTTACAGGCGTCTGAACACTTCATCTGACCCAAGATGCGAGTAGTACTCTCAAGCCACCCCTACGAACCCTCGGGAGTCAATCCACGAAACTCAACTGCTCCCAAGTTACGTAGCCTCTCTAGGGGTAATCCTGTCCCCGCACCCTGAGGTGGTGCTGCAGCTTGTGCGCCGGCCAAATCTGTCTAAAATACCCCAGCTATAGTCAGAATTAGCTGGGTCATGTCCACGCCCGCTGGACCCTGACTCGCCTGAGCCCCAATACCTCCAACATT
Source organism: Hibiscus tridactylites (assembly GCA_958450335.1). Classification (NCBI taxonomy): domain Eukaryota; kingdom Viridiplantae; phylum Streptophyta; class Magnoliopsida; order Malvales; family Malvaceae; genus Hibiscus; species Hibiscus tridactylites. The sequence goes on along the minus strand of OY288278.1, from coordinate 58,924,078 downwards.
AGCCCCGGCCTGAGGCCCATTACCATCACCTCCAACTTGAGCACCAGCCTGAGGCACATCACCTTCACCACCCACTTCATTACTATCGGGAGCATGGGGAGCAGGAGGCTCACCTCTGGGTGCCTGGTCACCCGCTCTAGGTCGCCCCCTTGGTCTCACCATAGCAAAACAAGATCTAAAATAGTAAACACACAACAAACAAGGAAAACATTAGGTTAGCAAAAGGGAAAGGACTCTGGTTCTCAAGCTCGTTAAACCAAAACAATTTTCTTTTTATTTTGACAACAACGCCTAACAATGGGGACATTGGACCAACTCTCAAACAACAACAAGGTCACTACAGCATGCATTCATACACCATGCTAGCAATAGATTTCAAGCATACATGGCAAAACACTCACCGAGATACAATCAACACATAACACATTAACTTACCTCACTTACCTGCCCGAGGTCTCGAAAACCTGGCTCTGATACCACTAAATGTAACCCCCTCGTCCCGATCTGGACGACTGATCGGTCCGAGTAGGCTACACGGGGAAAACTGAAATGAAACCCGCTAGGGCCCCACTTCGGTTAACAACCCTAGGAAAATTTATTTTTATTTTTTATCTTGTCTAAAGGCATTCATATATCCTATGCGTGACACAACCACGGAAGGACAACAGGCGATGCGAACAACCAAGCAAACAGTTTAAAGGAAACCATTTTATTTTATTCAGCAGGCTATATCGATAGAGGTGGCAATCGGGTCATTCGGTTCGGGTTCGGTTTGGGTCGTTTCGGTTCGGGTCATTTCGGGTCTATCTAGAATCGGTTTAGATTCGGTTCGGGTCGGTTCGGTTCGGGTCTAATTCGGGTCTGTGATGAGTCGGATTCGGTTCGGGTATTGGATCGGATTAAAATCGGATCGGTTTTTTTCGGGTCGGGTCAATATCGGATCGGTCGCTTTCGGTTCGGGTCAAAATCGGGTCGTTCGGGTCGCTTTCGGTTCGGGTTGAAATCGAGTCAATTTCGGGTCAATTTCGGGTCGGGTCAACATTTAAATTTTCGGGTCAATTTGATTTGAGTTGGGTTAAAGGTTTGAGGTTTAGTATTTATGGTTTAGTTTAGAGTTATTGATGTATGAGATTAATTCTAATTCAACTTGTCAATCTATGCATTTGAATTTGATTAAATATTTAAATCAAAGCTTCATGTATCCATATAATTTTTTTTGTATAATTATATTGAATCAAAGTTTATAATAATAATAATAATAATAATAATAATAATAATAATAATAATAATAATAATAATAATAATAATAATAATAATAATAATAATAATAATAATAATAATAATAATGTCTGAAATGAATTAATTTATTAAACTTAGGATCTAATTGAATTAACTAAAATCTAAAAGCATAAATCACGAACATAATTAAAATAATTTTAAAACTAAATGTGAAATTTCAATTAAATTAATCTAAATTGAAACTCAATTAAATCAAGAAAAATAGAAAGATAATTGGTAAAAATAGAGAGGGAAAAAACAAAATTTTGGAGGGAAATAAGCCACCAATTTTTTAAGCTAGATTGAAAAAAAAAGAAAAAGACAATTGGAAAAAATAGAGAGAGAAAAGACAAAATTTTAGAGGGAAATAAGCCACCAATTTTTTAAGCTAGAGATTAATTACTTTTTAGGTCATGTTGCATTTAAAATGTTACATTTTAGTCAACTTTAAGTTTTAGTTTAATTTAATTTATTCACAAGTATTCCCACGGTTTAGACTTCGGATATACAAATCCCCTCCCCGTAGTGATATTTAGTCTCTAAAAATTTACTTTTAGTTGAAATTGACTAATCTTTGTAATTTAGTCTATTAATTTAATATATTGATATTTTCGTTGATTTTAATTTCAAAGATTTAATTTTTAGCCAAAATTGACCCCTATTTATTTATATGGTATAATTACAAATTTGATCATTGGACTCTCAAATTTCTCCACTTCTAAATTGTCAATTTAGTCTACAATTTCAATTTTATGCTATATTTTATGATGAAATTATAAAATTGGTCACCAAGATCTCAAATTTCTATACTTCATTTTATTATTTATTATATTGTTAACAATAGATATTCGGGTTAAAATCGGGTCAAAATCGGGTTAAAATCGGGTTAAAATCGGGTCGATATTCGGTTCAGCTTTCGGTTCGGGTAGTATTCGGTTCGGGTCCATTCGGTTCGGGTCTATTCGGTTCGGGTCTATTTCGGTTCGGGTCTATTTCGGTTCAACAAAAAATTTCGGTTCGGTTCGGTTCGATTCGGTTCGGTTCGGGTTTCGGGTCAACTTCGAATCATCATGTTCGGGTCAAAATCGGGTTTCGGTTCGGGTAATTCGGTTCGGGTTTCGGGTCTCGGGTCAAGTTTGCCAGGTCTATGTATCGATACTCTTGAAGAGGGTATCGATACGCCTTGACTAAGTCAACAACCCATAGTCAACGTACGGAGACCGTATCGGTACACAGGTTGACCGTACCGATACGCCCTTACTAGTCAACTTCTCACGGTCAATGATACAAGACCGTACCGATACACCCTATACATGTACCGATACGCCAAAATCTCGTCAAATTCTCAGATTTTCAGAGAGGCTTTGGCGTATCGATACTCCCACGCGTATCGGTACACTAGGCTTAAACTGAGCCCCAAAGTGCAAGACCATGTCGATACGGCCCTTGGGCGTACCGATACGCCCTGCACTGCAACACTCAAAAAATGCAGCTAAGGACTCCAAACCACAACTCTAGATGCAAAATAAGACTCGCCTAGGCACAAGCAAGCACACATACGACATTTAACAACCAAGATTCAGCATACGAGGTATTCAAAACGGACAAGGACCATACATTCAAAGGATTCAAGCAATTACTCAAAGGAGGCATACTTAGCATTCAAAAGGTTTCATGCTTTAAACAACCATACATAAAGAATTCATAGGTCAAGTTCATAGACTCTTAAACACAAGCAATTAAGCAACAAAATAAGCATGGTTCTCAATCCATGACATAAAAGCATAACACATCCAACCATAACATCAAACAACTCCACATGCGAGAAACATCAACAAAAAACAAACTAAGGAGTTTGACACCAACTCCTACAAGTCTACACCCCCATCGTCTAGGCATTATTACAAATACGTAAATCATACTTGAGCTACTTTGAGAACTCCAAAAGCTCCGCCCTTGCCCACTTGCCTCCTGAACTCTAACGATCTGCATGTTGGAAATAAAGGAGAGCGTAAGCTAACTAGCTTAGTGAGAGAAGCTCTATAATTCAACAAGCATGTAGTTTTCAAAACACTTTTCATAATTGACAATAAATCAATGAATGCACAATGATCATCACATCAAGACTACACATGGCTTGCACATGCACAACCAACATACACACGGTGGGACCACACATCACCGTTCGACTAGTAGTTTTCCGATGGGACCACTCCTCATCTTACTCTACTACTAGTTACTACCGGTGGGACCACTCATCACCGTAGTTTAGACAACCATCACGTGAGGCTCGACTTCTACACGACTACACAACAACAACGATGTAAAACAACTCGAGATGCACATGATACCACAACATATAACCATTCATCAACACATAACAAAGATGTAGGAGTAGTAACTTACACTCGGATTTAGATGAACCCTCTAGGTCCCACCCAAACCCCAAAGAGTTCCATTTCGAAAACAAATCAAAGGTTGACATTTCTACTCACCGTTGCTACCCAAAAGGAGGCCGAAACCAAGCTCAAGTCTCCAAATTCTCTGAAATCGTTCCTGAAGCTTCACCAACTAAATTCCTTGCTTCTATCCATCCCAACACAATTAAAATAGCCAAAAATGAGTCCACAATTCAAAGTAGCAGCTCGGAACACAATTCAAGCACATAAACACAAGATCCAAGCTAAAAACAACTCTCAAATTCCTCATTCCCGAGCAGCCATGAAGCCTAGTCCAAAACCTTTGTTTTCAACCCTTAATTACTCGCTAAGGCTTCCAAAACAACCCTCATACTTAGTCTAACCATCAGCCCACACTCTCCCACATAAAACACCCCCAAAACTCAACCTAAAACCCTCCAAAAACCCCTCAAAGACCCAAATTCCGGAAACTCCATAAAATCATGTAAAAATCTACTATGTTGGACCTCATAGATAGTAAACAACTCATATATCATTAACAAATCAAAATATTAGGTTAAAGACAGTAAAGATAGCATTTTTAATCAAGAAACCCAAAACTTCAAATTTCAAAATCATGAACAATAATGAAAACTAAAGGTACTAGCTTGTAGAGAATGACGAGGACAGGTCAAAAACGAGTTTACCTTTGAAAAATCTTCAACAATGAGCAAGATATGTGATGGAATAGTAAACTAAGGGGAGAAGGGGTTTTGTCGTTGGAAGCAAAATGGGTGAGGAGAGAAGAAGATGATAAAAAGTAATTTTAAATGAAAAGGGGTTTTATTTGGAAGACCACTTATTTACCAATTTGCCATTAATGAAAATGGTCATCTTCCCCAATTTCAAAATCCATAGAGTTTTGGGTTCTAATCTTAATTTAGGTTTGATCCAACATATAAAAATGAGTTTTTAAAACGAGAAGGGAAAGTCGAACATTATTTTAATATTATTTTCACCTGACCCCCAAACCCTGGTGTTACACCAACCCTCTGCAAGCCTTGGACAAGACTAGTGTTTCCTACCTAATCAAATGGATGGCCTTACAATTCAACAAACCCCATAAGAATCTGGCAACTAACCTAGAGATCGTTGTGTTGATAGTAGCAGGCATCAAAAATAAAGACATGAAGAAAATTGGTAAGCTAGATAAGAATGACTTTACCAATGTCACTTGTCCCCCAAATGACAGCATCTTGGACTTCCAACCGAATAATTTCTTTTTAAACTTCTGTACAATAGGAGCCTACAATTGAATCGAGTTTTTTGCCGATCCCAAAGGGAGACCCAAATATTGGCAGGGGAAACTTTCGCTTTGACAGTTCAGAAGGCCAGCCTATTGTTCAAACTTTACCTCATTTACATTGATTCCAATTAACTTTGACTTTTTCAGATTGAGTTTTAGACCTACAACTATTTCAAAGCCTTTAAGAATTCGTACCATATTTTTAATCTAGGACTCCCCAGCCCCACAAAACAGAATCAGGTCGTCTACAAATTGAATATGAGAAATTTCAATTGCGTTGTGACCAATTTGAAAGCCGTTAAAGAATTCGTGAGAAGAAGCTTTTTGTAATAGCACACTTAAGGCTTCTACAACAATGTTAAAAAGCATCGGGGAAAGCAGACACCATTTCCTCAAACCACGCCCAATTGCAAAATGAGATGTTGGAGTTCCATTAACTAAACTTGAAATGTAAGTAGATGAAATACATGAATATATCCATTGACATCAAACCGACCCGAACCCCATCTTTTTCATGATAGTGATCAAGAATCCCCAATCCACCGTGTTGTAAGCTTTACAAAAATCCAATTTAAATACTACACCTTCTAACCCCTTCCTCTTGGTGTAATTGATAACTTCGTTTGCTATCAAGGAAAAATCTAAGATTTGTTTACCTGGACAAAACGTGAGCTGAAGTTCACCAATAATCTCGTGTAAGACATCTCCTAATCGCAGTGCTAGCACTTTTGAGAGCAACTTATACACACAGCCCACCAAACAGATGGGCCTGAAATCCTCGATGGAGACTGAACTTTGATTTTTAGGAATAAGCACTATGAAAGACTTGTTGAAAGATGCATCATGCACCTCCCCCTTGTAGAAATTGCTAAATAAAACATTAATATCATCCTTTAACACCGGCCAAAATTTCTTTTAAAAGCCCATGTTGAATCCATCAGGTCACGAAGCTTTAGCCGAACCAATCATTGAAAGGGCAGCCCATATGTCCTCCTCTGAGAATGGCTTTTCAAGCCTCACAATAGCTTTCGAGCTTAGTTGATTGAACTCACAGTCGAAGGATTTAATCGGAATGGTGTTTGAAGTATTATAGATCTTCTTAAAATGCCCCTTCATAGCCTTTTTTTATCCCTACTGGATTGTCGAACACCACTTCCCCTACCTTAATACTTCCAATAAAGTTGGATCTTCTTCTCGCCGAGGCGACCAAGTGGAAGAACTAAGTGTTTCTATCGCCTGCAACTGCCCAATTTACGTGTGACTTTTGGAACCACCAACGCTCTTCTCTTCTAATAAAATCCCATAATCTTTTTCTTGTAGAATTAAGCTCCTAACGGAGGGACTGGTCATGATTACCATCTGACATTCTACCTTCTAATTCAGCACACTTCTGATCCAACTCACGAAATGAATATGAGGAGTTCCTTGCCTTTTTCCAAACCCACTCTTCAGATACCAACTTACACATTTTTAGCATAGGACCAATTCCAATCCCATTAGATTTGTTGCATTCTTCATTCACTTTCTCAACATATGCCTTATCATCATTGAGATACTCAAACTATTTGAATGGTCTAGGTCCCCAAAAGGCTTTCATAATTGCCAAACTTATCGGATTATGATCAGAGATGTTTTTAGGATGTATGATCTGGATTAAATCAGGCCAAACACTCAAGATATCCGAAGACATTAGAAATTTGTCCAGACGACTAAATGAAAGAGAATCTCTAAAGTTTGACCAAATGAAAGGGATAGTCCCCCGATGCGGATGACGAAACAAAACGGGTAATTATTTTTTATTATATATTTCGTGTTTTTTAAATAATTGAAATATTTTATATATATTTTGTGCCTTTTTTACTAAAATATTTTTATTATTATATATTTTGAAAGTGGTTTTCTCGTGCACATATACTACACGTTATTGGAGGGATTTTGTTTCCTGATAAATCTCGCAACAAAGTGCATGTCATGTGGTTGTATCATCTAATTAATTTTACGGAATTAAGAGAAAAATGTTAGGGAGCAGCGTTCTTGGGCTTTCTGTTCAAGGAGCTTTGCAGAACCGTCGACCCTGACGGACAAGCAATCAGAGGATGTCTTTTGCTCCTTCAATCTTGGGCTTGGTTTCGTATGCCATTTTTAAGCCCGCAACCTAGACAGCCCACCCCGTACATATTCCACTTCATCAGATGTACTATTAAAATTATTTAATTGAATATTTTTTTAATAATTTCTTTAACGATTTTATTTCTTTTCCATTAATAACAGGCGGGCCGGTGCACTCACCCACCAGGGACTGCCAACCAATCAGCGAGACTACAGGCTTGTGATCGACAAGATGCGCCACGATATGGTAATCCGAAATTTTTTTTGTAGTTCTTAATATTATTTCTCTAATCAAATTTCATATAATTAACGTTCAAATAATTTTTTTTCAGTTCGTGTGGACTCCGTATGCTAGTCTTGCGATTCGCCAGATTACTCCGCCAGACATTGCTCAGTCCTCTCACGTATGGTTGCTGCAAGTGCCACTTATCAACTACGAAATTGTCGAGTGGCATCCTACAGACCGGGTTCTACGACAATTTGGGTACATCCAAGGGATTCCGCATCTGCCGCCTAATTTGGATGAATTACATCGGTTGACGCGGCAGGAGAAGACAGAAATTCATTGGGGCCATCATCACGCTGACTCGGTCCAGCAATGATGGACTAATATGCCAGTCGACCGCCCATCCTCGCACCCATTGTGGATTGGGTCATGTCTGTCACTTTGGACTATTTTCAGTGGTACCTCCATAATAAGAAGCCACATATACTTACTCCGGAGGAGCGCGAGCGAGAAATTGAGATGCTTCCCTAAAACCGCTCACTCCCTCAACGTCGACCCAGTTAGAGCCAGAGCCAGTCGAGGCAGCACGATCTGAGACCACAAACTCACACTGCAGGGGCATCATCTTCTGGAACAGCGTTTTAGAATTTCACTGGTCCTTCCACGTTTCAGCAGAAGAGGCCTCCACCCGAGTTCGGCTTCTCAGATGCCTATTATCCCTCCATATCGATGACGGGTTCTCCGATGATCGATGTTCCACCGTTGGCATAACAGTTCGACTACAGCATTGTTCAACATACGCTGTCGGGCAGCTTGTTCTCCACCCGCCCCGGGCCCAATAGGAGTTCGCGTTTCTAGGACATCTTTGGAGCCGATGATGATGATGCTGATGATACTGCTGCTACTGCTAATGATAATAACCAAACATATATTAGGCCATGGGGTCCTAAGATAAACTAAGACCAGATAATTCGACTAACTTAAGATTTATTGATTGGACTTAATACTCAATCCTGACTGTTGCCATGACAGCTCATTGAATAATTTCTTTTCGTCAAGTATCAATAATAATAGCCTCGGAAGCACAAAAGTTGAGTATATACCTTTCCTAAACTTAACATGTTGAGATTAACAACACATTTTGGATAACTTAAGATTTATTGATTGGACTCAATACTAAATCATCTATGTCCCGTTGCCCGAACCACACGGTTTATTTATTCAAATATTCAATGTATTTTGCATTGAAGATTTGATAATGACCCGTCCTTGTAGAATTAAACAGTCGGCCAATTGTCTGTTTTACTTGATTTATGTATTTTTTCAGATTAAATCAAATATATTTAAGTTTTGTTTTTTTTAACATATTGAGTGGTCCCGATAAAAATGTTGTTATTTTTAGAAAATTTGAGTTCAAACAATTTATTGAACCAACGAGTGGTCTCAGTGGAAAAGATAATGTTATTCATCATAGAGATCCAGATTCAATCCGTTTTGTTTGTAAGGTGTGTGGCACATCAAAGATTAAAAAAATATGAACATATACTACCTTGTAATTACTTTAAAACTATTCAAAAGAATTATACGATGTATACATTTTCAAATGACTAAAAATAAAAAATAAATACTTTTTTGTCTAGAAAGTAAAAAGTGTGGAAGTATTTGTTAGGATAAATTCTCACCATAAAGAAAATCAAAATTTTCATTTTCATCTTACTACCTTTTGGATCATGTGACCAAAATTATTGTAGTGGACCACTTGTTTTATGAATGTAGGACCCTCCCTCTTTTTATTTTGTCCACACCCATTTTTTTAGTATTTCTTTTTAGGGTAAACTACACTGGTAGTCACCGAACTTTTAGGGTGCTTTCAATAAGGTCACTGAACTTTTAAAACTTTCATTACAGTCACCCAACTTTTAATTCGCTTTCAATAAGGTCACTGTCGTCAACCACCGTTAAAAAGCTGACGTGGCATGTTAAATTTAAGGGTAAAATACACTGTAAGTCACTAAACTTTTAAGAGGCTTTCAATATGGTCACCGAACTTTTAGAACTTTCATTACCATCACTCAACTTTTAATTCGCTTTCATTACCATTAAAAAAGTTGATGTGACACGTTAAGTTTAAAAATAAATTTTTTCCCACCCTATTTTATCTCCATGTCTTATTTTCTTCCATCCAAACATGTCTATCTTTTAGATACATTAATATTTTCCTTTGAACTCCTCATTATCCAGTGCATGACTCAGTAAATGTCGGGCCTGAAGCATAAAGAGGATTTTTATGAGAAAAATTTTAGTTATTTCTTTATGATTCCATCATCGGATGTCTCCCAATATTTTTCTTGTTCTCACACATGTCGCATGTGTAACACCCCAATTTTGGGCTTAGAAGTTTTGGGTTTGAACCGGACCGGTCGAATTTTCGGTTCGAATATAAAAGGTGGTTTTAAGGAAAGCCTAGTTCGAGATGCATTAAAAATATGGAAAAATATCTAAAAACCCCTCTTTTAATATATATAAGAGGATGGTGAAATCAATTTTACAAAATGAGGTTTGGAAATATGACATTTTGAGTTAGTGACTAAAATGTAATTTTTGAAAAGTTCGTGACTGTTTTAAAAGGATTGAAACTTTGAATCTTTAAGGAGCTAATTTACCCAAGGGAGGATTTCTCCAGATTTTTCTTGATTTTTAAAGACTCGTTTAATGTTTAATTAATAAAAAGAAAAGAGTGAAAAAGATATTTTTAGTTTCATAACTAACTTTTACCAAAATTTTCCCATTTCATTTTCTCTCAAAATTCCCTCAGCCAAACACATTTCCACAGCAACATTTCCTTTGATTTTCACACCTAAAGTTGAGATTTCAATCCCTAAATGTTTCCTAATCATTTCTACACCAAATCCTCATCATTTGCTTATTGAATTTTCAAGGATTTTGGCTCTAAACAAGGAGAAATCCACATTTAGAGGTATGAACGTCCTTCTCCTCTAAATACTCAGTTCTTTACTAAAATTCCCAAGTTCTCAATCCTTAAATTAAGTTTTATTAAAGGTTTTGATGTTGTGATCTTGATTTTGGCTTAAAATGCAAGATTTGGATTTAATTTTGAAGAAATTCATAATAAATGATTGGGCTCTGTTTTGAGATGTCTTTTTGATGTATTTTGGATGTCTAAATGATGTGTGATTGAGGTTTAATAAATGCAATCCCGAATAGGTTGATTTTCCTAAGTTTTTACTTGTGAAAATGGTGGTTTTTGGGGTGATCTTGGTGTTTTGTTAATGTTGGAGGTATAAGGACGAGTTTGAGTTTATTTTGGATGTTAATTGATGTTTAAAAATGGTTAGAAGTGATGGATCTTGGCTGGGATAAGTCTTGGAAGTGTTTGGAGGTGATTTCGGTTGTGTTTGGTAGCCGAAATGTTGGATTTGCAAAGAGCAGTGAGTTTAGGTGTGTTGCTGGTGTTTTTAATGCATGATGATGCATTAATCCTCTGTTGTTATGTGCTTGAAACAGGGGAGAGTGATCCGTAAGCAATAGAGGTGGCGTTGATGGTTTCGGATGCTTGGAAGGCTTGTTGGCTAGCCTAGTTTTGTGTATCGGTGAGTGAAGTTGGGTTTTCAGCTTTGAAACCAATGTTTGATGGTTTTTGGGAGCTTAGTTTAAGTCTAAACAACTTAGCTAAGCTCAAGAGTAAGTAAATGGAATTTCTCTCTTGGTTTGTGTTATGAATTGGTTTTTAAAGCACTTGTGATTGTTGGATGCAATGCATGTGGTTTGCATGTTTAAATTCTGTTTTGAAAGCATATTTTAGCATGGTTTAATGCTGGTTTTGAAAGTCATGTGTGAAGGATGCTCAAGGTAAGAGATCCTTGGTTTTGTGCATTGGAATTGTGGAATTGATGCATAGTGTTGCATGTTGTTCAATGGCTTTGTTTAATGCTTCAAAACAGTGAAGTGATGATGGTAATTGGTAGTTTTGGCATTTTGGTTATGCTTGTAAAAAAATTGGATTAATGTGGTAAAATGGTTTTATTGGCAAGTGATGTAAGTGGTTCTTGGTTACTTTAATCGGATATAGTTAGCCGGCTATAGGATTGGGTGCACCGTGAATTGAGACACCTTGGATGTCGAGGGGGTTGTAATTGTACCGTAAACTCCATCCAAGAATCCTAGCGATTGAGGAAATTGGTGTCACCACGATGGAGGTTGGCTCTCGTGGGTGGGCTTGGTTTAGTGCCACCACGATGGAGGATGGCTCTCGTGGGTGGGCTTGGTTTAGTGCCACCACGATGGAGGATGGCTCTCGTGGGTGAACCTTGTTAAATGTCACCATGATAGAGGATGGCTCTCATGGGTGGACTTTGTTAAGTGTCACAACAGTGGAGGGTTGCTCCCGTGTGTGAGCTTGGTTAAGGTGATTACAATGGTTGTGGTATCTTCCATGTGTAAGCCTTGTGATGTGTCACGGCTCTCGCTAGTGTATTATACAACTTCCGATGAGTGATGTTGAGGGGGTTGTGATTGTACCGTTAAACTCCATCACGGGTGTTGAGGGGGTTGTGATTGTACCGGTAAACTCCACCTTGTGTTGTTCGGAAGTGTGTATGGAGCGTGTGGGACAACGCTTGTAATCCACGTATCCGATTGTGTCTTGTGTTGTGATGGTTTGTGAATTATCACTTGGAAGCCAATATAGTGTTCTTGGATGTAATGAAGCATGAGATGCTTGAAATGATGCAAGGTTGCATGGAAAGTGTGTAATGTTCCAAGAATGCATATGTATTACTTGTTAGCTTGAACAAGTGTTTATCTTCTTTTGAGAATGGTGCATGTGTGCATGGAATCTCTTTAGTGCATTGAAGTCTTGTTAGGGCTTGTTTTAAAAGGCATGTAATGCAAATGTTGATTTTGTGGTTCATGTATTGCATTTGTTTAATGCATGAGATAGATTGAAGGAGTAAGTGGTTTTCAAAGGTTCCTTGCTTTGAGATGATTTTCAAGAATGAGAAAAGCATAATGTGAAGTGGAAGTGTTTTCCAAGGAATTTGTATTTAACTTTGCATATGATGTTCATGCATAGAAAGGTTAAATTGATGGTTTAGCAAGGATGTGCTTTGAAGCTAGTTACTTAGCTTTTCTAAGCTAAGGGTTGGTTTCCATGTTTGAGCAATGCATGATTTAAAGCATGTTGTTTAAAAATGGGTTTTCAAACACTGCTTTGGTTTATCGGAATGTGTTTATTTTTAAAAGAGGTTTTATGACTCGCTGCATTGATGGTGTTTTGGTTTTGAGCATTCCTCACTAAGCATTATGTGCTTACGCTCTTTTTTGTCCATCAATGCAGATATTTGAAGTTGGGACAGCAAGAAGCAAGGGATTCAAGGAGAGCTCCACTTGAGATGTATGTCTCGGTTAATAGCTATAGATAATAAAGGCAATGGGGGGAGAGTCTTTTATGTTGATGTGTAATGAGATTGTGTTGTTGGACAAGTTTGGTTTATGATTTGAACTATGTGGTTTAATGCTTGCAATGTTTGAATCTTCTTATTCATAAGTCGTTATGCTATGCTTCTTGTTTTAAAAGCATGATTAAGTGTTGGATGTGTGGAAAGAGTTGGTGCACCTAGGGGTTGTTTTGTATCTAGATTTTAATGCAATTTGATAGTTATGATGCTTGGCATGTTGTTGTTTTGTTGAGGATTGATTTGGAGCATGTTCGATGGGGTTTAAATGTGTTAAAACAGGCATATCTGCTGTTTCTGGGCAGGGTGTTTCGAAACACCCTTGCCTGTTTCGAAACAGGTGCTTGATTTGGCCTGGGTGTTTCGAAACGGGTAGAGGTGTTTCGAAACACTTTGGCTACTGCCAAGCCCCGTTTCTGAACGGGCTAACCCCGTTTCGAAACACTTGACCGTTGGGCACTGATTTGAATGGTTTTGAGGTTTGCAAGCTTTACGTTTTAGTCCTGATTTTTGTATGTGCAATTGCTTGAGTTCGAGATGTCCGTTTAAGGTGAAATTTGGTAGAGATGCATGAAACATGACTAATTTCATAATGGTAACTTAAAAATTTGTAAAGTTCTCTTAATTTTCAGAATTTACAAATTGATCCCTAAATTCGTATTTTGTGCAATTGGGTCCCTTATTTTTTTCCGATTGCTATGATTTTTGAGTATGCTTATCTCAAGAGTATGCCTAGATTGAATGTGCATCTAGACAAGTTTAAAAAGAAAAAAAGGGTCGTTAATCAAGGTTGACTTTCGGGTTGACTTTTGTTTTCCCCGTGTAATCTTCGTAGTCCGGGTCAACCGTCTAGGCTGGGCTAAGGGGGTTACATTTGGTGGTATCAGAGCTGAGTTGCGAATGCTTGGGGGAAATGGTAAATTGTTGTAATAAGTGTTTGATGTTTATTCTGATGTGTCGTTGAAAGTCGGTTGAAATGCGTGTTTTTGAGCGAATTGTTGATGTTTTTAGCATGCTTTTTTATTGTGAATCTTCATTGAGCTAATGTGGATTTGTGCTGATGATATGCTGGTGTTGTGAGCTGATTTTAAGAATGATGAAAGTGTGATGGGCATGATATGTTGATGTTATGCTGTTGCGAGTGAATGTGTTTGATGAGAGCATGATCGAAGTATGTTGATTGATATGCTCGATGTTGTGATATCCATGTTTTTATTGACTGTTGTGTCATGTGAAAGGGGAGAATTCGGGATACCCATTGCCTTATTATTATAGCTATTGTGTTATGTTGGAATTGGAGTCCTAAATCCTTGCTTGAAGCTGGCCTGATGGTTTTGTTTGTTTTGTTATGATAGCTTGTTGTTAATAGCATGGTAAAATCGATGAGAGAATGGCAGTTGGGTGAGATGGTTGCTGCTTTAGAGCAGGTTGTTAAGGCGTGGAATTCACCTTTTAGTGGAGGTGTTTCGTCTCAGTCTTCAGTGCCTGGAGTTGAGGTAGTGAGGCAGGAGGAAGAAGCTGGTTCTGTTATAAAGGGTTCATCACCTATAGTTCGAGAGGTGTCGGGAACATCTCAAGCTGTGGCGAAAGTGAGGCCTGTAGACGTGCCGACTGTGGGACGTGTGAGTTTGTCGAAACAGCGTTTACATGATTTGGGAGCTGTGGAGTATCATGGTTCGACACCTGAGGTGTTCGAGGCCTGGTTGGCCAGTGTAATTCTGGTTTTGGATCAGAAAGGTTGTGACTATGCTTGTAAGCTGGGAAGTGTTGTCTCATTGATGTTGGAGGACGCCTGTGCCTGGTGGACATCTGTGGCGGTGGCATCGCATATCCACGATATAGATTGGGACTTCTTTGTGTCTGCTTTTTTTGAAAGGTACCTTGGAGAGAAGTTTCCCAGGGTTAAGCAACGTGGGGGTGTGGTTTCAGGTTATGAAGGTGAGAAAAGTTTAAGCAAGAGAGTTGTGGGTACTGACCTCGGGAGCGGTCAGCGTAAGAGGCTACGTGATAGAAGGTTTTGCTTGAATCGAAGTCTGGGTGGTGGTGCAGACGTAGGTCAAGTGCGGTATGATCAAGGAGTGGTAGATCGGTTGCCGAAGTGTGACCGTTGTGGAAGGTGTCATGTTGGAGGTTGTTGGGGCGCGGGAGTTTGTTGGAACTGTGGTTCTAAGGAGCATGTGAAGCGAAATTGTCCTCAAGTGGTGAGATCAGCTTCAATGGTAGCAAAAGGGTCTCTGAAGGGTCGTGGGCGCGGTCGAGACAAAGTTCAAAGGTGGCAGGAATGGCAGAAAGGTGTGAGGAGCTTGGGGAATGAAACCTGTTGGAATTGTGGGTCTGTTGGGCATTTGAGACGAAATTGTTTGAAGTTGGCTCGGGGTAGTCAGGGTTCTTTACCGCAGGGAGATGGTGATGATCTTAATGTGTTAGCTGATGCTGCAGCGGTACGGCTGGAGAATGATGGTTCTGCGAGGAAGAGAGCTCGTCTGTTGAAGCTCCGGGGCGGTGAGGTGTTTACAGGTAACCTTGTTAAGTAATCTTTGCCCTAGTTATCTTAGTTTGGTTTCGGTTTGGTTTTTCCTTGCGTAGTGGTATGGTCTTATAGCTAGCAAGTTTGGGGTAGTAGTTGGTGTTGTTTTGAAAACAACTTTAGTGTGAAGAGGGCATTAGTGGGTATTTTGTGGTTAGCGGATTGTTAGAAAGGTAGAGTTGGACAAGATAGAAGTGAGGTAGGAGGTTGTTCTTAGACGGATCTGATGATGTTATTGGTGGGTGTGAACTGACATACATACACAGTTAAAACCATTGTTATATACTATATTATATATATATGTGCTGGTCCATGCATACATGTGACATGACATTAGAGGTTTTGCATACATGTACACAGGCATTGATAGGGCATATTGGTGATCATGCATACGTACGTTCACACTTGCTAATAGATAATCGGGTCCGTTAGTGTTGTGATTAGGTTGGATGGTGGGTTTTAAGAGTTGTTTTGGTGCTAGGAGAATGTTAGAAGTAATGGAGGGTAGTAAGCGAGCTGTCAGTAATAGTGAGTTCGATATAGCATGTTGGCATAAGGAAAGTGTTTTGGCACTTAAAGCGTTGGGTGGTGTGGTGGTGAGGAGATTACCGGTTGAAATTAGAATCGGTCAGAGTGGTTGTGAATAGCTAGTAGAGGTGGTAGTTTCTTGGTGTTAAGTGATGTTGCAGGTTGGTGGATGTGTTTCCAGAGTGCTGAGGTAACTTGGCATTGATGTTGTAATAGAAGGGTTGTTTTGTAGGTGATGGCTCGTAGCAATCTTTGAGGAGTTGAGAAGAGGTTGTGTTGAGGGTTGTAGAAAAGGTTTGGCCTGGGGTGAATAGAAGTTTCGTAATCTTAATATGTATGTATAGAATGGGCGGTGTCCTGGTAAGGCTAGTGTTGTAGTCAAAGCTTGAAGTGGAAAGGCAATGTAAGTTCAAGGGCCATTGTTGGTTGGACGGGTTCTTGTGAGAAGTGGTTGGCTAGTCGTGTATAAGTAAATCCCTTCTGAAGTCAGCTGGTGGTGTGTGGAACGGTTGGCGGAGTCAAGGTTGGGATTTTGTGACGTGATTTTCAGATGTTAGGTGAGTAGTCCTGGTGAGTTGTTATGGTGATGATAGCGGCGGATGTGAAGGAATGTCGTCAATACGTTGAGAAGTTTGGGTAAGCAGTTGATGCTTAAGAATTTTTGCTTGATGTGGTAACCTTTGGAAGAGGTTGAGCAGTTGTGCGAGGGGTTTTAGAAGCAGTGAAGGTTGTGGATCACATGGTGGCTGAACTGGATGGGTTGGTGTCACCGTGTGTACGAGTTTTGGGATTTATGAGTTAAGGTGGTGTATGCTGTAAAAGTTTGGAGGTTCTTCAGGTTGTTGTTGGGGCTATGTGCAGTCCGGAAGTGTGCAAGGTTAAGATGTGGTTAACACCTGAGCGTTCTTGTAACCCCCTTAACCCGGCCTAGACGGTTGACCCGAATTAAGAAGTTTACACGGGGAAAACCAAAGTCAACCCGAAAGTCAACCTTGATTAACGACCCTTTTTTTTCTTTTTAAACTTATCTAAATGCACATTAACCCTAGATATGTTTATACGATCAGCATACTCAAAGATCATCGCAATCAGAAAACATTTAGGGACTCGATTGCACAAAACATGAATTTAGGGACCAAAACGTAAATTCTGGAAAAATACAAGGACTTAACCAACTTTTGAGTTACCAATATGAAATTAGTCATGTTTCATGCTTCTCCGCCAAATTTCAGCTCAAACGGACTTCTCAAACTCATTCAATTGCATATACAAGGTTCAGGACCAAAACGCAAGGTTTTCAAAACATTTAACCAACAATTTCAATGCCCAACGGTCGGATGTTTCGGAACAGGGATGATCCGTTCCGAAACGCGGGACCGTTCCGAAACCAGTTCCGAAACAGGGCCTGGCAGTGGCAAAACCGTTCCGGAACGGTTCTACCCGTTTTGGAACGCCTAGGCCATTTCAGGCCCTCAGTTCTGAAACGGTAGCAACAGTTCCGAAACAGGCTGCCCAGATTGCAGAAATTTTGCTGGTTTATCACACATTTGACTCATCGAACATGCCCCAAAGACAACCAAATCATACCAGCAAGATATTCAACACTCAAGGAACATAATTGCATCAAAATCTAGATACAAACCACCCCTAGGTGCACCAACTCATTCAACACATCCAACACTTAATCATGCTTTCAAAACAAGAAGCATATCATATCGACTTAAGAATAAGAAGATTCAAACGTTGCAAGCGTTAAACCACATAGTTCAAAATCATAAACCAAACTTGTCCAACATACACTATCTCATTAAACATCAATATAAGAGATTCTCCCCCATTGCCTTTATTATCTATAGCTATTTACCGAGACATACATCTCAAGTGGAGCTTTCCTTGAATCCCTTGCTTCTCGCTGTTCCAACTTCAATTATCTGCATTGATGGACAAAAAGGAGCGTAAGCACATAATGCTTAGTGAGGAATGCTCAAAACCAAAACACCATCAATGCAGCGAGTCACAAAACCTCTTTTAAGAGCAACATAATCCAATAAACTAAAGCAATGTTTGAAAACCCCTTTTAGCAACATACTTTAAATCATGCATTGCTCAAACATGAAAACCAACCCTTAGCTTAGAAAAGCTAAGTAATCCACTTCAAAGCACAAACTTACAAAACCATCAATTTAACCTTTCCATGCACGTACATCATATGCAAAGTTAAATACAAGATCCTTGGAAAACACTTCCACTTCACAATATACTTTTCTCATTCTTGAAAATCATTTTCAAAGTAAGAAACCCTTGAAAACCACTTACTCCTTCAATTAATCACATGCATTAAACAAATGCAACACATGAACCACAAACTCAACATTTGCATTACATGCCTTTAAAACAAGCCTTCACAAGACTTCAATGCATTAAAGAGATTCCATGCACACAATGCATCATTCTCCATAGAAGATAAACACTTGTTCAAGCTAACAAGTAAAACGTGCATTCATAGAACATTACACACTTCTCATGCAACCATGCATCATTTCAAGCATCTCATGCTTCATCATATTCAAGAATTTTATATTGGCTTCCAAGTGATAACCATAACCATTTTTCAACTCAACATCCAATCGGATACGCGGATCACAAGCGTTGTCCCCACGCTTCATACACACTACCAATCTCAAGGTCCCCAAATGGAATTTTAACCACCATTTGACCTTACCATACACAAGGTCCTCATATGGAATTTTAACCACCATATGGCCTTAACATTCACAAGGTCCTCATATGGAATTTTAACCACCATATGACCTTAACATTCACAAGTCCTCATATGGAATTTTAACCACCATATGACCTTAACATCACCCAGTTGTATAACATCACTAACAAGATCTGGGACATACAACACAAGATCCACACATGGACTTTACACCACCATTGTGATCTTAACAAGCACAAGGTCCTCAAATGGAATTTTAACCACCATTATGACCTTTGCTTACACAAGGTCCTCAAATGGAATTTTAACCACCATTATGACCTTAACACAAGACCCACCCATGGAATTTTAACCACCATGGTGTTCTTAACCATCTCGTTAGTGTACTTGGATGGAGTTACCGGTTCAATCACAACCACTCCACATCCAAGGCGACTTTATTCACGGTGCACCCAATCCTATAGCCGGCTAACTATATCCGATTTAAGTAACCAAGAACCACTTACATCACTTGCCAATATAACCTTCTTACCACATTAATCCATTGTTTTACAAGCATAACCAAAATGCCAAACCACCAATTACCATCATTAATCCACTGTTTTTGAAGCATTTCACAAAGCCATTAAACAACATGCAACACTATGCATCAATTATACAATTCCAATGTACAAAACCAAGGAACTCTTACCTTGAGCATCCTTCACACATGGCTTTCAAAACATGCATTAAACCATGCTATAATATGCTTTCAAAACAGAATTTAAAACATGCAAATCACATGCATTGCATCCAACAATCACAAGTGCTTTAAAAACCACTTCATACACAAACCAAGAGAGAAATTCCATTTACTTACTCTTGAGCTTAGCTAAGTTGTTTAGACTTAAACTAAGCTCCCAAAACCTTCAAACCTTGGTTTTAAAGCTGAAAACCCAACTTCACTCACTGATACACAAAACAAGCTAGCCAACAAGCCTTCCAAGCATCTAAAACCTTCAACTCCACCTCTATTGCTCACGGATCATTCTCCCCTGTTTCAAGCACATAACAACAGAGGATTAATGCATCATTATGCATTACAAACACCAGCAACACACCTAAACTCGCTGCTCTTAGCAAAACCAACATTTCGGCTACCAAACACAACCGAAATCACCTCCAATCACTTCCAAAACTTAACACAGCTAAGATCCATCACTTCTAACCATCAATAAACATCAATTAGCATCCAAAATGATCCCAACCACGTCCTTATACCTCCAGCAATAACAGATCATCAAGATCACTCCAAAAACAACCAAAAACTCAAGCAAAACTTAGGAAAATCAACCTATCCGGGATTGCATTAATTAAACCTCAACTTCTCATCAATTATATATTCATTTAACATCAAAAAGACTTCTCAAAACAATGCCCAATCAGATCATACGAAAATTCACCAAAATTAACCAAATCTTGCATTTTAAAGCCAAGATCAAGAACACAATTGTAAAAACTTTAATAAAGCACAATTCAAGGATTGAGAACTTGGGAATTTCAGTAAAGAACTGAGAATTTAGAGGAGAAGGTCGTTCATACCTCTAAACTTGAGTTTCTCCCTTTTTGGAACCAAAATTCATGAAAATCCAATTAGCAAATGCCAAGGTTTTGTTGAAGAGATGATTAGAGATTAAAAGAGGATTGAAATCTCATATTTGGATGTCAAAATCAGAGGGAAATGTGCTGGAGAATGTGTTTGGTTTGAGAGAAAAGATGAGAGAAAAGGAAAATGGAAAATTGGGAAAAGTTAGTTAAAATGCCAAAAATATCTTTCCCTCCCTTTTTCCTTTATTTTAAACCATTAATTAATCCTTTAATATTTAAGAAAAATCTGGAGAAACTCCTATTGGGTAAATAGCTCCTTAAAGATTCAAAGTTTCAATCCTTTTTAAAACAGTCACCCAGTTTTCAAAAATTACATTTTGGTCACAAACCCAAAATGTCACTCTTCCAAACCTCATTTTGTAAAATTGGTTTCACCTTTCTCTTATATATAATAAAAGAGGATTTTAAGACATTTTTCCATATTTTTAATGCAACTCGAACTAGGCTTTCCTAAAAATCACCTTTTATATTCGAACCGCACTCTGACCGGCCCGGTCCAAACCCAAAACTTCTAAGCCCAAAATTGGGGTGTTACAACTCTCCCCCCCTTAAGAAATTTTGTCCTCGAAATTTCAACCGGCGAAAGAGAACAACCAAAACTTCTCAAAGCAACACACAAGGCAACACAGGAGACTTAACCACCACTGAACACTCTTCAGACAAAACTCCACCAAACCCAACACCACCACATACTATTCACGAACTCCAGAACACTCAATTGTTAACCACATCTTAACCTTTCACACTTTCGGACTGCACATAGCCCCAACAACAACCTGAAGAACCTCCAAACTTTTACAGCATACACCACCTTAACTCATAATTCCCAAAACTTGTTCACACAGTGACACCAACCAATCCAGTTCAGCCACCATGTAACCCACAACCTTCACTGCTTCCAAAAACCCCTTGCACAACTGCTCAACCTTTTCCAAAGGTTACCACATCAAGCAAGAATTCTTAAGCATCAACTGCTTACTCAACTTCTCAACGTATTGCTGACACTCCTTTACATCCGTCGCTATCATTACCACAACGATTCACCAGGACTACTCACCCAACACCCGAAAATCACATCACAAGCCCCAACCTCGACTCTGCCAGCCGTTCCACGCACCACCAATTGTTTTCAGACGGAATTTACTTATTCACAACCAGCCAACCACTTCTCATAAGAACCCGTCCAACCAACAATGGCCTTTGATCTTACATTGCCTTTCCATTTCAAGCCTTGACTACAACACTTACCTTACCAGGACACCGCCCATTCCACGCATACACGTTTAGGTTACGAAACTCCTATTCTCCCAGGCTAACTCTTTTCTACAACCCACAACACAACATCTTCTCAACTCTTCGAAGGTTGCTACGAACCCTCATCTACATAAACAACCCTTATACTACAACATCAATGCCAAGTTACCTCAGCACTCTGGAACACATTCACTAACCTGCAACATCACTTAACACCAAGAAACTACCACTTCTACTAGCTATTCAAAACCACCTGACCGGTTCTAACTTCAACCAGTAATCTCCTCACCACCACACCACTAACCCATTAAGCATCAAACACTTTCCTTCTACCAACATGCTATACCGCACTCACTATTACTAACAGCTCGCTTAATACCCTCCATCCAATCTAACCCTATCACAACACCAACGGACCCGATTAACTATCAACGAGTGTGAACGTTCGTATGCATGGTCACCAATATGCCATATCAATGCCTGATGTACATGCATGCAAAACCTCTAATGTCATGTCACATGTATGCATGGACCAGCACATATATATATAATATAGCATATGACAATGGTTTTAACTGTGCATGTATGTCGGTTCACACCCACCAATAACATCCTCAGAGTCCACCCAAAAACAACCTCCTATCTCACTTCTAACTTGACCAACTCCATCACTCTAGCAACCCATTAACCACAGGATACTCACTAATGCCCTCTTCACACTAAAGTTGTTTTCAAAACAACAACAACTACTACCCCAACATACTAGCAACGAGACCATACCCACTACGCAAGGAAATACCAACTGAAACCAAACTAAGATACTAGAGCAAAGATTACTTAACAAGGTTACCTGAAAACACCTCACTGCCCCGGAGCTTCAACAGACGAGCTCTCTTCCTCGCAGAACCATCATTCTCCAGCTGCACCGCTGCGACATCAGCTAACACACTAAGGTCATCACCATCTCCCTGCGGTAAAGAACCCTGGCTACCCCGAGCCAACTTCAAACAATTACGTCTTAAATGTCCAACAGACCTACAATTCCAACAGATTTCACTTCCCAAACTCCTCACAACTTTCTTCTCTTCCTGCCACCTTCGAACTTTGTCTCGGCCGTGACCACGACCCTTCAGAGACCCTTCTGCTACCACTGAAGCAGATCTCACCACATGAGGACAATTCCGCTTCACATGCTCTTTAGAACCACAGTTCCAACAAACTCCTGCGCCCCAACAACCTCCAACATGGTGCCTTCCACAACGGTCACACACCGGTAGCTGAGCTTCCACTCCTTGATCATGCAGCACTTGCCCCAAATCTGCACTACCATCCAAGCTTCGATTCAAGCCAAACCTTCTATCATGTAGCCTCTTACGCTGACCGCTCCCGAGGTCAGTATCCAAAACTCTCTCGCTTAAACTTTTCTCCCTTCGTAAACTGAAACCACACCCTCACATTGCTTACCCCTTGGGAATTTCTCTCCAAGATACCTTTCATGAAAGGCAGACACAAAGAAGTCCCAATCTATATCTTGGATGTGTGATGCCACCGCTACAGATGTCCACCAGGCACAAGCGTCCTCCAACATCAACGAGACAACACTTCCCAGCTTACAGACATAGTCACAACCTTCCTGATCCAAAATCAGAATTACACTGGCCAACCAGGCCTCGAACGTCTCCGGTGTCGAACCATGATACTCCACAGCTCCCAAATCATACATACGATGTTTCGACAAACCCGCACATCTCATAGCCGGCACATCTACAGGCCTCACTCTCGCCATAGCCTGAGATGTTCCCAACACCTCTTGAACAAAAGGTGATGAATTCTTCATCACAGAACCAACTTCTTCTTCCTGCCTTACTACCTCAACACCAGGCACAGAAAACTGAGACGAAACATCTCCATTAAAAGGTGAATTCCACGCCTTAACAACCTGCTCTAAGGCAGCAACCATCTCACCTAACTGCCACTCTTTCATCGATTTCACCATGCTATTAACAGCAAACAATCATAACAAAACAAACAAATCGATCAGACCAGTTTTAAGCAAGGATTCAAGACTCCAACTCCAAAATAACACAATAGCTATAATAATAAGGCAATGGGTATCCTGAATCCTCCCCTTTTACATGACATAACAGTCAATAAAAACATGGATATCACAACATCAAGCATATCAATCAACATATTTCGATCATGCTCTCATCAAACAACATTCACTCGTAACAGCATAATATCAACATATCATACCCATTACACTTTCATCATTCATAAAATCAGCTCACATCACCGGCACAACATCAGCACAAATCCACATTAGCTCAATGAAGATTCACAATCAAAAGCATGCTTAAAAACATCAACAATTCGCTCAAAAACACGTATTCCAACCGACTTTCAACCACACATCAGAATAAACATCAAACACACATTACAAAAATTTACCATTCCCCAAAGCATTCGCAACTCAGCTCTGATACCACCAAATGTAACCCCCTTAACCCAGCCTAGACGGTTGACCCGAATTAAGAAGTTTACACGGGGAAAACCAAAGTCAACCCGAAAGTCAACCTTGATTAACGACCCTTTTTTTTCTTTTTAAACTTATCTAAATGCACATTAACCCTAGATATGTTCATACGATCAGCATACTCAAAGATCATCGCAATCAGAAAACATTTAGGGACTCGATTGCACAAAACATGAATTTAGGGACCAAAACGTAAATTCTGGAAAAATACAAGGACTTAACAAACCTTTGAGTTACCAATATGAAATTAGTCATGTTTCATGCTTCTCCGCCAAATTTCAGCTCAAACGAACTTCTCAAACTCATTCAATTGCATATACAAGGTTCAGGACCAAAACGCAAGGTTTTCAAAACATTTAACCAACAATTTCAGTGCCCAACGGTCGGATGTTTCGGAACAGGGATGATCCGTTCCGAAACGCGGGACCGTTCCGAAACCAGTTCCGAAACAGGGCCTGGCAGTGGCAAAACCGTTCCGGAACGGTTCTACCCGTTTCGGAACGCCTAGGCCATTTCAGGCCCTTAGTTCCGAAACGGTAGCAACTGTTCCGAAACAGGCTGCCCAGATTGTAGAAATTTTGCTGGTTTATCACACATTTGACTCATCGAACATGCCCCAAAGACAACCAAATCATACCAGCAAGATATTCAACACTCAAGGAACATAATTGCATCAAAATCTAGATACAAACCACCCCTAGGTGCACCAACTCATTCAACACATCCAGCACTTAATCATGCTTTCAAAACAAGAAGCATATCATATCGACTTAAGAATAAGAAGATTCAAACGTTGCAAGCGTTAAACCACATAGTTCAAAATCATAAACCAAACTTGTCCAACATACACTATCTCATTAAACATCAATATAAGAGATTCTCCCCCCCATTGCCTTTATTATCTATAGCTATTTACCGAGACATACATCTCAAGTGGAGCTTTCCTTGAATCCCTTGCTTCTCGCTGTTCCAACTTCAATTATTTGCATTGATGGACAAAGGAGCGTAAGCACATAATGCTTAGTGAGGAATGCTCAAAACCAAAACACCATCAATGCAGCGAGTCACAAAACCTCTTTTAAGAGCAACATAATCCAATAAACCAAAGCAATGTTTGAAAACCCCTTTTAGCAACATACTTTAAATCATGCATTGCTCAAACATGAAAACCAACCCTTAGCTTAGAAAAGCTAAGTAATCCACTTCAAAGCACAAACTTACAAAACCATCAATTTAACCTTTCCATGCACGTACATCATATGCAAAGTTAAATACAAGATCCTTGGAAAACACTTCCACTTCACAATATACTTTTCTCATTCTTGAAAATCATTTTCAAAGTAAGAAACCCTTGAAAACCACTTACTCCTTCAATTAATCACATGCATTAAACAAATGCAACACATGAACCACAAACTCAACATTTGCATTACATGCCTTTAAAACAAGCCTTCACAAGACTTCAATGCATTAAAGAGATTTCATGCACATAATGCAACATTCTCCATAGAAGATAAACACTTGTTCAAGCTAACAAGTAAAACATGCATTCATAGAACATTACACACTTCTCATGCAACCATGCATCATTTCAAGCATCTCATGCTTCATCATATTCAAGAACTTTATATTGGCTTCCAAGTGATAACCATAACCATTTTTCAACTCAACATCCAATCGAATACGCGGATCACAAGCATTGTCCCCACGCTTCATACACACTACCAATCTCAAGGTCCCCAAATGGAATTTTAACCAACATTTGACCTTACCATACACAAGGTCCTCATATGGAATTTTAACCACCATATGGCCTTAACATTCACAAGGTCCTCATATGGAATTTTAACCACCATATGACCTTAACATTCACAAGTCCTCATATGGAATTTTAACCACCATATGACCTTAACATCACCCATTTGTAGTTGTATAACATCACTAACGAGATCCGGGACATACAACACAAGATCCACACATGGACTTTACACCACCATTGTGATCTTAACAAGCACAAGGTCCTCAAATGGAATTTTAACCACCATTATGACCTTTGCTTACACAAGGTCCTCAAATGGAATTTTAACCACCATTATGACCTTAACACAAGACCCACCCATGGAATTTTAACCACCATGGTGTTCTTAACCATCTCGTTAGTGTACTTGGATGGAGTTACCGGTTCAATCACAACCACTCCACATCCAAGGCGACTTTATTCACGGTGCACCCAATCCTATAGCCGGCTAACTATATCCGATTAAAGTAACCAAGAACCACTTACATCACTTGCCAATATAACCTTCTTACCACATTAATCCATTGTTTTACAAGCATAACCAAAATGCCAAACCACCAATTACCATCATCAATCCACTGTTTTTGAAGCATTACACAAAGCCATTAAACAACATGCAACACTATGCATCAATTCTACAATTCCAATGTACAAAACCAAGGAACTCTTACCTTGAGCATCCTTCACACATGGCTTTCAAAACCAGCATTAAACCATGCTATAATATGCTTTCAAAACAGAATTTAAAACATGCAAATCACATGCATTGCATCCAACAATCACAAGTGCTTTAAAAACCACTTCATACACAAACCAAGAGAGAAATTCCATTTACTTACTCTTGAGCTTAGCTAAGTTGTTTAGACTTAAACTAAGCTCCCAAAACCTTCAAACCTTGGTTTTAAAGCTGAAAATCCAACTTCACTCACCGATACACAAAACAAGCTAGCCAACAAGCCTTCCAAGCATCTAAAACCTTCAACTCCACCTCTATTGCTCACGGATCATTCTCCCCTGTTTCAAGCACATAACAACAGAGGATTAATGCATCATTATGCATTAAAAACACCAGCAACACACCTAAACTCGTTGCTCTTAGCAAAACCAACATTTCGGCTACCAAACACAACCGAAATCACCTCCAATCACTTCCAAAACTTAACCCAGCCAAGATCCATCACTTCTAACCATTAATAAACATCAATTAGCATCCAAAATGATCCCAACCACGTCCTTATACCTCCAGCAATAACAGATCATCAAGATCACTCCAAAAACAACCAAAAACTCAAGCAAAACTTAGGAAAATCAACCTATCCGGGATTGCATTAATTAAACCTCAACTTCTCATCAATTATATATTCATTTAACATCAAAAAGACTTCTCAAAACAATGCCCAATCAGATCATACGAAAATTCACCAAAATTAACCAAATCTTGTATTTTAAAGCCAAGATCAAGAACACAATTGTAAAACCTTTAATAAAACACAATTCAAGGATTGAGAACTTGGGAATTTCAGTAAAGAACTGAGAATTTAGAGGAGAAGGTCGTTCATACCTCTAAACTTGAGTTTCTCCCTTTTTGGAACCAAAATTCATGAAAATCCAATTAGCAAATGCCAAGGTTTTGTTGAAGAGATGATTAGAGATTAAAAGAGGATTGAAATCTCATATTTGGATGTCAAAATCAGAGGGAAATGTGCTGGAGAATGTGTTTGGTTTGAGAGAAAAGATGAGGGAAAAGGAAAATTGGGAAAAGTTAGTTAAAATGCCAAAAATATATTTCCCTCCCTTTTTCCTTTATTTTAAACCATTAATTAATCCTTTAATATTTAAGAAAAATCTGGAGAAACTCATATTGGGTAAATAGCTCCTTAAAGATTCAAAGTTTCAATCCTTTTTAAAACAGTCACCCAGTTTTCAAAAATTACATTTTGGTCACTAACCCAAAATGTCACTCTTCCAAACCTCATTTTGTAAAATTGGTTTCACCTTTCTCTTATATATAATAAAAGAGGATTTTAAGACATTTTTCTATATTTTTAATGCAACCCGAACTAGGCTTTCCTAAAAATCACCTTTTATATTCGAACCGCACTCTGACCGGCCCGGTCCAAACCCAAGACTTCTAAGCCCAAAATTGGGGTGTTACAGTTCTGGAATTTGTGAACAGTATGTGGTGGTGTTGGGTTTGGTGGAGTTTTGTGTCGAGAGTGTTCAGTGGTGGTTAAGTCTCCTGTGTTGCCTTGTGGGTTGCTTTGAGAAGTTTGGTTGTGCTCTTTTCGCCGGTTGAAATTTCGAGGACGAAATTTCCTAAGAGGGGGAGAGTTGTAACACCCCAATTTTGGGCTTAGAAGTTTTGGGTTTGAACCGGGCCGGTCGGATTTTCGGTTCGAATATAAAAGGTGGTTTTAAGGAAAGCCTAGTTCGGGATGCATTAAAAATATGGAAAAATATCTAAAAATCCTCTTTTAATATATATAAGAGGATGGTGAAATCAATTTTACAAAATGAGGTTTGGAAATATGACATTTTGAGTTAGTGACTAAAATGTAATTTTTGAAAAGTTCGTGACTGTTTTAAAAGGATTGAAACTTTGAATCTTTAAGGAGCTAATTTACCCAAGGGAGGATTTCTCCAGATTTTTCTTGATTTTTAAAGACTCATTTAATGTTTAATTAATAAAAAAAAGAGGGAAAAAGATATTTTTAGTTTCATAACTAACTTTTACCAAAATTTTCCCATTTCATTTTCTCTCAAAATTCCCTCAGCCAAACACATTTCCACAGCAACTTTTCCTTTGATTTTCACACCTAAAGTTGAGATTTCAATCCCTAAATGTTTCCTAATCATTTCTACACCAAATCCTCATCATTTGCTTATTGAATTTTCAAGGATTTTGGCTCTAAACAAGGAGAAATCCACATTTAGAGGTATGAACGTCCTTCTCCTCTAAATACTCAGTTCTTTACTGAAATTCCCAAGTTCTCAATCCTTAAATTAAGTTTTATTAAAGGTTTTGATGTTGTGATCTTGATTTTGGCTTAAAATGCAAGATTTGGATTTAATTTTGAAGAAATTCGTAATAAATGATTGGGCTCTGTTTTGAGATGTCTTTTTGATGTATTTTGGATGTCTAAATGATGTGTGATTGAGGTTTAATCAATGCAATCCCGAATAGGTTGATTTTCCTAAGTTTTTACTTGTGAAAATGGTGGTTTTTGGGGTGATCTTGGTGTTTTGTTAATGTTGGAGGTATAAGGACGAGTTTTAGTTTATTTTGGATGTTAATTGATGTTTAAAAATGGTTAGAAGTGATGGATCTTGGCTGGGATAAGTCTTGGAAGTGTTTGGAGGTGATTTCGGTTGTGTTTGGTAGCCGAAATGTTGGATTTGCAAAGAGCAGCGAGTTTAGGTGTGTTGCTGGTGTTTTTAATGCATGATGATGCATTAATCCTCTGTTGTTATGTGCTTGAAATAGGGGAGAGTGATCCGTGAGCAATAGAGGTGGCGTTGATGGTTTCGGATGCTTGGAAGGCTTGTTGGCTAGCCTAGTTTTGTGTATCGGTGAGTGAAGTTGGGTTTTCAGCTTTGAAACCAATGTTTGAAGGTTTTTGGGAGCTTAGTTTAAGTCTAAACAACTTAGCTAAGCTCAAGAGTAAGTAAATGGAATTTCTCTCTTGGTTTGTATTATGAATTGGTTTTTAAAGCACTTGTGATTGTTGGATGCAATGCATGTGATTTGCATGTTTAAATTCTATTTTGAAAGCATATTTTAGCATGGTTTAATGCTGGTTTTGAAAGCCATGTGTGAAGGATGCTCAAGGTAAGAGATCCTTGGTTTTGTGCATTGGAATTGTGGAATTGATGCATAGTGTTGCATGTTGTTTAATGGCTTTGTTTAATGCTTCGAAACAGTGAAGTGATGATGGTAATTGGTGGTTTTGGTATTTTGGTTATGCTTGTAAAAACAATGGATTAATGTGGTAAAATGGTTTTATTGGCAAGTGATGTAAGTGGTTCTTGGTTACTTTAATCGGATATAGTTAGCCGGCTATAGGATTGGGTGCACCGTGAATTGAGTCGCCTTGGATGTCGAGGGGGTTGTAATTGTACCGTAAACTCCATCCAAGAATCCTAGCGATTGAGGAAATTGGTGTCACCACGATGGAGGTTGGCTCTCGTGGGTGGGCTTGGTTTAGTGCCACCACGATGGAGGATGGCTCTCGTGGGTGGGCTTGGTTTAGTGCCACCACGATGGAGGATGGCTCTCGTGGGTGAACCTTGTTAAATGTCACCATGATGGAGGATGGCTCTCATGGGTGGACTTTGTTAAGTGTCACAACGGTGGAGGGTTGCTCCCGTGTGTGAGCTTGGTTAAGGTGATTACAATGGTTGTGGCATCTTCCATGTGTAAGCCTTGTGATGTGTCCCGGCTCTCGCTAGTGTATTATACAACTTCCGATGAGTGATGTTGAGGGGGTTGTGATTGTACCGTTAAACTCCATCACGGGTGTTGAGGGGGTTGTGATTGTACCGGTAAACTCCACCTTGTGTTGTTCGGAAGTGTGTATGGAGCGTGTGGGACAACGCTTGTAATCCGCGTATCCGATTGTGTCTTGTGTTGTGATGGTTTGTGAATTATCACTTGGAAGCCAATATAGTGTTCTTGGATGTAATGAAGCATGAGATGCTTGAAATGATGCAAGGTTGCATGGAAAGTGTGTAATGTTCCAAGAATGCATGTATTACTTGTTAGCTTGAACAAGTGTTTATCTTCTATTGAGAATGGTGCATGTGTGCATGAAATCTCTTTAGTGCATCGAAGTCTTGTGAGGGCTTGTTTTAAAAGGCATGTAATGCAAATGTTGATTTTGTGGTTCATGTATTGCATTTGTTTAATGCATGAGATAGATTGAAGGAGTAAGTGGTTTTCAAAGGTTCCTTGCTTTGAGATGATTTTCAAGAATGAGAAAAGTATAATGTGAAGTGGAAGTGTTTTCAAAGGAATTTGTATTTAACTTTGCATATGATGTTCATGCATGGAAAGGTTAAATTGATGGTTTAGCAAGGATGTGCTTTGAAGCGAGTTACTTAGCTTTTCTAAGCTAAGGGTTGGTTTCTATGTTTGAGCAATGCATGATTTAAAGCATGTTGTTTAAAAACGGGTTTTCAAACACTGCTTTGGTTTATCGGAATGTGTTTATTTTTAAAAGAGGTTTTATGACTCGCTGCATTGATGGTGTTTTGGTTTTGAGCATTCCTCACTAAGCATTATGTGCTTACGCTCTTTTTTGTCCATCAATGCAGATATTTGAAGTTGGGACAGCAAGAAGCAAGGGATTCAAGGAGAGCTCCACTTGAGATGTATGTCTCGGTTAATAACTATAGATAATAAAGGCAATGGGGGGAGAGTCTTTTATGTTGATGTGTAATGAGATTGTGTTGTTGGACAAGTTTGGTTTATGATTTGAACTATGTGGTTTAACACTTGCAATGTTTGAATCTTCTTATTCATAAGTCGTTATGCTATGCTTCTTGTTTTAAAAGCATGATTAAGTGTTGGATGTGTGGAAAGAGTTGGTGCACCTAGGGGTTGTTTTGTATCTAGATTTTAATGCAATTTGATAGTTATGATGCTTGGCATGTTGTTGTTTTGTTGAGGATTGATTTGGAGCATGTTCGATGGGGTTTAAATGTGTTAAAACAAGCCTATCTGCTGTTTTTGGGCAGGGTGTTTCGAAACACCCTTGCCTGTTTCGAAACAGGTGCTTGATTTGGCCTGGGTGTTTCGGAACGGGTAGAGGTGTTTCGAAACACTTTGGCTACTGCCAAGCCCCGTTTCTGAACGGGCTAACCCCGTTTCGAAACACTTGACCGTTGGGCACTGATTTGAATGGTTTTGAGGTTTGCAAGCTTTATGTTTTAGTCCTGATTTGTGTATGTGCAATTGCTTGAGTTCGAGATGTCCGTTTAAGGTGAAATTTGGCAGAGAGGCATGAAACATGACTAATTTCATAATGGTAACTTAAAAATTGGTAAAGTTCTCTTAATTTTCAGAATTTACAAATTGGTCCCTAAATTCGTATTTTGTGCAATTGGGTTCCTTATTGTTTTCCGATTGATATGATTTTTGAGTATGCTTATCTCAAGAGTATGCCTAGATTGAATGTGCATCTAGACAAGTTTAAAAAGAAAAAAAGGGTCGTTAATCAAGGTTGACTTTCGGGTTGACTTTGGTTTTCCCGTGTAATCGTCGTAGTCCGGGTCAATCGTCTAGGCCGGGCTAAGGGGGTTACAGCATGCATGTCTAGATACATTAATATTTTCCTTGATGTGTTACTAGAGAAGTAATGACCTTCACCAAAAAATTACAATTTGATTCATATGGAAGAAAGAAACATGTTTGGATGGAAGAAAATAAGAGGGGAGAGAAAATATGGTGGGAAAACGTTTATTTTTAAACTTAACGTGTCTCATTAGCTTTTTTTAATTGTAATGAAAGCGAATTAAAAGTTGAGTGATAGTAATGAAAGTTTTAAAAGTTCAGTGACTATATTGAAAGCCTCTTAAAAGTTCAGTGACTAACAGTGTATTTTACCCTTAAATTTAACATGCCACGTCATCTTTTTTAACAGTGGTTGACGGCAGTGACCTTATTGGAAGCGAATTAAAAGTTGGGTGATTGTAATGAATGTTTTAAAAGTTCGGTAACTTTATTGAAAGTTCCCTAAAAATTCAGTGACTACTAGTGTAGTTTACCCTTCTTTTTATTGCATCCAAAAGTTTCAAATAAGTTAATGCAACTTTAATTATTACAGACTATAAAAAATCTGCCCTTTTTCTCAGGAAAAGAAATATAACCATTCCAAGATAAATTGTTCCTTCAAGTCTATTTTCCTTGTTTTCTTCCACTTTCTCTTTTCTCCTTCGTTCAATTTTATAGACTCCTAAATAATTTAAGGATTGTAAACAAATATGAGAAAATTACTCATGACTTTTGTTAAAATTAGATTAAAATCTGTTTGTCTAAAGCTTCTTAGATTCCGGGGTTGAACTTTTTATGAAGTTCAAATTTTAAATTTAACATTTTTTATCTCAATCCTTTCAAATTTTACACGTGATTTTAGATTTAGAAGGATAACTTGATCTTTAAACAAGTTTAAACTAAAAATGATTTAAATTTAAAATGTTGTTGTTTAGATCGGATCATTGAAGAAATTTACCCATTGAAACCCCTAACAAAAATAATAACCCCTTGTTCCCATACATGATAGGTTCAAATTTAGATGTATTTATCATCCAGCTCAACCCACATAATTTTGGAAAAATAAATGTAGAAATTCTTGTGTTGCTTGGTCATCGAGTAAGAGCAGATCTATATTTAAAAAATTCTCATATAGTTTAGGTATTTTCTATTGATAATAACCAAATATATATTAGACAATAAATAACAAAAATGAATTATAATAATAATAATAATAATAAAATAATTTATAGTGAAAATATAGGAGCGATTTGAATGTTTAGTTATTAAATAGGAGAAATTTGGGCACCTAAAATTTAAAAAGAGTATACTTTGGGCACTTATTTTTCATTTAAGCCTTTATAATATTATTGTACTAATTGATTGTAAAGTTTTAGGGTTGAAAAATGAATTTTTAAATATTCAAGGGTGAAATTATAAAGAAACCTTTTTAGTAGTGACCATAATATTTATTTTTTAAAATTGGGGAGCAGAAATGTGCATGAGATAAACTTTAGTGACCATTGCAGTAGTTTACCCTTATTTTTTCGCTGCCAGGTCAGCAAGATGTCAATATTTAACGGTAACAAACGACTGAGTGACCAAAAGTTTACGCCCCGAAAACGTAAGTGACCTTACTAGTCCTTTTTCAAAATCAGTGATTATTAAATTTATATTTAACCCTTTCTTTTTTATACTTTTTCTAATTTATATTTAATTTCGTTTTTGAATTACTGTTATTCGGTTAAAGGCAAATTCAAACAAAAAAACAAACTAGGATACCTTTTTTAAGTGAATTTAGGTCGGTTCAAAATGGACGGAAATTGCCTTTATTTGTGCCATATGAAAGAGAATTTTCAGTACTACGAACTCAAACTGAATGTTTATAAGAAAATATTCGATTAATAAGCCCGAAATAATGCTCGAACATGCCTATCGAAGCTTGTTCTCCCACCCAGATTTACAAAGAACTCGCTTTCTGCAAAAAGCGAGTTCCTCGTGATAAATTCATTCGCCTCTTGAAATTCTCGGGGGAACTCGCATTTGGCAGAACACGAGTTTCCGTAAAGTTCGTTATTCTGAAAAGTTGCCACGTATGCGAAACTCGCTTTCTGCGTAGCGCGAGTTCGTGTCTCGCGACCCCTGAAACGCGAGTTCTTCATACGTAGCAGATTTAGAGATCAGTTGTTTAAATAATAGTATGTGAGGGCCATTTTTCAAGATAATTATTTAAAATGGTTTTTTGGTTTAAAATAGCCTTATATCGGTCTTTGGATGTATCACTGTCCGTGAGTGTCCTTTGCTCATGTCGGTGCTGCCAGTCCAGTGATACTTTGAATTCTTAATCATGGTGTTAGCTTAGCTCTATTATTGATACGTGACAAAAACAATTATTTAAGGAGCGTGGCATTGCAACAGTTATTGCTGAAAGGAGAGGTATATACTCAACTTTTGTGCTTCCGAGGCTATTATTATTGATACTTGACGAAAAGAAATTATTCAAGGAGCTGTCATGGCAACAGTTAGGATTGAGTATTGAGTCCAATCAATAAATCTTAAGTTAGTTGAATTATCTGGTCTTAGTTTATCATTTAATTTTTTTATTTTTATTTGAATCGAGTTTATAAAATTTAAAATAAATAAAAAATAATTTTTTGAGTAGAATCAAATTTTGAACACTCAAACTACGACTTGTTTCGTGAATAAATTAATTAATTCTTTCATGAATAAATTAAATGCTAATTATTTCATCCACTGGATCTACATGACTATGTTATTTTAAGGGTAAATTATTTTATTGATCACTGTATTATGGAGTAGATCTATTATGGTCATTAAATAAATAAATTATCAATTAAGTAGAGGGGGTCACCCCTAGAGCCTAGGGGAGCCTTGGCACCCCAAAGCTTGGGGAAATTAAATTTATACTCCTTAAATGTTTTGAAAATGTTAATTAGACCCTTTCTCATTTGTATTTTTATCCCTTAAATATTTTAAATTTTTTTATTAGGCCCCCTCAAATTTGTTAGAAATTGTTTGGCATCCTGGGCATGTCCCTAGGAGCTCCATGATTGTATGGATGGCTGTTTTAGACAAGCTACCAACTAAAAATAGGCTTTTAGCTTTCGGGGTGAATGTTGATTCTTTGTGTCCTTTATGTAAAAGAGAGGTAGAAATTAGAGATCATCTTTTCTTTCATTGTTAATTTTCAAAAAAAGTTTGGGATACTGCTTTGAATGCTTGCCAGGTTCGAAGATCAATACTCTGTTGGGACCAGGAGCTGCGTTGGGTGTGTAGAAGCTTGAAAGGAAAAACACTTCCTGCGATGGTCTTAAAAATAACATGGAACAAGAGTATTTACTTAGTATGGAGAGAAAGGAATAGAAGACTTTTTTAGCAGGCTGAAACCTCTGCTGACTTGGTTTTTAGGCAGTTGAAACATAATAACATTTCTTCATATTGGGATTTACTTGTATATGTGTTTTGACTGAGCTGTTAATAGTCATAGTATACTTTTGTACTGGAAACATTTGACGTTTTTTATTTGTTGGAATGCAAAAGGCAGAATTCATTTTTTTTTAAAAGTAGCTTTTTGTTCTTTAGTAGAATTGCGTGGTGTAGTGTTTATTAATTTGTTTGCTCGGCCACAATTGCTTTATTCATTAAGAAAAGGCATACTTATCGATACAAATACATGAAAAAGCTAAATTAAACATCACACCCTACTTGAAAAACACCCCCCCCCCCAAAAAAAAAAAAAAAAAAAAAATCAATAAATCCGTCTGCATGAATAACACCAAACAAATTGGAATAATGCAGGCAAGCATATGAAGACCACCTAAATAGCTTCAAAACAAAGGCACCAAATACAATCATCCATTAAAATACTCCCAACTCCCTTCGCACTAAATAACCCCCAATCCACGCCCTTTGCAACCTAAACCTTCTTACAATCAAAACAATTATTATTGATTGGTGAGATATGATAAGTGCAGTGGTGGGATCCATATGAGCCCAATGTGTTCCCCATTGTTGTTGTTGTCCATCATAATCTAATTATTAGATTTTTTTCTAGTAGTTTATGTGTTTATATGCATTCCAAGTGTGCTATGTTCGAGTTTTTTTATATCCTTTATTCGTAACATCAACTATCATTTAAGATATATATTAGATGTTGTAATCCATATCCCAAATGGATGGTTGGCTCAGTGGTAAGAGTGCCTTACTATCCCCCAACAAAACATGAGTTTGAGTCCAGCTAAAGCCAAATTGTTTGGATTTGTTTTCCTTCTCCAATCAAGTAATGAAAACCAAATGTGTAATTATATAAATTTATGTTATTACATTACCTTCTATGTTAGGTTTTAACAGTAGATGACTTGATTGATACCGCTTAAATAGTTCATATCGCAATCACCCCATAATTAGTTGGTCATTTTAGTAGTTTACCCATTTAATAAATTTGGTTAGTATTAAATTATTTTTGATAATTTGGTTAGTATTCACACAATTATATTATAATATTTTAATAAATGCTCCCAAACCTGAATATTAAATCCTACCTTTTCTCTACCTCTTCCATTTTCTCTGAGGCGGCTACAAATTTTTTAAGTTTCAAAGTTCATCTTTATTCTTTTCTTCTTTCGCCGGCGGCGGTCGTTGGCCGTTCTGCTGGTTATAATGTATTATTTATTATCGTCGCCGATGAATTTTTTAGTTTCGTGTTTTTTGTTTTCTTTTTACTCTGCCAGGTTTCTACCATATCTGCTTCTTTGGCAGTTCTTTCGTCTACCTCTATGACAGTTCTTTTGTCTGCTTGTATGGCAGTTCTTTTGTCTGCTTTTATGACAGTTTCAGTCTATCTTTTGATAGTTTAGAGTTCGGGTGACGAGTATCATCGAACTTTTTTATCCCCGAAGGAAGGCCGAACACTTCATGTTATGATTCCCTTTTTGTGGCTGTGCCGATATGCCAAGAACAAGTAGCGAAAGAATTATGATGTTTTCAAAGAGCACCCAAGGCAAAGTAATAGCTTTATGGATTTCATTTAGAAGTTTCTTCTGAAGGTGTTAGGTTTGATTTTTTAATGTCTTTCACACCGTTAGATTTTTATGCATTGTTTATTTTGCATTGAACTTTCATTGTTTACGGTGTGATTCATTTGTAATTCTTTCACCATTGAATATAATCCAGTTTTTTTTAAAAAAAATCCTACCCTTGTATAATAATAATGATATTTATTGTATATTATCATTGAAATGAGAAGATTTAGAGAATCTGTTCAGATTTGATTCCCACACAAAATGTGGCATGCTAAATATTTAATCCTGTTGGATCTACTCTATTATTGATACGCGCAAACAAGATTTACTAAAGGATAACATATTCCATCGTACGCTGGTTGATTCCATAGCAAACCAGATAGACCTTGGTAAAGATGGGCAACGGTGAGACTGCCAATGAGCTACTTGAAGCTCAAGCTCACGTTTGGAACCACATTCTCAGCTTCATAAACTCCATGTCCCTAAAATGTGCGGTTGATTTAGGCATTCCTGATATCATTCACAACCATCGCAAGCCCATGACTGTTACCGAGTTGGTTGCTGCACTACCGACGCTCAACCCTATCAAGGCACGCAACATCGACCAGCTCATGCGTATTTTAGTTCACTCCGGCTTCTTTGCACAACAAAAGCTTAGCCATGGCGTCCAAGAAGATGGTTATGTTCTTACCAGCGCTTCTCATCTGTTGCTCAAGGATAATCCCTTAAGCGTAACACCTTTTCTCAAAGCTATGCTGGATCCTATTTTAACAAAGCCTTGGGATTTTTTTGGCATTTGGTTCCAAAACAATGATTCTACCCCATTTGAAACAGCTCACGGGAAGGCATTTTGGGACTATGCTGGTCATCATCCAAAGCTTAGTAACTTTTTTAATGAAGGCATGGCCAGCGATGCTCGATTGGTTAGTAGCGTTTTGATCGACAAGTGTAAGGGCTCATTTGAGGGATTGGATTCCCTGGTGGACGTTGGAGGGGGAACCGGAACACTGGCCAAGGCCATTGCTGATGCATTTCCGCACTTGGACTGCACTATCTTTGATCTTCCTCATGTTGTTGCCGGCCAACAAGACAGCGGGAACTTGAAATATGTTGGAGGCGATATGTTTAAGGATGTTCCGGTTGCAGATGCAGTTTTACTAAAGGTTTTTACTAATTTTTCTTCATCAATCATCTCTTTTTAACCCTTTTTAATCGTTTTAAATTGACACTAATGCATTTGATGAATGCATTCGAGCTGATTAAATAGTGGATATTGCACGATTGGAACGACGATGAATGCTTGAAGATTCTGAAGCGATGTAAAGAGGCGATTTCGAATCAAGAGAAAGGGGTGATGATAAAAAAGAAGGTGATGATAGTAGACATGGTAGTTATGGATAAGGAGAAAGTGAATGATGAAACCATGAAGTTGATGGAAACGCAGATGTTCTTCGATATGTTGATGATGGTGTTGCAGACTGGTAGAGAAAGGCGGGAAGAAGAATGGGCTAAGCTATTCTTTGCTGCGGGTTTCAGTAACTATAAGATTACTACTATTTTAGGTTTGAGATCTCTCATTGAGGTTTACCCTTAGTAAGCAGGAGTTGTTTTTATTTAATTTTCCTTTGTCCACTTCTATTTATCAAAGGGAATAGTCAAAGATCGATTGAACCAGCATAACTTTAAAAAAAAAGAATGGTGATTAAATTGATGGCCTGGAGCAATGGAGTGGATTGGTGTATTGACTTGCTTTATGTGAGCTGGATGAATATGGGGGTTGGAGTGACTGGATTGCTAAGCGATTAGGTTGGAGTCTTATTGGTATGAAATTTTATGGGGAATGGTCAGGATCTATATTTGTTGTAATCCGTGGTGTTTGTGCTTGTTGTTTTGCCTATACACTGTGTGTACTCTTTTCCTCCACTAGGGTTAGGGAGGTTTTTAATGAGGCACCCAATGTAGATGAGGCTTTTAAATTTTAATAAATCAACTTATTTGCCGAGCAAAAAAAATTATGGTATTGTTTGGAAAATCATCACTAATTGAATTTAGGTGTAATTTTATGTATTCTTCAAAAAGACAAAGATGTAATTGTATGGAATTAAACAAGGCTTGCAGCACCCCAAAAGTGGGGTAATTTAATTGGAATTGAAATGAAGAAAATAAAAAAGAAAATTTTGATATAAAAAAGGTAAACTACATATTTAGCACTCTACTTATGTTGGTGTTTCTATTTTCGTACCCCAACTAATTTTTTTGGCAAAATAATACCTAACGTTACGTATCGTTTCTATTATGGTGCCTCAACCGTTGAAAATAAACGGAAATGATGATTTGGTTTGGTTAAATAACAATTTTAGTCCAAAAACGTATTAACCTATCAATTTAGTCCAAAATTCTAGCAATTTAAACATCATTTTAACTTTTTGGGTTAGAAGTGTAAATTTTTCAATTTTTTCTTCCTATCAAAATTGTTCATATTCTTTTGGGGTTTTGGGGTTTGAGGTTTAGCTTCGCCGACCAGTCAACCGTCGCAAGCTATTCGACCCACTCGAACCAAACACCCATGCGCCTCTCGACCTGCCACGACCTCGTCCGCCTTGGAAATCTTGCGACCCTGCCCAACATGGAAGGCTGTTGCAATAAGGAAAATGGTAGAAAATTAATGAGTAAATTTCATAGGGGTTAATCCTCTAGTACCACAATGTCTGTTATTGTCGAGGAATTTCAAAAGTTTCTTGCAAGTTAATCATGTGCTTTGTTTATCACTTATCTAATAAGTTGGTCAAACCCCAGTTGATCAAGTAAACCCCAAACCCATGCTCAACTTCTCTCATACCTAGTGCTCAACCCAGCAAACCCATCTCAATTGCGCTTCCTCTTAATAATCTGTGAATTCACCTCATTCATCGCACTATTTTACTATTTATTAAGCTTCGATTGGTCCTCAACGTGCCTGATTTCTAGTTTTGTAAACCCTAAATTCCAAAGAAGCTGTCAACATGAGGAAGAAGAAAAATGAGAGATTTACAGTTTTAATTCAAAAATTAAAATGATGTTTAAATTGATAGAATTTTGGATTAAGTTGAAAGATTGTATAAGCTTTTGGGACTAAGATTGTTATTTGACCAAGCCACTTCACCTTTTTTGTTTATTTTTAACAGTCGGGTACCAAAATAGAAACCATACGTAACGTTAGGTGTCATTTTTCCAAAAAAAATTAGTTTGGGGTACTAAAATAGAAACACAAGCATAGGTAGGATAATAAATATATAGTTTACCCTAAAAAATTAGGAAAGAGATTTTTACAGCCATACAGTTTTGAACTTGTGACCCATGCTTGGTGAACCCAAGCCTTGAACATTCCACTTTTGGTTTTATATTACACCAACTTTTATTTAAGCTAAGCCTTATGTTTATTCCAATTATTAATAAAATTTGAACCAAACTCATCAACTAGTAATTAATGCCCCATATTAGATCTGAAAATATCAGATTTCTCTAGAATACCAAGAGCCTCTCACCAATTTCCCCTCACCGTTCAATCTCCGTTACCGCTCCGTCGTGCTCATCACCGCCACCACCTTTTGAATCATCACATCTTTCTGATCAAGCCCCTATTCACCACTCGTCAGATCTCCACGCCGTCCGTTGTGGGGATTCGTCTGTAGGTTTGTCAAAATCCAAGGATTCTTCTTTCTGTTTTTCAGTGATTCCACCGTCGTCTATCATTCGTTCTCAATGCAATTGCGGCTATAGTCCTCTCTTGGTCGATCGTCATTCCTTTGCCGTTTGAAGGTCACCGGGGTTACGAGCAAAACCCTCAGTTCCTCCCTTTTCGGCCGTTCTCCGTTGTTCCAAGGTCGCGATAAGCCTGGACATCTAGTAAAATCAAGTTAACTCATAGTTTTCTGCATTTTAGAGTGTTTTCGGCCGATATATGCCGCGCGTGGCTCTCACATGCCACCGAAGGCAATTTTCTGTTAGAGTATGCCCAAAGACCAATCATAAGATGATTATAAATGATATTTCTTTTTAACTTGTTTATTCATAAAGATGCATTGCCATTATTATTTTCAGTTACAATTCTGCGTGCGTAAATAAATTGAATTATAATAAAGTCCTTTGAATAATATGATTATTCTTAAATGTCCTTAATCGAGTATTATTGTGGACGTGGACAACAATAATGCATTAAGACTAATTTGTAGTTGATTGATGACAAAGTGTTGTCATTGGCATGGAGATGTCAAAAGCAATACATAAGTATGTGTTAGAGAACGACATATTGGACTGACCCGCTATGAGAATGTTTCTTGGATTATTATGTGACAGTCACAACATTGCTCATAGTTATAACTACATGTATGATCCTCAGACTTTAGATCATCATTATTTCAACATCGTGAGTGACATATTTTAATACAGTCAAACGTGTGTCGTAACTGACTACACTATAAAGACTGATATTGGATATGTCACAATCTATATTGTGGGATATGGTTGATCAAGATAAGATTTGTCCCTCCTACATAATAGGAGTAATATCGTAGACCACTTGATTGAGTGAGAATAGAAATGCATGGCCATGCTCGAATAAGTTGATATGAGATATCATAGTTATTCGTTTATAATAGTCAACTCAAGATATCAAGAAATATTAGATTGAATATACAAGTGTGACTATTCCATGACGTGTGTCCAATCTAGATATAAGAAAAAAAAGGGTGTAATACATGAAAAGAGTTAATCATGAAGAGGTTTTGCGAAGTCATGATTTCTTGTAACTTAGGTGACAATTACATATTGCTAGATGACACTCATTGTTTGTAAAATTAGAAATTGTCTAATATTTACTACTAACGTTACATGAACCTACAGGGTCACACCCACAGTTGAAATGAGCATATATTAGACGAATTAATACATGTATAAATTTGTTGTACACGGATTTAGTTAAATTAATATATATTTGATATATATATAATTTAACTATTG
The DNA here is from genome assembly GCA_958450335.1 of Hibiscus tridactylites. Classification (NCBI taxonomy): domain Eukaryota; kingdom Viridiplantae; phylum Streptophyta; class Magnoliopsida; order Malvales; family Malvaceae; genus Hibiscus; species Hibiscus tridactylites. The sequence goes on along the minus strand of OY288278.1, from coordinate 58,881,984 downwards.
GATAAATATAAAAAGAAAAATGATTATTATAATTATGACTCTTTTAATATATAAATAATATAATTCGATTTAAATCAACATATATTGAAATCCTAATTAAGTTGAATTGAGATTATATATATATATATATATATATATATATATATATATATATATATATATATATATATATATTGGAATCCTGATTAATTTGAATTGAGATTATATATTTTGTAACACCCCAATTTTGGGCTTAGAAGTTTTGGGTTTGAAGTGGACCGGTCGGATTTTCGGTTCGAATATAAAAGGTGGTTTTAAGGAAAGCCTAGTTCGGGATGCATTAAAAATATGGAAAAAAATATCTAAAAATCCTCTTTTATTATATATAAGAGAGTGGTGAAATCAATTTTGCGAAATGAGGTTTGGAAATAAGACATTTCGAGTTAGTGACTAAAATGTAATTTTTGAAAAGTTGGTGACTGTTTTAAAAGGATTGAAACTTTGAATCTTTAAGGAGCTAATTTACCCAAGAAGAGTTTTCTCCAGATTTTTCTTAATATTAAAGATTTAATTAATGATTTTTAATAAAAGGAAAAAAAGGGGAAATAGATATTTTTGACTTCATAACTAACTTTTGTCAAAACTTTCCCATTTCTTTCTCTCTCATTTTTCTCTCAGCCAAACACATTTCCCCAGCTATTTTTCCTCTGATTTTTACATCTAAAGATGAGATTTTAATCTCTATTTGATCTCTAATCATTCCTACACCAAATTCTCATCATTTGCTTATTGAATTTTCAAGAATTTTGGCTCTAAACAAGGAGAAACTCACATTTAGAGGTATGAACGTCCTTCTCCTCTAAATACTCAGTTCTTTACTGAAATTCCCAAGTTCTCAATCCTTGATTTGAGTTTTATTAAAGGTTTTGATGTTGTGATCTTGATTTTGGCTTAAAATGCAAGATTTGGATTTATTTTTGAAGAAATTCGTAATAATTGATTGGGCTCTGTTTTGAGATGTCTTTTTGATGTAATTTGGATGTCTAAATGATGTATAATTGAGGTTTGATCAATGCAATCCCGAATAGGTTGATTTTCCTAAGTTTTTACTTGTGAAAATGGTGGTTTTTGGGGTGATCTTGGTGTTTTGTTAATGCTGGAGGTATAAGGACGTGTTTGGGATCTTTTTGGATGTTAATTGATGTTTAAAAATGGTTAGAAGTGATGGATCTTGGCTGGGTTAAGTCTTGGAAGTGTTTGGAGGTGATTTCGGTTGTGTTTGGTAGTCGAAATGTTGGATTTGCAAAGAGCAGCGAGTTTAGGTGTGTTGCTGGTGTTTTTAATGCATTATGATGCATTAATCCTATGTTGTTATGTGCTTGAAACAGGGGAGAATGATCCGTGAGCAATAGAGGTGGCGTTGAAGGTTTCGGATGCTTGGAAGGCTTGTTGGCTAGCCTTGTTTTGTGTATCGGTGAGTGAAGTTGGGTTTTCAGCTTTAAAACCAAGGTTTGAAGGTTTTGGGAGCTTAGTTTAAGTCTAAACAGCTTAGCTAAGCTCAAGAGTAAGTAAATGGAATTTCTCTCTTGGTTTGGGTTATGAATTGGTTTTTAAAGCACTTGTGATTGTTGGATGCAATGCATGTGATTTGCATGTTTTAAATTCTGTTTTGAAAGCATGGTTTAATGCTGGTTTTGAAAGCCATGTGTGAAGGATGCTCAAGGTAAGAGATCCTTGGTTTTGTACATTGGAATTGTGGAATTGATGCATAGTGTTGCATGTTGTTTAATGGCTTTGTGTAATGCTTCAAAAACAGTTGATTGATGATGGTAATTGGTGGTTTTGGCATTTTGGTTATGCTTGTAAAACAATGGATTAATGTGGTAAAATGGTTATATTGGCAAGTGATGTAAGTGGTTCTTGGTTACTTTAATCGGATATAGTTAGCCGGCTATAGGATTGGGTGCACCGTGAATTGAGTCGCCTTGGATGTCGAGGGGGTTGTGATTGTACCGTAAACTCCATCCAAGAATCCTAGCGATTGAGGAAATTGGTGTCACCACGATGGAGGTTGGCTCTCGTGAGTGGGCTTGGTTTAGTGCCACTACGATGGAGGTTGGCTCTCGTGGGTGGGCTTGGTTTAGTGCCACCACGATGGAGGATGGCTCTCGTGGGTGAACCTTGTTAAAGTCACCATGATGGAGGTTGGCTCTCATGGGTGGACTTTGTTAAGCGTCACAACGGTGGAGGGTTGCTCCCGTGTGTGAGCTTGGTTAAGGTGATTACAATGGTTGTGGTAGCTTCCATGTGTAAGCCTTGTGATGTGTCCCGGCTCTCGCTAGTGTATTATACAACTTTCGATGAATGATGTTGAGGGGTTGTGATTGTACCGTTAAACTCCATCACGGGTGTTGAGGGGTTGTGATTGTACCGGTAAACTCCACCTTGTGTTGTTCGGAAGTGTGTATGAAGCGTGTGGGGCAACGCTTGTAATCCTCGTATCCGATTGTGTCTTGTGTTATGATGGTTTGTGAATTATCACTTGGAAGCCAATGTAATGTTCTTGAATGTAATGAAGCATGAGATGCTTGAAATGATGCATGGGTGCATGAGAAGTGTGTAATGTTCTATGAATGCATGTTTTACTTGTTAGCTTGAACAAGTGTTTATCTTCTATTGAGAATGTTGCATTGTGTGCATGAAATCTCTTTGGTGCATTGAAGTCTTGTGAAGGCTTGTTTTAAAAAGGCATGTAATGCAAATGTTGATTTTGTGGTTCATGTATTGCATTTGTTTAATGCATGAGATAGAATTGAGGGTGTAAGTGGTTTTTAAAGGTTTCTTGCTTTGAAATGATTTTCAAGTATGAGAAAAGTTTGATGTTAAGTGGAAGTGTTTTCCAAGGATCTTGTATTTAACTTTGCATATGATGTTCATGCATGGAATGGTTAAATTGATGGTTTTGCAAGGTTGTGCTTTGAAGTGAATTACTTAGCTTTTCTAAGCTAAGGGTTGGTTTTCATGTTTGAGCAATGCATGATTTAAAGCATGTTGTTAAAAAGGGTTTTCAAACATTGCTTTGGTTTATCGAATTGTGTTTACTTTTAAAGGAGGTTTTATGACTCGCTGCATTGATGGTGTTTTGGTTTTGAGCATTCCTCACTAAGCATTATGTGCTTACGCTCCTTTTTATCCATCAATGCAGATATTTGAAGTTGGAACAGCGAGAAGCAAGGGATTCGAGGAGAGCTCCACTTGAGATGTATGTCTCGGTTAATAGCTATAGATAATAAAGGCAATGGGGAGAGAATCTCTTATGTTGATGTTTAATGAGATTGTGTATGTTGGACAAGTTTGGTTTATGATTTTGAACTATGTGGTTTAACGCTTGCAACGTTTGAATCTTCTTATTCCTAAGTCGTTATGCTATGCTTCTTGTTTTAAAAGCATGATTGAGTGTTGGATGTGTTGAATGAGTTGGTGCACCTAGGGGTGGTTTTGTATCTAGATTTTGATGCAATTTGGTAGGTATGATGTTTGGCATGTTGTTGATTTATTGTGGAATGGTTTGGAGCATGTTTGATGGGGTTTAAAGGTGTTAAAACAGGCCTATCTGCTGTTTCTAGGCAGGGTGTTTCGAAACACCCTTGCCTGTTTCGAAACAGGCCCTTGATTTGGCCTGGGTGTTCCTGAACGGCCTAGACCCGTTTATGAACACTTTGGCTACTGCCAAGGGGTGTTCCTGAACGGCCTAGACCCGTTTCGGAACACTTGACCGTTGGGCATAAAATTTGAATGGTTTTGAGGTTTGCAAGCTTTACGTTTTAGTCCTGATTCTTGTATGTGCAATTGCTTGAGTTTGAGATGTCCGTTTGAGATGAAATTTGGCAGAGAGGCATGAAACATGACTAATTTCATAATGGTAACTTAAAAATTGGTAAAGTCCTCTTAATTTTCAGAATTTACAATTTGGTCCCTAAATTCGTATTTTGTGCAATTGGGTCCCTTATCGTTTTCCGATTGCTGTGATTTTTGAGTATGCTTATCTCAAGAGTATGCCTAGGTTTAATGTGCATCTAGACAAGTTTAAAAAGAAAAAAAGGGTCATTAATCAAGGTTGACTTTCGGTTGACTTTGGTTTTCCCCGTGTAATCTTCGTAGTTCGGGTCAACCATCTAGGCCGGGCTACGGGGGTTACATTTGGTGGTATCAGAGCTGAGTTGCGAATGCTTTTGGAAATGGTAAATTGTCGTAATAGGTGTTTAATGTTTATTCTGATGGGTGGTTGAAAGTCGGTTGGAAAGTGTGTCTTTGAGCGAATTGTTGATGTTTTTAGCATGGTTTTTGATTGTGAATTTTCATTGAGCTAATGTGGATTTGTGCTGATGTTATGCTGGTGATGTAAGCTGATTTTATGAATGATGAAAGTGTGATGGGTATGATATGTTGATATTATGTTGTTGCGAGTGAATGTTGTTTGATGAGAGCATGATCAAAATATGTTGATTGATATGCTCGATGTTGTGATATCCATGTTTTTATTGACTGTTATGTCATGTAAAAGGGGAGAATTCGGGATACCCATTGCCTTATTATTATAGCTATTGTGTTATTTTGGAGTTGGAGTTTTGAATCCTTGCTTAAAGCTGGTCTGATCGATTTGTTTGTTTTGTTATGATTGTTTGCTGTTAATAGCATGGTGAAATCGATGAGAGAATGGCAGTTAGATGAGATGGTTTCTGCTTTAGAGCAGGTTGTTAAGGCGTGGAATTCACCTTTTAATGGAGGTGTTTCGTCTTAGTCTTCAGTGCCTGGAGTTGAGGTAGTAAGGCAGGAGGAAGAAGTTGGTTCTGTGATGAAGAGTTCATCACCTATAGTTCAAGAGGTGTTGGGAACATCTCAGGCTGTGGCAAAAGTAAGGCCTGTAGACGTGCCGGCTGTGGGATGTGCGGGTTTTTCGAAACAACGTTTACATGATTTGGGAGCTGTGGAGTATCATGGTTCGACACCTGAGACGTTCGAGGCCTGGTTGGCCAGTGTAATTCTGATTTTGGATCAGGAAGGTTGTGACTATGCCTGTAAGCTGGGAAGTGTTGTCTCATTGATGTTGGAGGACGCTTGTGCCTGGTGGACATCTGTGGCGGTGGCATCACACATCCACGATATAGATTGGGACTTCTTTGTGTCTGCCTTTTATGAAAGGTATCTTGGAGAGAAATTCCCAAGGGTTAAGCAATGTGAGGGTGTGGTTTCAGTTTATGAAGGTGAGAAAAGTTTAAGCAAGAGAGTTGTGGGTACTGACCTCGGGAGCGGTCAGCGTAATAGGCGACGTGATAGAAGGTTTTGCTTGAATCGAAGCTTGGATGGTAGTGCAGATTTGGGGCAAGTGCTACTTGATAAAGGAGGGATAGCTCGGTTGCCGATGTGTGACCGATGTGGGAAGTGTCATGTTAGAGGTTGTTGGGGCGCAAGAGTTTGTTGGAACTGTGGTTCTAAAGAGCATGTGAAGCGGAATTGTTCTCATGTGGTAAGATCAGCTTCAATGGTAGCAAAAGGGTCTCTGAAGGGTAGTGGGCGCGACCGAGACAAAGTTCGAAGGTGGCAGGAAGGGCAGAAAGGTGTGAGGAGCTTGGAGAATGAAACCTGTTGGAATTGTGGGTTTGTTGGACATTTGAGACGTAATTGTTTGAAGTTGGCTCGGGGTATTCAGGGTTCTTTACCGCAGGGAGATGGTGATGACCTGAATGTGTTAGCTGATGCTGCAGCGGTGCGGCTGGAGAATGATGGTTCTGCGAGGAAGAGAGCTTGTCTTTTGAAGCTCCGGGGCAGTGAGGTGTTTACAGGTAACCTTGTTAAGTAACCTTTGCTCTAGTATCTTAGTTTGGTTTCAGTTGGTATTTCCTTGCGTAGTGGGTATGGTCTCATTGCTAGCATGTTTGGGGTAGTAGTTGGTGTTGTTTTGAAAACAACTTTAGTGTTAAGAGGGCATTAGTGAGTATCTTGTGGATAATGGGTTGTTAGAATGATGGAGTTGGTCAAGTTAGAAGTGAGATAGGAGGTTGTTTTTTTAGGCGGATTCTGAGGATGTTATTGGTGGGTGTGAACTGACATACATGCATAGTTAAAATCATTTGTTATATGCTATATTATATATGTACTGGTCCATGCATACATGTGACATGACATTAGAGGTTTTGCATGCATGTACATCAGGCATTGATAGGGCATATTGGTGACCATGCATACGAACGTTCACACTCGCTGATAGTTAATCGGGTCCGTTAGTGTTGTGATAGGGTTAGATTGGATGGGGGTTTTAAAAGTTGTGTTGGTGCTAGGAGAATGTTAGAAGTAATGGAGGGTATTAAGCGAGTTGTCAGTAATAGTGAGTGCGATATAGCATGTTGGTAGAAGGAAGGTGTTTGGCGCTTAATGAGTTTAGCGGTATGGTGGTGAGGAGATTACCGGTTGAAGTTAGAATCGGTTAGAGTGGTTGTGAATAGTTGGTAGAAGTGGTAGTTTCTTGGTGTTAAGTGATGTAGTAAGTTAGTGGATGTGTTCCAAAGTGCTGAGGTAACTTGGCATTGATGTTGTAGTAGAAGGGTTGTTTTTGTAGGTGATGGTTCGTAGCAACCTTCGAAGAGTTGAGAAGATGTTGTGTTGTGGGTTGTAGAAAAGGGTTAGCCTGGGAGAATAGAAGTTTCGTAACCTAAATATGTATGTATAGGTTGGGCGATGTTCTAGTAAGGCAAGTGTTGTAGTCAAAACTTGTAGTGGAAAGGCAATGTAAGATCAAAGGCCATTTTTGGTTGGACGGGTTCTTGTGAGAAGTGGTTGGCTGGTTGTGATTAAGTAAATTCCGTCTGAAGACAACTGGTGGTGTATGGAACGGCTGGCGGAGTCAAGGTTAGGGTTTTGTGATGTGATTTCGGATGTTAGGTGAGTAGTCCTGGTGAATCGTTATGGTAATGATAGCGGCGGGTGTGAAGGAATGTCAGCAATACGTTGAGAAGTTTGGGTAAGCAGTTGATGCTTAAAAATTTTTGCTTGTTGTGGTAGTCTTTGAAAGAGGTTGAGTAGTTTTGCAAGGAGTTTTAGAAGCAGTGAAGGTTGTGGGTCACATGGTGGCTGAACTGGATTGGTTGGTGTCACTGTGTGAACAAGTTTTGGGAGTTATGAGTTAAGGTGGTGTATGCTGTAAAAGTTGGAGGCTCTTTAGGTTGTTGTTAGGGCTATGTGCAGTCCGGAAATGTGAAAGGTTAAGATGTGGTTAACATTTGAGAGTTCTGGAATTCGAGAACAGTATGTGGTGGTGTTGAGTTTGGGTGGAGTTTTGTGAGGAGAGTGTTCAGTGGTGGTTAAGTCTCTTGTGTTGCCTTGTGTGTTGCTTTGAGAAGTTTGGTTGTTCTCTTTTCGCCAGTTGAAATTTCGAGGACGAAATTTCTTAAGGGGGGAGAGTTGTAACACCCCAATTTTGGGCTTAGAAGTTTTGGGTTTGAAGTGGACCAGTCGGATTTTCGGTTCGAATATAAAAGGTGGTTTTAAGGAAAGCCTAGTTCGGGATGCATTAAAAATATGGAAAAAATATCTAAAAATCCTCTTTTATTATATATAAGAGAGTGGTGAAATCAATTTTGCGAAATGAGGTTTGGAAATAAGACATTTCGAGTTAGTGACTAAAATGTAATTTTTGAAAAGTTGGTGACTGTTTTAAAAGGATTGAAACTTTGAATCTTTAAGGAGCTAATTTACCCAAGAAGAGTTTTCTCCAGATTTTTCTTAATATTAAAGATTTAATTAATAATTTTTAATAAAAGGAAAAAAAGGGAAAATAGATATTTTTGACTTCATAACTAACTTTTGTCAAAACTTTCCCATTTCTTTTTCTCTCATTTTTATCTCAGCCAAACACATTTCCCCAGCCATTTTTCCTCTGATTTTTACATCTAAAGATGAGATTTTAATCTCTATTTGATCTCTAAACATTCCTACACCAAATTCTCATCATTTGCTTATTGAATTTTCAAGAATTTTGGCTCTAAACAAGGAGAAACTCACATTCAGAGGTATGAACGTCCTTCTCCTCTAAATACTCAGTTCTTTACTGAAATTCCCAAGTTCTCAATCCTTGATTTGAGTTTTATTAAAGGTTTTGATGTTGTGATCTTGATTTTGGCTTAAAATGCAAGATTTGGATTTATTTTTGAAGAAATTCGTAATAATTGATTGGGCTCTGTTTTGAGATGTCTTTTTGATGTAATTTGGATGTATAAATGATGTATAATTGAGGTTTGATCAATGCAATCCCGAATAGGTTGATTTTCCTAAGTTTTTACTTGTGAAAATGGTGGTTTTTGGGGTGATCTTGGTGTTTTGTTAATGCTGGAGGTATAAGGACGTGTTTGGGATCTTTTTGGATGTTAATTGATGTTTAAAAATGGTTAGAAGTGATGGATCTTGGCTGGGTTAAGTCTTGGAAGTGTTTGGAGGTGATTTCGGTTGTGTTTGGTAGCCGAAATGTTGGATTTGCAAAGAGCAGCGAGTTTAGGTGTGTTGCTGGTGTTTTTAATGCATTATGATGCATTAATCCTCTGTTGTTATGTGCTTGAAACAGGGGAGAATGATCCGTGAGCAATAGAGGTGGCGTTGAAGGTTTTGGATGCTTGGAAGGCTTGTTGGCTAGCCTTGTTTTGTGTATCGGTGAGTGAAGTTGGGTTTTCAGCTTTAAAACCAATGTTTGAAGGTTTTGGGAGCTTAGTTTAAGTCTAAACAACTTAGCTAAGCTCAAGAGTAAGTAAATGGAATTTCTCTCTTGGTTTGTGTTATGAATTGGTTTTTAAAGCACTTGTGATTGTTGGATGCAATGCATGTGATTTGTATGTTTTAAATTCTGTTTTGAAAGCATATTTTAGCATGGTTTAATGCGTGTTTTGAAAGCCATGTGTGAAGGATGCTCAAGGTAAGAGATCCTTGGTTTTGTACATTGGAATTGTGGAATTGATGCATAGTGTTGCATGTTGTTTAATGGCTTTGTGTAATGCTTCAAAAACAGTGGATTGATGATGGTAATTGGTGGTTTTGGCATTTTGGTTATGCTTGTAAAACAATGGATTAATGTGGTAAAATGGTTATATTAGCAAGTGATGTAAGTGGTTCTTGGTTACTTTAATCGGATATAGTTAGTCGGCTATAGGATTGGGTGCATCGTGAATTGAGTCGCCTTGGATGTCGAGGGGGTTGTGATTGTACCTTAAACTCCATCCAAGAATCCTAGCGATTGAGGAAATTGGTGTCACCACGATGGAGGTTGGCTCTCGTGAGTGGGCTTGGTTTAGTGCCACTACGATGGAGGTTGGCTCTCGTGGGTGGGCTTGGTTTAGTGCCACCACGATGGAGGATGGCTCTCGTGGGTGAACCTTGTTAAAGTCACCATGATGGAGGTTGGCTCTCATGGGTGGACTTTGTTAAGCGTCACAACGGTGGAGGGTTGCTCCCGTGTGTGAGCTTGGTTAAGGTGATTACAATGGTTGTGGTAGCTTCCATGTGTAAGCCTTGTGATGTGTCCCGGCTCTCGCTAGTGTATTATACAACTTCCGATGAATGATGTTGAGGGGTTGTGATTGTACCGTTAAACTCCATCACGGGTGTTGAGGGGTTGTGATTGTACCGGTAAACTCCACCTTGTGTTGTTCGGAAGTGTGTATGAAGCGTGTGGGGCAACGCTTGTAATCCGCGTATCCGATTGTGTCTTGTGTTATGATGGTTTGTGAATTATCACTTGGAAGCCAATGTAATATTCTTGAATGTAATGAAGCATGAGATGCTTGAAATGATGCATGGGTGCATGAGAAGTGTGTAATGTTCTATGAATGCATGTTTTACTTGTTAGCTTGAACAAGTGTTTATCTTCTATTGAGAATGTTGCATTGTGTGCATGGAATCTCTTTGGTGCATTGAAGTCTTGTGAAGGCTTGTTTTAAAAAGGCATGTAATGCAAATGTTGATTTTGTGGTTCATGTATTGCATTTGTTTAATGCATGAGATAGAATTGAGGGTGTAAGTGGTTTTTAAAGGTTTCTTGCTTTGAAATGATTTTCAAGTATGAGAAAAGTTTGATGTTAAGTGGAAGTGTTTTCCAAGGATCTTGTATTTAACTTTGCATATGATGTTCATGCATGGAATGGTTAAATTGATGGTTTTGCAAGGTTGTGCTTTGAAGTGAATTACTTAGCTTTTCTAAGCTAAGGGTTGGTTTTCATGTTTGAGCAATGCATGATTTAAAGCATGTTGTTAAAAAGGGTTTTCAAACATTGCTTTGGTTTATCGAATTGTGTTTACTTTTAAAGGAGGTTTTATGACTCGCTGCATTGATGGTGTTTTGGTTTTGAGCATTCCTCACTAAGCATTATGTGCTTACGCTCCTTTTTGTCCATCAATGCAGATATTTGAAGTTGGAATAGCGAGAAGCAAGGGATTCAAGGAGAGCTCCACTTGAGATGTATGTCTCGGTTAATAGCTATAGATAATAAAGGCAATGGGGGAGAGAATCTCTTATGTTGATGTTTAATGAGATTGTGTATGTTGGACAAGTTTGGTTTATGATTTTGAACTATGTGGTTTAACGCTTGCAACGTTTGAATCTTCTTATTCCTAAGTCGTTATGCTATGCTTCTTGTTTTAAAAGCATGATTGAGTGTTGGATGTGTTGAATGAGTTGGTGCACCTAGGGGTGGTTTTGTATCTAGATTTTGATGCAATTTGGTAGGTATGATGTTTGGCATGTTGTTGATTTATTGTGGAATGGTTTGGAGCATGTTTGATGGGGTTTAAAGGTGTTAAAACAGGCCTATCTGCTGTTTCTGGGTAGGGTGTTTCGAAACACCCTTGCCTGTTTCGAAACAGGCCCTTGATTTGGCCTGGGTGTTCCTGAACGGCCTAGACCCGTTTATGAACACTTTGGCTACTGCCAAGGGGTGTTCCTGAACGGCCTAGACCCGTTTCGGAACACTTGACCGTTGGGCATAAAATTTGAATGGTTTTGAGGTTTGCAAGCTTTACGTTTTAGTCCTGATTCTTGTATGTGCAATTGCTTGAGTTTGAGATGTCCGTTTGAGATGAAATTTGGCAGAGAGGCATGAAACATGACTAATTTCATAATGGTAACTTAAAAATTGGTAAAGTCCTCTTAATTTTCAGAATTTACAATTTCGTCCCTAAATTCGTATTTTGTGCAATTGGGTCCCTTATCGTTTTACGATTGCTGTGATTTTTGAGTATGCTTATCTCAAGAGTATGCCTAGGTTTAATGTGCATCTAGACAAGTTTAAAAAGAAAAAAAAGGGTCGTTAATCAAGGTTGACTTTCGGGTTGACTTTGGTTTTCCCCGTGTAATCTTCGTAGTTCGGGTCAACCGTCTAGGCCGGGCTACGGGGGTTACATATTTAATATATATATTGAAATCATAATTAAGTTGAATTAGGATTATATATATATATATATTGAAATCCTAATTAAGTTGAATTGAGATTATATATATTTAATATATATATTGAAATCCTAATTAAAGTTAAATTGGGATTATATATATACAGTAAAACATCTATAAATTAATACCCTTGGGATCATGAAATTTTATTAATTTAGAGAGATATTAATATATCGATAAATTAATAATTTATTAATTAAAAGAAAATTTCTCAATTCAGCAAATGTAACTTTGATAAAGATATTGTGTGCAAATAAATTGTAAATTGTACATAATATTCCAATTAATTAAAAATAAGTAGATTCATGTATATGTTATTAAATATGTTCATGTATCAAATTATTTACGAATTCATTGAAACTAATTGAAACTAATGGATGTACTTAATAGATACTTGAACTAGTTAGGCGAAAGGAAACATTGAATGCAGTAACAACTCTTCACAACTTTTTATTGCAGTTGGAGACCTCAACGCCGTAACTTGTGGGTGCAATTAGAAAAGTTAGAGATGAAATTGAATTATATTTGAATTTTAAAAAGAAACAGATAACAATTGATTCATATTTTAGCAAGTTACCAAAGTAGTAATTATAATATTTATGAATAATTTATAGTTTTGATGAGACCTTTATATTTATAAAGGGGATCTCCAAAAAATTATTATATTATTATCTTATCGAACTTGATGATTTTTTACATTGGCCCAAGTCGGGACCAGAGAAATTTATTATTTAATAGAGTTTATTAATTTAAAGAGTATTAATTTATAGAGGTTTTACTATATATATATGAGTTGAATTAGGATTACAAAGGCTATATCAAGGCATGAGAAATCTAGTAGTCATAAATTCTTCTAAATAGTTTAGAGAGTTTTATATGCTCGTTTCAACTGGGTGAACTACGTAGAGGTCGGAGCATTATCGTTGCGGCTTAAGAATCGACATCGTGGAATCGTGATTGGATATCAATCTTCTCCAAAGTCAGAATTCCAGATTTTAAATTGGTATTTTTTTCTCCCTTATTCACCTTGATTCGTTCCTCGTACATAGATCTCTAGTGGTGATCGTCGGATATTTTTTTGCTACTCCATGGGGTGTGCCGGCGTGACCCAAAATTTCCGACCACCATGGTTGGTTCGCCCTTGAACTGAATCGATTCATTTCTAAACTGGCCTAGTCAGACTAGGCCTGGCAATTCGAACCGACTTGCTTGCCCCATAACTGAACCGACCCAATCTAAGCCCAATAACAATTTAACCTGTTTGACTCGTACCCATATGACCTGACCTAACTAAGTCAACTCGCCCGAGTTAACCTGGTTGACTTTGACCCATTGACTCTAACCGTTGACTTTGATACAAAAAAGCCACCTTTTTCGAAAATTTGTATTTCATGTTTTTCGACGTCTTAAGTCTATTTTTGAAGCATGTTTCGTGAAATTTTAACCCTAAAGCCTCCGAAATTGACTTTGAACCCGATCATGCATATGTATTAAGTTAATTTATTCAAGAGAAGTTATTGAAAAAGGACTAACATATGATATTATTTGTTTAAAGGTACTAGAGATTCTCCCGATCGTGCATCTACCCAGACCAACTCCTCTTGATTCGTTCGACCACGTGAACTCGTTGTGACTCGTATGTATCGATACACTGTGAATTATCATAGAGAGGAATTTCTCCCGTATTGATTTAAGTTTTTTTGTGTCTTATGTTCTAGTACAACGTCGAAGCGTAACACGAGTGCTCAGTTGGCCATATGACAACCTGATCTTTTGAGGCATGTTCCTTGTATGCTATATAAATGTTTTAAATGTTTTGTTTGAACTGATCATGTGCACATGAATGATATTTTTTTATTTTGCAAAAACATTACATGTTATCTGATTTTAAGCAAGATGATTTCATCTGTCTGATTTATGCCTAAATACCTGATTCGATAACATGCTCTCTGATTACTGTTTCACTAAAAATCCCCAAATTTGCTTTATATCTACTGTTACTACTGCTTACTACTGATCACGATTATTATTGTCTAAATTGTTTTACTGGGCTACTTGGGATAGAATATGAAGTCTATGTAAGTTCAGCCCTGATCCAGCTGGTGATTTCTACTATACTAGGTTCCTATGCTTCAGTTATGGTGATTCCTACTATACCAGGTTCCTATGCTTCGGCTATGGTGATTTATACTACATTAGGTTCCTACACTTCAAATAGGGTGATTCCTAATGGACCTAAGGCATCCCCTTAGGACGGCACCTTCGCCCAATTGACCCGGGTTAACACCTTTATAGATGTAGTTATGGGAAATGCATATTGGAGTTCGGTTGGAGGGTAGATAGGAATTTAAAATGAACCTTACTACTACTTAAATTATATGTTTCCTGATATAAAATTTTTACTGCATGTTTACATTGTATGTTTTAACTTGCACTGTTGGAACACATTGAGATCCCTAGCTCACTCCTCGAATTTTCTTCATTTCAGATATTTTGAATAAGTTACCATGTACATGATATTCGGAGGATCGACACATTCAGTACTCTATACTAGATAAGTCAAAAAAATATTTTGAATGAATGTCAACTGACCTCCAATTTAATAGAAGGGTTTTAACATCACCTAGTATTACAAGCACGAGACCCCACAACTGTAACCATTGTTCCCATATTTGCCAATTGATTGAACATGGCAGAAGAGATGATTCACTGTTTCAAGGTCGCCTGAACATAAGAGGCATTCTAAGGATTGTTGCCTAAAGGATCCTCTCTTTGATAAATTGACTCGGGTAGGAATCTTACCATGAATCATTCTCCACACAAAAGCTTCCACTTTTGGAGGAGCAATATTAGGCCAAACAAAATTCCACACTTCCTTCTTAAGCCTGCCATCAAAAGAGGTTAATTAACATAAGGCTTTCGCTGAATATAAACCATTTGATGCCCCTGCCCATCTTAAACTGTCATAGCAAAATATACCGGGTGACACCCTATTAATGGTCGATAGAAAGTCTTCCCAAGTATCCATTTCCCAATCGAATAAGCCCCTACGTAAATGAATCCTCCATTGCCAGCATCCGTTAACAAAGTCATCAAAATTTGCAACAGGGCCAGATTTTACAGTCTTGAAGGCGAAAATTCTAGGAAAAACCACTTTGAGGGGAGTAATCCCTGCCACACATCCTCCCAAAACTGTATATTTTTACCATCGCCTACAATCATGCGTATGTTTTGGGAGAACAGATCATTGGCACTATATAGCGAGAAAATTATACTTCTTCACACCCCAAGATTTGTTAGCTGACTTTATATTTCGAGGTAGCAATGAACTAGAATTTTCATTATATTTTGCGCATATCACTCTTCTCCAAAGGTTGTTGTTTTTAATGTCGTACCTTCATAACCATTTGTTAAGAATAGCCCTATTTTTTTGAATTGAAATCCACTAGACCCAACCCTACGCAGGCCTTGGGCAAGACTAGTGTTTCCTACCTAATCAAATGGATGGCCTTACAATTCAACAAACCCCATAAGAATCTGGAAACTAACCTAGAGATCGTTGTGTTGATAGTAGCAGGCATCAGAAATAAAGACATGAAGAAAATTGGTAAGCTAGATAAGAATGACTTTACCAATATCACTTGTCCCCCAAATGACATCATCTTGGACTTCCAACCGAATAATTTCTTTTTAAACCTCTGTACAATAGGAGCCCACAATTGAATCGAGTTTTTCGCCGCACCCAAAGGGAGACCCAGATAGTGGCAGAGGAAACTTTCGCTTTGACAGTTCAGAAGGCCAGCCCATTGTTCAAACTTTACCTCATTGACAATGATTCCAATTAACTTTGACTTTTTCAGATTGAGTTTAAGACCTGCAGCTATTTCAAAGCCTTTAAGAATTCGTACCACATTTTTAATCTAGGACACCCCAGCCCCACAGAACAGAATCAGGTCGTCTACAAATTGAATATGAGAAATTTCAATTGCGTTGTGACTAATTTGAAAGTCATTAAAGAATTTGTGAGAAAAAGCTTTTTGTAACAACACACTTAAGGCTTCTACAACAATGTTAAAAAGCATCAGGGAAAGCAGACACCATTGCCTTAAACGACGCCTAATTGAAAAATGAGATGTTGGAGTTCCATTAACTAAACTTGAAATGTAAGTAGATGAAATACATGAATATATCCATTGACTTCAAACCGACCCGAACCCCATCTTTTTCACGATAGTGATCAAGAATTTCCAATCCACCGTGTTGTAAGCTTTACAAAAATCTAATTTAAATACTACACCTTCTAACCCCTTCCTCCTGGTGTAATCGATAACTTCGTTTGCTATCAAGGAACAATCTAAGATTTGTTTACCTGGACAAAACGTGAATTGATGTTCACCAATAATCTCGTGTAAGACATCTCCTAATCGCAGCGCTAGCACTTTTGAGAGCAACTTATACACACAGCCCACCAAACAGATGGGCCTGAAATCCTCGATGGAGACTGGACTTTGATTTTTAGGAATAAGAACTATGAAAGACTGGTTGAAAGATGCATCATGCACATCCCCCTTGTAGAAATTGCTAAATAAAACAACAATATCATCCTTTAACACCAGCTAGAATTTCTTTTAAAAGCTCATGTTAAATCCATCAGGTCACGAAGCTTTGGCCGAACCAATCATTGAAAGGGCAGCCCATATGTCCTCCTCTGAGAATGGCTTTTCAAGGCTCACAGTAGCTTTCAAGCTTAGTTGATTGAACTGACAGTAGAAGGATTTAATCGGAATGGTGTTTGAAGTATTATAGATCTTCTTAAAATGCCCCTCAATAGCCTTTTTTATCTCTATTGGATTGTCAAACACCACTTCCCTACCTTAATACTTCCAATAAAGTTGGATCTTCTTCTCGCCGAGGCGACCAAGTGGAAGAATTAAGTGTTTCTATCGCCTGCAACAACCCAATTTACGCGTGACTTTTGGATCCACTCAAGCTCTTCTCTTCGAATAAAATCCCATAATCTCCTTCTGGTAGAATTAAACTCCTCACAGAGGGATTGGTCATGATTACCATATGACATTCTACCTTCTAATTCAGCACACTTCTAATCCAACTCATGAAATGAATATGAGGAGTTCCCTGCCTTTTTCCAAACCCACTCTTTAGATACCAACTTACACATTTTTAGCATAGGACCAATTCCAATCCCATTAGATTTGTTGCATTCTTCATTCACTTTCTCAACATATACCTTATCATCACTGAGATACTCAAACTATTTGAATGGTCTAGGTCTCCAAAGGCTTCCATAACTGCCAAGCTTTCGGATTATGATCGGAGATGGTTTTAGGATGTATGATCTGGATTAAATCAGGCCAAACACTCAAGATATCCGAAGACATTAGAAATTTGTCCAGCCGACTAAATGAAAGGGATTCTCTAAAGTTTGACCAAATGAAATGGATAGTCCCCCGATGCGGATGACGAAACAAAACGAGTAATTATTTTATTATTATATATTTCGTGTTTTTAATAATTGAAATATTATATATATATTTCGTGCCTTTTTTTACTAAAATATTTTTATTATCATATATTTTCAAAGCGGTTTTCTCGTGCACACATACTACGCATTATTGGAGGGATTTTGATGCCTGATAAGTCCCGCAACAAAGTGCATGTCATGTGGCTGTATAATCTAATTAATTTTGCGGAATCAAGAGCAAAATGTTGGAGAGCAGTGGTATTGGGCTTTCTGTTTAAGAAGCTTTCCAGAACCGTCGACCCTGACAGACAAACAATCGGAGGGTGTCTTTTGCTCCTTCAGTCTTGGGCTTGGTTTCGTATGCCATTTTTATGCCCGCAGCCTAGACAGCCCACCCCATACATATTCCCACTTCTTTAGAGGTACTATTAAAATTATTTAATTGAATATATTTTATTAATAATTTCTTTAACGATTTATTTCTTTTCCAATAATAACAGGTGGGCCGGTGCACTCACCTACCAGGGACTGCTAACCAATCAGCGAGACTACAGGCTTGTGATCGACAAGATGCGCCACGATATGGTAATCTATAAATTTATTTGTAGTTCTTAATATTATTTCTCTAATCAAATTTCATATAATTAACGTTCAAATAAATTTTTTCAGTTCGTGTGGACTCTGTACGCTAGTCTTGCGATTCGCCAGATTACTCCGCCAGACATTGCGCAGTCCTCTCACGTATGGTTGCTGCGAGTGCCACTTATCAACTACGAAATTGTCAGGTGGCATCTTACAGACCAGGTTCTGCGACAATTTGGGTACATCCAAGGGGTTCTGCATCTGCCAACTTTTTTGGATGAATTACATCGGTTGACGCAGCAGGGGAAGACAGAAATTCATTAGGGCCATCATCACGCTGACTGGGTCCAGCAATGGATGGACTAATATGCTAGTCGACCGCCCATCCTCGCACCCATTGTGGATTGGGCCATGTCCATCACTTTGGACTATTTTCAGTGGTACCTCCACAATGGGAAGCCACATATACTTACTCCGGAGGAGCGCGAGCGAGAAATTGAGATGCCTCCTTAAAACCACCCATGCCCTCAACGTCGACCCAGTTAGAGCTAGAGCCAGTTGAGGCAACACGATCCGAGACCGTGAACTCACACTAAAGGGGCATCATCTTCTGGAACAGCGTTTCGGAATTTCATTGGCCCTTCCACGTTTCAGCAGATGAGGCCTCCACCCGAGTTTGGCTTCTAAGATGCCTATCGTCCCTCCATGCCGATGATTGGTTCTCCGGTGATCGATGTTCCACCGTTGGTATCACAGTTCGACTACAACATTGTCCAGCATACGTCGTCGGGCAGCTTGTTCTCCACCGGCCCCAGGCCCAACAGGAGTTCACGTTTCGAGGACATCTTTGGAGCCGATGATGATGATGCCGATGATACTACTGCTGCTGCTAATGATGATGATGAGAACGACCCTGGGAGCACATGACATTCGGAGGAATCCGCCACGAGATCGTCGTGCACCCCGATGCGGAACGAGTGCACATAGACATCATTAGGGCCTTTTTCATATTTAATTATGTTTAATTATATTTATGAAAGACATAAATTTTTTTTATTTTGTAATTACGAAATTTTAATTTTCTTTAGTAATTTCTTTTTGGGTTAACTACTAGAATAGTCACTTATGTTTCTCCCCAGTACAGAGTTGGTCATCGATTTTGAAAAACGACCAGTAAGATCACTTATGTTTTCGGGATGTAAACTTTTGGTCACTCAGTCGTTTGTTGCCGTTAAACATTGATGGCTTGCTGACTTGGCAGCAAAAAATAAGTGTAAACTATTGCAATGGCCACTAAATTTATCCCATGTACATTTCTGCTCCCCAATTTTAAAAAATAAACATTATGGTCACTACTGAAAAGGTTTCTTTATAATTTCACCCTTGAATTTTTAAAAATTCATTTTTCAACCCTAAAACTTTACAATCAATTAGTACAATAATATTATAAAGGCTTAAATGAAAAATAGGTGCCCAAAGTATACCCTTTTTAAATTTTATGTGCCCAAATTGTTCCTATTTAATAACTAAACTTTCAAATTGCTCATGTTTTTTTCACTCTGGATTATTTTATTATTATTATAACAAGACATGCCATTTTTTATTATTGTTAAATTAAAATAATTTAAAAGAAAATAAAACCATTTTTATTATTACTAAATTTAAATATTTTTTTAAAAAACTATTACTTCTTAAAATGATTTAGGTGTCTAAAGTATTTTTTTTTGTAAAAATAGGTGCCCAAAGTTTCGATAGTTACGATTTTAGGTGCCCGACTGTTAAATGGGTGTTAAAAATTGTCAACCAATCGGTGTTTAACACGTGGCATTAATTTTATTTTATTTTTAAATTTTTTAATGGAAAATACTCAAATTTTTATAAATTCTAAAAATTTTACAAGCTTCACAAAACAATCCCTAAAAATTGTCAAACTTCTGCCGCTGCTTCCGCCGCTGGTTGCCGTCGCTGACCACACCCACTTGTTCGTTGGACCAAAGCGACCATTTCCCCTAACACGTCGTCGCCGCAAACGCCCAACGGCGTGCAGCCGAACGTCAAACACGAATGTCGGTTTCGTGTTCGACGTTCGGCTGCACGCTGTTGGGCGTTTCCAGCGACGTCGTGTTAGGGGAAATGGTTGCCTTGGTCGACGACCAAGTGGGTGTGGTCTGCGACGATGACTGGTGGCGGAAGCAGCGGCAATTGACGGTGGAAGTTTGGGAATTTTTAGGGATTGTTTTGTGAAGCTTGTAAAATTTTGAGATTTTATAAAAATTTGAAAAATCTGAGTATTTTCCATTAAAAAAACTTTTAGAAATAAAATTAATTCCACGTGTCAAGCACCGATTGGTTGACAATTTTTTAACACCCATTTAACAGCTGAGTACCTAAAATTGTAACTATAGAAACTTTGGGCATCTATATTAAAAAAAACTTTAGACACCTAAAATATTTTAAGAAGTAATATTTTTAAAATATTTTAAATTTAGTAATAATAAAAATGATTTTATTTTTAAATCATTTTTAATTTAAAAATAATAAAAATGACATGCCATGTTATAATAATAATAATAATAATAATAATAATAATAATAATAATAATAATAATAATAATAATAATAATAATAATAATAATAATAATAATAATAATAATAATAATAATAATAATAATAATAATAATAATAATAATAATAATAATAATAATAATAATAATAATAATAATAATAATAATAATAATAATAATAATAATAATAGCTTAGAGTGAAAAATATAGAAGCAATTTGAAAGTTTGGTTATTAAATAGTAGCAATTTGGGCACCTAAAATTTAAAAAGAGTATACTTTTGGCACCTATTTTTCATTTAAGCCTTTATAATATTATTGTACTAATTGATTGTAAAGTTTTAGGGTTGAAAAATGAATTTTTAAATATTCAAGGGTGAAATTATAAAGAAACTTTTTCTAATAGTGACCATATTGTTTATTTTTTAAAATTGAGGAGCAGAAATGTGCATGACATAAACTTTAGTGACCATTGCAGTAGTTTACCCTTATTTTTCCGCTGCCAGGTCAGCAAGGTGTCAATGTTTAATGGTAACAAACGACTAAGTGACCAAAAGTTTACGCCCCGAAAACGTAAGTGACTTTACTGGTCCTTTTTCAAAATCGGTGACTAACTCTGTACTGAGAGAAAACATAAGTGAATATTCTAGTAGTTAACCCTTTCTTTTTTATACTTTTTCTAATTTATATTTAATTTTGTTTTTTAATTACCGTTATTCGGTTAAAGGTAAATTCAATCAAAAAAACAAACTAGGATACCGTTTTCTAAGTGAATTTAGGTCGGTTTAGAATGGAAAGAAATTGCCCATATTGGTGCCATATGAAAGAGAATTTCCAGTACTACGAACCCAAACTGAATGTGCATAAAAATATTCGATTAATAAGCCTGAAATAATGCCCGAAGATGCCTATCGAAGCTTGTTCTTCCACCCAGATTTGCAAAGAACTCGCTTTCTGCAGAAAGCGAGTTCCTCGCGATAAATTCATCCGCCTCTTGAAATTCTCAGGGAACTCGCGTTTGGCAGAACGCGAGTTTCCGTAAAGTTCATTATTCTGAAAAGTAACCACGTATGCGGAACTCGCTTTCTGCGTAGCGCGAGTTTGTGTCTCACGACCCCCGAAATGCGAGTTCTTTATACGTGGCAGATTTGGGGTCATTTTTTTTAAAATAACAGTATATGAGGGCCATTTTTCAAGATAATTATTTAAAATGGGTTTTTGGTTTAAAATATCCTCTTATATCGGTCTTTGGGTTTTCTTAGCTCATGTCAGTGCTGCCAGTCCAGTGATATTTTGAATTCTTAATCATGGTGTTAGCTTAGCTCTATTATTGATACGTGACAAAAACAATTATTTAAGGAGCGTGGCATTGCAACAGTTATTTCTGAAAGGAAAGGTATATACTATACTCAACTTTTGTGCTTCCGAGGCTATTATTATTGATACTTGAAGAAAAGAAATTATTCAAGGAGCTGTCATGGCAACGGTTAGGTTTGAGTATTGAGTCCAATCAATAAATCTTAAGTTAGTCGAATTATCTGGTCTTAGTTTATCATTTAATTATTTTATTTTTTATTTGAATCAAATTTATAAAATTTAAAATAAATAAAAAATAATTTTTCGAGTCGAATCTAATTTTGAACACTCAAACTACAACTTGTTTCGTGAATAAATTAATTAATTATTTCGTGAATAAATTAAATGCTAATTATTTCATCCACTGGATCTACATGACTGTGTTATTTTAAGGGTAAATTATTCTATTGATCACTGTATTATGGTGTAGATCTATTATGGCCATTAAATAAATAAATTATCATTTAAGTAGAGGCGGATCACCCCTAGAGCCTAGGGGAGCCTTGGCACCCTAAAGTTTGGGGAAATTAAATTTATACTCCTTAAATGTTTTGAAAATGTTAATTAGACCCTTTCACATTTGTATTTTTATCCCTTAGATATTTTTATTTAAGTCCCCTAAATTGTTAAAAATTTCTTTAAGACTGCCAAGTTTTTTGAAAATTTTAATCAAACCCTCAATTTTTTTTTTCAAAGAATTCTCATTAAATCTTCAAAATTTCAAAATTTTTGACCCAAACTATCACACCAAGACCCGCCCCAGCAATTAAATAACTATACTTTCATTTTGGATTCAATCAAGCCACATGTTTTTAAATTAGCAACAACGAAACAAACAAAGTAATTTTAAAATTTGTATAATAGTATATTTAGTCCTTCATATTTATATATTCAACCATTATAGGTATAATTCTAAAGTAGTAAAAATATTTGTCAATCAATCCTTTCCTCCGATTCTCCTTCTCTAACTCATTTTCCGTCCCCTATTTGCTATATCGAATCCATACCAATCTCTAGTTCGTTAAAGATCTATAAATATGAGTGGTATCAAAATGATTCATTGTAGGATCCTATAACCCATGATGGTATGAATATGATTATGGTCGCGGACTTTAAGATAGTTCATTCAAGCTCGTTTAGGCGAAAAGTTGCGGTCTGTCAAAGTGATGGAGATGGAGAAGGAGAGAAAAAGGGGTTTGGTTCACCTTTGTATGTAGGGTTCAGTTTGAGGGAAGTTGATAGCCCCCCCCCCCCCTCAAATATATTGGATAGATTTGATGATGACGTCAAGTCTACACCTCTTAGGATACGATAGATAAGGAAAAGTAGTCCTGCTTGTCAGACGATAGGATTATATGGTGGGTCAATGGACTTGACAAATTGTAAAACCTAATTTAATTTTGATATAACAAAGTGACTAAAGACCTTTTTGTAAAAGTAAATAAATTTTTAAGTATTTCAAAGTCTCACAAATTGACAAGCAAATTTGAACCAAAACTATTTCTAAGTCAAATAAATTGTTCAAACATTTTTTTTCTAAGTGTTACAGTCCAAAACAAACTTGTACGCTAAGGCGTATCGATACGCTATAGCCGTATCGATACGGTTTCTAGGTTCTGAAATTTTAATCGACAAAAGCGTACCGATACAGTTACACCCGTATCAATACATTATTTTATTTGGGCTTAACTTTGAGGCATAACGTACCGATACGGTAGTTCCGATATCAATACGGTTTGATCTGATTCAATAAATCTTTGCTTTTAAAGTTTTTGACTATTGCTTGTCAGTTATGATTTCAGCAAATTTCAAACGGTCGTTAGACCGTATCGATACGCCCATATAGCGTATCGATACACTTTTTGCTGAAGGTTTCCTCAGGATTTCAGTGAGCAAAATTCGTATCAATACGGTCTTATAGTATCGATGCGCCCTTTTTTTACACTATACCCGTACCGATACGCCCTCTTAAATGTGCACAATGGCTCTTTTTGTTTTGAGAAAGGTATCAATACCCCTATTCGAGTACTGATACGATAGGTTGCAGAAGTGCATTTTTTGCGGGGAAAAATGAAGCCCAACGACTCCATTGATGATCTCAACCACCAGAACGGCTAGAAATCAATGCAAGGGTATATAAACAAGCCTCCAAAGCCTCAACAACAACTATTGAACAAATTTGCAACAATCCAAGAACATATCCAAAACCTAGAGGTCATAAAGTCAAATTCTTGTACCCCCAATTGTGTAATCTTCCTTTGTATTATCTTATTTCAAGTTTGGGGAGTGTTTAAGTGTAATTGGGTAATCTATCAACCTTGTGAGAGACATTTTTCAGATTGTCAATCTTCTTTGTATTTGAGAGAGTCTTCTGGGTCAATCTTTGGGTAGTAAGATTGACCAATTGTAAAAGTTACCTCCTTAGCCTAGAAAAGGGGAAGAACATCTAGCGGAGAATGTTGAAAATCCTTAGTGTGAGCTAAGGTAGTGGATGTAGATATTGTTAGAAGCTTGAACCACTATAATTTGCCTTGTTCTTCATTTTTCAATTTCCAATTTGCTCCCTCCAAATTTAAAAAGTCAATTCACCACCTCTTGGCCAAATCACATTCATTTAATCCACTCAACAATTGGTATCAATGCTGACCTCTTTGAAGGCTTCACATCCACAAGAGGAGATCCTAATAGAGTGTTGATCAACATCTAATCTAAGCCATGGCATCTACCTCCGGGCCTAGCATGTACGAGTCACAATCCATCACTAAACCACCATTCTTCAATGAGGATAACTATCCCTTTTGGAAGAATTGGATGAGGCTCTTCATCAAATCCAACGATTATGTCCTTTGGGAAGTAGTGGAAGACGGACCGACAATTCTTATGAAAAGAGATGATGAAGGAAGACTTGTTCTGAAGACCAAGGTGGAGATGACCGATGAAGATCAGATAAAACTCTAAGTAAACGACAAGGCTCTACATATGTTGTTTTGTGCACTTGGACCCAACATTTATGCCAAAATGTCATCATGCACAAGTGCAAAGGAGGCGTGGGACAAGTTAGAGACCACATATGAAGGCACCAACAACGTGAAGAAAACCAAGATTGAGATCCTTAACTTATGTTATGAGAACTTCAAGATGGAGCCGGATGAGAACGTCTCCAAGATGTTTGATCGGTTCTAAGTTATAGTAAATGTTCTTAAGTGCTTTGGTGAAATCATTCCCGAAAATAAACATGTTTGGAAGCTACTCTACTCTCTTCCCGAATTATGGGATGAGAAGAGAACCGCAATCATCGAGGCTAAGAACTTGAAGACTTTGAAGCTCGATGAGTTGGTAGGATCTCTCCTTACTCATGAGATCATGAAGCAAGGAAGGGAAGAAGAAAAGAAAAGATAAGAAAGAAGAGTGGAGAAGCAAGAGGTGGAGAAGAAAAAAAAGGATTGCTCTGAAAGTCTCACTACTACAAGAGGAGAGCAATTCAAGTGAAGAAGATGAATTTGAAGAATTGGCTATGATAGCCAAAAGATTCTCTTGGTTTATGAAGTCCAACCGTGGAAGGAAGTTCCAAAGAAGAAGAGACTTCAAGAACAAAAGAAAAGAAGAAGAAAAGAATCAACTCATTTGTTATGAGTGCAAGAAACTGGGCCACATTCGATCGGATTTCCCTCAACTCAAGAAGAAGAGGTTCAATAAGAAGAAGAAGAAAAAGGCCCGTGTTGCTACTTGGAGCGATGAGGAATCATCATTCGATGGAGAGGAGCACGAAGTAGCAAACCTTTTCCTCATGGCCATTGATAACGATCCTAAGGTAAACCTCAACTCATCTAGCTTTGATTTTACATTTGATGAGTTTCAAGAAGCTTATGATGAGCTACAAGAGGTTTTTGACGAATTGGTTGAAAAATATAAAGAATTGGTTTTCAAAAACAAAAAGTTGATTTCTGATTTAAAAGCCCCAAAAGATTCTTTATCCAAAACCAATTCGGAACTTGAAGAGAAGATTTTGGCTTTAAAATATGATTTAAAATATTTCAAGATGAAAATGTTGATTTAAACAATCTTCTCTCCAAAGTTCATGATGATCACCGCAAGGTTGTGAATGAGCTTAAAGCTTCTCTAAACGTAGTTGGGAAATCAAGTTTTGAAAAAGAAAGATCTTCAAAACCCAACTATGTGAAGAGGAACTTTAATGACTACAAACAAAGAGACTCTCGAAAGCATCCTAAAGCTAAAAGGATTATAAGTGCATGGGTTCCTAAGGAAGTTATAGTCTCTAATAATATACATGCTATTTCTTCTTGGATTCCTAAGGGAACCAAGTATTTGAGAGCTAACTCACATAGACCCAAGATGGTTTGGGTACCAAAAATTAAGAACTAATCTTTGTTTGTAGGGGGAGCATTGCTACAAGGCCAAAGCTTCAAGTCAAAACACTTGGTACCTTGATAGTGGATGCTTAAGACATATGACCATCAACAATAGTAGATTCATAGAACTCAAGCCAAAGAGTGGTGGAGTAGTAACATTTGGTGACAACTCCAAAGGCCACATTGAGGGCATTGGCTCTATTGGTAATCTCTCATCTATTCTCATTGAAGATGTCTTGTTTGTCAATGGTCTTAAGCATAACTTGTTGAGCATTAGTCAATTGTGCGATAAAGGGTTTAATGTTCATTTTGATGTTAATGGTCATCGCATAGGTAATATTTACATGGTGCATCTAGATGACATACATACATCCCATGCATGCTTGGTTTCTAGTGATGAAAATGATGCATAGTTGTGGCATAGGAAACTAGGACATGCTAGCATAAGTGTTTTAGAGAAATTAGTTTCCCAAAATCTAGTTAGAGGTTTACCTAAGCTAAAATTCTCATTAGACAAAATTTGTGATACTTGTGCTAAGGGTAAACAAAAACGTACCTCATTTAAATCCATTAATGATGTTTCAACAATTGATCCATATGGATCTTTTTGGGCCTATTAGGACAACTAGCTTAGGTGGAAAATCATATGGTTATGTTTTAGTTGATGATTTCTCTAGATACAATTGGGTTCTTTTTTTAAGTACAAAAGATGAGGCTTTAGAAAAATTCATCACATTTTCAAAATTTACTCAAAATGACCTTGGTCAAAACATAACTCATATTAGAAGTGAACATGGAACGAAATTTCAAAATCTAGGTTTTGAGGATTTTTGTAACTCTAATGGTATTAGCCACATTTTTTCCGCACCTCGCACTCCTCAACAAAATGGTGTAGATGAGAGAAAAAACCGTACTTTAGAAGAAATGGCTAGAATCATGCTTTGTGAAAACAATTTACATAAGTATTTTTGGGCGGAAGCCACAAACACCGCTTGTTATATCATAAATCATGTAATGATTATGCCAATTTAAAAGAAAACTTCTTATGAGATTTTGAAGTCAAAGAAGCCTAACATTAGCTATTTTTATCATTTTGGATGCAAGTGTTTTGTTTTAAACAATGGAAAAGATCATTTAGGTAAATTTGATGCAAAAAGTGATGAAGCAATTTTTCTTGGTTACTCTTTAAATTTTAAAGCTTATCAGTTTTTAACAAAAGAACCTTAGTTGTAGAAGAGTCTATACATGTGGTTTTCGATGATAACCTCCTTCCGAGGAAGGATTCTTGTGATGATGATGATGTAGGGATCATTGAAGTCATTGATGGTGGGCAATCATCAAAGGTGGATGAGGTTCCAACCAAGGAAGAAACACAAGATCCTCCCATTGAAGCTTTAAAGGGTATGGCAATTGAGGAAAAGGAAGTGAGCTACCCAAGGGAACTCAACTATGTTAAGATTGGTGAGATTTTGGGTGATCCATCCTAGAGGGTAACTACTCGATCCTCTCTTAGATTAATGAACCATGTTGAATTCATTTCATGCATTGAGCCTAAAAATATCAAAGAAGCATTAAAAGATGACTTTTGGATATTGGCCATGCAAGAGGAGCTTAATCAATTTGAGAGGAGTAAAGTATGGACATTAGTTGATAGGCCTAGTAATAAATCTACTATAGAAACTAAATGAGTTTTTAGAAACAAACTAGATGAGAGTGGTAACATAGTGAGAAACAAGGCTAGACTTGTTGCTCAAGGTTACACACAAGGTAATTAGAGTGGTTCAAGTTCTCCAAACAAACTCTACATCCACTACCTTAGTTCCCACTAAGGATTTTCAACCAATTCACTACTTGAATTCTTCCCCTTTTCTTGGATGAGGAGGGAACCTTACAATTTGATTAAGCTTTCTACCCAAAGCTTTATCCACTCACTTTTACAAAGAAAAGTATTTGGTAAACTCTAAAAGTTCCTCTCAAAG
The DNA here is from genome assembly GCA_958450335.1 of Hibiscus tridactylites. NCBI lineage: Eukaryota > Viridiplantae > Streptophyta > Magnoliopsida > Malvales > Malvaceae > Hibiscus > Hibiscus tridactylites. Next base: position 58,854,190 of record OY288278.1, on the reverse strand, counting down.
GATGATTGTTTACCCAATTACAATTTCACACTCCCTAAACTCACAATAAAAGATTGCAATGAGAATACAAGATTTGTGTACAAGAATTTGACTCTAAAGGTACAAAGTTTGGATTTGAGTGCTTTGATGTTGCTTGTAGGTTCAATAGTTGTTGCTAGTTCAATTGAGACTTGTTTTTATACCCTTGCATTGAATTCTAGCCGTTTGGGTAGTTGGAATCATCAATAGATCCGTTGGGATGCAATTTCCTGCAATAAATGCAACTCAGCTGCCTACCATATCGGTACGGCTCGGGGGCGTATTGGTACCTGTCTCAAAGAAGAAAGAGTCGTTGTGACTGAAAACAACGCATATCGATACGCTTAGAGGGCATATCAGTACGATTTTTAAGGGGCGTATCGATACGAAATTTTCTCACTGGAACCCCAACTTTGGTTTTGATAAAAAGCGTATCGGTACGGTATAACGGTCATTTAAATTTTGGGATACCAACTAACTGACAAGCCAACGGTCGAAAATTAAATGAAAAGATTTTGCAAAGATAAGCAAATGGTATCGATACGGTTGCAATACGTATCGGTACGGTATCATTTAAAGTGCTGCCCTGATGAATATCGTATCGATACAGGGTAATACAGTATCAGTACGCTATGGTCTATTAAAATTCCAGTGACTAAAAACCGTATCGATACGTCTGGGCGTTTTAGTGAAGTTTGGCTTGAAAATACATAGAAAAATTTAGAATATTTTTATCATTTAAGAAATATTTGTCTTGAGATATAGTTTGGTTCAAAAAGACTTGTCAATAGTGAGACTTTGAAGAGTATTTAAAAATTTATTATTTTGCAAATTAGTCTGTAAGTCTAGGTGTTATATCAAAATCAATTTTGGTTTCACAATCTCCCATTTTTTGATATAACAAAACCACATATAAATTTTTAAGTTTTTGAAACTTTTGAAAAACTTTCTCTCCCTTAATTTAAGATGGATTTTCAAAATCAATTTTAAGTTTTCAAAAAAAATGGCTCTATAATCCTTCTCCCCTTTTTTGTTAGATCAAACATAAGCACATGGATAAGAGCAACAGTAATATGATAAACTTCAAAGCAAACTTCAAATTAAAAGCAACATAATAGTCCAAACTTATATCCTAAAACATGTATAAAAGGCATAAAGTACTAAACATAGGTGCAAAAGCTAAAGAAACTAAATGACATGAGATGATATGCAAAAAGCTACTCGTCCTCATCATCATCATCTTCTTCGTCCTCTTCATCCTCATCGTCTCGAGTAGGTTGATTCCTCTTATTTTGGTTAAGCCAAGCACCATGGAAGGCGGTGAGAGAGACATCTATGGAGTTTTGTTGAAGAGCGATGGCTTTCATTTGATCCTCCAACGATGTGAAACGGGTGTCAAAGCCCTTGACTTGATCTTCCAAAGAAGTGAACCGAGTGTTGATGGCGGCAAACTCGACTTCCATGTTTGTGAACTTCTTATTGAGGAATGTCATTAGGTTGTCCATGGAGGAAGACGCAATCGGAGCTCGTTGAGAGCTTGAAAGAACATGTAGAGCATCAACCGGAGCATCTTGTTGAGGAGTATGAGGGACATGAACCCATTCATTGTTAACATAGGAGAAATGAGCACGAGATAGGGAATGTTCATCGATAGGTTGGCCAAGGGGTTCGAGAAAATCATGTGAACAATCAATTTCAAGGGAATGTAATAGGAAACTCAACGTCTTAGAATAGTAAAAGGATTTGACTTGGTCGGTGTGACGGTGTTGAACGAGATAGACAAGGTCGGCAAACATAATTTGACAAAGGTTTGGACGTTGACTCTCCCTAAATCACCTAAGCCAAAAATCATCGACTTGACGAATTGTGGAAAATTTCCCTCCCGATGGACGTAAAAACCAAGTAATGATAAGATGAATGACACGGTCCTGAGTATTTAAGACTTTGACAGAACCTAAGGGACCTTGACCTAAGGACTTTTCATCATCAATTCCTACGTTTTCAAAACCAAAAGCCTTGCAAAGAACATCTTGATCAATTTTAATGGTTTTGCCCATTATATAGGACTCGATTGCAATGACATGTTCTCTAGCCTCATCATGAATACATATAGCATTTGAAAAGAAGATGATGACCAAGTTCCTATAGAGAATGGGAGGAAGATTTAAAATGTTGATAAATTTACATTGCCTAATCAAAGAGAGGTATTGAAATTTAAAACGGGCAGAGTTTAAAAATGGTAGAGACACAACACGTTCTTCCCTAAGAGTGAAACCTTAAAAGAGTTTGTAACGAGACATATCCGAAGGGTTAGGAAAACTACATTGAAGAATATAAGGGAGATTTGGTTTAGGGTTACCCTCTTCGTCATCAATAGGATCAGAAGTGGCAAGGTGACGTCTAGCTCTCTTTTCGGTGTCATAATCCTGAAAATACATCAAAATGATTCGAATATGAATGCAATTAACATCTTATCCAAACCAATAAATTCTAATAGTTCAAGGTAATTTTAAAAGACAATTTTATTATTAAAAAATATATATACATATGCTAGAAAGGATTTGTAAGAAATTGGAAAAACAGATTAAAAAATACGATGAGAAAATATATTCGAATAAAATATTTTTGATTTTGAAAAATTTTGGTAAAAAGTTTGAAACCCATGTTATAAAAATATGTTTTTTTACAAAAACTAAGTTGAAACAATTATAAAAAACAAACGAAAATAAAAAAAATAAAAGAGAAAAAGTTTATACCTTGAATTGTTAGATTGGATGAATATGTTGATGTGAATGCACTTAGATTGTTGACAAAGCTTAGCTTTGACGTGGAGATCAAAATCCCTCAATGAATTTTTAAGTTTGATGGAAAAAATTAAAGGATTGAGAGGGTTTTTATAGAGAGGTGAGGCTAGGGTTTGTAGAGAAAAAGAGGGGTTTTTAATTTTTGAAGTGCTTTGTAAAAGCAACCCTAAATAAACTCTCCATTGAGACCGTATTGGTACGCTTATAGAGCGTATTGATATGCGTTTGCTCTAATTTTTAATTCGACGTTATTATCGTATCGATACGCGGGATCATATCGGTACGTTTTGACCTAGATTACTTCCCTTGAGTTATCTGTATCGATACGCGGGGTCGTATCGATGCGCATTTAGCTTTTAAGATTTCCCTTTGATGAACCCATATCGATACGCGTCAGTAGTATCGATACGCCTTTACCAGATGAGGCATTTTTTACAGTTTTAAGATCAAAAATCCAACATCAAACGTTCCTAAATGCATGTATATGACATAAGAACAAGTTTCAATGGCTATAATTAATGCATTCTCCCTCTAGCAATATGCATAGAAGCAAAAAGAAACAATTCAACATAAGCATGGATATCAATAAATTTCAAGCAAATTTTGACCATTTGGGACCTAAAAAGGGTCAAGAAAGGCTAGTTAAACCTAACTCTCTTCTAAGGGTCCAAAAACGCTCATTATCTAAAGGCTTTGTGAATATATCCGCTAATTGGTTCAAGGTATCAACATACTCTAGAATAACATTTTTTTTCAACACATGGTCTCTAATGAAATGATGTCTAATTTCTATGTGTTTGGTTCTAGAGTGTTGGATGGGATTCTAAGTGAGACAAATGGCACTAGTGTTGTCACGCCTAAGGGGTATAGTTTGAAGTCCATAATCTAAGAGTTGTTGTTTCATCCAAAGGACTTAAGTACAACAACTCCCTAAGGATATGTACTCCGCTTTGGTGGTAGATAAGGCTATGCTATTTTGTTTCTTAGAGAACCAAGATATGAGCATACTACCTAAGAATTGGCATGTCCCGGAGGTACTTTTCCTATCTATCTTACACCCCTATAATCCGCATCCGAATAAGCATGAAGGCTAAAGGAAGAATCCTTAGGATACGAAAGGCCTAAGTTAGGTGTGTCTCTAAGGTATCTAAAAATTCTCTTAATGGCAACTAAGTGTGATTCTCTAGGACTAGCTTGAAACCTAGCACACAAGAAAACACTAAACATGATATCCGGTCTACTTGAGGTAAGGTAAAGCAAAGAACCTATCATGGATCTATAAAGCTTAGAATCAACACACTTACCTCCTTCATCTTTGTCAAGCTTTATGGAAGAGCTCATAGGTGTGGCTTGAGGCTTTACATTCTCCAAGCCAAACTTTTTGAGCATATCGTTCACGTACTTAACTTGATTTACGAAGGTGCCATCTTTCCTTTGTTTGATTTGGAGTCCCAAAAAGAATGAGAGTTCCCCCATCATGCTCATCTCGAACTCACCTTGCATTAGCTTAGAAAATTATTTGCAATAACATTCATTAGTAGAACCAAAAATGATATCATCAACATAGATTTGTACTACTAAGATGTCATTATTATATCTTTTTATGAAAAGTGTAGTGTCCACCTTACCTTTTTCAAAATCCTTTTCAATTAAAAAGTTTGAAAGTCTTTCATACCAAGCTCTAAGAGCTTGTTTTAAACCATAAAGTGCTTTACTTAGTTTAAACACATGATTTGGAAATTTTGAATCCTCAAAACCCGGTGGTTGTTCAACATACACTTCTTCACTTATAAAACCATTTAGAAAAGCACTTTTCACATCCATTTGAAAAAGCTTGAAATCATGATAACATGCAAATGCCAAAAGCATCCTAATGCCTTCCATCCTAGCTATGGGTGCATATGTTTCATCAAAATCAATTCCCTCTTCTTTAGTGTAACCTTGAGCAACAAGCATGGCCTTGTTTCTCACTATATTACCATTTTCATCTAGTTTATTCCTAAAGACCCATTTAGTTCCTATAGTAGATTGATTACTAGGTCTTTCAACTAATGTCCAAACTTTACTTCTCTCAAATTGATTTAATTCCTCTTGCATGGACAAAATCCAAAAATCATCTTTTAATGCTTATTTGATATTTTTAGGTTGAATGCATGAAAGAAATGCAACATGGTTCATTAATTTGAGAGAGGATCTAGTAGTTACCCCCTTGGATGGATCACCCAAGATTTCACCACCTTTGACATAGTTGAACTCCCTTGGGTAAGATACCTCCTTTTCCTCAAGAGCCAAATCCTTCAAGGCTTCAAGTGGTGGATCTTGTGCATCTTCATCTTTAGTTGGAATCTCATCCACCTTTGACTTTTGTCCTCCATCAATGGCATCAAGAATCCCTATATCATCACCATCACAAGATTCCTTCCTCGGAAGGAGGTTATCATCAAAAACAACATGTATAGACTCTTCTACTACTAAAGTTTTTTTATTAAATACACGATAGGCTTTAGAGTTTATAGAATACCCCAAGAAAATAGCTTCATCACTTTTAGCATCAAATTTACCTAAGTTGTCTTTTCCATTATTTAAAACAAAACACTTGCAACCAAATGGATGAAAATAGCTAATGTTATGCTTTTTAGTTTTTAAAATCTCATATGGTGTTTTCTTCAAAATTGGCCTAATCATTACTCGATTTATAATGTAGCAAGCGGTATTTGTGGCTTCCGCCCAAAAATATTTAGGTAAATTATTTTCACAAAGCATGGTTTTAGCCATTTCTTCTAAAGTTCGATTTTTCCTCTCAACTACCCCATTTTGTTGAGAAGTGCGAGGTGCGGAAAAATTATGGCTAATCCCATTTTCATTTAAAAACTCTTCAAAACCTAGATTTTGAAACTCGGTTTCATGATCACTTCTAATGTGAGAAATTTTAAGTTCAAGATCATTTTGAGTTATTTTAGAAAATGTGAAGAGTTTTTCTAAGGCCTCATCTTTTGTACTTAAGAATAGAACCTAGGTAAACCTAGAATAGTCATCAACAAGTACAAAGGCATATGATTTACCACCCAAGCTCATAGTCCTAATAGGCCCAAAAAGATCCATATGAATTAGTTGTAAACATCTACTAGTAGAGATATCATTAATGGATTTAAATGAGGTTCTATGTTGTTTACCCTTATAGCATGCATCACAAATTTTATCATTAGAGAATTTAAGTTTGGGTAAACCTCTAACTAGATTAAGGGAAATCAAATTTTCTAAAACACTCATGCTAGCATTTCCTAATTTTCTATGCCAAAGCCACGAGCCATGTTCATCATGTGCAACTAAACATGTATGAGATGTATGGATGTCATCTAAATGCACCATGTAAATATTGCCTATTCTATGCCCTATGAGCCTCAATTGATTTGTTTTAATGTTCACATTTTTGCAACCACTTTTATCAAATAAAACATCAAACCCTTATCACACAATTGACTAATGCTCAATAAATTGTGTTTAAGATCGTTGACATACAAAATATTTTGAATGAAAATAGAAGAGTGATTACCAATGGAGCCTATTCCTTCAATGTGGTCTTTGGAGTTGTCACCGAAAGTTACCACTCCACCACTATTTGGCTTTAGTTCCACGAATCTACTATTGTCACTGGTCATATGTCTTGAGCATCCACTATCAAGGTACCATGAGTTTTGGCTTGAAGCTTTGGCCTTGTAGCAATGCTCCCCCTACAAACAAAGAAATTAGGCTTTGATTTTTGGTACCCAAATCATTTTGGGTCTTTGTGTGTTAGCCCTCAAAACCTTGGTTCCCTTAGGAATCCAAGAAGCAATAGCATTCATGTTATTAGAAATAATGAGTTCCTTAGGAACCCAAACACTCTTAATCCTTTGACCTCTAGATTGCTTAGGAAAATTTCTTTGTTTAGGAACAAAAATTTCTCTTTTTACATATTGGGATTTAGAAGACTTTCCCTTTTCAAAATGGTTTTTCCCAATAGCAATAGATGTTTTAAGATTATCCACTTCCTTTGTGTGATAATCTTGAAAATCGGAAAGAAGTTTTTCAAGATAAAAGTTTTTCTTTTTAAGATCATTTGAAAGATTTACTGAGTACAAAACCTTCTTTTCCAATTTCGAGTTAGTTTTTGAAATAGATTCATTTTGAGTTTTTAAATCGGAAATTTTTTTCTTGTTTCTCAAAATAGACTCCTTATATTTTCCAACTAACTCATCATAAACCTCTTGCAATTCATCATAAGCATCTTGAAGTTCATCATAGGTAAAATCAAAATTATATGAGTTAAGGTTTACCTTTGGTTCATCATCAATGGCCATGAGACAAAGATTAGCCACTTCCTCATCCTCCTCGGATGACTCATCGTCACTCCAAGTTGCTACTTGAGCTTTGAGCTTGTTCTTCTTCCCAAAGCTCTTCCTCTTCAATTGAGGACACTCGGAACGAATATGGCCGAATTTTTTGCACTCATAGCAAATGATTTGGTCCTTCTCCTCTTCTTTACTCTTGCTCTTGAAGTCTCTTTTTCTATTGAACTTTCTTCCACTGTTGGACTTCATAAAGCAAGTGAATCGTTTGGCCAACATGGTCATCTCCTCATCTTCATCTTCACTAGAATCGCTTTCATGATATGAAGCTTTAAGAGCGATTCTAATCTTCTTCTTCTCAACATCCTTCTTCTCAACCTTCTTCTCTTCCATTTTCTTTTCTTCTTCTCTTCCCTTCTTCATGATTTCATGGGTGAGTAGAGATCCAACAAGAGCATCTAGCTTGAGAGTCTTCAAATCTTGAGCTTCAATAATAGCCGTTCTCTTGCTATCCTATGATTCCAGAAGAGAGTACAACAATTTCCTCACTAGCTTGTCTTCGGGGATGATCTCACTGAAACCATTCAATCCATTGACGATGACCAAGAATCGATCAAACATCTTGGAAACACTCTCATCGGGATCCATTTTGAAATTTTCGTAGCTTATATTGAGTAGCCCAATTTTTGTTTCCTTGACGTCACTAATTCCCTCACATGTTGTCTCGAGGGTGTCCCAAACTTCCTTAGCATTCTCGATTGAAGACACCTTAGAGTAGATATCCGGACCAAGCGCACAAAAGATGACATGAAGAGCTTTATCATTTACTTGCATCCTTCTTCGATCATCTTCGGTCATTTCGGCTTTGACCTTTGGAACAAGTCTTCCTTCACCTTCTCTCTTCATCAGTATGAATGGACCTTCTTTAACAACATCCCACACCATGTAGTCGGTAGACTTGATGAAGAGTCTCATCCTATTCTTCCAATATGGGTAGTTATCCCCATTGAAGAATGGTGGCTTGGTGGTAGATTAAGACTCGTAGAGGTTGGAATTGGAGGTGGATGCCATTGCTTGACTATTTGTTGATCAAACTCTCTTAGAATCGACTCAAGAGGGTTGTGATCCTTCCAATGAGTGTAGGTCTGATACCAATTGTTGAGTTGATCACCCAATTGCAAATGGCCAAGATGGAGGTTAATTGGCGATAAAAATTTTGGTGGGTGAAAATATGGAAAAATTAAAATGTGACACAAGGAAATTAGAGTGGTTCAAGTTCTCCAAACGAACTCTACATCCACTACCTTAGTTCCCACTAAGAATTTTCAACCAATTCACTACTTGAATTCTTCCCCTTTTCTTGGATGAGGAGGGAACCTTACAATTTGATTAAGCTTTCTACCCAAAGCTTAATCCACTCACTTTTACAAAGAAAAGTATTTGGTAAACTTTAAAAGTTCCTCTCAAAGGATGATTGTTTACCTAATTACAATTTCACACTCCCCAAACTCACAATAAAAGATTACAATGAGAATACAAGAGTTGGGTACAAGAATTTGACTCTAAAGGTACAAAGTTTGGATTTGAGTGCTTTGATGTTGCTTGTAGGTTCAATAGTTGTTGGTAGTTCAATTGAGGCTTGTTTTTATACCCTTGCATTGAATTCTAGCCGTTTGGGTAGTTGGGATCATCAATAAAGCCATTGGGATGCAATTTCTCGCAATAAATGTAGCTCAGCTGCCTACCGTATTAGTACAGCTCGGGGGCGTATCTGTACCTGTCTCAAAGAAGGAAGAGTCGTTGTGATTGAAAACAGCGCGTATCGATACGCTTAGAGGGTGTATCGGTACGGCTTTTAAATGGTGTATCGATACGGAATTTGCTCACTGGAATCCAAAATTTTGGTTTTCATAAAAAGCATATCGGTACGGATACTTAGCGTATCGGTAAGGTATAACGGTCATTTAAATTTTGGGATACCAACTAACTGACAAGCCAACGGTCGAAAATTAAATGCAAAGATTTTGCAAAGATAAGCAAATCGTATCGATATGGTTGCAATACATATCGGTACATTATCATTTAAAGTGCTACCCAGATGAATATCGTATCGATACGGGGTAATATTATATCGGTACGCTATGGTCTATTAAAATTCCAGTGACTAAAAATCGTATCGATACGCTTGGGCGTTTTAGTGAAGTTTGGCTTGAAAATACATAGAAAAACTTAGAAGATTTTTATCATTTAAGAAAGATTTGTCTTGAGATATAGTTTGGTTCAAAAAGACTTGTCAATAGTGAGACTTTGAGGAGTACTTAAAAAATTATTGTTTTGCAAATTAGTCCATAAGTCTAGGTGTTATATCAAAATCAATTTTGGTTTCACAATTATTTTGTTGAGTACTTGTGAGAAAACAATTGTTCTTTGTTTAAGTTTTTGTTAATGCAATTTAGTTCAAGGTTCGCTTATTCTTGGCATTGATTCTATTCTTGCAATCTTATCGAGAGAGAACATTGTGAGGTTATTCATTTGTTTAATATCAGAAGAATTAAACTCAAAAAACAAATAAGCATGGTTTTCATCCTAACGGTGGAAGCTAACTCGGCTTAGGGATAAGTTAGAGTTTCAACGGCTAAAAGGAGCGTGAGATTGGTTGGTGTTCATCCTTGGTTTACGCTAGGAGGTATTATCAAGGCCTATTCATCAACAGTGCTACGACTTAGGGATAAGGAGGAGCCATCAAAGGACGCTTTGCCAAACCTTGACATCGACTACCAACCAGCAAGGGATTGTCGAGGCAGCACAACTTATTGCCGTGGAAGGGACTTAGGTCATTGCCGGGGCATTTTGGTGTTCATTGCATTTAAAGACCGAGACAAGTCAATTGATTTCCACACTACGACGCAATCTAATCCAGCACATTCTCTCATCTTGATTACTCTACTTTTACTTGTTTACTTTACTTTATGAGTTTTAGTTTAATTAAAACCCAAAACTCCTCTACTTGTGATTTTACTTTTACTTTTCCTTTTCAGTGCTAGAAGATAAACGATGGAAGCCAACCCAATCCATGTGGAGACGATACTCTAATACTCATCATTATATTACTTGAGACGTGTACACTTGCACTAATTGCAGAGCACCTTTTACACGCAACACTTGCATTTGCATGTTATCATGATTTCAAGCTTTTTTCAAATGGATGTTAAAATTGTATTTTTAAATGGTTTTATTAATGAATAAGTGTATGTAGAACAACCATCGGGTTTTGAAGATCCCAGTTTTCCAAACCATGTTTTCAAACTAAAAAAAGCTTTATACGGTTTGAAACAAGCTCCTAGAGCTTGGTATGAAAGGCTTTCAAATTTTTTGGTTGAAAAGGTTTTGAAAAAGGTAAGGTGGATACTACAATTTTCATTAAAAGAAATGGCAATAACATATTAGTAGTTCAAATTTATGTTGATGATATTATATTTGGTTCTACTAATGAATTTTACTTCCAAGAATTTTCTAAGATGATGCAAGGTGAGTTTGAGATGAGCATGATGGGGGAGCTTTCATTTTTCTTAGGGCTTCAAATCAAGCAAATGAATGATGACATCTTCATCAATCAAGCTAAGTATATCAAGGATATGCTCAAGAAGTTTGTCTTGGAGAATGTAAAGCCTCAAGCCACTCCAATGAGCTCATCAATTAAGCTTAACAAAGATGAAGGAGGTAGGTGTGTTGATTCTAAGCTTTATCGTTCAATGATTGGTTAATTTCTTTACCTTACCTCAAGTAGACCCGATATCATGTTTAGTGTTTGCTTGTGTGTTAGGTTTCAAGCTAGCCCTAGAGAATCACACCTTGTAACCATTAAGAGAATCTTTAGATACCTTAGAGACACACCTTGTTTAGGCCTTTGGTATCCTAGAGAATCTTCTTTTAGCCTACACGCTTATTCCGATGCGGATTATGGGGGTTGTAAGATAGATAGAAAAAGTACCTCCGACACTTGCCAATTCCTAGGTAGTATGTTGATATCTTGGTTATCTAAGAAACAAAATAGTGTAGCATTATCTACCACCGAAGCAGAATATATATCGGCCGGAAGTTGTTGTGCTCAAGTCCTTTGGATGAAGCAACAACTTCTAGACTATGGAATTGATGTAGGTACCATACCCCACTAAGAATCCCATCAAAAATTCTAAAACCAAGCACATAGAGATAATACATCATTTCATTAGGGATCATGTCTTAAAGAATGATGTAGTTCTAGAGTATGTTAAAACCTCAACCCAACTAGCGGATATATTTACCAAACCATTAGACAAAGAGCGTTTTTGGACCCTTAGGAAAGACCTAGGTAACTAGCTTATCTTTCTCTTTTGTGCCAAAAATTTGCTTGATTTTGAATGATGATCTAGTTTATGAAATTTTAACTCTTGATGCATCTATTCTTGTTGCTAAGGGGAGTATGTATCTGTTTTAGTCCATATATCTTGCTCATATATCATTCACATGCATTTAGGGGTGTTCAAAGTTGGATTTTTGGACTTGTTCTTGTTCAAAATACATTTTCTGGTAGAAGGGTATCGATATGGGTCATCGCGTATCAATATGGGTTGCTTAATGGGCGTCGATACAATTTCAACTGTATCAATATGGTCACGTGTATCGATACGGTATGAAAACTGTACCGATATGGTGGATCGATACGCCACGTCAGTGTATCGATACGGTAAGCCACTAGAGTTTAAATGGGGCATTAAATGAGTGTTTCACTTTAATTTAAACACAAACCCTTTTTTCCTCTCAAACCCTAGTCATTTTGCACTATAAACCCCCTCTAATCTCCTTGATTTTTCACACAAAACTCAAAATTCTTTGAGGGTTTTTCATCAACACATCAAGGCTAAGCTTTGATATCAATTTGGTGCATTCATCATCCTTCATTCATCCACATCCATTACTCAAGGTATAAACACCTTTTTCTTTCTTTTTAATTTTCGTTTTAATCTCTTTATAGTTTTTTTACTTGTTTTGTGTAAAATATATATACTTAATATGGGTTTTGAAGTTTTTGTAAAAAAAAAATCTGAATATTTTTTATTTGAATATAAAAATATACCGTATACTTTTCAAAAAAAAATTTCAAAAATCTTTTTACCAAAATTTACTTTTATACTTGTATATAATTTTAACCTATAAAATATATTATTTTTATCAATACTTGGAATTATTGGAATGTTCATTGGATTGAATATGATGATAATTGCATACATTGTTTTCGAATGTTTTTGATGTTTTTCAGGATATTATGGCACCAAAAAATAGACAAAGGAAAGATTTGGCTTCTAGTTCATCCAATCCCAACTTGGACAATAAGGGTATTACTAAACCAAACTTTGGTTTTATTATTCAAAATAGTTTTCAATCCCCTTCGGCTATGGCCTACTATAAACAATGCCAAGCTTTTCCAATCCGGGATGAAAGAGTTGTTTCAATCCCTTTTCTAAACTTCAAATATTTTAAGTTCAAATATTTTGGGTTGTTACAACAATAGAAGTTTATAACTTTTCTAAGTGTTCCCCTAATTTTGTACCGAAATCTCGTTTTGATTTTCTTTGCTAATTTTCGTTGCATCCATGATCAAGCAAGGGAAAGTGTAATTGCCATTGAATCCTATCTTATGGGCAAAAAGTTTCGAATTGATCAAACTGTTTTATGCAATGATTTTGGTTTGAAAACTTGGGAATTTATGATGAACACTCCTTGGGCCATTCTCAACTTGGCTCCATCACTTTCCTTGATGCCCATGACTGTATCCTAATCTTTGCCAAATTATGTTTTCCGACTTGGTTTACCTTGTTCAACATTGTCACACCGATCAAGTCAAGTACTTCTTCTATGGCACGACATTGAGCTTCTTGTTCCACTCTTTGGAGATCGATTGTTCCCATGATGCCGCCGAGCCTCTAGGCAATCCAATCGACGAACACTCTCTTACTCGTGCTCACTTTGAGTACATTGATCATGGGTGGGTTCATGTTGCTCGCCCTCCTCCTCAAGAAGATCAACCTCCTCAGGTCGCTCCACAAGGTCCACAAGTCCAACAAGCTCAATCTTCCATGGATGGACTCATGGTGTATCTAAATGAGAAATTCACATCCTTAGGGACTAATATTGCTTCTTTAGATACGAACATGAATTTCGGATTTCCGGCCATTGATTATCACTTTACATCATTGGAGGATCGAGTCAAGGCCCTTGAACAACAACAAACTTCTATGGATGTCTCTCTCACCGCCTTCCATAGTGCTTGGCTCAATCATACTCGAAAATCTCAAGCCAACCATGATGATGAAGATGACGAGGAGGAGGATGAAGACGATGGGGATGAATAGTTTTTTGAGCCTATCATCTCATTACATATCATCTTAGGATTTCTTTTTATGCATCTTTATGTTAGAAACCCTATGCTTTGATTTTGTTCTTAGGATTAAGTTTGGATTTAAGTTTGAAGTTATTTTGACCTATTATTGCTTTGGATTTTAATTTTAGTTTTAATGTCATTATGTTGCTTTAATTATGCTTTGCTTATACCTTTTGCTTCATTGTTATATCTTGTCTATATCCTTAAATGTTTGCATTGATTTTGATCTAACAAAAAGGGGGAGAAGTGTAAAACATAAATTTTAGAAAACTAATCTTAAATTAAGGGGGAGTCAACTTTTCAAAGTTTTCAAAATACTTAAAAATTTAATTTGGTTTTGTTATATCAAAATGAGGAGATTGTAAAACCTAATTTGATTTTGATATAACAAAGTGTCTAAGGACCTTTTTGTAAAAGTAAATACATTTTAAGTATTTCAAAGTCTCACAAATTGAAAAGCAAATTTGAACCAAAACTATTTCTAAGTCAAATAAATTGTTCAAACAAATTTTTTTCTAGTGTTACAGCCCAAAACCAACTTGTAGGCTAAGGCGTATCGATATGCTATAGTTGCATCGATACAATTTTTAGGTTCTAGAATTTTAATCGGCAAAAGCGTACCGATATGGTTACACCCGTATCGATACGATATTTTATCTGGGCTTAACTTTATAGCGTACCGATACGGTAGTCCCCATATCGATACGATCGGATCTGATTCGATAAATCTTTGCCTTTAAAGTTTTTGATCGTTGCTTGCCAATTATGATTTCAGCAAATTTCAAACGGTCGTTAGACCGTATCGATACGCCCATATAGCGTATCGATACACTTTTTGCAAAAGGTTTCCTCAATATTTCAGTGAGCAAAATCTGTATCGATACGGTCTTATAGTATCGATACACCCATTTTTTACACTATACTCGTACCGATACGCCCTTATAGCGTATCGATACGCCCTCTTAAATGTGCACAACAGCTCTTTTTGTTTTGAGACATGTATCGATACCCCTGTTCGAGTATCGATACGGTAGGTTGCAGAAGTGCATTTATTACGGGAAAAATGAAGTCCAACGACTCCATTGATGATCTCAACCACCAGAACGGCTAGAAATCAATGCAAGGGTATATAAACAAGCCTCCAAAACCTCAGCAACAACTATTGAACAAATTTGCAACAATCCAAGAACATATCCAAACCCTAGAGCTCATAAAGTCAAATTCTTGTACCCCAATTGTGTAATCTTCCATTGTAATATCTTATTTCAAGTTTCGGGAGTGTTTAAGTGTGATTGGGTAATCTATCAACCTTGTGAGAGACATTTTTCATATTGTTAATCTTCTTTGTATTTGAGAGAGTCTTTTTGGTCTATTTGGGTAGTAAGATTGACCGATTGTAAAGGTTGACTCCTTAGCCTAGAAAAGGGGAAGAACATCTAGTGGAGATTGTTGAAAATCCTTAGTGAGAGCTAAGGTAGTGGATGTATAGCTTGTTAAAAGCTTGAACCAGTATAATTTGCATTGTTCTTCATTTTTCAATTTTTCAATTTGCTCTCTCCAAATTTAAAAAGTCAATTCACCCCCTTTTGGCCAAATCACATTCATTTGATCCAATCAACACAAATATCTTGTCGAAGTCAGTATATGTTTAAGATAATGTTATTTCAAAAAGTCTTTGGTACGTCCTACTCCATAGGCCAGCTTAGTTGGTGTGCCTTGGGTATGATCGTTAAACTTTTGGTTTTTTTGTTCAACAAAAATATTTTATTAGTTAAAGTTAAACATATAACCTTAGAACTACGTTGTGTGCCTCATTAAAAAAACCTCTCTAGTCCTAAATGGAGGAAAAGAGTGTAACACAACCAGGCACACAACCAAAATCGACTAACCACAATACAATAAAAAGCAAAAAAAAACATACTCTATCCCAACAAAACAAAGTCACCCAAACACGAAGAATTCGTACTCCATGACAATTTGATATCTGCTATCAGCTTGAAATAAAAGGATAAAAATCCTCTGCCCCATTTCGGTGCCCCTATTTATGCCTTAATACTAAAAAACACTACAATATTAAATTATAAGTCCCAACCCTAAATTTTAAATCCTTAACTTAAAACCATATACCCTAAAATACACCTTACCCTTAATTCCCTAAACCCTAACTTAAAACCCTAAACACTAAACCTAATTTTGAGCGTAGGGGCATAAGTAAGGGCACCGAAAAGGGCAAGAGGATTTCAATCCGAAATAAACACCTTTTGCAAAACAACACAAGTCTTAGAGCAACTCGTTTCCTTTCAAAACATTCTTTGCAAAGTGATCCGTCATGCCAAAACATACTATCGGAACAAACACATGAGATGCACGAAAGGAATCAATAACTCCAGCCGATGTATGGCATCAAATATTGTCCACCTTTTCTAAGGACGCAAAGGACGAATGATTATCCAATTGAAGGCTACCAATTCGAAACTCGCAAGCCACAAGCTCCAAAGTGCTGCAGCAATAGATAAGAACCAACCAGATCTTGACAAGGAAATACAGAAGCTAAGATTGTAGAGAGCCTCAACTCCAATGGCCGAGTTGAACTATTTTCACAGCTACAAATAAGCCTCCAAAACCAGCAAACAAAACTGCAGACGACGAAACAGATATTGGCAACCACCACTCCAACCACACACCATGAATGTGTACAAACAGAACATCAATATTCACCCCCTCCCTCTTAAAAAATCTTTGGTTGAAAGTTTGTAATAAAGAATTAGAATAGGAGATTTAGGATTTTAAGAATACCAAGGATTTTTTTAAAATGATTAGGGTTTAAGGTTCTAGGAATAAAATACGACATATAAAATTGATAGAAATTTTAAGTATGAACGACTAAATTAGACTATTTTGAATTATGACGCAATTAATAGAATGTGTAAATAACGAGAATTAGATATGTTATTATAGAAATTTAAAGGGTATTGTGTCTGCGATTCCATTAGTGATCTAACATTGAGTGGCTTGATTGACAGCAAAAGTACAGTTTTAGTAACCTAATTTACAAAATCTTTTGTTCAATGATGAGAATATAATCGACCCCATAGTTTAGTGACTACATAGATAGTTTATCATTATTGAATAATGAAGCTCCTGTATACATGGCCACCTTCCCCGTCCATGTATCCTTTTTTAGCCTATAAATAACATATTTCATTGGTATACTGATTCCATAGCAAAACAGAGAGACATTGGTAAAGATGGACAAGGTCAATGTCAACGAGCTACTTGAAGCTCAAGCTCACGTTTGGAACCACATTTTCAGCTTCATAAATTCTATGTCCCTAAAATGTGCGGTTGATTTAGGCATTCCTGATATCATTCACAACCATGGCAAGCCCATGACTGCTACAGAGTTGGTTGCTGCACTTCCGACTCTCAACCCTACTAAGGCACGCAACATTTACCGGCTCATGCGTATTTTAGTTCACTCAGGCTTCTTTGCCCAACAGAAGCTTAGCCATGGCGACCAAGAAGATGGTTACGTTCTTACCAATGCTTCTCGTCTCTTGCTCAAGGATAATCCCTTCAGCATAACACCTTTTCTGAAATTTCAGCTGGATCCTATTTTAACAAAGCCTTGGGATTTTCTAGGCATCTGGTTCCAAAACAATGATTGTACCCCATTTTATACAGCTCATGGGATGACATTTTGGGACTATGCTGATCATGACCCAAAGTTTGGTAATATTTTTAATGAAGGCATGGCCAGCGATGCTCGATTGGTTAGTAGCGTTTTGATGGACAAGTGTAAGGGCTCATTTGAGAGATTGGATTCACTGGTGGACCTTGGAGGGGGCACAGGAAAACTAGGCAAGTACATTGCCGATGCATTTCCGCACTTGGAGTGCACCGTGTTTGATCTTCCTCATGTTGTTGCTGGCCTAGAAGATGGAAGGAACTTGAAATATGTTGGAGGCGATATGTTTGAGGATGTTCCAGCTGCAGATGCAGTTTTACTAAAGGTTTTTACTTATTTTTCTTCATCAATCATCTATTTTAACCCTTTTTAATTGTTTTAGATTAACATGCACTAATGATTTCGAGTTGATTAAATAGTGGGTATTGCACGACTGGAACGACGATGAATGCTTGAAGATTCTGAAGCGATGTAAAGAGGCGATTTCAAAACAAGAGAAGGGAGTGATGATAGAAAAGAAGGTGGTGATAGTAGACGTGGTCGTCATGGATGAAGAGAAAGTGAAAGATGAAAACTCGAAGACGTTGAAAACGCAGGTGTTGATGGACATGCTTATGATGGCGGTGGTGACGGGTAGAGAGAGGCGGGAAGAAGAATGGGCTAAGCTATTCTTTGCAACTGGTTTCAGTGGCTATAAGATATTTCCTATGTTAGGTGTAAGATCTCTCATTGAGGTTTACCCTTAATAACCAATTGTTGTAACTCTTTCATGTTTCGTTTCATCGAGGTCATTCGTGTTGGAAGCTTTGTCAAGGCAAGGGTTGGCTAAAGCCTGGTGGCAGCTGGTTCGAACAATAAGGTGTTGCGTTTTTGGTTGTCTACTTTTCGACTTTTAAAAGCGTATGAGTATGAATGCATACATATTTGAAAGGAACAAACTGTATTTGAAAATAAAGTCTACTTTTCGACTTTTAAAAGCGTAGTTCGCTCTTTAGGAAGGATGTCCCTCTATTTAAAAAAGTAAATGAAAATTGTACTCCAACGATTCATGAGGCTATCTCGTAGACCCTCTAATAAAAACATATTCCCTTAAGAGTGCACTAACCTCTATTACACAAGAAACAAACTTTCAGGCTACCCCTCTACAGTCTTAGCCTTGTCTTTACCTTTAGAGGACTCTCCTACCTCTTTAGCTACCAAAACTCATGAGAAATACAAGGCAAATCATTAAAATAAAGTGGAAAGAATACATGTACGAATTTATAAATTTGTGAAAGTTGTTCAAATCCTTCCTCAACTCAAATACTCTCTTGGGACCACTTGTGTAGCCAATTTCTTCTCCAAATGGTTAAATTACATAATTGGTCCGCCAAACTCCTTAACTTATTCAAAATCCCTTTTTAAACTTGATCTAGTCCCAACTTCTTTAGAATCCCAATCTCAGTCCATTACTAAACAATAAATCACAAAAGATAAAGATAATTAATTTGAAACACAATGGCTCTGGTTGAATTCTGCTTTATCTTCTGGATAATCTCATATTTATTTCATGCATTTATCCTTAAGACAATTTCGAATTTTGACTTTAAGATAATGTAGATCTGCATTCTAAAAGTTGATGTACCGCCGAATTATGTTGAATCAGACTCGGACCATGTCATGCCCACGACTCCTGCCATGACATCCAGCGAACACTCAAATTCTGCCTTTAATTATTGGTTCTGAACTGATTAATCCAATGAAGTTCTAGTTATAAACAAGCCAAAAGAGAAATGAATCAGTAATATACAAGTGAAAATGAGAAAAAAAAAATAACACTAAAAAATACAATATTTTACGCTTATCACGAAATCAAAAAACAGTCTTGCGAACCAAACATCCTTATAAATTTGCTAATCACATTGCTTAGATATTTTATTAGGATTTGGAGCTCAAAGATTAGAAAAAAATTTTGGGGATTTTTGTTTATTAGGGTTTTGGGAAATTGGATAAAATGAAAAGTGGATTCAATGTCCTTTGTTTACGTTCCTACTTTATATACAATAATAAAGAGAAAGAAAAGAATAACCGTGATAACAAATGGTTAAAACTAATTCCTAGTCTTGAAACCTAATTCTTAATTTGTACAATTGTCTACTTTTAATAGACCCTCAAGGTGGAGCATACAAGTTTTATATGCTCAGCTTGCTTATGAAACTAGAAAAAGTAGAAGGTAGAAGAGCTTTAATAAAACAATTTGTCAACTGTTGTTGAGAAGAGATTGGTAGATGCTTGATGATGCCCTTTTAAATTTTCTCTTATTAGGTGGCAATCAATCTTAATGTGCTTTGTACACGCATACTACACTGGGTTCTCAGTAATCTTAATTAAATAATGATTATCACAATATAAATTGGCTAGATTACTTCTATCTTCAAATCAAATTGTGATCCGTCTGAATGCAAGCTTATTTGAAAGGAACAAACTGTATTTGAAAATAAAGTCTACTTTTCGACTTTTAAAAGCGTAGTTCGCTCTTTAGGAAGGATGTCTCTCTATTTAAAAAAGTAAATAAAAATTGCACTCCAACGATTCATGAGGCTATCTCGTAGACCCTCTAATAAAAGCATATTGCCTTAAGATTTTATTCAAAAAGTAAAACATGTGATGCAAGTGGAGTTAACAAGAAAATGCAAATGATGAGTAAAAATACAAAGGTCATGCATGATGCAAATAACAAAGTTATGGCCCTTAAAAGGAGTTTTAAATCTTTTTAATTAAAAGAAATTGGAAATTTTATTATTATCGAGAAGAAAATTCTTTCATTTGAATGATTTTACGAAATCGCACTCCAATGATTCAGGAGATCATTCTGTGAATCAATCTCATAAAAGAATTGTCTTGAAAACAAATGGATAAAGGTGAGATTTTAATCAAAGCAAAAGATCCCAACAATCGAAATAAAAAGAAAAATAGCATGGCGAACCATACATCCATATAAATTTGCTAATCACCTTGCTTAGATATTATATGTCAATCGCAAATGACACCACAATCCCAGCCCACAAGTTGCAACCAACCGACAAAATCTAGAAAAAATCAAATGTCCCACAACTTCAAAATAGCTTCATGACATCAACTCAAAAAGAAAGCCGTAAAATCAGTGGACAAATGAAAAAAAAAAATCAAAGCAGTTGTGAACACCAACACCGGAAGTGGTCCAAAATTTCTAGGCATCCAAAAACGGAAATACTACTACTTCTTAATATTTCCTTATCGATGCATGCGGACCACATTCATTTTTTTCTTCTTTTGGATAAATGACCACATTCATTTTCATTGTTTATTTGATAGGATGTGTCTAGAACCGACTAACACATATTGATACATACTACTAATATTATATATCGTTAAACACCATTAAATTTTAGCGACTTAATACAAAATTAACTGTTCAAACTATATTTTTTTGAATTTTATGTGCTTAAAGTATTTTTTCGGTAAAAATAGGTGTCTAACGTTTTAACCATTAAAATTTTAAGTGCCCGGCCGTTTAAAAAACCGTTACCCAATAAGAACTTGAGACGTGGCATGTTTTTTATTATTCTTTTTCAATAAGAACATGACACGAGGTATTAGAGATTTGGGTTTTTTTTTGGGAATTTTAAGTACCCCACTTGATTTGTTGCGGTATGAGATTTTCAAAGAATTAAATGGGATTTTTGATGAGTTAATATAAATTTTTCATGGAAATATTAGAATTAACCCCACTTGATTTGTTTGGGTATAGGGTCAACAATATTTATATTATAGTAATATCGAAATTCTCGTACCTCATGCTCTACTCTAATCCCACTATATGAAAATCATTACTATGCCACTACCTTTAACATATATATTTCTAATTATAGATCACTCAATCCCCAGAGATTAGTCCAAATCAAGGCTGATTTGAAAGAATATTTTTTTTGGGAATTAATTAGAAAAGTACCTCCATAATAGATTATGTAGAAAAATACTCCACATTTAGTCCACGTAAGGTGTACTCGCGTTTAGATAGGCGCGACTTGCTTTACCGCGCATAGCTAAACGCGTATTTCATCCGATGTGGCATCACAATATGGATAATCGAATATAATATTAGTAGAATAGGATTCGCGTTAATATGATACCGAACAGTGATATTTCCATAAGAAAAAAAAAGTTGAGAATCCAAAAAATGAATTTCAAGTCTTTTTTTAATACAAATACAACAATACAATGAAACTACAATAATTATCTGTGAGGATCTGACCTATTAGGACATTTGTTCTTGGTGTGTCCTGGGTTCGTACATTTACTGCAATTTTTAGTTCCTCTAGTCCTTTCTCGAGGAACCATACTCTCGTCACAAAAATCTGAATAGAATTTGGATGACTTTTTTTCTCACGTCAAAGTGTAGAATCTGGCGGTATTTAAAGCTCATCGACAAGTACATCACAATCACGATCATTTTCGATCGGAGGGAACTCTATTCTTTAACCTTGACTAAGTTTTTAAGTTTGTATACCGGATCAACAATGTCATCCAATCAACCCGAACATATGAACAAGCGGCGATGGTGTGAGCACATGGGTATTTGAAAGTTTGGAAGATTTCACAATCACACGATATTTGAGCTATATTAACCACGTATGCTGTTGAGTGTGTAAAAGTTCTATTATTTACCCCCTATTTAACCCATATTTCTGCTGCATTAAAGCATTATTCATTGCATTTAGGTCAGTTTACAGTTAAACATCACATATATATATTAAAAGGCACGGTTTCTACTGAAATTGGCTGTTTTTGCAGGTTGCTACTGTAGCAGACGGAAAGGGCAGGCACTGGGCAGTGAAGCAGAAGAGCTGGAACTGGACGAGCAGTCAAAGAGGACGATGCTGCCATGGTTGCCGCCGTGACAGCAGAGGACGACAACAGTTTTGAGGAGAAGAAGCAAAGTGGACCTCGACAGATAGAGAAAATTCAGCCTGTCTGTCGTGTGAAATCACCATATTCTTCCAAGCCCCAGATCGAAAGGAATGTCAAGCCCAAAGTTCAAGGAGAGAAAATCCCAAGCAAGAAAGATGACGGCTGGAAAGTAGATTCCTTGAAGGTTTAGTCTTTATTAGAATTGTACTTTCATTTAAAGTTGTATTCTTGCTATTTTAGAAAACTTGGACCCAAAGCCTATATAAGGGCATATATTTCGACCTAGGAGGGCATAACCGATTCCCTAGCTTTCTTCCCAAAAACCCTAGCCGTTTTCTTTCACTCAACATGTTCTAAATTCCCCCTAGGGCCACGAGTTGATTTGTAAAGTAGTTGCAAGGGTTGTTTTGTTTTAGGAATTTTCAGTTCAATAAAATAAACTTCAAGTTCTCTTATTTTGGTTATTAATATCTTGCAAGAGCATCGGGAGAGCATTGTGAGGTTATCAATTTACTTAGCATCGGGAGAGTTAAGTATACGAAAGAAATAAGAGCAAGTTCTCTAGTTTATAGTTGAACTATCTCGGACCTAGGGATAGGACGAGGTTAAGTGGCTAAAGAAGAATTCATCGACATCGGTGTTCATCCTTCGATTCACGCCGGGAGGTATCATCAAAGACGTGATCATCGACAGACTTGGACCTAGGGATAGGCCAAGGCACATCTGGGATTCTTGCCAAACTTGAAGTACTGAGTTGAGTGTTCGCTGCCGCGACAAGCAACGGACTGCTGCCGCGACAGGTACTGCCGCGACGGTGACGACGACAGAACTGGATTTCCTAGACTTAGCAATACCTGCACTACTGAGCAATTCAATACCAGCCCATTCTCTCTATCTTGATTTCCCTACTCTTTTATTTAAGTTCTCATTATTATTTTCGTGACAACTTTCTAAAATATTCTCTTTACTTTCGTGCAGTGATTCAAGGTAAAATTATTAGCCCAATCCTTGTGGAGACGATATCCGATACTTCGTATCACTTTACTACTTGCGTCGTGTACACTTGCACTACAATTGCGATAGACTCTTTTACACGCAACAAGTTTTTGGCGCCGTTGCCGGGGATTGGCAACATAACTCTACCTTTTCTTTTGCTGCACTTTTTGTTTTTTTTTATTTTATTTTTCTGTTTTTCTTTGGTTTATTCAACTCTTGCTTTTCACGAGGTTGCTTGTTTATACGCAAATCGAGACGAGGAAAAGATCTTGAGTATCCATTAGATCCGGAAATCGAACGTTCATTCAATCTCAAGAACCGACTTCGTCACATACTAGCCAGGAACGAGTACCTTGAGGAACAGTTAGAGACGATGGCTCACAAAGGAAACGACCCTCCTGTTGGAGGTAGAGAGGTTATACCTCATGTCGACAACCCTGCTGCCGCTGTCGGACGACGGTCCTGTCGTGATTACATGTTGAACG
Organism: Hibiscus tridactylites; assembly: GCA_958450335.1. Classification (NCBI taxonomy): domain Eukaryota; kingdom Viridiplantae; phylum Streptophyta; class Magnoliopsida; order Malvales; family Malvaceae; genus Hibiscus; species Hibiscus tridactylites. The sequence continues at coordinate 58,830,521 of OY288278.1, read as the reverse complement.
ATCATGTAGAACTGGAAACCACGCTGCCGGATATAGATGTTGACAACTTCGAGCTGAAACCTGTTATGTTTAGCATGATCAACAATGTCGGTCAATTCAGTGGTGCTGCAACCGAGGATGCTAGGGAGCATCTAAAATCTTTCCAGGAAATCTGTGGTTCATTTAGATTACCAGGAGTTAATCCGGAGATACTGAGGCTTCGATTATTCCCCCATTCACTGAGGGACAGAGCAAAAACATGGTGGAATAAACTTACGCCGGGTTCAATTTGAACTTGGGCAGATTTGTCTCGTGAATTTTATCTCGTTTTAATCCTTCGCATTTATCTGAGCGATTACGTAATGAAATTGCTACTTTTCAACAAGAAGATGACGAGCCAATGCACGAGGCCTGCGACAGATTTACCACTCTTCTACGGAACTGCCCAATGCATGGATTCCCCGTTTGGAACCAGGTAACAAAGTTTTATAATGCTGCCAACTTACAAACTCGTATTCGAATTGATTCAGCAGCAAATGGATTACTATTGGATAAAGACCCAGACGAGGCAATGCAAGTATTGAAAAATCTGGCCAAGAATGAGGAGCAGTTTCCGACAGCAAGAAGAGGGGGTAAACGGGTCCTAGCTGTTAAGGATTATGAGGTCGACAGCACAATGAAATCACAGGTGGCATACCTTACTAAGGCACGGGAAGATCACTGATTGATGTGGAAAAAGGAGAACTCACCATGAGAGTAAACGATCAAGAGATTAAGTTGAATGTTCTCCAAGCCATGAAGCACGCTGATGCAGAAGAGGAATGCAAGGTTATCACTGAAGTTACCTTTGATCAACCCTACATCAGGTCGGGCTGTCACGACATCAAAATTGGTCACTGCCTCGGCAGCCACTTACAGGACTGTCACGACAGCACCGACGACAGCAACTCCTCAGAAGCTGATACATCAGATACCGAAGATCAGGAGGAGGTAAACTGGATAGGCGAACCTTTAAATTATACTTCGGATAACCATGCGATCCAAAAGCCATCAACTGTTGAGCCCCCTGTTTTAGAACTAAAGCCCCTGCCAGGGCAGCTAAAATATGCTTTTCTTGGTTCAAATGATACGTTGCCCGTAATCATCTCTTCCAAGTTGATACAGGAACAGGAACAACAGTTAATAGGGATGCTGCAGCAGCACAAAAAGGCAATTGGATGGACGATAGCTAATATTCAAGGCATTAGTCCGGCGTTATGTATGCATAAAATCCTTTTAGAGGATGATCATAAGCCGACTATAGATGCTCAAAGGCGGCTAAACCATGCGATGAAAGAGGTGGTGCGTAAAGAAATAATCAAATGGTTAGATGCTGGTATAATTTACGCCATCTCCGACAGCAAATGGGTGAGCCCGGTGCAATGCGTTCCCAAGAAAGGAGGAATGACCGTGGTGACCAATGAAAACAATGAGTTAATCCCAACTAGGACTATGACCGGTTGGAGGGTTTGTATGGACTATCGGAAGCTTAATAAAGCTACCCGAAAGGATCACTTTCCTTTACCCTTTATTGATCAAATGCTTGATAGATTAGCGGGTAAACCTTACTACTGTTTTCTTGACGGTTATTCAGGGTACAATCAAATCGCGATCGCACCGGAAGATCAAGAAAAAACGACTTTCACGTGCCCCTACGGAACGTATGCTTTTAGGAGAATGCCATTTGGATTATGCAACGCACCGGCCACCTTCCAAAGGTCCATGATGGCTATATTCTCCGATATGGTGGAGGACTTCCTCGAAATTTTTATGGATGATTTTTCAGTCTTTGGGGACAATTTTGAAAGCTGCCTAGGCAATTTACAAAAGGTACTTGAAAGATGTGAAAAAGCAAACCTAGTCTTAAATTGGGAAAAATGCCACTTTATGGTGGACGAAGGGATAGTCCTTGGCCATAAGATTAGCTGTCGGGGGATAGAAGTCGATAGAGCCAAGATAGAAATGATCGAAAAGCTGCCGCCGCCGACCACAGTCAAGGTATTAAAAGTTTCTTGGGACATGCTGGTTTTTATCGAAGATTCATTGCGAATTTTTCAAAGATCACAAAGCCACTATGCCATCTTCTGGAGCAGAACCGACCCTTTGACTTTAATGATGAATGTACTGAAGCGTTCAAGGTTCTGAAGGAAAAACTGGTAACAGCCCCAATAGTACAGCCACCAGACTGGACACAACCATTTGAGATTATGTGTGATGCTAGTGACTATGCTGTCGGCGCAGCACTTGGGCAGCGGAGAGACAAATTATTTCATATCATATACTATGCCAGCAAGACACTGAACGATGCCCAAGTAAACTACACCACCAAAGAGAAGGAGTTATTAGCTGTGGTGTTCTCCATTGACAAGTTTCGTTCTTACATACTTGGAACGAAGGTAATAGTGCACACAGACCATTCTGCCCTGAAGTATCTGTTCGCGAAAAAGGATGCAAAGCCTCAATTGATACGGTGGATCTTGCTATTGCAAGAATTTGACCTTGAAATCAAAGACAAAAAAGGGACAGAAAATCAGGTGGCAGATCACTTGTCAAGGTTGGAGAAGGGACAGAGTCTACCAACAGATGAGACAAACATACTGGAGACCTTCCCAGACGAGCAGCTCTTTGCTGCCGCAATCACTACCGCGATAGCCATGGCGGCGGGTAAGTCTTCTGAACTCCCTTGGTATGCTGATTACGTTAATTTCTTAGTTAGCGGAATAATTCCTTCTGGCCTTAATTATCAAGCCAGGAAGAGGTTCCAAAATGATGTTAAGCATTATTATTGGGACGAACCTATTCTTTTCAAAATCTGTGCAGATCATGTTATAAGGAGGTGTGTACCACAAGAATAGCAAGAAGACATACTTCATCACTGCCATGCTTCACAGTATGGAGGTCACTTAGGAGGCAACAAAACTGCTGCCAAGGTGCTGCAGTCAGGGTTTTATTGGTCGTCACTGTATAAAGATGCGCAAATCTTCTACAAGAGCTGTGACAGGTGCCAAAGAACAGGAAACATCTCAAGGAGAAACGAGATGCCGCTGCAGAACATTCTAGAAGTCGAGATCTTCGACGTTTGGGGGATTGATTTTATGGGACCTTTTCCATCTTCATGTGGGAATCTATACATCCTCCTGGCAGTAGATTATGTCTCTAAGTGGGTCGAAGCTATCGCAACTCAAAAGAATGATGCCAAGACAGTCCAAAAGTTTTTACACAAAAACATTTTTTCTAGGTTTGGCATCCCTAAGGCGATTATCAGTGATGAAGGGAGACATTTCGACAACAGGGTTATTGCTGCTGCCTTGAAGAAATACGGTGTCAAGCATCGAATCGCGACAGCATATCACCCTCAAACTAATGGACAAACTGAAATATCTAATAGGGAAGTTAAGAACATTCTTGAGAAGATGGTCAAGCCAACTAGGAAAGATTGGTCTTTACTCCTCAATGATGTGTTATGGGCATATAGGACAGCTTTTAAAACACCATTGGGAATGTATCTGTACCGATTGATTTATGGGAAAACATGTCATTTACCCGTCGAGATAGAGCATAAAGCTTACTGGGCGATCAAGGCAGTGAATATGGATTTGGATAGGGCATGGCAGAAAAGGCTGTTAGATCTGAACGAAATTGAAGAAATCCGGACAATGGCCTATGACAATGCAAGAATCTACAAGGATAAAACTAAGAAGTGGCAAGACAAGAAGTTGTTGCCACGACAGTTCTGCCCAGAGCAGCTTGTATTGTTGTTCAATTCTAGACTGAAACTTTTCCCAAGGAAACTGAAATCTAGATGGTCTGGCCCATTCCAAGTCGTACATGTTTTTCCCCATGGTGCCATCACAATCCGATCATTAAAAGACGGGCACCAATTCAAAGTCAACAGACAGCGCTTGAAGCATTATCAGGGGACTGAAGCCCCAGGATTACAGGAAGTGGTTACCTTAGGAGATGCCCCACCTGACATTCCTAATCTAACCTAATTTTTATTTTCTATATTTTTAGTTTTATTATTACTTAATATTTATTAGGAATAAGATTTATTTTATTTGAATAATGTTTTTATTTTTATTGTTTTTAGGAAATAAAGGAGTCAAGAAGAACAGGAGAAGTGAACTCAGCCCACCATCCATCCACCAGCCCAACAAAGCCCAAATGTTGAAGCTTGTCGTTACAGCTGCCACGACAGACGCGGAAAATACAGGCTGTCATCCCGCTGTCACGACAGACGTGGAAACACGTCACAGACGCGTAACAGACGCGGAAACGTGTGACAGACACGTCAGACACGTTAACGCATAACAGCTGGCCCCGTTATTCGCGCCTGCCGTCACAGTTTCAACGGGCAGCAAATGCTCTCTATATAACCCCGTTTCATTTTTCATTTTCACCCACTTCAGCTTTTTCTTACTTGCTATCTCTTTAGTTTTTATTTGCTTTCATTTTATTTTCACAATCCTTGCACAAAAATGTCTTCTAGGGAAACCCGACGAAATGTTGCCTCCAGTTCCACACCGACAGCAACTCCCCCATGTTCCTTTGCTAGCAGAGATATGTGGGAAGAGAGAGGCTTTATCTACACATTGACGGAGGAAAATCTGGGCCTCAAGCCATTCATAGCCCGGAAGGTTAGAGCTTTACAGTGGCAGACTTTTGCGGAGCAGCCGGAGGAAATGAATGTCACGCTGGTTCGAGAATTTTATGCTGCCATCAGCAGCAGGACAGCGACAGCAGTGGTTGTTCGAGGGAAAGAAGTGCCGTTTGAAGCAGAGTACATTAACACCTTATATGGCTTCTACATCGGCCACAATGACGATGCTCACCAGCAGTTCCTTAATATATTAGACACTGCGGCTTACGCCGCTGTCATGGCAGAGTTGACCAGTGAGGGGACTCAATGGAACACAAGCCGGAAGAATCCAAGGATAGTGAAAAGGACCCAGCTGCTGCCGGAGGCAAAGTTATGGAATGCCTTCATAAAAAAGAGGACCCTCTACCTTCCGTACCTCATCACCTCGCTCTGTCGCGGCCATAACGTACCAGAAGTACGCACTAATTTGCGAGTCGAAGGAAGAGGTTGGACTGAAAAGAACATCCTCAGCCTTATGGAGCTGACTGTTGCCACACCTCTGTCGTCATTCGACCATGCTGCCGCCACAGCCGATAGGACAGAGCAGCCACACACTAAACCAGCTACCACAGCAGCTGCCCCGACAGACTCCTCTGCCCAGATATTAGCTGCCATTCAGAAGCTGGAGGAAAGACAGCTGGGCTTAATGACCTTCATCAGGGACTTTACCACCTCTACGGTAACTTTTATTCAAAATTCTTTAAATTTCCCTGATGCTGCCTTCCCTACTTTTCCTGCCCATTACTTTACTGTCACTACCCCTGCCCACACTCCTACACCTGCTGCTACTCCACGGACACCCTCTGCCGTCTTAACACCATTGCCTGCCCCAACAGCAGTAGGTAGCACCCATGCTGAACCATCTGCCCGAGGCACAAAACGTCGAATGGCATCGGAGGATCTTGATGCCTTTGTTGTTGGATTCTCGTCCTCCTCTATTTGGGCCGCCAGTGATAATGAACCCTCCATCAAGAGGAATCTGTCAAAGGAGTTCTCACCGGTAAAGAGGTAAAAGTGGATGGCAGACAAAAACAACATGCAAAAAGCCAGCAGCAGCGGCGGTGACAGCAGTAGCAGCGGTGAGAGCAGCAGCAGCACCTCTGACGTCTAGGTTGTGGAGCAACCACCTCACATCTCCCCAACTAGGATCCAGCCACCACGGGAGGCCAAAGCAAAGAAAACATCTGTCTCCCCCGTGCCCCAGCCAGCTCCGAGGGCCCGTGCCCGCCGCCAAATCCGACACAGCAGCAACAGCGAAGACAAGGATTAAAATTTAAGTTTCTTATCTTATTATTGCTGCCTGCTTATATATTTTGTGATGTACTGTCTTTATTGCATTTTGTCATTTGCATTGAGGGCAATGCAACCCTCGAGTTTGGGGTGGCATCCCTCCATTATTGGAGTCTAATTTAGTTTTAAAAGATGCGTCTTTTGCTTAGTTTAAGTTCTCTAAAAAATATATAAAAATAACAGTTTGGCTTAAGTCTTTGAACTTCACTTACCTGCCACGACATATGCTGTCGTGACAGTGCCTTTAAGATATTTTAGGATTTGTTTAGAGCCCTGCTATGATTCTACCCTGTAAAACACTCTTTGTGACTCTTAGGTTTTCTAGATTTCTTTAGTACACTAGAATAGGAATGATTACCCACTTGAAACTGCCCCTAGAGGTGCCTATCACTGGCTCTAGGAAGATAAGAAAGAAAGAAAAATATTCAGACTCAATAGCTTGCAAAACTGCCTTGCACTTATTTTAGGAGATTTCTTTTTGAGCTAATATTAGAAAAAACTAAAGGAGCCTAAGAATTGCCTCCAGAAAAGATGCAGTTAAATAAAGAGTCAAAAACTAAAGGAGCCCAAGAATTGCCTCTAGAAAAGATAAAGAGTCAAAAACTAAAGGAGCCTAAGAATTGCCTCCAGAAAAAAGAAGAAGAATTGAATTGGCATAAACCTCAAGTTGTAGTCATAACTATTCTGGTATACTAAGGTAGTCTAGATGCATAAGTGTTCACAAAAGCCGCACACACTCCACAAGAATTATAGCATGGTTCCGAGTAAGTCCATAAATATCCAACAAGGTGCTACTCATGGTGGAATACAAGTGGTAGGCAAGGAAAAATTCATTGTTTTAAGCCAAACGAAAACATTGTTTTTCTTTTTCAGGTCTGAATTGCTTGAGGGCAAGCAAAAACTTGAGTTTGGGGGTGTGTTGAGTGTGTAAAAGTTCTATTATTTACACCCTATTTAACCCATATTTCTGTTGCATTCAAGCATTATTCATTGCATTTAGGTCAGTTTACAGTTAAACATCAGATATATATTAAAAGGCACGATTTCTACTGAAATTGGTTGTTTTTGCAGGTTGTTGCTGTAGCAGACGGAAAGGGCAGGCGCTGGGCAGTGAAGCAAAAGAGCTGGAACTGGACGAGCAGTCAAAGATGACGATGCTGCCATGATTGCCGCTGTGACAGCAGAGGACGACAGCAGTTTTGAGGAGAAGAAGCAAAGTGGACCTCGACAGATAGAGAAAATTCAGCCCGTCTGTCGTGTGAAATCACCATATTTTTCCAAGCCCCAGATCGAAAGGAATGTCAAGCCCAAAGTTCAAGGAGAGAAAATCCCAAGCAAGAAAGATGACGGCTGGAAAGTAGATTCCTTAAAGATTTAGTATTTATTAGAATTGTACTTTCATTTAAAGTTGTATTCTTGCTATTTTAGAAAACTTGGACCCAAAGCCTATATAAGGGCATATATTTCGACCTAGGAGGGCATAACCGATTCCCTAGCTTTCTTCCCAAAAACCCTAGCCGTTTTCCTTCCCTTAACATGTTCTAAATTCCCCCTAGGGCCACGGGTTGATTTGTAAAGTAGTTGCAAGGGTTGTTTTGTTTTAGGAATTTTCAGTTCAATAAAATAAACTTCAAGTTCTCTTATTTTGGTTATTAATATCTTGCAAGAGCATCGGGAGAGCATTGTGAGGTTATCAATTTACTTAGCATCGGGAGAGTTAAGTATACGAAAGAAATAAGAGCAAGTTCTCTAGTTTATAGTTGAACTATCTCGGGCCTAGGGATAGGACGAGGTTAAGTGGCTAAAGAAGAATTCATCGACATCGGTGTTCATCCTTCGATTCACGCCGGGAGGTATCATCAAAGACATGATCATCGACAGACTTGGACCTAGGGATAGGCCAAGGCACATCTGGGATTCTTGCCAAACTTGAAGTACTGAGTTGAGTGTTCGCTGCCGCGACAAGCAACAGACTGCTGCTGCGACAGGTGCTGCCGCGACGGGGACGACGACAGAACTGGATTTCCTAGACTTAGCAATACCTGCACTACTGAGCAATTCAATACCAACCCATTCTCTCTATCTTGATTTCCCTACTCTTTTATTTAAGTTCTCTTTATTATTTTCGTGACAACTTTCTAAAATATTCTCTTTACTTTCGTGCAGTGATTCAAGGTAAAGCTATTAGCCCAATCCTTGTGGAGACGATATCCGATACTTCGTATCACTTTACTACTTGCGTCGTGTACACTTGCACTACAATTGCGATAGACTCTTTTACACGCAACATATGCGTTTTGCTCTATGCCTTCTAGCGGTCTTGAAAATTATATAACGCGAAATAAATGCCGTCGATGAGAAAAGCATGCCACACCAATCGAGTTTGCATGCACCACATAAGCTGACAATTTTTCATAGAAAAATGGATTTACTTGATAGCCACCTGCCATCCAGTCGATAGCTTGTTTTCTTAGGGTTGCAAAAAAGGTAGCCAATCAATAATATGTAGTTTGACAACGGGCGTGATAGGCAAATGATGTGTTCCCTTTAGAGATAAATTAATTACCTCAGCCAAGTTCGTTGTCATATGCCCATATCGATGACCCACATCAAATGATCAAACCCCAAACACTCAAAACCTATAACCTCTAAATAAAGTATTTGAGAAATTATGAAATTATAATGTGATAAACTAATTTTTTAACATTTAAATTATTATTTTTTCATTTAAAATCTTCTTGTTAAATAAATTATTTATTATTAATTTATTAAATTATATATAAGAATAAATATATATATATACATATATAATCAATTTAAAGTGTTGATAAATATAAACTATATTTGAGGTGGAGGGGTTATAGGTTTCAAGTTGAATGTTTGGAGTTAGGAGATTAGTTTGAGATTAGGGGATTAGGCTTACACTTTAATTATTATTGTTTGTAAGATTTAGGGGTTGAGGTTTGATGTGTAGGGGTTATAGGTTTCAAGTTAAGTGTTTGGGGTTATGAGATTAGTTTAGGGATTAAGGGATTAGTCTTGGAGTTTAGTTATAGTGTTCGTAAGATTTAGGGGTTGAGGTTTAGGGTTTAGGGGTATATGTTTCAAGTTGAATGTTTGGAGTCATGTGATTAGTTTAGCGATTCAGAGTTTAGGGGATTAAGCTTGCACTTTAATTATTAGTGATTGTAAGATTTATGGGTTGTGGTTTGGGGTTTAGGGGTATATGTTTCAAATTGAATGTTTGCAATTATGAAATTAGTTTAGGGATTTAAGGTTTGAGGGATTAGACTTGCACTTTAATTATTAATGATTGTAAAATTTAGGGGTTGAGATCTGGTTTTTAGGGGATTAAGCTTGCATTTTAATTATTAGTGATTGTAAGATCTAGGGTTTGATGTTTGAGGTTTAGGGGTATGTTTTTGTTCATATTAGTCCCTAATTTTTTTAACCGAAATTGACCCATATTTTTTTTAATTTTTTTTAATCTAGTCCAATATTTTTAATATGATGATATTTTTGTTCATTCTAGTCCCTAAAATTTTATTTTTAGCCAAAATTGACCCATATATATATTTATATTTTGGGTAATTTAGTCAAAAAATATTTTTGTTTATTGTAGTCCCTACAATTTAATTTTTAGTCAAATTTACCCCATATTTATTTATATTTTTAGCAATTTAGTCCAATAATATTTTTGGTCATTCTAGTACCTAAAATTTTAATTTTAGTCGAAATTGACCCTTATTCATTTTTTGTATTTTAGTCCAGTATTTTTAATATGATGATAATTTTGTTCACTCTAGTCCCTAACATTTTATTTTTAGCCAAAATTGACCCTCATTTATTTCTAATTTTTGTAATTTAGTCCAATATATTAAATATGATATATTTTTGTTCATTCCAGTCCCTAATATTTATTTTTAATGTGATTCGTGTCCGTGAAAGACGTTAAATAAGTCGAAATGACCCAACCCAAAGTCTATCGACTACTTGTACCAAACTCAAACTTAATACAAATTCGAAACCCGAATTAACCTAACTTGAAATTACCCAACCTGAAATGAACCTGACCTGAAGTCCACCCGAGCCCGAATTAACCCGTCAATTAACTGATTCAGACCCGAACCGTTTTGACCCAACATGAAATGAACCTGACCTAAAATGAACCGAACTGAAATTGACCTGCACCCGACCCGAGTCGAGTCACAACATCAAATCAACCTGAAATGACATGTATCTGATTTGGCTCGACCTGACATGACCCGACCTGAAACCCATTCGATTACCTATTTTTACATCCCTAGCAGTTGGGAACACCAACACCGGAAGTAGGGATGGGCATTTTACTCAACCCGGTCGGGTTCTGACACGACCCGGTCTGATCGGGTCATATTTTTTAATAACATTCGGGTTTGGGTTGAGTCGAGTTTTATTAAGGCTGAAGTTGGGTCGGGTTTAGGGTGGAAAATATCTGACCCGATCTGGGACTAATTGTAAAATTTTTCCCTAAATTTTATACGGATATATATAATAATACCCCCAATTATATATTTTTTATAAACAAGTCCTTAAAATTCAATTTTTATTTACAATTTAGTCCTTAAAATATTTTTCCAATTAAGACCCATAAAATTATTTTTTTACAATTAGGTCCTTAAAATTAAATTTTCACAACGCACACTCAAATATCTGTCCAGAGCCTTCAGTGAACAATACAAGCATATCTCAGACATGGTTCCAACCCGTTTGGTTTTGCAAGGGATGGAGCAAAAGCATCATAAGAGTTTACGACATTATGCATGAAGATGAAGGGACGTAGCAGCGCAAGTACAACCGTCGTTGCTAGAAAATGAAATTACCCCAATGTTCGTGGAAACACTAAAGGGTCCTTTCTATGATCGCGTGCTCAATCATGCCACAAAGAGCTTTGCAGACATGCTAATGAACGGAGAACTAATCCTAGCAGCTATGAAGAGTGGAAAGTTGGATAGTGGAGAAACAAAGAAGACATATAAAAAGAGAGACAATGAAGTCAATGCCAAAAATGTCTACAAACCTAGATATTCAAGGAGCAATGCATTTAACAAGCCCAACACTCTAGTTGCAGCCCTGACAGTTGTAAGCGCCCCAAGAGGAGAGCAAAGATATCAAGGGAACTCAAGACCATACTTTCCTCCCATCCCAATGACATATGTGGAGCTATTTGCTGAGTTGGTCAAATCACAGATGGTGCTTCCAAGACATGTTCCTCCGTTCTCACCCCCGTACCCACCATGGTACGATGAGAAGGCCCAATGCGAATACAATGCATGAGTAAATAGGCATACCATTGAGAATTGCACTGCATTCAAAAGGGTGGTAGATGATTTATGGAAATCGGGCATGTTGTCATTTGAAACATATGAAGGAAAAGGAAATCCTCTGCCAAACCACCAGAAGGCCTGAATAAATGTTGTTATAGAGAAGCAGGCTAAAACAAACGAGAAACATGTTGCCGAGGTTAAAGCATCTATGAAATGGGTATGGCCCCAAATGGTGAAAGCTGGGATGCTGAAGGGAAGATTTGAAGAAGTGAAGATCGAAGGATTGTACTGTGAGTACCAACAGAATGAGGGGTATGAAATTGAAAATTGCATAGAGTTCAAGCAATTAGTGCGGGCAAATATTGACAATAAAGAGTTAGAATTTTTTGAGCAAGGAAATGAAGAACGAAAGATGGAAGTGTGCGCGTCAGAGGAGTCATCCTCTAAAAAGATTTATACAGGAATGAAGCCTTTGGTGATCAAGACCAAGGCATGAGCTAGTGAACCAGCTAGGGGTGTGACCCCACGATTGGTTGTAAAGGCACCGATCCCATTCCCATATAAAGATAGTAGACAAGTTCCTTGGAACTATGCCTACACAGTGACAGACCCGAGGAGCTCGACAGCTAAAGAAGATAGGAAAGAAGAACCCGTCAATGAAGTAGGCCATTTCACAAGAAGTTGAAGACTCTATTCCGCACCAGAAGCTAAAGATAGAGATGCAACACAAAGAAAGGCTTCTAGTCAACAAGACAAGGAATAGTAAAAAAGATTTCTTCCAAGAAAAGCCACCAGTGATTCATGAGCCGGTGAAAGAATCAGAGGCCCACAAGTTTTTGAAAATACTCAAGCACGGTGAGTACAATGTGGTGGAGCAGCTACATAAACTTCTGGCTCGAATTTCTATGTTATCATTGCTACTGAGCTCCGAGGGTCACCAGGATGCCTTATTGAAAGTTTTAAACAGAATGTTTGTATCGAAGGAGATCACGGCCGACAAGATGGAAATGTTGGTCAATAATATTGTTGTTAATAATTTCATATCATTCAATGATAAAGAAATACATGCAGAGGGAAGGGGATCATGCAAGCCCTCCATATTTCCACAAGATGCAAGGGATATATGCTGTCAGGAGTCCTCATTAACAATGGTTCGGCTTTGAATGTTCTCCCTTTGGCAACCTTGAAAAAAGTTGCCTATTGATATTTCTCACATGAGAGCTTAACAAAATACAATACGAGCCTTTGACGGGACCCAAAAGGACGTGTTAGGGAAAATTGAAGTTCCCTTACAAATTGGACCATCAACTTGAAATTGAAAAAATTGAAAAAATTATTAAAATAGATTACAATTTGATTTAGTTTAACAAATAATAAAAACAGTCTATCCTTTAATATATATATATATTGCTCAGCAAGAGTGATATTATTAATGAAATAATAATAACACGCCTAAATCCTATATGCATATCTCGTTAAAAATCTCGCTAAACTTAGATAGAGGAAAAGAGTGCATATTTGATAAACTACACGTCAAAACCATAAAAACAATATGCACCTCGGGCGCACTCGTTCTACCAACCCCAATAACACGAATGCAATTTGAAATCTGACCAAGATGAAAACAAGTAAAGGTAGAAAACAGCACCACTATAAAAACCACAATAAAACTTTGAATTAGACGCTCAAATCTTTCCAACAGGTCCACAAATCTGCATGCATCCCTACGATCACCCCCATCCCTTGGAAAACGATTGTCCAGTCGAGCTATCCTTAGCTGAGAAATAAACCAAGTAAATTCTATCCCTCTACACATAAATAAAATTTATTCTCTTGATTCTGCTCACTTATATGACCACTTCCACAAAGAGTTGACACCAAAATCCAAGGACGATGGAGAGCGATTTCAAACCCATTCAGAACCGCCTTAGAACTTGATTCATAAGGTATTGAAGCCTTCCCAACCCACAAAGCAACCACAATTCCGTTTAAAGCACATTCTAAAACAATTAAGACTACAAAGTTCTCACTTAAAACACCAATAAGACCTAAAAAAAGAGCTCGAACAAGACACTCCTCTGATCTCAAAATTCCACCACTGTAATATCCCAAAAATTAGCTTAGGAGTTTAGGAATTTAATTAAATAATTAGAGGATTTATTTGACTAAACTCTTAAATTATTGAATTGAAAATAGGTATAATAAGGACCAAATTGAAATCCAATGAAAAGTACAAGAAGAATTCGGTTATTTAATTAGTGACCAAACCAAATTAAGCATCAAATAAAAGAGATGCATGCTAAAGTCCAAAAATCCTTAAATTAACCTAGGATTAAAATAAAATGATGGTATAAACAAGGGGTAATAAGGAGACATTAGTTGAGACATTGGCATGAAAGTCTAGTCTCATTAATGTGTCCCCTTCTCCCTCCCCTAACCGGCCACTCTAACCCACAAAGCTAAGCAACTTTGTGTTCATTTCACACACACTTAAAACATAAAAATTGAGAGAAAATCGAAGAGCTCTCGGTGAGGAAGAAGAATGGCATGCATGGCTTAGGATTTGGTCTAGGAAATTCAAACAAAAATTATAAGTAAGTAGCACTCTCTCCCTACCTTTCGAATATGTGAAAATTTTTGAAGAATTGGTGGTCTTAGTGCCTTTATAAATTCATGAAAGTGATTAGGTTAAGGGAGATGCTGCTGGAAAATTTTAAGACATGAGAAACATTAAGAAATTTGAATGATAATAGGCTTTTGAACATGCTAGATCAAATTTGGACAGATTTCATGTTAGTAGGAACATGCAACTTCAGAAATTTGTAGAAAAATAAATAGTAAGAATTTCATGATGAAATTTTGATATAACAAACTTTTATATGTCTATTTTGATAGAAAAATTATAAATATGAGATTTGAGACTTGTGGTGAAATCTGGAAAAAAAGTTCGAATGGCATGCAAATCTGCCCAGCAGTGTTCTTAGCTGAACAGTGAACTTTGAAAAATTGGGAAAAATAAACTATAAGGAATTTCAATCTGAAAATTTAATAGGATGAACTTGAAGATGTTAATTGAATTTAGAAACAAACCAGGACTGATTTGGAGTTATATGCTGAAAATGGGAAATAAGTTAAGTTAAGTGATCAAAACAGTTGGAAAATAAAATATGGAAAATTGAAGAAATATTGAGAAATTTAATTGGTAAAATTGGATGAAAAGGAAGGTGGTAAATTGATAGATGGACTGTTAAAATTGCAATTCATATGAACAAGTAAACTATTTGAACACTTGAGCACTAATCAGAATGAATTAGTGAAAATAAATTGGCCATGTTTGAAACCAAATTAATATAAGGACTGAAATTGGAATCAAGAGAAAATTCAGATTTAAATTTTTTTTATCAGCAACTGTATGATTTTATTAATAAAATAAGAAACATACAACATGACGAATCTTACGCCTCGTTAAAAACCTCCCTAATGGAGGAAAAGAGTATGATAAGATCCGCCAAAAAATACAAAGAACAACCATTCCTATCATAAACATGCCACAAAAAGCGAACATCGATCCACGCCTTCTTTTGCTAATACATCCGCAAAGTCATTCACCTCCCTAGGCACGTAACAGAACTGTATCTCATACGAGACCTGACAAGCTTGATCGATCGCTGAGAAGACCTCCCACAATCGCCAAGGCCGTTTCGCCGAACGTGTAGCCCAACTTAATGCTACCTGCGAATCCGACTCTATAATCACACAACTGTCACGCCACTCCCTATCCTTAACCAAACCCAATGCAAAAGCTATCGCCCGCACTTCAGCTTCATTCGAATCCATCACGCCTAAACGTCCCGAGAACAATCCCAATATCCTACTGTCCCCATCACGCATCACCCCACCAAACCCCGCCGGACCCGGTTTACCTCGTGCCGAACCATCCGTATTAAATTTTGGAACGCCCTGTAATGGCGGCTGCCAGCTCATCCCCACCCTCATCTTTCGCGATTTCGCGCTAACGACAAACGTAGACGGACAAGACCACCAAATTGATTCGGAAATCAACTCAACCTCCCTATCAACCTTAATCCAGTAAAATGACCTCAATTTAACCAAAAAACACAATTTAGACATCGACAAACATTTTCCACGGAAGACGAACTCGTTTCTAGCCAACTATAAAGACCACAGCAACACACTAACACTCGCCACCCACCACTTTCTCATGCAACCGGTAAAAGCACAATGGAAATCAATAACAAAAAAGTCGTCAAAACTCACCGGGAAAGCTATTGCTACACCCCACCATTGTCGCAACCAATCTCATGCTTTCCGCACACATGTACAATCATAAAAAAAGATGTTCGATACTTTCCTCCGACGATGCACACCATGGACAGCGTCCCTGATTGTCCCGCAAAGGTACCCCCCTTGCACGCAAGAAATCAGCCGTGGGCAACCGTCTTAACCATATAAACCACAAGAACGCTTGCACTTTAGGCGGGACCAGCACTTGCCAAGCGAAACACTCGCCTATACCATCGTCGCCAACCTTATCCAGCATCAACAATTTCGACAAAGCCTTAACTGAGATAGATGAATAAAGTTCTGAAATTTCTTTTATTATTTGGCTTAAATGTATTATATCCTAGAGGAGGAAGAATTGAAGAAGAAACCGTAGCTGGAATGACCGCGGATCGCACGAAAGGCCTCCGAATTCAGAGTTAGCTCTGCGAATTGTGAGTGAAATGAACTTAGAGTTGAGATTAGAGTCTCAACTACCCTTTAAATTAATTTTAGTATATATTGAGCATGAAATTGGACTAAAGAAATATTGGAATTTGATAAAGGAAGAAGGAATAAAAGAAATTTGATTGAATGCATGTGCTATGTGATTTTTGTGATCTATGTGCTTGAATTGAAAGATTGATATTTTCCATGTTGATTTCGAAACTGATTTGAGGTATATTGGATTGGTTATGGATGAATTTAAGATGCTGAATATTAGAATTATTGACATTGATATTGATTGTTTGATGAATTGATAATATTGCTCGATATGATATGTGATCAATTATTGATCTTACATGATATATGTGTTTGATAAACTCAATTGGAAATTGAGCTATGAAATATGAAATTGAGCTATATGATATGAAATTGAAATCATGTATATGCTGATTTGTGGATATGCAAATTGTATTGCAATCTATTATATGTTAAATGTGATAGTATGTGACATTGAAATTGATATTTCAAGAAATTAATCAAAAGGATTAATAAAGAAATTCTGAAATTGATCGAATAATTATACGATTGAAATTAAAGATCAATTAGCAAAGCCCTTGGTGTGTACAGTCTGACCAGGTAGTATGGCTAGCCTAGAGTCTTGAGCTCGATAAGAAAATCGGTACGTTAGTGTACTCGATATTGTGGTACGTAAGTGTACCTTCTTGCTTAATGTCCATGGACATTATGATATGTGATACGATGATACGAAATTGGTACGTGGTACCTATTGTATGGTGAATTTGATTCACACTTCAGTTATACGTGACTCGAATACCTAGCTTACTATACTATCCAAGGCATGCGAATTGATATAACAAGAAAGAAATTTATTGAAATTGGAATTTGAAATTCTTGATTTGGTGAATTTCTATGAAATGGATGGTAGCATGTCAATTATAAATTATCAAATTAATTGATTCTCTGCTACAGTTTGTTCACTACAAAAAAAGGAACATATACCGACGGACACCAAACCGTCGGTACAACACAAAAAACCGTCGGTATATGTCCCAAAACCCTTTACCGACGGACAAAAGATATATTCCGACGGAAAAGTAACCGTCGCTAATATGCTTGTCGGTATAGATCTATACCGACGGTTATAACTGTCGGTATAGATCTTGAACCCTATACCGACGGTCCAAACCGTAGGTATACATATGAACTACCCCGACATTTTAGCACATATATTCTGACGGAAATAATCCGTCGCTATATCTAATCAATATATAACGACGGGTATCTACTGATGGATGTCCGTCGCTATAGATGTTACTTTATACCGACGACCTCTCCGTCGCTATAGGTTCTACTTGTACCGATGGTTTGTTCGTCCCTATATGTTCTACTTGTATCGACGGTTTGTCTGTCGCTATAGGTTTTAGTTGTACCAACGGTTCTATCCGTCGGTATAGGATTTGTTGTATTTTTTATTGAATTTAAATATTAATTATTTCTATTGTATTTTTTATTTTAAATATTAAATTTACTAGTAACATTATAACAAGAATTGTATGGATTTTTCAATGAAAAGTATCTAATTGAATGTTTAAATAATTATTAAAATTACCAATACTAGTATTTTAAATATTAAAAAGTTTGTATTTTAATATCGAATAAAACATCTACGAGTGTATTAAAAGTAGAAGAAAAGTGGAACAAAATATTTGTCTATCTCAATACCATTTATAATAAAAGCTAAAAATACTTCAAAGAGGCTCCTCTACTGTGTGCTCGGATCATCTGTATTATGTTGATTTTCTGAAGGCATGAATCGACTGTTAACTGCTGCTGTAGCACTACCAGCATCAGGAGCTGCCTATTAAAAGAAATAAAAATAATGACTTTAAGTAAGAAAAAATGAAAAGAGTAATAAGAAAGTTAAGTATTTTGTATACCTGTGTATCAACTATCTGAAGTAAAGCATTCATATCAGGCACATGTAAATCTGGACGTTGTTGTCGATAGATGGGTAGAAGGCAAGTTTCAAGAAGTTTTTCAAATGCCGCAAGCTTAGCTTTCAACCCTTCCACTTCTTCAGTATTTTGGACTGGTTGTGAAGGTCCAGATTCTTGAGAAGGACGAGTCTGAACTGCACCTACACAACGAACACGCCCTTTTTCTTTCTGGTCCCTTAACTTGAGCAAACACATCATTTGACCACGATGTAGCTTGTGATAAATTCCCAGAAGAAGTGCCTTCATTTATCTTCTCTTGTATACGTTCCTAAAAATATAAATAAGTTAAACATATAATATCATAACTATATTATATTTTTCAAAACACGTATACAAAACTTAATAACAATAAATTACCACAACAACTGCGGCTGCAGAATTCACGATACTTCCATCTTTGCGTGTACGGGTTCGAACATAGACATCAGCGCGTGATGGTGGGATTCCACTAGATTCTGTAGTCTGACGTTAAGAAAACAACATGAGATATTAGAAACAATTGACATTATTAGAATACATAGTAATAATAAAGAAAATTATCCGTACCATGTCTTCAACAATCCTAGGGAAAGATCTTGTCCCTGTGCAATGTGGTTCAACTAGCTTTGACCTATTTAATCTATTCGTGGCACTTTGTTCCTATTCGAATTATAAGTAATAAATTGTTAATAAAAATGAAAATATTAAAGTCATAGAAATTATACAACTGTAACATTTTACCATCGACTTTGAGGACAACCAATATTCAACAAGTGTCTTCAATTGTTCCTTATTCACTCGTGAATCCTTGCAATTTCTGACCATTTGTTCCACAGTTTGGTTCTCATCAAATATTTGAGATTTCAACTCATTTTTCCACTACCTCCATTTGGTATTCATATCTGAGAGAACCCATTTCTTAACACGTTTCAATGTGGCTTCATCAATGACTTCTTCCGAATCAAATAGTTGGAATTGAAATTTTAACTACATTAACAAAATAAGAAATGAGTGTCACTGTTTCATCTAACCTATAAAGCAATAAGGATTATCAACAGTAAAGTAGTTATCAATTATAAACTATTAGAAAGAAGTCTGCAGTATTGGCATTAAAATGTCGCAGTATGTCAGACGGATCAATCATGCTTTATAAGAGATTAAAAACTCTCCATTTCGTAAACTTAAACATTGTATATCCAAGAATAACCTTTTTCACCAAAAACCAAAACCAACACCAAAAACCTACATTAAGCATTCATAACCCATAATAAACCAATTATATTTGGAAAAACATATCATACTTGACAATATTTCAGTTCCACCAAAAGTCATGTATCACTAAATATGTATAAGGAGCAGCCCTATAAAACAAGTATACAATTAGTGTACATACCTCGATCGTGGACCACATTTCTTCCTTCTTACTGTTCGGCATCTCATGCCAATCCAAATGACTAATTGGCGTAAATTCAGCCTTTCGCACCATTGTTCCAATGAATCGACTTAAACAAGTTGATTCTTCACCCACAGGTTGATATAAATTGTTAAATTTGACATTAACGCGTTGTACCTCTGGTAGCTCCCAAATATCTGGCATAAGTGTGGCCCCTCTTGTCCAATCAATGTACCAAGAATATTATCACAAATGTTCTTCTCTATATGCATCACATCAAGATTGTGGCGCAATAGTTGATGCTCCCAATATGGTAAAGAAAAGAAAATGGATTTTTTCTTCCAAGGCCCATCTCCGGTTTCATTTAAAGCTTCTAATTGCCTCAATACATCGCTACCAGTGGGTGGTGAAGGAGCACTTCTATGTTCTTCAGTACCATCAAAGGAATGTTTTTCGGTTCGAAACCTGTGATCAGGATCTAACCACCTACGATGACACATATAGCAATACTTTCGACTATGCTTCAACCACTTCGAAGCAGTATTATACCCACAACAAGGACAAGCATACTCTCCTCTAGTACTCCATCCAGATAAGTTGGCATATGCTGGGAAGTCATTTATAGTCCACATCAATGCTGCACGAAGTTGAAATGTTTGATTCGTTGCAGCATCAAAAGTTTCAACACCAACTTCCCATAGCTCATGTAATTCTGCAACTAAAGGTTGCATGTATACATCTATATTATTTCCTGGACCTTTTGGACCAGAAATGAGCAAAGAGAGTATAAAATTAGACTGCTTCATACATATCCACGGTGGCAGATTATAAGGTACCACGATAACAGGCCAAGTACTGTGCGTCACACTCAGAGTTCTAAATGGATTAAAACCACCAGAAGCCAATCCTAAACGGATGTTACGAGGATCAGAAGAAAATTCAGGATACCGAGAATTAAATGATTTCCAAGCCAATGAATCCGCCGGATGCCTCATACGTCCATCGTTCTTACGACTATCTTCATGCCAAGTCATCAAAGGAGCAATATTTGAAGACATAAATAATCTTTGCAACCTTGGAATGAGAGGAAACCAAACGCAAAATCTTTGCAGCTTGTTTCTTTTTTCCTGAAGAAGTGTCAACATCCTCATCTTTGACACCATTTGAAGTTTCTTTCCATCGGTAGGATCCACATTTCAAACAAATCTCTCTATTTTCATTTTCCTTCCAAAACAACATACAATCATTTGGACAAGCATGAATCTTTTCATATCCTAAACCCAATTCACGAATTATCTTTTTCATTTCATGATAAGACCCTGGCAAAGTATTATCATCCGGCAATGCAAGTTTCAACACCTCTAGTAAGGAATTGAAAGACTTATTTGTCCACCCATTAAAACATTTAATGTGGAACAAATAAATGATAAAGGACAACTTTGAAATTTTTTTGCAATTTGGATAAAGTGGCACCTCTGCATCTTTAAGTAAATCAAAAAATTTGTCTCCTTGAAATCTATGATTATGATCCCCAAGCCTTGTACTTACATCTCCCGGATGATAGTTATGTTCAGCATTATTCACAACTCGGTCTGCCATCATATCATGCAAGAGGTTATGAACGTCGTGTTCAAACTCTCTTTCTTCTACATTAGTTGGAATTGGTGGTGTAGATCCGTCACATTGCTCCCCATGAAAAATCCAACGAACGTAACCCTTGAGAAAGCCATCACATATTAAGTGATCAAATGCATCTCTTCTAGATACTCTGTAAGTGTTTACACAATTCACACAAGGACACCAAATTTTTCCATCTTCAGTTCTCTCAAAGGCAAAGTTCAAAAAACTAGTAACCCTCTAATGTATTCTTCACTTGCCCTTGATCTAAGATTGATCCACGTCTTATCCATCAACGATACCTGTATTACCAATGAACTAATGACATTTTAAATTTTATTTATTTTTTCTATGTTGGTACATGAACTTCTTTACTTATTCCAATAAGTTTAAGTACCAAAATGAGAAAAATAAACAAGTTCAAGTACCAATGTGGACTAAAGAAGTTTAGGTACCAATGTGAGAAAAATAGACAAGTTTAGGAGCTAAAATATGATTTATCCCAAGTGTATACAAGTCTGATTGTAGACTAATGTAACTGATAATTGCATCTTATGGTAAGACATGCAAAAAATAAATAAATAAATTACCACAATCCAATATTTACGCTATTAGAAATTCTATGTATATAAGAGGGAGCCAAGTTTGAATACAATAGTTCCAAAATCAGCTTAATCTTTAAGATTGTGTTTATATCACTTACTAAAAATAATTTCTCAATCTCATTAACCACAAATGGCAAAATAATCTCTAAATAATTTTTAGAAATATTATAAGACATAAAGATCTGTCTTTCAAATAAAGAATTACATATATTAGCAAGTCCAGGAAATTTCTCCAATTAACTCCCATGTGATAATATTTGCTTCTAAAAATTCGAGCTTGCGTAATATCTTTCAATATGTGCCCTGGACATGCAGTTAATTTATTTTCTAATTCCTTTCCCTGCTTTTATGACTGTTATTAATGATTTGAGTCATTGCCTATGACTGAACCATCTGAAAATGTTTCACATGTTGTAAATCTTTGATTTGATATATATTAATGATTAATCTAATCACTATTGTTATAAATGAAACATATGAACATATAAATATGTAATTGCTTCAGAAGTTAGACCTATGTTTTCTCTTCCTTTCCTTTAGTCATGGAGAAGATGGCGGTAGGTATTATGGCTAGTTGGAGAGCAGTGTCTAGGAAACGCAGGAGCAACTTAGTTAGACCTATGTTTACTTTGGTGTTTGTGGGGTGAGAGATATAGTACAGAATTTGATCCATTGGAATATTATGCTCTTAACTCAAAGGCCGAGGTTTAAGGAAATTTTTTCTTGTTTTTGATTTGCACTTTTTCTAACTTTTCTGTGTTCTTTTCCCCTTGGGGGCTTATTTCAGTGGTAAAATTTGAGGCGTTATTGCTGCTTTCCCTTTAGTTTAACTGTTTAAGCTTGCTTTGTTATCTCTCTCTTTGCACTTTTCTATACCTCCTGTCTGTTTAATTTGTTTGTTAATCATTATAAGGTGTAAAAATATCTCATTATAATTTGCACATTCCCTAGATTTTAAGGTTACCTTTGTTTCCTCCAATCAAACTAATGTGCAATCAATAAGGCTGTTTGTTAAATGGTTACACTTTTTTTAAGTGCAGTGATGTACTTAACTGAATTTCATGCTAAACTTAAACAGGGAGGAATCAAACAAAAAATAGAATTTGATACTTGATATAATTCTATGGATGTGCTCTTTCTAAATTTTCTTAAATGATGATGACAAGGCAGTTTTCAAACATTTTACTATGGTTATTCTACTTAGCTGATGTTCGCTATATGATATAATATTGGATAGGCTGCTGAGTGGTTATTCTACCTAGTTATTTATTATGCAGTAGTGAAACTGAAATCTGAAACAAATATATGAAATGGAACAAAAACAAGATATCATCGTATTATGCAAACCATTACTTTTGTTGCCTTTGGGCTTTGTCCTATTAGCCATTAGGCAAGTAGCAATATATAATACCCACTCGCACACCATTTAAGGTGAATGGCAAACACATCATACTGCCTTTAAATTTTCAACTTGTCTAACAAAATTATTAACCTAATCACAAAAGTTTTACTAACACTAATGTCGGTAATGAGGAAGTATGTATTGTATCCATGGTATCAATCAACTACCCTAATCTTTGATTAAAATATAATCCTCAATTCTAATCTATCTTTGATCATTGTTTTTTTTTTATCTTTTGGGTTAGATTTTTTACTACAATTTCAAGACAATTAGATCCTCTAGTGTACTTTTCTTGTCTAAGAACATATTACATTCCGTTCAAACTAGACAAGGAAGAGGCGAAACGAAAATAATACCTGCTTCTCAAAGCTTGTGCTCTTAGTTATGTGAACATCTCCTGAAGTAGATTTCAAGTCTGCATTCCTGCAGCATAATTGTAGAGGCTCAAAATTTTTGGTGTGATAATGATGACATTAACGGCAAAATAAAATTGAGAATTGCAAACATCAAACTACCTTTCATGCATAAAAATGGTCTGCTTATCTGGAAATGAATTTAAATCTGGAGCAATGGAACCAAGAACTCCGTTTGCAGATCCAAAATTTTGATCTCCCTATACAAAGAATCATGTCAATATAAAATTTGCCAAATATTCTCTATAAAAAGTTACTAAATAACTCAAACAAAGCCAGAATAAAGATTCCATAATATTACATCTCTTTTCAAGCTCCTTTCACAGAGCAGCGTAATCATGAAATCTGGAATCTGTTCTTTGAAACTGTTTTGGTAACTTTAAATGCAATTTTATAAAACTGAAATGAAGAGAGTATTCAGCAAAATTTAAGGTCTGTTTTTAACACTAAATGAACTGTTTTGTTTGGTAAAACAGAGGTCTACTTGTAAGCTTAATATAAATATCTGAATTACCAACAATTATTTCAGTTATTGCACTACTGTTCCATGATTCAATGTTCTCAGCAACCAATCATACAGTCGGGAATCGATAAGAACTCAAAAGGAAATCAAAAGAAATAAATATGTGAAACTAAAAGAAATCGAAACATGAACTTTTAAGAACTCAAGAAAATTATTGGAGTTTAACTCAGTATTTTTCTAATGTAAAGAAGAGAGACATAAATGTTGTTATAGCTCAGTAAAACAAAGAGCTCAAGTGAACTCAGTATCGCTAGCTTAACTCAGTTTAGTTGACTTCGAGGTAAACCAAAACCAAAACAAAACAAAACAAAAGGAGTGGAAATTTTGATAATTTTCTTCGTGTACTTCTCCTACATTTTCTCTCCAACCAAAGAGATCAAATGTACTAATTTAAAAACTCAGTAAAACAATGAACTGAAATGAACTCAATGTCGCTAAATTTTAACTCAATTGACTTGAATTCGAGGAAAAACAAAACAAAGACAACGTAATTTTTTTTGGAAATTTCTCGCGCTCTACTTCACCTACATTTTCTCGCCAACCAAACGATCAAAATGTACTAATTCAAATCTCCACCAACTCAACCAAAATTACACATCATAATAAAAAAATATTGATTTTATAATAAACCAGTATCGGCAACTCAAAGCTACTGTTTAACAAAGTGCAAATACCAACATTTCATCATCAAACAAATCAGGGAAAGTAATGTAATTGTAAACTAAGCTAACAGCCAAAAAACAATGAACCCACGGTGAGAAGCACGAAGATGGGAGGGAAAAAGAAAACAAATCAGAGAATGTTTTGAAGTGGGGAATTAGGGATTAGGGATTTCAGTTTTGAAGAATAAGAGAGAAATCGAAGAACAAACTTGTGGCGGTGGTACCGACGGCCGTCACGAGCTCGAGGGAGAAGCACGACAGATGCAGCTGTGGGGAATTAGGGATTTCAATTTTGCCCGATAGGAATGTGTTTTGATAATTTAAAATATACCCTATACCGACGGACTTAAAAAACCGTCGGTCAAACCACACACTATACCGACAGATATAAATATCTATCGGTAAAACCTATATCTATACCGACAGACACGACAAACCGTTGGAATATATATGGTCTATACCGACGACTTTTTTTAAACCGTTGGAATATATATTGTCAATACCAACGGATGAGGTATCCGTCGGTGAAACGTGTGGTTTGTAGCGACGACATTGTTGTCCGTCGGTATATATACTCTATACCGATTGTTTTCGTCCGTCGGTATAAACCACCGTCAGTATATGTATATTTTTTTGTAGTGGTTGCTGCTTGTTTAATTGAAATTGATACTGTTCAAATACATGAAATTGAAATATGATGTTCGAATGATGTATGGTGAATTAAGAAATGGATAAATTGATTTTTAATCCATGTTAATTGTATGCAATAGAAATAAAATTTCAAGCATTGATAGCCCTTGAATGATTCGGCTGTGATACAATTGGTATCTTAAATTGTTGTGTCCGATTGTAAAATGTTTGGTATATGGTATTGATCAATTCCAATGCTAGCATTGTTTATTAATTGATTGTGAAATTGTGTTGTTTGATTGAGCTATTCGAATGGAATAGAAATATGTAATAAAATAAAGTGGGATCTAATGTGTGATCACTTGGTAAATAATTGGAAATTGATTAGATTAAGGTTTCCTCACTAAGTACTAGAAGTACTTACAACTCGAACCTTTCCTTCCTTCCCAAAAATTTCAGGTTATAGCTTGTTGACTTACCCTCCGATATCTATTTGCACGAAGATTAAGTATGCCCTTCTTTATCTTTGTTATGCTCATGATGGGCGGATTAACGGTCAGCATGCTAGTGCAGTTTGCATTGATGGTTATGTTCATGAATTACTTCTTTAATAATGTATGAACTTTATAAGTAGTTACCCTCATTTTGTTATGTAATTAAAGGGTATATATTTTGGGGTATAGATCGCCCTTAGTATATGTTTTAGGGCATGATTCTTTTTGTTGTATTTTGTATAGGCGACCGATAGGTTTAGCCGTTTATAGTTACCCCGGGAGAAGTTATTTTTGTATAAGAGAAACGAAAATACTATGGATGTTATCGGATATGCTTATATATATGATGTATGAATCGATTATCCTTATCATTAGAAATGATCTTAAATGCCATGTTGAAATCGAATTAAAATGGCTAAGGTAGCATTCGAATGAATGGAAAATAGTGGATATGGATTATAGATGTGATGAATTTTATGTATGGTGTATTACATGTATGATAGTCGAATGGAACTTAGAAATTAAATTAAATCTGATGTAAATCATAAGATAAGTAAATGAAGGAATTATATATGCCCACCATGCTATTGATCGAAATATGATAAGGAATTTTGTATGGTTTCTATGTATAATGAATGAAAATAAGTTAGTGTAGTTTATATAGTTGTATTCGAATGAAAAAATATTAAAAAAATATTACGTAAAAGTTACCTTCCGCTGTCTAAATTAATACGAATCATAAGTTAATATAACGCTTCTTGCCCCTAATCCAGGGTGAGGGGTGTTATAACCACAGCTAGCATATCCTACTTTGACAAAACCTTCGATGTTAAAGTTAGCAAAATCAGCCTCCGGAAGTCACCAAACTGAACTTGTCGATACTTCATACAATCTTCCAAACATACCCTTCCTCGAAGAAACCCACCAATCTTCCATATTTGGTAACCATGCATGATGCATCTCTAGTAGCCGATAACCAAAATATAGACCTAAGCTTGGAGCCAAATCAGATATCCGACATCTTGAAAGTTTTAACAATATAAATTCACTCATTTCTCGACAATCATACACACCAAAACATTGCGTCTGCTGAATAAGATTTTATGATTCAAGTTGGTACCTATTTTTTATACAACTAGATATTGGAGCTTAATATTTTAGTATAATTAGTACATAAATAAGATTTTATGATTCAAGTATTTACTGGAAGTCAAAGTGCAACTATCTAATTAAACCCACACAAACACTAAATTGAAACCTTAAGGCCAAGTTTATATAATCGAAAAATTAGACCAAAAAAACCTAAATATCACATTAAAAATAAGGGTAAACTACCTATATAGTTACTTAACTATGGGAAAGTTCTATTTTGACCACATGTTTTTAGTTTATCAATCAGGCCACTTAAGTATTTAAATGATATCAATCAAGTATCTGGTCTGGATTAATCATTCTAGGGGAAAGAAAACTTGACTCGACTCGAAAAATTATTTTTTTTACTTGACTACACGCGAAAAAACTCAACTCTGCTTGACTCGAATCGTAATTTCATAAATTTGACTCGAAAAAGTTTCAAATAAAATTTGAGTTATAAAGTGGAAGTTCGAGCAACTCAAAATTTTTAATAATTAGTGGATCAATGTTCAAGTTCGAGTCGAGTCCCTCAACTATGTCTGATATATGTATATCACATATGAAAAAGTATGAAGATATATATATATATATATATATATATATATATATATATATATATATATATATTATCTTTATAGAAAGTTGTTTAAATTTGAATCAATTAGTATCATAACATTATGAATGTTTATAATTAAATTCGAACAAAAACTCCAACAACTAGACTCAACTCAAAAAAAATCAAATAAAGTTTGAGTTATGAAATCGGAACCATCAACTCGATTTACTAAAAAAACTTACAAGAATTGATTGAATGTTCACCACTAAATCATTCGATGAATTAGATACCAACTGAAGACCAAAAGATTTAAAAAAGCAGTTTTCCATTTAATATATATTTTTGAAGTATAGATCACTCGATCCTCCCTGAAGAAATTTTTTTCACCTTTTCTCCTCTATTTAAATTTTGTTAAAAATTGGTTTATTTTTGAATTTGCCCCCCTCCCCTCACTTTCAAACATTTATAGTTTGCTCCCCCAACCCCAAATCATGGCTCCGTCCTTACTTGGAGAGTAGTCGAAATCAAAATGAGGCATACTAGAAACAGATTAAAGGTGAAAGGGAAGGTGTATTCTCGACTTTTGTGCTTTTGAAGCCCCATTGCATAAGAAAATAACCTTTCAATTCTAATGGTTAACTCTATTATTGATACTCTATCATTTCAATTATTTCAACCACTTTGATAAGTTTTAATTATATACTCTTTTGGTGATTAATTCCTTCATATCCTACTTATATTTTGAGCTTAATTGTGGAAATTGTGTTTGTTTTGATTTAGAATGTGAAATATGGATGCAAAGGTGAAATTCAACTCAAAAGTATGTTTTTAGCTTCCCAAGTGAAAATCAAGTCTTTTGGAAGAAAGTAGAACTGGGCAGAAGCTCATGTTCGATAAGGCGTGACCACGCCTTGTGACTGGTGCGAGACTGGTGCCTGATGTGAAGATTCGAACTTTTGAATCCAAATCCATGATGAAGCCCTATTTTATGGTTATTTTCATTATTTTGGAAGTGTTGGACCAAGAATCAATCTCTTTTACTAATCAGGACTTTATTTATTTATATTTCCCTTTGTTAAGTATGGCTCATATACTTGTTAAAGGATGTATGCTAGGGCGGAGACGGAGTGAGCGAGCGAAGCGAGAGCATCTGTCCCATAAAGGAAATCTCGAGTTAGTCTACGGGCTTGGACTAAGTGGGTTGGTGGTGCGGGGCAAAGCCCCCGCGGTACGGTGAGGGGTATTTTGGTAAATGTACCGTGAAGGGTTACTTATATATATGCCTATCATTTGTAACCTAATTTGACTGATTGAATCAATAAGAAAAATAGCCGCTCTTGCTTTCGAGGATGTATGCACATTGCTGAACCTCGTTAATCTCTTGTTTTCTTGCTTGTTTATTTTTCCTATTCGTTTGTTTTATTCCACAACAATTGATATCAGAGCCAGGTTAAGATGGCTATGTCCGGTGCAAAATTCGAAGTGGCAAAATTTAATGGTGAGGGTAACTTCGGATTGTGGCAGACGAGGGTAAAGGATCTGTTAGCAAAGGAAGGGATTTTAAAGGCTTTACGATCTGATAAACCAACATCGATGGATGTTGAAGATTAGGAAGAACTATAGGAGCGAGCGACTCGAACCATACAGTTATGTTTGTCAGTTGAGGTTATGTATAACGTAATGAATATGTCATCTCCATCAGAAATATGGAAGAAATTGGAGAGTCAGTTTATGTCCAAATCTTTGACAAATAAATTGTATCTAAAGCAGAGGTTGTATGGGTTGATGATGCAGGAAGGCCACGATTTGGCATGGCATGTGAATGTCTTCAATCAAATAATCACTTATTTGACTCAACTTGATGTGAAGATTGAGGATGAAGACAGAGCAATGATTCTGTTGTGTTCATTGCCTCCCTCTTATGAACACATGGTGACTACTCTTACATATGAGAAAGAAACAATAAAAGTTGAAGAGATTACTTCATCCTTGTTGACTCACAATCAGCGGAAATAGAATACAAGTGAAAGTTTCCATACTCATGGTTTATATGTTAAGAGTAATCAAAACCATAGAAGGAAGTCAAAGAAGGAAGGTTATGGAAAACGAAATTCTAGATCAAAGTCTACAGGCGAGAAGACGATTCATTGCTACAAGTCCAAAGAGCCAGGGCATATGAAGCGAGACAGTCCAAGGTTAAAAAGGTGGACAGATGATAAACATGATGCTTCATCCAAAATTGTGAATGTGATGCAGAATGACAATTCAAATTACAATTGTAGACGTCGTTTTTCGTCCGGGCTGAAATGAGTTGGGCCTTCAAAAGCCTGTATATCTGTTGGAGTTGCCATCAGTCGTTTTGGGTTAGGTACGACCGAAAACCTCTAAAACTGGTATGCATTAGCACCTAGATTATCGTCGGGTTCGGGAGTCGGTTACGACTAAGGAAGGTTATAGTACCCCCACTACGCCCAAAATTGGTACCTAAGGGTTTTGGTTGTCTAAAAAAAGAATGGTACACTCAAAAAGAAAGAAATTAGTAATAATAATACAAATATATTTAAATATAATACAAATGTAAAATAATAAAACAATAAATAAATAAATAAAAATAAGTGTTAAAAGTGGTCATGAAATTAAAGATAAAAAATCCAAAGTCCACGTATGTGGACTTGATAAAATGAGCTTGTTACAGCTTCGTTCTTGGACCATCTACATTGCCACAATGTATTGGCAGTAGCTGGGTTGATTCATCAGGCCTAGAGTGGGTTGTAGGTCTGGGTCAAGCTCGTTCAAAATGACCCATACGGATAAGCTGAAATGGGGAAAATAAAGGGCCTCTTCTCCTTTATTCATTTTGAGTTACTTTCTTACAAACGCTAAATGACATTCTATCAAGACTCAGCAACCATCATCGTCATTATCATCGCTTTTACTAGTCACTCTGACCACCATCGTTGGTGGTTGTTTCGACTTTAAATCACACCGGGAGGCTCGTTTCGACACGTTGAATCTAATTCTGGTCTCGGCTTCACCGGAAAATGCCCTCAAATCAACGGATTGAGCCAAAAACTTTTTGACTAACTCGGGATCGATCTAAAAATCTAGCCGTCCGATGGTTCTAGTTTTCAAGTATGTTATTCCTCACACCAATCTCGTAT
This sequence comes from Hibiscus tridactylites, assembly GCA_958450335.1. Lineage (NCBI taxonomy): Eukaryota > Viridiplantae > Streptophyta > Magnoliopsida > Malvales > Malvaceae > Hibiscus > Hibiscus tridactylites. The sequence continues at coordinate 58,799,953 of OY288278.1, read as the reverse complement.
CTTCCACCGTTTGTATTTTACATGTGATGCTCTGATTGCCGACGACCGAGAGATAGCAATTCGGCTTCTCTCATTTTCCAATTTCCTCTTGCGTTTCTCACTCTCGTCTTTCCTCTTTTACAGTGGGTTTACTCTGGATGGTGATGGAAATGGGATTATGAGTTTTGAGTGGCAGCAAGCATGAGTCTTTTAGCTGTTGTGTTTAGATTGAGTCGGTGATGGGTAAGAGTGTAGGTGATGGGTTGTTCAATGAGCATGGAGTAGGATTCAATGATAATGAAGGTTGTTGGTGTTTTGCTTAAATGGTGTTAGCCGAGAGGCTTTATTTAGAACCATGGTGGTGCTCTGTGTGCCAGTAGTGAGGGCAGGGATATCAATAATGGAAGCAACAATAGTGGGATAGCACTTTGGGAGAAGATCGTGATGAACAATGCTTAGTAGCATTGTTGCTTTGACTTGAGCTATGGCCAAGAGGCCATTTCTTGCTCTCCTTTTCCCGCTTTTCAGCTAAACCCCCATCTTTCATTTGCCCCTCCCTCTGTTACTAACGTGATCACCCCTTTGTTCACTTTTCTCAAGTTTTTTTTTCAGTGACCAGCCCCCTCTTTTCATCTTTTAGTTCAACAATTTATAAGTGATTCACCAAAATAAAATCACAGATATTATGGGAATGTGGATTGAGATATTCAAGGGTTGTTGGTCTTGAGAGATATTCGTGAGAATGGAGATGCAAGGGAATTGAATTTGACTGAGTGATATTTTGGGAAGATGTATTGTGAGATTTAAGTTGAATGGACGGTAGGTGAGTTACAGAGATTTTAAGGGATGTTTGTATCAGGTTTGACCGAGATTTGAGGGGGAAATGTGAGTGTTTTACTGGTGGGAAATGATTTGGACTCGGGTTTAGGATTTGGGCTTGGTATGTTTGGGCTCAATTATTTTAATATTCAATGTGGTAAAATTTTGGTGTGTACAACTACCCCTCTTTGCTCATTACTCGAGCAAGAGAAATTGAGCAAAAACTAAAAACAACAAAATTTTCCATTGAATATTGAACTTGCAAACATGACGCTTCCGCTCGTCCTTAAGGCGTTGTAATTTGACATGTACCATGCTCGTCTCAAAGGCACAAGAATACGATGACTCATCTCTTGATTTAAGATGCACCCCACTCGTCTCAATGGCGCTGGAATTCGACATGTACCCTGCTCGTCTCAAGGGCACTAGAATTCGTGAACTCATTTCCTGATGTAAGATGGACCCTGCTCGTCTCAAGGGCGCTGTAAGGTGTACCACACTCATCTCAAGGGCACTAGGATTCGAGAATTCATTTCTTGATGTAAGATACACCCCGCTCGTCTCAAGGGCGCTGTAAGATGTACCCCGCTCGTCTTAAGGGCGTTGTAAGATGTACCCCACTCATCTCAAGGGCGAAGTAAGATGTACCACGCTCGACTCAATGGTGCTGTAAGATGTACCCCGCTCGTTTCAAGGGCATTGGAATCTGAGAATTCATCTCTTGGTGTAAGATGCACCCCGCTCGTCTCAAGGATGCTGTAAGATGTACCCCGCTCGTATCAAGAGCACTAGAATTCGAGAATTCATTTCTCGGTAAAAGATAAACCATGCTCGTCTCAAGGGCGTTGGACCGATAACTCATTTCTAGATGTAAGACTTCACTCCTCAACTTGAGGATGCTGTGTCGGAAACTCTGATCCTTCAAACCCAGGGATACTGAGTTGAAATTTTGATTTGCTCCTTCAAACCTAAGGATGCTAAATCTGACTCCACTCCTTCAAACCTGAGGATGTTGGGTCGAATTCTAATTTGGGTGTAAGACTCCACTCCCTCATCTTTGGGGACGATGGCTTGACAACTTCATTTACTCATCTTCGAAGTAATTAGATATGATAACACTCATCTTTGAGGTAATTCTTGACATTTCATCTCGAATGTAATTTGATGACACTCTATCTTGGATGTTTGATGAGACTCCATCTCGGAGGTAATTGGTGGCACTCCATCTTGGAGGCAAATGACACTCCCTTTCGTGGGTAGTTGGCGGCACTCTATTTTGGAAGCTTGACGAAGACACTCCATCTTGGAGGCAAATGGTGGCACTCTCACTTGGAGGCAAATGGTGGCACTCCCACTTGGAGGCAAATGGTGGCACTTTATCTTAGAGGATTTAGGGTGGCACTTCATCTTGAAGGAAAATGGTGGCTCTCCATCTTGGAGGCAAATGGTGGCATTCAATCTTGGAAGCTTGATGCCGACACTCCACCTTGAAGGCAAATGGTGGCACTCCATCTTGGAGGAAAATGGTGGCACTCTCTCTTGGAGACAAATGGTGGCATTCCATCTTGGAGGCGAAGATTTGATCATTCGTCTTTGAATCTAACATGATGTAGAATCGCTTACTCATGATTAGGGCAAGGTTTGATAAATGATGATGCACTCATTCATTCTTGAGTCTGGATTGAATGTAGAACCACTCATTCGTGCTTGAGATAAGGTTCTGTTTGTACTTGTTTGATAATCAATGTGCAAAGAATGCATACGAAAACATGTATATCAATGATGTAAATGCATGCTCTCATGGTTAATGGTGATTCAAAGATGCTTTGGAAGTCTTCCTTCTCGAACCAAGCTTGATCACTTCGACTTCCTTTTTCCTCCAATTGGGCGTAAATTCATCACTTCCGGATTTTGACAATTTATTTTTCCCCCAACAAATTTGTCTCCAAACTTTCATCTTTTCTTTTCCTTGCCCCATTCTTGATTTTAAACTATTTTTCAAATCATAAAGAGCTTTCAAAAATATTTTTGCAAAAGGAAAATGTTCCCCACACTCAAGGCTCACAACTGAAACATTTCATAAAAATTTAAGTTCATTGAAGATCAAACAAATCAATTACTCTTTCAATCTTTCAAAACTATAGCTCTTTAACATGTGTCAAAACTATTGGTGATTTCAAGGTATGAGTCAGTTTGGAGTACAATGTGTTTTGGGATCGATTGTTTTGAATGAGACATGATTCTTCAAATGTTCATTGATTTGTTTAGAAATGATTGAATGATATTGGAAGCTTCGTGTGCGACTTTTGGAACTGTTCACTAACTTCAAACCCTTTCTCATGATTTTAAGGTGTGTGGAACTTCATTGAACTTCTAGGGGATCATCTCTCGCATGCTAGTCATGTATATTTGACTTCATATCCGAGCCGCCATTTTAGGTTTCGACTCAAATTCACCATTGGTTCAAAATACCCTTTGGGAGTTTCATTTGGAACCGTTCTTTTATTTTTTTCCTTTTATTTTTTATTTTTTATTTTGATTATTCATCGTGCATTATAAGATTTAAAAATCTTTCGCAAACAAACGAGTTATCTCCAAGAGGAGGTATCCATTCTAAAAATAGACTCTTCAACTAAAATATTTATGTACGATCAAAATGGACTTTGTAGGCATGTAACGTAGGCTATGGTTTAGTGTTATAAAATAAAGGATACATAGGCTCAAACAACTATTTAAGGGTTAATAACCAAATATCGATTGTTTTCGTTGGAATCTCACTTTGCTATACTTGAATCTGCTTCAACATATTTTCTTTTTCGGATCACTTTAGATTGCCTATTTTTGAGTTTTCACCCTAGAGTTCATTTCCTTTATTTCTTTTTTATCTTCAAGGATTCATGATATTTCCACGAATGTTGCAACCAGAACTTCGAACAATATTGTGTCGCAAGCTTCATCTTGAAGATAACTAGACTCGAGATAATCATTTTTGAAGAGGGACTCCACATGTGTGCTTCTCGTTATGTTCTATTCATTTCATATTCTTTTTCTTTCTTTTTCTTTTCTCTATCTTTTTCTTTTTCGTTCTCTTTTTCATAAATTCAGAACATTATTTTGATTTGAGCAGAAATCACCTCTTATGGCTGAAACACGTCTTTTTGTTCTTAACCCCTGGTCTATAAGGCTTCATCCTCGTAGTATGATCAAAATCGACAAATTTTTCATGTAAACATATATTTCTTCACCTTTGCCCCCTAGTGTGGAGGGTGATCCTTGGCTAGGGTTCAAATCAAAGAAAATTATAAGGCTCAAACGGGGACATCAAATGATAATTTTCTCAGGGATGATGAAGGAATGCCAAATGTCATTTCTTACATAGATATTTTCGCAAAAGAGTTACCCTTAGAATAATAGGTATTCAGAATTAACTCATTTATTCACATAATCATCTAAAAACAAATAAACAATGATAAAGTTAATCTTTCTTCTCCTTTTTTTCTTTTTATTTTTTCTTCATACATGCCCCAAATATTTGATCTCATTCACAGAATCAACACAGGATGCCCCACCTTGTCTACTTGTTGGAAGATTCGTACACCAATGAACATTTTAATTTTAATGTCTTTGAGGTATTGGCCAGAAAAAAATAGTTGACAGTAGGTCGAACTTTAAAAAAAAGGCGTGGCTTGGATGTCGTCTTCCTCGGAAAGCTAATCTTGTAAAAAAAGTTGACTTTAGGTCGAACTTTCAAAAAACAATGATGTTATTAGATGATCGTATTCCTTATATGGTTTGGCTTTTTCCAGTATTGATCATGAGAAATTTGGGATAAAAGATCAAGGAATCTTGTTTTTGGTTTCAAGTGGAGTATGAAAGGTTAATCTTATCATATGTCAATGCTCTATAATCTCAATTCTCAAAAAAACATTTCATTCATTCAATTTTCTAAAAACTTTAAAATTTAAAAATCTGCTTCATTATTCATAGCATATTGTTTGAAAGCTCACTTTCGAAAATATCATTTATTCACTGCTCAAAATTTAATTACAAAAATGATTTCTCAAAACAAATTTTAATAAAAATTACAAGTGTCTCCTTCGTGTGGACACCGAAAAATCTTCCTTTTGAATTTTTTTATTCTTCATCACGCATCACTGCTCGATCATTTACCCATATGAATTATGAATGCATGGAAATAAAATGCTAATGCTTAAATGCATGAATGCATAGAAGGTGTTGATTTATAATTGTCCTCTCATACAATAATTTATGTAATTTTGATTACAAAATTCTTCTATTTCGATAGGCCAATCGTATATCAACATCTCTTTATTACACATTATAAACATGATGCATGTTTGAAAAAAATAAACACAAAAACATGGTTAGTAGATCATAAACAAATAAATATGTACAAACATAAATTTAATGCATGGTAAAAAGTGTGTGAGTGTACATATGTAGGTGACCACTAACAATTCTGGTTCATCATGGCTCTAATCGGGTGGGCTCCTACGGCTCACTACATGTGGTTCAAGGTTCTAAAAGGATACTCAAACTGTCCTCACTAACCTACGAAGGTCAACAAAGACCTCGATCCTTGCCCATTATAGGCTCTTATGGACCGAGTTCAGTTTAGGGGGCTCACTCTTTTCAACTTGTACAGAGGATTGACCTCTCAAAGACAAAAAGTATGTAAACCTCGGAAGCCACACACATTCTTGTACGGAGGATTAACCTCTCGAAGGGTAGCGATTGAACCCACTTAAGCGGGACGAAGCTCGGGTTTAGAGCTTATGATATGCTCGTTCGCAAAGGAACTTTGAACACACGATGACCACGTACTGAACAATCTCCGTAAAATACGAAAACCTTTAATTTTTGTGATCATCAATAGTTCAAATTCCTTTATCCTTTTTTTGAGACAACTTATACCTTTTTGTGGATCGAATCTCTAATATCCCCAGTGGAGTCGCCAAGCTGTAGACACCGTTTTTCGTCCGGGCTTAAATGAGTTGGGCCTTCAAAAGCATGTATATCTATTGGAGTCGCCATCAGTCGTTTTGGGTTAGGTACGACCGAAAACCTCTAAAACTACTATACTTTAACACCTAGATTATCATTAGGTTCAGAAGTCGGTTACGAGTGAGGAAGGTTATAGCACCCCCACTACGCCCAAAATTAGTACCTAAGGGTTTTGGTTGTCTAAAAAAAGAATGGTACACACAAAAAGAAAGAAGTTAGTAATAATAATACAAATATATTTAAATATAATGCAAATGTAAAATAATAAAACAATAAATAAATAAATAAAAATAAGTGTTAAAAGTGATCATGAAATCAAAGATAAAAAAAGTCAAAGTCCACGTATGTGGACTTGATAAAATGAGCTTGTTGCAGCTTCATTCTTAGACCATCTACATTGCCTCAATGTATTGGCAGTAGTTGGGTTGACTCATCAGGCCTGGAGCAGGTTGTAGGTCTGGGTCAAGCTCGTTCAAAATAACCCATGTGGATAAGCTGAAATGGTGAAAAATAAAGGGCCTCTTCTCCTTTATTCATTTTGAGTTACTTTCTAACAAACGCTAAATGACATTCTCCCAAGACTCAGCAACCATCATCGTCATTATCATCTCTTTCAGTAACCACTTCGACCACCGTCGTTGGTGGTTGTTTCGACTTTAAATCACTTTTCTAAAAAAAATTTAGTGACTAGCCCCCTCTTTTCATCTTTTAATTCGGCAATTTATAAGTGCTTCAACAAAATAAAATCTCGTATATTGTGGGAATGTGGATTGAGATATTCAAGGGTGGTTGGTCTTGAGTGATTTTCGTGAGAATGGAGATGCAAGGAATTGAATTTGACTGAGGGATATTTTGGGAAAATGTATTGTGGGATTTAAGTTGAATGGACGGTAGGTGAGTTACAGAGATTTTTAAGGGATGTTTGTATCAGGTTTGACCGACATTTGAGGGGGAAATGAGAGTGTTTTACCGGTGAGAAATGATTTGGACTCGGGTTTAGTATTTGGGCTTGGTATGTTTGGGCTCAATTATTTCAATACTCAATGTGGAAAAAATTTGGTGTGTACAACAATGATGGTGATATGCTTTCTATTTCGACAACTCAGTTCACGGATGCATGGATTCTTGATTCATGATGCTCTTATCATATTACGCTTAACATTGAGTGGTTTTCGACTTATATGTCTGTTAATTCTGGTTCTGTCTATTTAGGTGATGATAGATGTTGCAATATTGTTGGTTTTGGTGATGTTAGAATTAAGATGTATGATGGTACTGTTAGAACATTATGTGATATTAGGCGTATACCAAATTTGAAAAAGAATCTAATTTCCTTGGGCACTTTGCATAAGAATAGTTTTATTCCTAAAGTAGATGAGGATAGAGAAACCATTAGAATTGTTAAAGGTCCATTGACTGTGATGAAAGGAAAGATAACTGCAGGAAATATCTATAAATCGTTAGGGAGTACAGTTGTAGGTGGAGCTCATTCTATTGAGTCATATGATGATAATACAAAATTGTGGCACATGCGTCTTAGTCATCTTAGTGAACGTGGAATTGTTGAATTGCATAAAAGAAATCTGTTGCATGGTGTTAAAAGTTGCAAGCTTGATCTTTGTGAGTTTTGTGTTCTTGGTAAACATGCTAAAGTTAGTTTCATGACTGGAAAGCACAAAATTGAAAAGATTCTTGATTATATGCATTCTGATGTATGGAGCCTACCATGGAATCATCATTGGGTGGATCTATGTACTATGTTACTTTTATTGACGATTTTTCTAAAAAAGTTTGAGAGTATTTTTTGGAACAGAAATCTAAAGTTTTTGCCAAGTTCAAGGTGTGGAAAGCTGAGGTGGAGAACCAAACTGGTAGAAAGATCAAATACTTAAGGTCTGATAATGGCATAGATTCACAGTTTCAAAAATTATGTGAGAAGCATAGGATTCAGAGACATTTTTAAGTGCGCGAGACACCACAACAGAATGGTGTTGCTGAAAGGATAAACGAGTTATTAACTGAAAGAGCTCGATGCTTGAGACTGGATGCAAGGCTTCCTAAAAGCTTCTGGGCAGAGGCTATGTGTATGGCATGCTATCTCATTAACAGATCACCACGGCATCTTTGGGTGGCAAAGTTGCAGAAGAGGTATGGACAGACAATGTAGTTTAATTTTCACACTTACGGATTTTTAGTTGTCCTACTTATGTGCATGTACCTGGTGATGAAAGATCAAAACTTGATGCAAAATCGAAGAAGTGCATCTTTCTAGGCTACAAGAAAGGTCTCAAAGGATACAAGTTTTGGGATCCGATTACAAGGAAAATAGTGATCAGTAGAGATGCAATTTTTGACGAGCAATCCATGTTGCACTAGAATCGAGACAAGGTGTTGGTGGATTTTGAACAGTTTCCAGGAGCAGTTGAGAAAGGTTTAACAACTGAGAAAGGTGAAAGTTCTAATTCAACATCTGGTGGTTCTAATACAGTTCCTTTGCAAAATTATAATTTAGCCAGAGATAGAGAGAGGCGCATCAATATAAAGGCTCCATGCAGATTGGGTTTTGAAGACATGGTGTCTTTTGCACTTCACATTAGCAGTGATGATCCGGCTACTTTTCAAGGGGCTATCACTAGTCCGAAGAAAAGGCAAATGGATGGCTGCAATGGTTCAAGAGATGGAGTCTTTGCAGAAAAATAATACATGAGACCTAGTTAGGCTTCCTGAGGGAAAGAAGGTTATTGGTTGCAAATGGGTGTATAAATGAAAACCAGTAGTATCAGAAAAAGAGAAGGAAAAGTTCAAGGCACGATTGGTAGAAAAGGGTTTTTCACAGCAGAAAGGAGTTGATTATGATGAAATCTTTTCTCCTGTGGTTAGGCATACTTCAATCAGGGCAATACTTACACTCGTAGCTAGTTTGGATTTGTATTTAGAGCGGATGGATATTAAAACTTCCTTTTTGCGTGGTGATCTAGAGGATCGGATTTATATGCAGCAACCAGAAGGGTTCACTCAATCTGGAGATGAGCATATGGTTTGTAGGTTAAAGAAATCTTTGTACGGGTTGAAGCAGTCTCCAAAACAATGGTACAAGCGATTCGATTCCTACATGATTTAGATTGGCTACAAGCGATGTGAGTATGATTGTTGTCTTTATGTTAAAATCCTTGATGATGGTTCTATTATTTTTCTGCTATTGTATGTTGATGATATGTTGCTGGCTGCGAAGGATATGCATGATGTTGTCGGTTTGAAAGCTTTATTGAACCAGGAATTTGAAATGAAAGACTTAGGAGCTGCAAAGAAAATTTTTGGAATGGAGATTCACAGAGATAGAGGCTCAATGAAATTGTGGTTATCTCAGTAAGGGTATGTTGAGAAAGTGTTAGACAGGTTTGGGATGAGCAATGCAAAGCTCGTTAGCACTCCATTGGTGAATCATTTTAAGCTTTCTTCAGAATGATGCCCGAAGACAGATAAAGAAATTGAAGAGATGGAAAAGGTTCCATATGCCATTGTTGTTGGCTGCCTAATGTATGCAATGGTATGTACTCTCCCTGATTTAGCTCATGTTGTTGGTCAAGTCTGTAAATACATGTCTAAACTAGGTAGATCACATTGGGAAGCAGTCAAGTGGATTTTTAGGTATTTGAAGGGTACTGTGGGACATGGAATTGTTTTTGGTAGTCAACGACATGATCCTTTGGTTGTAGGATATGTGGATTCAGACTATGCATGTGATTTGGATAATACAAGGTCTACAATTGGGTATGTTTTTACTCTTGGTGGAGGGTCTATATGTTGGAAGTCAATTGTTCAGTTTATTGTAGCATTATCAACAACTGAAGCAGAGTACATGACAGTAGCTGAACCTGCAAAAGAAGCCTTATGGCTCATTAGGCTAGTGAAGGAATTGGGTATTCAGCAAGGTGGAGTTCAGTTGCATTGTGATAGACAAAGTGCTATTCATTTGGCTAAAAATCAGATGTATCATGCTAGAACTAAGCATATTGATGTGAGGTTTCACAAGATTAGAGATTTGATTGCAACTGGTGAGATATTGTTACAGAATTTGCATACCACAGACAATGCAGCTGATATGTTGACCAAGTCTGTTACTACTGACAAGTTCATACATTGTTTGGACTTGCGGTACGGTACTGGATATTTTGGTAAACGTACTATGAAGGGTTACTTATATATATGCCTATTATTTGTAACCTAATTTGGTTGATTGAATCAATAAGAAAAATAGCCGCTCTTGCTTCTGAGGACGTAAGCACATTGCTGAACCTCGTTAATCTCTTGTGTTCTTACTTGTTTGTTTTTCTTGTTCGTTTGCTTTATTCGGCAACACCCTTTATTTTATCTTTCCGTATTTGATTAGAACTCAATTAAAGGAGATTTACTTTTAGGTTTAGGGTTTTTGGCTCTCTTATAAAGAGCTCAATAGGTCTTTGAGAGGGCATCTTAGAATCAATCTTTCGACGGCTCTTTTCTGTTGTGTTCTTATTCCACCATGTGTGGTTAAGCTTTTATTTTCAATTCAAGGGTGAAGCGATTCTTTTGTAATTTTGTGAGGCTTGTACTAAACTAGTATTTCTCCTTTAATCCAAGTAATATATATTTCTTGTTCTTATTTTTATGAATGTTTAATATTGATTAAATTGACACCTTAATTCAATATTGAATGTTCTATCGTTATCCATGACGCAAATAGCAAAGGGTAAGGCTCATGTTTTGTGTTCGTCGACTACACATCACGCATGATAGTCCCTATGGAAATAAAGGTACAAAATTAATTTGATTGATTTTGTTTTAGTCATTCTCATGAATTTTAATGCTATCATTAATTTTATTTAATGGTAAGGTCTGGTTTGAATACTTATTGTGGTGTTCCCTCAAGTAGACTAATAAAGTATAAAATTAGAATAATTGCTTGTTGTGGTGTTCTCCAAGTAGACTAATTACTTGGATATGAGAAAATTATGTTTAAGCCTATGATCAAAGTTAGGGTACGATGAAAATCACTCCTTTGGATTGGAAGTTAGTAAGATTGATCTTTGTTACTTTTATTTTTAGTTTTTATTTTTTACCTTTAATTTTTGTTTGATACACCCCATTTTACTTTATTGTTTTAACATTGAGATTCTAATTTCAGCTCTCTTTCGATTCGACTTGATCTCATTACAAGTTAGTTTAATAAAATCAGTTTTTATTTGCATGACTTCAACAATTTTGAGATGATACTTATGGATGATGAGAAAGTGAACGAGGAAAACTCGAAGATGTTCGAAACGCAGGTGTTGATGGACATGCTTATGATGGCGGTGGTGACGGGTAGAGAGAGGCGGGAAAAAGAATGGGCTAAGCTATTCTTTACAACTGGTTTCAGTGGCTATAAGATATTTCCTATGTTAGGTTTACCCTTAATTTTCCTTCGTCCACTTATCAAATAAATATGTGTTTGGTAAACCATCAGGTAAATTAAAATTAGGGTAAACTACATAAATGGCCACCATATTATTGGAAAAGTCGTAATCTGACCACTTTATTTTTTTCGAAGCAATTAAACCACCATACTATTAAATTGGGTGCAATGTGAGCACCAGCCGTTATAGGTTAACAGTAGGGTGACGTGGCAGTTAAAAAAATTAAAAGTATAATTACACATTTGGTCCTTACTATTTACACATTCTTTCAATTTAGTCCTAATTTTAAACTAATAAAATAAATTAATTAGGTGGTGACACGTGTCAACACCTTATTGGAGGAATTTAATTATTTATATTTGATTAATAAATTATTTCCCTCCTCCAATCAGGTGGTGACACGTGTCACCACCTATTTAGAGGAGAAAAACAAAATACCCAAAACTTGGCCTTGGTGGGAACTGAACCTGGGTTAAACAGGGCTAAAAGCATAACTTTAACTACTGCACCAAGCACATGTTTGTGATTTAAATCATCAATTGTATTATATGTCTTATTGTTTGTTACCATTCAAACTCATCTTCTTTCTCATCACTTTTGTCCTGCTTTAGTCTTCTCATATTTTCTCTTCTTCATCAATAGAATATCATAATATCATATTATATCATTGTTGATTTATAGCACAAATCTCAGTGAATTGAAGAATTTGTCAATTCTCATAGGTGAATTTTGTCTTTCGAGCTTAGAGAATGTTAACGGTCAAGATGCAAGGGATCGAAAGGATTAACAAAAAGCAGAATTATAAGTTAATGGGAAAACGAAAGAGAATTCTCATTGCAGCTACCAAAAGCTCCACAAAAAAGCATAAACCTGGCAATGTAGTCTCGGCTGCGACCAAAACAGATTCCACTGCTGGCTACTTTCCAACCATGACAGTTACTTAATCTGCCCCAAATAATCCATAATGAAAATTTTAATCATAATAGAACCATAATTATAAGGATCAATGAATGACTCTAAACTGTAACATGAATATATAACCCTCCATTGTCATTTGGAGCCAAATAAAAAACTTGATTTGTTTATAGATTTTTGGTACTATTTTTGTTAATCCTTTCGATCCCTTGTATCTTGACCATTAACATTCTCTAAGCTCGAAAGACAAAACTCACCTCTGAGATTTGACAAATTCTTCAATTCTCTGAGATTTGTGCTATAAATCAAGTAGATGAGTTTGAATGGTAACAAACAATAATACATATTATACAATTGGTGATTTATAACACAAACATGTGCTTGTTATAGTGGTTAAAGTTTTGCTTTTAGTCATGTTTAACCCAGGTTCGATTCCCACCAAGGCCAAGTTTTGGGGATTTTGTTTTTCTCCTCCAATCAGGTGGGGACACTTTCCGCATCCTAAACCTTAAACCCTAAATTCTAAAAAATACACTCTACCCTTAATTCTCTAAACCCTAACCACAACTCCTAACCTTAAACCCTAAACCCACTTTTAAAAAAAGACACCGAAGGAGGCATAATTTGGGGCAGACGATTTCCATATTTGAAGCTTTAGTGGAAAAGATGAGTTGAAGGTTTGTCCAAAGGAAAAGCTAAATGGTAGAGTGGTTTAAGGACAAAGATAATAGTAATTGGACACATGTATTTTATATAGGCATTGTTTAGCAATTAGCGGATAGCTGATAGTGTAACGCCCCGAGTTTAGGGTCGGGAGTTATCGGGTTAGTTAAACCGGGATGGGTTAAATTAATTTGAAAACAAACTACTTTTAAATACACCAAAAAGGAGTTTTAAAAGTTGAAGGGACAAAAAGAAAATTTTCACTAAAAGAAAAAAGAAAAGAGGGATTTTTGAAAGTCGTTTTCTTCACAAAGTAGTTTTCACGTTCTAAAACCTCCCAAACCCCCTTTCTGTTGTTCTATCATCTTCCTCAATGATTTCAAGTGATTTCTTGAAGGTAATAACGTTTTTGACTTCTCTTCATCCTCAACATTTTCATGGTCCTAGATTTCCATAAAACCCATTTTTGAGTTGTTTAAACTGTTCAAAGTTTTAATTAAAGATGAAAACTTTGTTGATTTTTCGTTGAGTTCTTAATTTGTAAAGTTTATATATTTTATAAACTTGCTTTTAAGCTTAACATATGTTAAAATGGTGAAGTTTTAATGAAATACCGAAATGGGTATTAGTGGGTGAGTTTAGAAGTGAAAATCTTGAGTTTTGAGGTAGTTATGTGAAGAGAAAGTTGGGCTGATGGTATGGTTACAGTTGGGGCTGTTTTGGACATGTTTAGTGATGATTTGGATGATGAAATTGATGGGTAACTGTTGGGTTGTGTCCAAGTCTGAAAATTAAGAGTTTGGGTTAGTTCTTGGTATGGAAATGTAGTGAAATTTGTCTTGGGTTGTAATCTGATTTGCGACAGTGATTTTGTGGATGTTTTGATGTGTAATGCACCGTTTTTGGTTGATTAGAAGCAAGGGAAAACGTTGGAGAAGCTTCAGACTCAATTCTGGGGAACTTGGAGGCTTGATCGACATTTCCGGCTTGTGTTGGGTTTCATCGGTGAGTGGATCAATTTTAAAAGCCTTAACGAGGTTAAGGGAGTATTTTGGGAGTTTGGATTGAGCTTGAAAGGCCAATCCAAGCTCGAGAGTAAGTTTTAAAGGTATATGCAATTAAATTGTGCTTTACGATTTCTTGAATGTAAGTTTGAACATGCTATGTTGGTATGTGTTGAATTGCATTGTTATGCATGTTGAAATGTGAGACTTGTGTTATACTTGCATTGTGAGTACATGCCTTGCATGGAAGTTGGACTTGGTAAGTGGTCCAAGCATCGGTAATGCTTGTGGTTGTGTTTGAGTATATTGACATGTGTTTGGTTGTTACCGGATATAATTGATCGATCAATAGGATTAGAGTGCACTCGAGGTAAAATTCGCGCGTGGCCTTAGTGATGTTAGATTCTACTAAGAAAAAGTACGGTGATGTGAGATTCCACCGGAAATTATGTTTTTACTAGACGAGTGAGTACGGTGATGTGAGATTCCACCAAAAGTGTCTAGTGGGTTTTAGAAAGCTATCCGCATATCCTAGTAAAAACGTTGAATGCCAATATACCCTTGAATGCTTTAATTCTCATGTAAAGCATGTTGATGATTCTACCTATTTATGCTTATGTTTATGAATTGTGGTTTACTTTGCTTGTGTTATGAGAATGATCATATGGTAAGTCTATGGCTTGTGATTGCATTCGGTAAATGCACGTGAAGGTAAAAGCATGACATTGTGTGTTCAAACATGTGGAAATGATTTGGAAACGGTTTTGGTTTTCAAGCAAATTATGTTTTAAAACTACATTGTTGTAGTTGCTCTTTGAGCACCGCTCACTAAGCTTAAACGCTTACGCTCTCTTTTCCAACAATGCAAGCCCTTATACCTTCGGAGCAGCTCGGGGAACAAGGGAGATTCCAAGGTAATTTAGTTTGCTCAAGTATGTTCTTTTGCTTCGTATGTTTATCCATGGATGTCTTGTGTTGTGTTTAAGTTTGTATGATGCTTGATTAGTCGTTAAATGCCTCTAGAGTCGAGTCCTTGTGCTTTTAGCTGCTAAAACAAGTTTTGCAGTGCAGGGCATATCGATACGCTCAAGGGCTGTATCGATACGGTCCCTTGCCTTGAACCGTGTTTTAAGCTATGCGTACCGGTACACGAGGGTATATCGATACGCCAAAAGCTCTCTGAAAATCTGAGAAATTGACGAGATTTTCGCGTATTGGTACGAGTCCTAAGGGTATCGGTACGGTCTTTGAAGTTTGACTTGGGAAAGTTGACCGTTGAGAGCGTATGGATACGGTCTTCTAGCGTATCGATACAGTCTCCCTAGGTTGACTTTGGGGTGTTGACCAAGTCTAGGCGTATCGATACGGTTCTCTAGCGTATTGATACGGCCTGTTGTAAAAGTTAAAAAGGGTTTGTTAAATTGTCTGTTTCGCGTGTTTTGTATCTGTGTGTTTACCCGCTGCGTGTCCTCTCACATAGGGTGTAATTAAACATCTAGACAAGATAACTTTAAAAGAAAATTTCTATGGCTGCTAATCGAAGTGGAGCCTTAACGGGTTTCGCTTCGGTTTTCCCCGTGTAACCCGTTCGATCCGGTCTGGCGGCTAGGCCGGGTCGAGCGAGTTATAGATAGTGTATCGCAGATTATATTAGTTACTAGTGGATGGCTGATAGAATTAGCTTATTTGACTAGCAGATTATATTAGATGGTTGTATAAAAGTATTTGGTAAAATTAACTGATAGCTAATAGCTATTTGATTATTTGAACAAGCAAAATGACATATAAGGATAAAATTATATTTGATACTTGTTTGAATAATTTATTAGTTATTAACATTTTGTATCTATTAATATTAATTAAATTAGAAAAATTATTTTTTTAATATCATTACTATATAAGGATCTATTAAATTTTTTATTTGTGAAATTATCTTTTAAATATAATTTTAATAGCTATTAAATTTAGATGTATTTATTAGTTTCTTATATATGAAATTATACTTTGAATATAATTTTATTAATTATTAAATTTATATGTATTTCTTAATTTATATATTAATTTCTTATTAATGAAATTATTTTTTATTTTATTAATTAATCAAATTTATGTTATTTAGAGAATTTTTTATAATTATCAAGGACAAAATAGACTTTACAAGTCTTTTATCCAAACCTCTAACTAAAAAAGCTCCTAAAAAGAGTTTTTTCAAAATGAGAGGTTTCACCTCAATCCGCTATTACAATCATCTATTTGTCAAACATCCAAATTAACGGATTTGACTGATCAAACCTCTAAAAATGCTTCAAACTTTTAATTTTAGCTCAAAAAATTGTTTACCAAACAAGACCATCACATTACACATCTTATCAAAATTTGCACATAATTTTAATTTTTTATGTATTTTTAAATTAAAACTACAATTTTGAAACACAAATGTTTAATAAATAAAGAATTTCACGTACGGATAACATCAAATCAAATATCTAGAATTTTTGAATGATTTGAATACGTAATTCTACCCAAGAATTTGATTCATTTTCTTTCCGTATATTATTTGTTTATTATATCTAAACTAAATATTGGCTAATTTGTCCAGATATTTCCTTTTAGGAAATTATTCGGAAAAATACTCTCTTTAGGGAACATTTAGAAAAATACCTTCCATTTGGCCCACGTCAAGCAAAATCGCGTCCTGCAAGGCGCGAGATCCAAAATCACGTTGTTCACAGAGCGATTTCAGTCCGATGTTGATTATATTATCCGGTATTTATTTTTTAAAAAATAAATTGCAGTCACGTTCTGTAGGACGCGGCTTCCACGAGAATTTCAAATGACTCGTCGCGAATTTATCGAGTAATATGCAGAAGTCGCGTTATGCAGAACGCGACTTTTGCGTAAATCTGATGTTTATACAATTCTGGATAGGGTTGTTTAGGGTTAATTTACATGGTCTTGGGGGATAATTTTTCATGATTTTAATGTTTTACCTTATAGTAGGGATGTTTCTCTTCAAAACAGTGTAAAAATTGGCGTATATAAAGCATCGAAAATGGTGTTTAAATCGCGTTAAAACGCTAATTTGCCATGTTTCTTTGATTGAAGAAAATGGGAACATGGGTTGGTAGGGTTGTTTAGGGTTAATTTGCATGGTCTTGGTGGATAATTTTTTATGATTTTAATGTTTTACCTTATAGTAGTGATGTTTCTCTTCAAAACGGTGTAAAAATCAGCGTATATAAAGCATCGGAAACGGTGTTTAAATCGCGTTAAAAACGCTATCTTGCCATGTTTCTTTGATTGAAGAAAATGGGAACATGGGTTGGTAGGTTGTTTATGGTTGATTTGCATGGGAATTTCACGTTTTTTTTTGTTATTTAACTTTGACGTCGTAGTATGGGAACACATGTTTACAATGGTGCAAAAATTGACACGTAAAAAAGGCATCCTAAAGAGTGTAGAAATTGTGTTAAAAATGTTATTTTGGTATATTCCTTTGCATTAATAAAATGGAAACATGGGTCGATATTCATGTTTTAGTCAATTTTGTTGTTTTAGTGTATGTTCGTGGTTTTTTTGTTATATAAGTTTCACGTGGTAGTACGAGAACACGTGTTATTAAGGATTAAAACATTAGAGTTACAAATTACAATTAGGACATTTTCTGATGTCGTGTCCAGGGTTCCTACAACTTCCACACAACTTAGGTTGGCCGGTCAGTTCTCGAGGAACCATATCCTCAGTACAATGAATCCTAGTTGACTTTGGGCGACCTTTATTGTTGCGTTGCAGGGATTCATTTGGCCGAATATTAGGTTCATTTTGAACCACATGAGGATGACGTTCATTTTCAATCAGAGGAAACTCGGATCGGTATACCTTGAAAACGTTTTAAAGTTTGTATACAGAATCAGCGAGTGTTATTGCGTCGATATGAATAGATGCACATGCAGCGAAGACGTGAGCACACGGGTACTTGAATGTCTAAAAGACTCCGCAATCACGTGTTCGCTCTTGTAGATTAACAACGTAGTTGTGGTGCATAATTCCTTCAAGTGGTCGTGAAAATTCAGTAACTGTAAACTTATGTTGGTGATGTGAGAAGCATGTGGCACCCATCGTGTTTGCTTGCGCACGATATATCTGAAATTTTTGTTGGAGATCTGGATGAAACTTGTGGCCACCTGCCATACAGTTCATAGCTTGTTTTCCGAGGGTTGCAAAGGGTAGCCAGTTGATAATATGTTGCCTTCACAACTGATGTGATAGGTAAATGACGCGTTCCCTTCAGAGACAAATTGATCGCCTCAGCCAAGTTCGTCGTCATGTGACCATATCGATGACCCCATCATAACATCGCAACCATTTCTCCCCCGGGATATCAAGAAGATAGTCATATCCAAATTGATTTCTATCTCTCAACTCTTGTAGCCGCTCCTCAACCTGCTCTACTCGGTGTGTGTTACCTATTCATTAGAAGACAAAATAATTAACAAAAATTAATAATAATTGGCAATGTAATTTATAATTTTGAGAGTGAAAGGCGTACCCATGCGAAGAACCATTATACACTCATCATTGTTCTTATACTTCTGATAGTAATTTGCAGCAATGTGCCACAGACAATATCGATGATGAATATAGGAAGGTTCCCAAGACTGTCCCAAACGTTGGATTGATCCCCAGATCCCTGCACCTCTGTCTAAAATAATACATATTTCATCAGGTCTTTCCCGTAGTACTCAGCGTAAGACATGGGTTCGTAGGTTGGTAAAGAAAAATGTCCACGAAGGGATATCTTCCTTTTCAATAATGGTGAACGCTACCGAAATGCATTTTCTGTTGTCGTCTTGTGCAACTGCCACTAGTAAGATCTGGGTGTATATGTCGTACAAGAATGTACCGTCGATTTTCATTATTGGCTTGCAGTGGCGGAATGCTTTAACGCATTACGGAAATATCCAAAACAGGCGGAAAAATTCGCGCTCCCCGGGTACGACCCGATCCCTTTCGTATCTTGGCACTATCTCAAGTTCAACAACAATTCCTAGGTTGTATTTCTGCATACAGTTGAGCCACATTCGCAACTCGTTGTAAGATTCCTCCCACTGCCCATACAGTTGTTGGATGGCATGATATCTTGCATACCATGACTTATCGTAACTAACAGTGTGCTTGTAACTAGAAAAGATCGATGTTATACATACCGGCACAGATATGCGTGGATTTACTTTCACGAGTGGACGGATATGCTCAAAGAGCACGTGCACATCCAAGTTAGGATGGTCTTGATTCAGGCTTCCCACTGTGCATGTATAGGGTCATTCGTAATTTGTTATCTGCCAGAGGTTGTCCATCCTCTTCAAACGTGATACACAGACCCTCCATTTACATCAAAAATTCTTGTGGGGGCATTCAGTAATATATTTGTCCGCTTCAGTTTTATGCACGGTGGACATAACTGAGTTGTGTATGTTGTAATGCTTGATGGCAGCCTCCGCAAGTTTTTTAGTCATGAAAACCATCCTAACATGCAGTTCACCATTATTACATTCGTTCAACTGGTCCAACTGTGGGTATTTTGGAAATTCTGTTACGTAGAATCCTACCATATCCAATGTTGTGAAGTGGGATGGTGGATCATAATACGCTAAGGTTGTGTGAGTTCCAGTTCCAGTAAAACTGCCCGGGGCAACAACGTCCACAGGTTCGTCCTCTGCAATATCCTCTGCAACATTGGGTGCATCATCCTCGACATTCATGGGTTCGTCAAGGTCATCTGGTTCTTCTGGAAATAAACCCATTTCGTCACCTTCAGGGTCGGGTTCCCTTAGTGGTTCCTCATCCCCTTCAAAATTGTATAGTTCTGATTCATTAGCAACATGTACCTTGTTAGATTCTACAACCAGAACCCGATTATGAGCCCTATGTCCAATATCTTGGTCGACATCAGCAGCGCATGAATATCTCCCCATTGATGAGCAATCGATTGTGTTTGGCTCACTGGGGATATAAGTTGAGTGACGCCCGGAAGAGAAGTCGTCAAACTGGTAAAACTCTTCATGGTAGAGCAGTCTCATAAATGATGAAGGCCCTACTCCCGAGATATAAGTTGAGTGTCGCCCATATAAGAAATCATCTACGTTTGTCTGACTGGGGATATAAGTTGAGTGGCATCCGTATAAGAAATCATCTATGTTTTTGTTAGTAGGGATATATGTTGAGTGACGTCCAGAAAAGAAGTGATCGAATGGGTTAAACTCTTCATGGTGGGACGGCCCAGTAGATGATGACGGCCCTACACTGGCATTGTATGGATTGTATGTTGAGTATTGGGTTGGCGGTATATTCAGGTCAATGTCGAAAGTGGCTACAGAAGAATGCCTTGGCCTCGAGCCAGAAGATGAGGAAGCCTGGTCATTGCCTGCACTTAGTAAGTTGAAGTGTTGTCCCAAACTCGATGTTGGACTATTAGCATTTGGGTCGAAGTCAAGATTTGCATGCATCCAATTTGGAACAACGGTTTGGAATCCGACGTTTCATTCTGAAAATGTAACAAAGAGCTCTAGGGGCCATCCCATTGAATACTACGTATGGGTGTCGATCATCATTTGCACATCTTCGTCGTATTTGACATCGAATATTGTGAAATAAAGGGGATCTATCGATGAAGGTAGTCAATACCTCACTGATTGTAACTCCCTCCCAGAAGCATGTGGAATCTTCTTCTTTAGCGCTCACTTTAGCCTTTCATACGTTACTCCGTTCAGAATCTACAGCATAACATTGTTGGGGGACTGGAATATGACACCAATTTCGGCATCTGGGATAATCTCACCATCGTAGTGAACTAGAGCATCAACTTTTTGTGGCATTGTTGAAAAAACGAAGCAATGTTTCTTCTTCGTAGAGCAAATGCTTTGAACGTTTGGCAGAAACAAGTTTATTTCCTACAAAAGATATTTTCCTCCTATTTAAGAAAATGGGAGGTGACATGACGTGTGAGTAGAGACAAAGCGTAACTCGCGTCATATAAAACGCGAGTTGTGCCAGCTTTGCAGATTCCTGACGTGTCTGGAGAAATCACGTCGTATAAAACGCGAGTTGTGCCAGCTTTGCAGTATACGTACCGTGTAAGGGAAAATCGTGTTTTATAGAAGGTAGGTTTTGACAACTTTTTGATACCTCTGATAACTCGCGTTTTATACAACCCATCTTTGTAGTATATGAAATGAGAGGTGATGTGACATTTGAGCAGAGACAAAGCTTAACTCGCATCGTATAAAACACGTGTTATGCTAGCTTTGCAGATTCCTGACGTGTCAGGAGAAATCGCGTCGTATAAAATGCGAGCTGTGCCAGCTTTGCATTATACATACCGTGTCAAGGAAAATCGCGTTTTATAGAACACGACTTCTTCAGTATATATATACACCAGGAAGTTTGGAATTTACTTTGTAAGGACTTCGATCGATATAATATGTCGAGACGAGAAATTATTAAGCTTTGGTATACTACAATTGTCAGATAATCGATGATGAATCTCTCGACGTCGTTTTTCAGTCCTCAAGTACTATATTGCTTCTGCTTCCATACAACTTATCGTATAAGAAGTTGATGAATGAAGTGAAGAAACATGTTCAACATAGTCCTGGGAAAAAGATAGAATCATTGAAGTACAGAATGCCGACGTCGTTAGAACCATTAACGTACTCATTATTCAACATTATGGACGACGCTGATGTGGAAATGATGGTGGAATCTCACCATCAATTTTGTTCAGGGTGGGCATTCATTAAAAACGCCAATTTTAGCATCATATACACGACTTTAACAAATTATTTCGACATTGTTCTACCCTTTTGCAGGGTACCTGACATAGCAGGCAAAATCGCGGCCTGTGGAACGTGACTTTTATGAATAATGTCTTAAATCGCGTCCTGTAAAGCATGATTTCTCTCTCTGCAGGGAAAATCGCGTCCTGTAGAACATGACTTTGACAAATTATTTCGACATTGTTCTACCCTACATTTGATATATCAGAGTTACAAAATTTTTACACTACTCAAACAATTTTTACATACATTCCGTTGTTAAACCACTCATACAAATACAAATTGTGGCGCGTTTTTCTACAACTATTTTCTTTCGTGGAACCTACTTCTACACTTCTTTCAATGAGAAAATCACAAGACATTAATTGTTTGAGTTGATTTCAACAAGAGTTAAGGAGTCTACAAGCTCCAAAATTTCTACGTTGCGTGCCAAAGTTCCAGTGAATGAGCCCGGCCGAGAAGAACACTACATATTAACACTATCGAATCATAAAGATATGCGAAAGATGTTTTAGGCATACAAACGTGTTGAGGGTACAGACATTGAGCTTAGTGTAACGTTTGATGACGGCTCTAGTTTATCAACAGTACTTAAGCTTAAAGACGAGGATGCGATATTTACACAAAATTATAAGAGACGGCATGAGAAGGAACAAAAAAATTGAGGAACTAAACTTAACTTCTGACATAAGTACCGACTACGACGGCAGCGAAAATGATTCGTTCGCGTAGATTTAAGTATTCTTAGTAATTTAATGCTTGTGTACTTCTTTCGATTAACAATCTTGTACTACTTTTTGTTAATATAATTATCGCAAATATTATTTTCTACATCTTAACCGCTTCGATTTTCAAACAGTTAACAATCACAAAATATGTAATTAACAAACACATACGTATTACATGTCAATTACATTGGAACAACTGGCATGTATGAGGTCCGTCGTATCTTGTTATCTGCCAAACATTGTTCAGCCTCTTTGTTCGTGATACATGAATCCTCCAGTTACATTCGTTGCCCTTTTCGACACATTCTGCGATATAGTTGTCCACAATCGTTTTCTTCACTGTCGAACGAACTGATTGGCGTATGTTATAGTTTTTAATTGCATTTTCTGCCATTTTCTTCGTACTGAATATCATCCCAACTTCTAGTTCACCGTCAGTATCGACATCAGCATCACAGGAGTGACTCCCAATAGATGGTAAATCATCTAGGTTTGCAGCCATTACAGTGAAAGTAAATGAAAGAGTGGGTTTTTGAGGAAGTGGGGGGTCTATTTATATGTTGTAAATGAACCAATGTAAATGAACCAGTGTTCTTTCAAATTATTGTTGTAACGCCCCGAGTTTAAGGCCGGGAGATATCAGGTTAGTCAAGCTGAGTCAGATTAATTTTTAATTGGAGACAAACTATTTTTTAACACACTTAAAGTATTTTAAAAGATAAAAGAGCAAAATGGGAACTTTTAGAAAAAAGGAATAAAAAAAGGGTTTTCTCAAAAGCCATCATCTTCTCCAATTTTCATTTCACGTTCAAAACCTCTCTAAACCCCCATTTCACTATTCCATTGGTTTCAGCACTCCAAACCAAGTGATTTCTTCAAGGTAAATGATTCCTTAACTTACTTTCATCTTCCTTGAGTCTTAAATACTAAGATTTTTGCAAAACTCATGGATTTAACTTGTTTTGATTTTTAAATTTTAATTTGAAATGAAAGGAGGTTTATGGGTTTTTCGTTTGGGTTTGTTATGGCTGAGTTTGGGTGTGTTTTAACTTTTTTTTATCACTAAAATAACATAAAAATGGTGGATTGTTATAGAAAACCCAAAATGGGTATTGTGGGTAATTTTGAGAGGTGAAAATCTTGAGTTTTTGGATGGGTTTTGAGTCTAAATGATAGTTGAAGGTTTGATAGCTTTAGGTTGATGTTTAGGGATGCTAAAAGGTAGATTTTTGATGGTAAATTCGTTGGGTATGGCTGCGAGTAGTTTGGGACTTAAATTGTTATGTTTTGGGTAAAGTTTGGGATTGAATCGATGTGTATTGTTGCAAGATTGTTGAGTTCCGTGTCTTTGCTGTGTTTGTGAGTGTATTAGTGTTCTAATGTTCGATTTTGGGTTGCTCAAAATAGAGGAATTGGATTCGAGCTTTGTGAACAGAAATCCGGGTAGTTCGGATGCTTGATTCGGTATCTTAGACATCGTTTGTGTGTTGGCTGGTGAGTGGATCAATTTTAAAAGCCTTGACGTGGTGAAGGTAATGTTTTGGTAGTTTGGATTGAGCTTGAAAACCCAATCCAAGCTCAAGAGTAAGTTTTAAAGGTTTATGCAATTAATCTGTGTTTATGATTCTTAATGCAATGTGAACATGTCATGTTGATATTGTGTCAGTTGCATTGTTATACATGTTGAGACTTATGTCTTGTGTTTATATTTGCATTGTGAGTACATGTCTTGCATGGAAGATTGGACTTGGTAAGTGGATCAAGCATCGGTAATGATTGTGATTGTGATTGAGTATATTGACACGTGTTGAGTTGTTACCGGATATAATTGATAGATCAATAGGATTAGAGTGCACTCGAGGTAAAATTCACGTATGGCCTTAGTGATGTTAGATTCCACTAAGGAGGAGTACGGTGATGTGAGATTCCACCAGAAGTTATGTTTTTACTAGACGTGTGAGTACGGTGATGTGAGATTCCACCGGAAGTGTCTAGTGGGTTTGAGAAACTATCTGCATATCCGAGTAAAAATGATGAATGTTAATATACCCATGATGCTTTAATTCTTATGTTAAGCATGTTGTTGATTTCTTCTTTTATGCTTATGCATTATGGTTACATTGCTTGCGTTATGAGAATGAGCATATGGTAAGCCTATGAGCTTGTGGTTACATTCGGTAAATGCACAAGAAGGTAAATGCATGTGGTTATGTGTTCTAGCATGTGGAAATGATTTGGAAAGGTTTTTGTTTTCAAGCAAACTATGTTTTAAAACTGCATTGTTGTAGCTACCGTTTTGAGCACTGCTCACTAAGCTTAATCGCTTACGCTTTGTTTTCCAACAATGCAGGCCCTTAGACCTTCGGAGCAGCTCGGGGAACAAGGGAGAATCCAAGGGAGTTTGGTTTGCTCAAGTATGAGTTTAGACTTCAATAACTAGTATTAAGCAATGAGATAGGACCTTTATGTTTGAACTGTTGTTGGCATGTCCTTTTTGCTTAGACAAGTTTGCTTAGTTGTTTTGGGCTAGTAATACCTTTTGCCATGTTGATTCATGCTTTTGTTTAGCTTTTTGTTATGTTGGCGAATGCTATGTATGCATGTTTCCTATAAGAATCTTATCATGTTGAATGTTGCATCGTTATATGTTTGACTTGCTTTATATGCTTATCCATGGATGCCTTATATTGTATGTGTGGTTGTATGTTGCTGACATGCATGTTAAATGCCTCTAGTGTTGAGTCCTTATGCTTTTATCAGCAAAATTGAGTTTAGCAGGGCAGGGCGTATCGATACGCTCAAGGGCGGTATCAATACAGTCCCTTGTTTTTGGTAAGGCTTACCGGTACGCTGGGCGTATCGATACGCAAAATGCTCTCTGGAAATCTGAGAAATTGACGAGATTTTGGAGTATCGGTACGGGCCCTAAGGGTATCGATACGGTCTTCGTAGTTGACCATAGGAAAGTTGACCATTGAGGGAGTATCAATACGCACCTTGTGGGTATCGATACGGTTTCCCTAGGTTTGACTTGGGGTGTTGACCAAGTCCATGCGTATCGATACGGTCCTCTAGCGTAACGATACGACCTATTGTAAAAATTGAAAAAGAGTATCTTAATTGTTTGTTTTGCGTGTTTTGTATCCATATGTGTTTTCCGCTGCGTGTTCTTTCACATAGGATATAATTAACGCATCTAGACAAGATAACTTTAAAAGAAATTTTCTAGGGTTGCTAATCAGAGTGGAATCGTAACGGGTTTCACTTCGATTTTCCCGTGTAACCCATTCGATGCGGTCTAGCGGCTAGGCCTGGTCGATGGGGTTACATTTGTTGGTATTAGAGCCTAGGTTTCACCTGGGTTCGTTGAGTTTCAGCAAGCTGAAAGGTAAGTAAGGTAAATTTTATGGTTTAAGCTTGTTGGTTGTGATTGCATGGTTATTGTAAGCATGCTTGTGGCTATCTTTGTGTTGGTTGAGAAATAGTTAAAGGCATCCATTGTTAGTATACTATTATTGTAAGTGATTTTAAGTTTAAGGACTTGAGCACCTTGGATCTTGTTCCTTGCTAACCCCAAATCATTTCACTTGTTGTGTTTGTTGTTTATCTTTGCATCTGTTAGCATGGTGAGACCGAGGGGAAGGCCAAGAATGGATAATCCGAGGGTTGAGCGGATTGAGAATGTTGGGGATGTGCGAGGAGAGAACTTGTCTCCTCCTCCTCCTCCTCCTCCTTCGGGGGGTGGAGCGAATGCGGAAGGTGTTGGACCCTAGGCTGGTCAGGGACAGGCAGGTATTGATGTGAATCCGTTGATTCAGGCTATAGTTGGGGCTATTCAGACAACTTTAGCGGGTGTTCGGGTTGCAGCACCGCCTCAAGGTGCAGGTTCTAGTTTACCGTTAGAGCGACTCCGTAGCTTGGGCGGGGTTGAGTTCCGTGGGTTGTCACCCGAGGGTTCAGAGGCATGGCTTGAGAGCACAACTCTTATTTTGAGTCAGATGGAGTGCTCTTAAGCACATAAGTTGGGTTGCATTGTCTCTTTGCTTTAGGAAGATGCCTACACTTGGTGGACTACTATCACTACGGGTATGCCAGAGGCCGAGGTTACTTGGGAGTTCTTCAGGGCTACTTTCTGTAAGAAGTTCCTAGGTCCTTGATAACTAGATAAGAAGAAGAGAGAGTTCATGGCTCTAGTTCAAGGTAGCTTGACCGTATCCGACTTTGAGGTGCAGTTTGTACGTCTGAGTCAGAATACTTCTGAGTTAGTTCCCACTGAGGTGGAACGTTGTGAGCGTTTCCGTTATGGGTTGGTTCAGGATGTGAAGACCTACATGTTGGCTTCCGACTATACAGATTTTGATGTGTTGGTCGCTAGGGCCAAGGACATCGAACAGTCTTTGGGACTTGCGGATCGCAAGGGTGGATCTAGTTCAGGAAACAAGACTGTTGAATGGGACAGAGATCGTGCCAAGAGGCACAAGGATAAGAAACCTCATCATGATCATAGACGCAGAGGTGGTGATCCAGGGCGAGGCCATCACGGCCAAGGGACTGAGAATCGTACTCCTGAATGCAACAAAAGTGGTAGACATCATTTCGATGAGTGTTGGGGCACTTATGGCTCTTGTTGGAACTGCGGGTCTAGGGCGTATTTGAAGCGCGATTGTCCACATCCGTCTAGGGATGGACAAGCTCCTACACGAGCTGTCGAGCATCAGAGAGGCTGTGGGTGCGGTCGAGGTAACTTTCAGCCTAGGAATGACAGTCAGAGGAATATAGATCATGTTGTAGCAGTTCAGCCCGAGGTAGGTGGGCCAGCTAGGGTGTATGCACACCGTGAGGACATTTATGGCAAAGACGTGATTGCAGGTAATTTCTCGTTACTGTCTTTGACTTTGCTTTCCTTGATTGATTTAGGTTCTACGCATTCGTACATATTGAGTGAGCATGCAAGATTTTTAGATATTACGGTTGAGATGTTAGATGTTGGTATGAATATCACTAGTTCCTTTGGTGAGACAGTTTTGTAGGCCTGTAAACGAACTGAACGAACACGAACGAGGGTGTGTTCATGTTCGTTCATTTAACTTTAACCGAACAAATGAACGAACACGAACATAAACGAACACAAAATTTCTTGTTCGTGTTCATTCATGTTCGTTCATTTAAATGGAAAACGAACATAAACAAACATAAATGAACATAAACGAACACAAACAAACATATATAATTTGTTAAATATTTAATATTTTTGGTTAGTCGATTAATTCAATTAATTAACCGATTTTAAACTGAATTAATTGATAATTGAAATTTGAAAAAACTCTTAATCATTAGCCAAAACCTAAAATTATCTAATAGATTAACCGATTTTGTTTTAGTTCAGTCGGTTAGTTCGGTTTAACCGAATAATTAACACCCCTAGACATATGTGAATAAATTTAAATGAACATAAACGAACATAAATGAACGGACATAAACGAACGAACATAAACGAACGAACATAAATGAACGGATTACCGAACATTCACAAACATAAATAAACGAACAAGCCCTTTGTTCGTGTTCATTCATTTAATTAAACGAACAAAAAATATTGTCCATGTTTGTTTGTTTAATAAATAAACGAACATAAATGAACTTCCCGCCGAACGGTTCATGAACGGTTCGCTGAACGTTCGGTTTGTTTACAGCCCTACAGTTGTAGTCAGAAAGATGTACAGAAGATGTCCTTTGATGGTTCAGGGTCATGTCTTTTCCGTGGATATGATGGAATTGTCGTTTTATGGTTTCGATGTGATATTAGACATGGACTGGCTTGTAGAGCATAGGGCTAAGGTAGATTTTGAGACAAAGTGGGTGTCCTTGAGACTCTCAGAGGATCACGAGGTAGTCATAGTGGGTGAGAACGTTAAGTTCTTGTCCAATGTAGTTTCAGCCTTAGAGGCTTAGAAGTTATTGGATGTGGGTTGTCAGGCGTACCTAGCCTATGTTATGAATCCGAATATGGATGAGGCACGACCGCGAGACATTAGGACAGTTTGTGACTTTTCGAGTATATTCCCAGAAGAATTGTCTGGTTTGCCTCCATATAGAGATATAGAGTTTGTTATTGAGACTTATTCAGATTCAGCTCCAGTATCGATTGCACCGTACCGAATGGCTCTTAAAGAAATGAAAGAGTTGAAGACACAACTTCAGAAATTGATACACCGAGGGTTCATTCATCCGAGTACTTCATCTTGGGGTGCACCGGTGTTGTTTGTGAAGAAGAAAGATGGCAGTTTGAGAATGTGTATTGATTACCGACGTTGAATAAGTTAACAGTGAAGAACAAATATTCGTTGCCGAGGATTGATGACATGTTTGATCAGTTGAGAGGTGCTTCAGTGTTCTCGAAGATAGATTTGAGATCTGGTTATTATCAGTTGAAAGTAAGAGATCAAGATGTACCGAAGACAGCTTTCCGCACTCGTTATGGGCACTACGAATTCTAAGTGATGCCCTTTGGTTTGACTAATGCACCAGCAGCTTTTATGGACATGATGAATAGAGTGTTTCATGAGTACTTAGATCAGTTTGTGGTAGTGTTCATTGATGACATTTTAGTGTACTCTCGCACTAAGGAAGATCATGATCGGCATTTGCGTTTGGTATTGTAGAAATTGTTAGAAATCAGTTGTATGCCAAGTTAAGCAAATGTGAGTTTTGGATTAGGGTTGGGTAATTGTTGATCGTCATACGAAATGTGCGCACTTTTTGGCCGTTCACACTACTTATACTTTAGATAAGTTGGCCGATTTGTATATTAGTGAGATAGTGAGATTGCATAGTGTACCAAAATCTATAGTGTCAGACAGAGATCCAAGGTTCACAGCTAGATTTTGGGAGAGTTTGCATAGTGCTTTGGGTACTCGACTGAATTTCAGCTCTTCATATCATCCTTAGACCGATGGTCAGTCAGAGAGAGTCATACAAGTGTTGGAAGACATGTTGAGATGTTGCATTATTGAATTTCAGGGTTCGTGGGAGAAGCATCTATCGTTAGTAGAGTTTGCATCTAATAACAGTTATCAAGCGAGCATTCAGATGGCACCTTATGAAGCTCTGTATGGTAGAAAATATAGAACACCTATTTGTTGGGCCGAAGCGGGAGAGAAATTGATACATTTGCCTGATATGCTTAAGGGTACTACCGAGAAGGTCCGGTTGATTTGCGACCGTTTGAAGGCAGCTTCGGATAGACAGAAATCATATGCAGATTTGATAAGAAGAGAAATGGAGTATGTTGTGGGCGACAAAGTGTTCTTGAAAGTCTCACCTTGGAAAAAGGTGATGAGGTTTGGTAGGAAAGGTATGTTGAGCCCGAGATTCATCGGTCCGTATAAGATAGTTGAGAGAGTTGGTCCAATTGCCTATAGATTGAGACTACCAGCCAAACTAGAGAAGATTCACAACGTGTTTCATGTCTCGATGCTTCGGAGGTATAGATCAGATCCGTCACATGTCATGTCAGTTAAGGAAATAGAATTGAATCCGGATTTGACCTACGATGAAGAACCAATTGAGATTTTGGCTTTGGACAGCAAAGTGTTGCGAGAAAGGACCATTGAGTTGGTTAAGGTTAAGTGGCGACACCGAGGGGTGGAAGAAGCCACTTTGGAGAGGAAGGATGACATGAGAAAGCAGTTTCCGTATCTCTTTCCACCCAATAAATTTCGAGGACGAAATTTCTTAAGTGGGGGAGAGTTATAACGCCCCAAGTTTAGGGCCGGGAGATATCGAATTAGTCAAGCCGAGTCGGGTTAATTTTTAATTGGAGACAAACTATTTTTTAACACACTTAAAGTGTTTTAAAAGATTAAAGGGCAAAATGGGAACTTTTAGTAAAAAGGAATAAAAAAGGGTTTTCTCAAAAGCCATCATCTTCTCCAATTTTCATTTCACGTTCAAAACCTCTCTAAACCCTCATTTCACTATTCCATTGGTTTCAACACTCCAAAGCAAGTGATTTCTTCAAGGTAAATGATTACTTAACTTAGTTTCATCTTCCTTGAGTCTTAAAGGCTAAGATTTTTGCAAAACTCATGGATTTAACTTGTTTTGATTTTTAAAGTTTGGTTTGAAATGAAATGAGGTTTATGGGTTTTTCGTTTGGGTTGGTTATGGCTGAGTGTAGGTGTGTTTTAACTTTGTTTTTATCACTAAAATAACATAAAAATGGTGGGTTGTTATAGAAAACCCGAAATGGGTATTGCGAGTAATTTTGGGAGTTGAAAATCTTGAGTTTTTGGATGGGTTTTGAGTCTAAATGACAGCTAAATGTTTGATAGCTTTAGGTTGATATTTGGGGATGCTAAAAGGTAGATTGTTTATGGTAAATCCGTTGGGTATGGTTGTGAGTAGTTTGGGACTGAAATTGTTATGTTTTGGGTGAAGTTTGGGCTTGAATCGATGTGTATTGTTGCAAGATTGTTGAGTTCCGGGTCATTGTTGTGTTTGTGAGTGTATTAGTGTTCTAATATTCGATTTTGGGTTGCTCAAAATATAGGAATTGGATTTGGGCTTTGTGGACGGAAATCCGGGTAGTTCAGAGGCTTGATTCGGCATCTTAAACATCGTTTGTGTGTTGGCTGGTGAGTGGATCGATTTTAAAAGCCTTAGGGTGGTTAAGGGAATGTTTTGGGAGTTTGGATTGAGCTTGAAAAGCCAATCTAAGCTCAAGAGTAAGTTTTAAAGGTTTATGTAATTAATCCGTGTTTATGGTTCTTAATGCAGTGTGAACATGTCATGTTGATATTGTGTCAGTTGCATTGTTATACATGTTGAGACTTATGTCTTGTGTTTATATTTGCATTGTGAGTACATGCCTTGCATGGAAGTTTGGACTTGGTAAGTGGTTCAAGCATCGGTAATGCTTGTGATTGTGATTGAGTATATTGACACGTGTTGAGTTGTTACCGGATATAATTGATCGATCAATAGGATTAGAGTGCACTCGAGGTAAAATCCGCGTGTGGCCTTAGTGATGTTAGATTACACTAAGGAGGAGTACGGTGATGTGAGATTCTACCGGAAGTTATGTTTTTACTAGACGGATGAGTACGGTGATGTGAGATTCCACCGGAAGTGTCTAGTGGGTTTGAGAACCAATCCGCATATCCGAGTAAAAACGATGAATGTCAATATACCCATGATGCTTTAATTCTCATGTTAAACATGTTGTTGATTTCTTCTTTTATGCTTATGCATTGTGGTTACTTTGCTTGCATTAAGAGAATGAGCATATGGTAAGCCTATGGGCTTGTGGTTGCATTCGGTAAATGCACAGGAAGGTAAATGCATGTGGTTATGTGTTCTAGCATGTGGAAATGATTTGGAAAGGTTTTGGTTTTCAAGCAAACTATGTTTTAAAACGCATTGTTGTAGCTATTGTTTTGAGCACTACTCACTAAGCTTAAACAAGGGAGAATCCAAGGGAGTTTGGTTTGCTCAAGTATTAGTTTAGACTTCAATAACTAGTATTAAGAAATGGGATAGGACCTTTATGTTTGAACTGTTGTTGGTATGTCTTTTTTGCTTAGACAAGTTTGCTTAGTTGTTTTGGGCTTGTAATGCCTTTTGCCATGTTGATTCATGCTTTTGTTTAGCTTTTGGCTATGTTGGTGAATGCTATGTATGCATGTTTCCTATAAGAATCTTATCATGTTGAATGTTGCATTGTTATGTGTTTGACTTGCTTTATATGCTTATCCATGGATGCCTTGTATTGTATGTGTGGTTGTATGTTGCTGAAATGCATGTTAAATGCCTCTAGTGTTGAGTCCTTATCCTTTTATCAGCAAAATTTAGTTTTGCAGGGCAGGGCGTATCAATACGCTCAAGGGCGGTATCGATATGGTCCCTTGTTTTGGGCCTTGTTTTGGGTAAGGCGTACCGGTACGCGGGGGCGTATCGATACGCAAAATGCTCTCTGGAAATGTGAGAAATTGACGAGATTTTGGCGTATCGGTGCGTTCTTTGTAGTTGACCATAGGAAAGTTGACCGTTGAAGGTGTATCGATACGCACCTTGTGGGTATCAAAACGATTTCCCTAGGTTTAACTTGGGGTGTTGACCAAGTCCAGGCGTATCGATACAGTCCTCTAGCGTATCGATACAACATGTTGTAAAAATTGAAAAGGGGTATCTTAATTGTTTGTTTTGCGTGTTTTGTATCCATATGTGTTTTCTGATGCGTGTTCCTTCACATAGGATATAATTAACGCATCTAGACAATATAACTTTAAAAGAAATTTTCTAAGGTTGCTAATCGAAGTGGAACCTTAACAGGTTTTGCTTCGGTTTTCCCCGTGTAACCCATTCGATGCGGTCTGGCGGCTAGGCCGGGTCGAGGGGGTTACAGTTGTTTTTATAGAAGACAAGCATTGAAACAAGTAAAATATTACATATGAATTACATATTGAATTATATTTTTTTCGTATGTTACAAACAATAGTACCCCAACATGCGAGGGTCTTAACATTGCTTCAGAAACCCGGTGTTCTTCCACGACAAATATGTCACCAACACCGCTACATGCGAGGGTCTTAACATTGCTTCAAAAACACTGGAAATGGTAGAAGCTTTGACTCACATTATCAAAGGTAATCGGCACGTAATGCTACCCTAGAAAGAAACATCAAGAATTTCCTGATATTGTGATTTGTCGGTCATGTTGCACAAACACAGACGATACATTGCACCACATCTACGCAATGGATTTTTTAATCATTCGAATACTCAAACTTTGCAAATCAATACAAATGCAAATACTCAGCAACATTCGAATATATATAGACCAAACTCGTATCTTATAGAAAGTGACTTTTCCAGGATTCCTAACGTGTCAAGAAAGTCGCGCCTTATAGAATGCGGCTTTGTCGGGATTCCTGACGTGTTAGAAAGTGGTGTGTCACAGAACGCGACTTTTGTGACTATAAATACCTTCTCGACCGATCGAAGCCCACACCACTCGGTCAAAGAGAAAAAATTGCATAGTAGTGCTTGAAGTTTTTTATTGTAACTACTACTTCCAACAAATCACGTATCTGGAAAATTTATTCCCAAACTAATTTTCCTGAAATTGTGATTTGTTGTTATTTGTAGTTGCATATATATGTTGAGGAGATGTTAACTATTCGGTATTTTTGTTCGCGAGGATCAACAACAACAAATCACAATATAGAGAAATTCGAGGTCTTTTTGAATGGCAGGCAAGTGACAATATCCAATAGATCTCCAAGATTCAAGACAGGCATCCAGTTCAAGGCAAGATTCACAAAGACCGGTCATTAGCATCACCTTCATGATGATCATCACCGTCAGAAAAAGTTTTAGCTTCTTTAATAAATGTTAGTTGGTTGCAAATGTGATTTTATCGTTTCAATTGTAAAGAAATACTCAAATCCTTTCAATTGTAAAAAAGGAATATTCAAATCCGATTTTAGTTGTAAAAAGGAATATTCAAATCCGATATTCAAATGCGTTTATGAATATTGTGATTTGCCAATCATCTTCAACAAACACAGACGATACACATATCACACCACAATTGGTATCCTACCAAATTCATCTACTAATCATTTAAATACATATACCCACAAATCATAATACAAGTGAAAGAAAATATTCAACAACATTCGTAAAGAGGGCTATATGCGACTTTACCAGGAATTTGACGTGTCTCAGGAAAGTCACGTCTTACAGAACGCGACTTTGCCAGGATTCCTGACGTGTCAGGAAAGTCGCGTCTTACAGCACGCGACTTTCCAGGATTCCTGACATATCAGGAAAGTCGCGTCTTACAGAACGCGACTTTTGCGACTATAAATACCTTCTCGGTTGATCCAATCCCACACCACTCAGTCGAAGAGAAAAAACTACATAGTAATGCTTGAAGTTTTCGATTGTAACTACTAATGCCAACAAATCACGTAACTGGAAAATTTATTACCAAACTAATTTTCTTGATATTGTGATTTGTCGATATTTGTAGTTGCATCTATATGTTGAGTATTCGGTATTTTTGTTCACGAGGATCGACAACAACAAATCACAATATCTGGAAATTTGAGGTCTTTTTGAATGGCGGGCAAGTGACAATATCCATTAGACCTCTGAGATTCAAGACAAGCACTGGGTCTTGACCTTTTGTTCGAGGCTAGGACCTCGCATGCAACCAGAGGAAAAGACCAAACCATCAAGCTTAAAGACATGCACTGAAAAAATTGTAATTTGTACCTCTAAACACGTGGTAAATTGTA
The DNA here is from genome assembly GCA_958450335.1 of Hibiscus tridactylites. Lineage (NCBI taxonomy): Eukaryota > Viridiplantae > Streptophyta > Magnoliopsida > Malvales > Malvaceae > Hibiscus > Hibiscus tridactylites. The sequence continues at coordinate 58,765,245 of OY288278.1, read as the reverse complement.
AATTATTGTTCTTAATAGAAGACATGCATTGATACACGTAAAATATTACATCCGAATTACATATGTAAATTATATTTGTACCCTTAAACACGCGGTCAATTGTTCCCCTAAATATGTAGACTAAAATAATTTACATATGCATTGATATAGACGAGAAGTACAATAGTTTGTCCCATTTGTATGGCCGACGAGAGATGTGTCGTTTCTGTAGATAAATGGAAAACGAGAGTTGTCAACAACAACGCTACATGTGCGGGTCTTAACATAGCTTCGGAAATACCGACAATGGTAGCAGCTTTGACCCGTGCTATCAAATGTAACCGGCAGTCCCCAAAAGTTGTAACCCTGGACAAGATAGATAAAGTTCTAGCTATTGTGAATTCATGGTACCGATCATTTGCGTGGCACCCAACCACGTGTTTCTGGATATTGTGATTTGTCAATCATCTTCAACAAACGCATAGTACAAACATCGCACCACAACAATTGGTATCCAGCCACAACTGCATATACCCACAACTCACAATACAAGTGTGAGTTTGCGAGTAAGGTTCGTAAGGGAGGGGGCATATATAGCATGAAAATCGTGTCGTACAGAACGCGAATTTGCCAGGGTTCCTGACGTGTCAGGTAAACCGTGTCTTATAGAACGCGTCTTTGCCCAGTGACGTGTCTGCAAAATTTTATTCGAAAACTAATTTTTTAGGTATTGTGATTTGTTGTTATTTGTAGTTGCATATCTATGTTTATTAGATGTTAACTATTTCGTACTCTTGTTCACGATGATCGAATAAAATATAAAATAATTAAAGAATAAAAAACACAAATTTAAAAACATATACTAATTAATTATACAAACCCAAATAAAGTACAAATCATGATTAATCTAAAATCTATACTAATTAAAAAAACAAAAAAATATCAAGTTCAATATTTTCAAATAAAATAAACAACTAAAAAACTAATGGCGCCTATGTCCACCAGTACCACAAAACAGTGCACGACGATGTCGCTCCGGATTGCGTCGGGGTAGAGCGTCGTCACCATCATCATCACCATCCCCGGTTCCAGCAAATGCATTACCGCTCGTTCCACCGGGCCCACTTAGGTAGAAAATTGACTATGGTGGCATTTGTTGGGCAATCCCGGTTCCAAATGCGGTCGAGATCGAGGGGAACGGCATGAAGGGCACATAGGGCATATAACCTACAGGATATCTAGAGGCACCACTCATCATCGCCGAAAGTTGAGCAAAGTGGTCTGACTTAGAAGAAGGCGTTAAATAACCTTAACTTGGACTTTGAGTCAACTGTGGCCGCATCGGTGGTGGGGTAGCATCCGATGCCACTTAACTGTGGCATAGCAGATGAGTGGTAAAGTGGTTGTCCAAACAAGCTTCGTCTCGGCCAAAAATATCGGGATGTAATGTTGTAGGTCCATATGAGAGTACAGCAGCCATAAAAATTGTAGAATATCTAAAGCGTATATTAAAAAGGGAATTATGTATTATTAAATATAAAATTCCAGCTTCGAAAAAATACACCAAAGTTTTACTTGATCTTTTGAAAAATTCTCAATATCTTGTCTGACAACCGCCAGGCCCTTCACAACACCAACATGGGTTAAAGAAGCGGTCCACCTACAAAATAATAAGATAATTTAAATTAATTATAATAATATGTCTATTAAAAAATTAACAACTCTTTCCTTACTTCCGGGCTAGCGAAAAAACATGTGGAGTAGGCTGCAGAAGCTCAGGGCGTAAAAACGGCATTCTCCACCACACCCAGGACTGGAGCAACACCAAACAACCTCTGATTTGCCACTTGTCAGGATTGGTGTTCTTGCACAACTCCCTAAACAGAGTGGCCAAAACTGCGGATCCCCAGCTCAGTTTATCGGCATATGCAAAATTCTGCAAATGACGCAACCAGATCGTGTGAACCTTGTCCCAGGTTTTGTCAGGTATCAATACCCCGTCAATCATCTGTAAAATATAAGCGCGAGCATATGCCTACAATACGAAAATATATATATTACCATATGTTAAAAAAATATTATTTCAATAATATTCACTAAAAAATTAATTTTACCTTCTTCACTTCTTCACTCGCGTTAACGGGTACGTTATCAAAATTATTTCGCAGCCACACTAGTTTTATTTTTCCGCCGTAAAAACGCTCCGGCGCAGCCCTTAGCCCACTCAAATATAGGTCCAACCAAGCATCAGAACCGGGACCACTGATAGCCTCTCCATCAGCAGGCAAACCCAGGATATAAGACACATCCTCTAGGGTAATCGTCACTTCGCCGCAAGGAAGGTGGAATGTGTGTGTCTCCAGTCTTTACCTCTCCAAAAGAGCGTTTACCAAATCAACGTTTATTTTTGCACCTCCAACAATTTTAGATGCGTGCAAAAACTCGGCCTGCTCTAAGTACGGTTCTATCAAAAGGTCTGGTAATGTCGTCATCCGGTTGTAAGAAACCTCCAAATGCCGTTCCATATTCTAAAAAAAATAAACGCATTTGTAAAAAGTAAACTATACAAAAAAATATCAAAAATATGTATCTGCTATTAACAATATATAATAAAAAAATAAAAAAATAAAACGAGATAAAACTTACATATCTTCGATGATAATCGAACATGTGCTTGTGATCCAACCTTATCAATCCCGACATTATATCAATCACGAGAAATCAACCAAGAAAGAAGATTTGAGAGAGAGTTAATTTTTTGGGTGTGGGGTAGAAGGAGGGGTGAGGACAATTTATAGAGGATATCGCGTCGGTTGAAGAGCGAGTACTTAATTAAAATCGCGTTCTGTACAAGGCAATTTTAGAAATTGCGTCTTACAAAGCGCGACTTCTTCATAATCATATCGCGTTATTAAATTTTCAATTGTTCCAATTTATTAACGCGGAAATCGCGGCTCACACAACGCGACTTCACATTACCGCAACGAGTCGTTTGAAATTCTCGTGGAAGTCGCGTCCTACAGAACGCGACTTCAATTTATTTTAAAAAATACAGGATAAGATAATCCACATCAGACTGAAGTAACTCCGTATAAAACGCGATTGTGGAACCCGCACCTAGTAAGACGCGATTTTGCCTGACGTGGGCCAAATGAGGGGTATTTTTCTAAATATTTCCCGAAAGAAGTATTTTTCCAGATAATTCCCCAAAAGGGAATATCTTGACAAATTCGCCCTAAATATTATTACCACTCATATATCTAAAATTAAAAAACGCCTTATAAAAATAGTCAAGATAGTGACAAAAATTGCAAATCAAATGAAAGAAATAAAATAAACACGTGAAAATTTCAAAAAAAAAAATTGACAAAGAAAGAAAATTCACTATGATTGAAATTTTACAAGCGAGTTGCAAAATTAAAAATATGATCATCTGGAGGATCTGGAAATATTCACCAAGCGTGCCACACCACAGACTTTTTATGCCGAGTTTGGGTCCTACAACAAATTTGAATTTAAAGTATTAAATTATATCTCGAATATTCAAATCTGAATTCACTAAAAGTTGGATGAACAATATTTTTTCTTTTTAGAACGATGAACAATATTCGAATTACCTTAAAAGCATATTTTTTTCTACTTTTTGTAATTTTTAGTAAATTCAAGTATTTATATTTGCATCCGCATAAGTAATGCAGGTTCAGATTAAAGATATATAAGAATGTCTATCTGCATCCGTTATAAATCCACAATAAATAATAATTTTAACATTTGAATATGTAATATCCTAATTAATAAAAATATTGGATTTTCACAAATTTCCAAATGCACAAATTCTGCCGGCGTATAGATTGCTTGTATCCTTGAGTCTTAGGCTCCGTTCACTAACGCTTGTTGAACGGGTGTTAGAGTCGCCAGCGTTGAAGTAACGCCTAACAAGACAGTGGATGAGCGTTGGCCCCGGCCGTCCCACGGCATTTTGCCCTTAAACGGGTGTTTCGCCACTGCTAAATTTTTTAGTTTCTGCTCAGAAACGAGCGTTGGTCACTCAAGAGCGATCGAAAAATTCTGATGAATGAGCCCTTAGTTCAACAATTGGGCTTGTCCATGGTCAACCCTTACAATATTGGATTCAATTCCAGAAATTATTATTATTATTATTATTATTATTATTATTATTATTATTATTATTATTATTATTATTATTATTATTATACATTTAACATGAATATAATTAAATTTAATCATTTGATATTGTATAAAACTGAATCAAAATCAAAATTTGTATGAATTAGTGGTATCATGCATCCTACACGCCTTTGAGTATTAGTGATTTGATTTATGATGTTGAAATGGAGCTGCTACAAAATTACAAACACAATGTTTCTTTATGTCTCTTTACCATTATCAACACGTCGAGAAGAGATGCGTTATGTTCGTGTTTGAGGATTCATCACTCACCATTCGCTTTCGCATTCTCCATCGTTATTAAATTCATAAGTTAGAAAATTTTAGGAAATTTTAAAAAATAAAATGAAATGTCAATGAAGGGAATTTGAAGTATTTTTTTTAGGGTTAACTACTGGGATGATCACTTACGTTTTTCTCCCAATACAGAGTTGGTCATCAATTTTAAAAATGACCAGTAAGGTCACTTACATTTTTTATCTGTAAACTTTTGGTCATTGAGACGTTTGTTGTTGTTAAACTTAAACGGGAGGCTGATCTGGCACAATAAAAAATGATAAATTACCTAGATAGTCCTTAAACTATTACTTGACTTCTATTTTGACCACCGAAATAAAATAATTTATATAATTTCACATTTAATCCTTCATATTTACGAAAAGCCTCATTGCCTTCGGATACGATTTCCTCACTATTTTTGCTTCTCACTCTTTCCAACTTGGTATTTCTAGTTGCATCCCTTTTACCATTGGCTTGTGTTGAACCATTTGACCTTTTATAACTACTTTTCTTTTCGATTCCAAATTCTTGTAGAAAATTTTAATGAGCACTCATTCATTTTATAAAGTTCGATTCATACCCATCAAAGCCTTTGAAGCAATAAAACAGATGAAAAATCCCAGTCAAATCTTCAAAATCCTTAAGATGCACAACATATCCAAGACCGAGACAAACCCATTCGCTTTTGCTGCATGTGCGAGTATGTCAGTAGGTTGGTGACCTCGCTTCTTCCTACAAGATGAAAAAGAAATTCACATTTGGATTGCCCCATGGAAAGACAAATAATAAGCAAATATTTGCAATCCATAAACACATTACTCACATGCACAAACTACAGTTCCAAATTCCTCTACATCTCCGACAAGTCCAGTCACTTAACAAAGCCACCTCCTCAGCCTTTTCTTTGTATCTGATAGAAATTAAGAAGAAAAAAACAATTAGCTAATCATATTTCAAAGGAACAGCCTCTCACTGTTAGATCTATATCCAAAAGGTTCACAATGGAATTTTATCTAAATAAGAGTAAAATCCAGCAAGTCTGGGAATGTTTACAAGCTTAAGGGGGAAACAATAGGAGAAAAAGGCCTGTTCAAGAGGCATTTGTGACAAAAATGGATGGTATATTGCTTCTCATTTGAATCAAAACAAGAAAATAAGAAGAAAAAAACACTTTCCAATCACAAAGACATCATTCATTTTCAAAACTCACTGATAGAGAAGAATATGAAAGATGGTGGAGGGAAGACAGAAATAAATTTCTTAAAATTAGTTATTAGATTTATTTAATTGGTTTAGATGTTTTTATACATCATAAGAATATTATGTTCGAGTTTCTTAAAATTATATTTCCTTCCTTTTTCTAAGCATTAAAAATTACATAAGACATATATTATATGTTGTACAACATATTACAAAGGATACACTTGGTGTAGTGGCAAGCACATGTGCTTTGCATCCCAAGGTCTCTGGTTCAAGTCCACTCAAGCCACATGGGGGGATTTTGTTCCTTTCATTTTTCCACTTCCAATAAATTAAATAAATAAATTAAATAAAAATAATTAAAGACTTCCAATAAGGTGGTGACACGAGTCACCATCTTATTGAATAATTAATTTATTTTATTAGATTAAAATTAGGACTAAATTGATATATTGTATAAATATAAAGGACCAAATGTGTAATTATACTAATTTTTTTAACAGTTCCGTCAACTTTTTCGTTTTTTTTTACGGCGAGTGGCTTAATTGGAACCATTTAAATAGTTAAGTGGTATATTTGACACAACTAAAAATATAGTGGTCAAATCGACACCAACCCTATAGTTTGGTGGTCATTAGTATAGTTTACCCAAACTAAAAACATGGTCGTCTAGAGAACTCAAGAACCTTGGCATCTACTACATACCCTTATTTTTTTAAAAATAATTCTTCATCAAGCGGTCGCATCGCTGGTCCAAGTCAAACGAACTTCAAGTTACAATCTTTAACAAATTTAAATTAAATAAACACTTTGAGCCCAATGGAGAATGACTTAAACCAAGAGGAGATAGGGTCCCGAATTATTGCAGACAAAATGATTTTGAGCAAGGCTACTGCTGAAAAAGAGAATAACGGCTCATGCCAGAAGAAAGAAGCTCGAATGGTCAAGGGGAAGCTGATGTTAGCGAGACGGATACACTGCAGGAAGAAGACCAGCGGTTTGACATCCCGTAGTTTGACCAAAAGCTCAAGAAGGTAAGAGTTAGGAGATACACCTCGCTCTAGTATTTTTAGGATAAAGCCCTTTCTGAAAAAGAAAGAAAGAAGATCGAAAAGGCACATAAGAGAAGCAAAAAAGGTGAGAAGAATTTGCAAGAGTCAGAACTAGAAGGAAGATCATTATTAAACTCAGACCTTCATGGGATAATAGTACATGGAAGGCGGCTCAAACAATCAAAGTTGGGAAAGAGCTGGGGATTAAGTTAAGGGGAAATGAAAGACAGATGACTCAAGAAATAGCTAATCTGACAGAGCAAATAAGGCATAAGTGGCCGCGAGAAAGCTCAAAACCCCCAATATTCACATGAGTTCTATCATGGATTATCAGGGGATTAGGGTCGGAAGTGAAGGTTACTGAAATCAAGAGCTTTGTTCATATGAAGAAAGTCGAGATGTTGTTCCTACAAGAAACAAAAATGAAAGATGTGAAATACAAAAAGGTGAGACAACTTTGGATAGATGATGAGCACAGGCAGAAGGTAACTCTGGTGACTTGTTAACAGTTTGGGATAAACAAAAATTTAAGCTAGAAAGGAAACTAGTGAAAACAATATTCATTCTTGTGGAAGGAAAATGAACTGAGAACATGGAATGTATTGTATGTATAAATATCTACAGCCCGTGTGATATTCAAACTCAACTCAACCCTGGAATGAAATTATGCAACATATACATAACAAATATGGCTGAATTTAATTCTTTCATTAATGGTTGTGGTTTGATTGATGTACCACTACTGGAAAAAAATTACATGGATTAGACCGTTAAATCAGAGAAATAAACTTGTAACCCTTCTATACTGGCCTATGAAAAACGACCATGTCTTACAAGGGCGTATCACAAATTTAAAACTCAAGTAGAAAATCTGTTGGAAAACTTAAACATCTAGTTTGAAAGTATAATATCATAACTCGCTATAAAACGATCATAGTAAGTAAGCATATAAAAACATATCCAGTAGTAGCTACAAAATAGGCTATATCAAGTATAGCAACGAAATACTCATGACATAAGACTTCATACATTACAAAATATAGGCACATGTCAACCTTAAGAAAAAAAAAGCGGTGGATAAAAACATTACAATCTATGAAGAATACATATTGTGTCGATCCTGCGATGTCAAGAACAGAGTAGCCTATCCCAAAATATCTGAAAAGGGAGGGAAAAAGAGAGTATAATCTAGGGAGCTCAGTGTGTTCCAACAGTGCAAGTAAAAGCATGTACTATTAACAATATGATAAACAGTTCTATTTCAAACATATAATTCAAGTAGAAAAACAATTTAGTTTATTCTCTATCTACCCTCCAACCAAACTTTGGTATGCAGTTCCCCAAAACTATATCTATAAGGGCGTTAACCCATGCCCATTGGGCATAGGTGACATCCTAAGGGAATACCTTAGGTACGGTACGGTAGGAATTACCCAGCCGAAGCATAGGAACTTGTAACGATAAGGAATTACCAGCTGGATCAGGGCTGAACTTGCGGTAACTTCATACACTATCCGAAGTACCCCTAGTAACAGTTTAGACAGTGATTTTAGTAATCCGTAGCAACGATAAATTATAATAATCAATAATGACAGTAATTACGGTAAATATAAAATAGGCAATCATTTTCAGTAAACATATAAAAACTATCAAGTTTGCAAAAAAAATAAAAAATCAACAGTCATGTGCACATGATTAGTTCAAATAAAACATTTAAATTATGTATGTAACACTCAAGGAACACACCTCAAAAGATCAGGCCAGTCTGTCGAAAGGTCTACTGGGCACGAATGTGATGCTCTGATGCGGTGATAAAACCTATAATACAACGGATCCTAAATTAATATGGGAATAATCCTTTACTACGATAATTTAATATGTTCCAATACATACGAGTTACAACAGGATCACGTTGTCGCTCGTACCGAGAGGAGCTAGGCTGGGCCGATGCACGGTTGGGAGAGACTCTAGTACCTTTAAGCAAATAAAACCAATTGTCAGTCCTTATTTAACAACTTCTCTTAAATAACATAACTTAATACATATACATATTCCGGTTCCGCGTCTAATTTGGAGGCTTTATGTTGAGATTTAGGGGGCTCGATTCGCTCAATTGTTCTTGCTCGCCAAGTGTGGAGAAGTTGGATAATTGAGTGTTTTAGTGGGAGGAGAAAAATTGGCAATTTGACACAAGAATTTATAGTGGTTCAACCTTCTAACCAAGGTCTACATCCACTACCTTAGCTCCCCACTAAGGATTTCCAAACAAATTCACTAAGAATTTCGTCTCCTTTTCTCGGATTAGGAGGAAACCGTTACAACGATCAAGCTTTCTACCCAAAGCTTGATCAAACACTCTCTTTCAAGAGAAAGACTTAGCAAACTAGAAATCCCTCTAATAGGTATGTGTTTGCAATACTAAGCACTCACCCAAAACCTAAACACTTGAACAAATTTAACAATGTTTAGCTCACAAGTGTTGTCTAAGCAAGAAATTAACAATTTAAGCTCTAGAAAAATTTTGACATCATAATGTTGTAACAATTGAAGCATTAACCATTACAAGATGCTTGGAGGTCCCTTTTATACTCCTTGATGAGTTTGTGGCCGTTACTAGCCGTTGGGATTGGATTGGAGTCGTTGGAGCCTTTATTTCCCACCATAAATGCAGTTCTGCAGCTTGGCGTATCGATACCCTCTCAACCCGTATCGATACGGTCTCGAAGAGGAATTAGCCGTTGTGCTCTTCAGCTGATGCGTATTGATACGCTTGCCTAGAGTATCGGTACGGTCCTGCAAACTTAAATGACCGTTGGGAAATGACCGTTGGGGTAGTTAGGCGTATCGGTACGCGATACAACCGTATCGGTATGCGACTAGCCGTTGGGCTATTTCAAAGCACACCGTATCGATACGGCTAAGCGTATCGGTACGGGTTTTGGCTACTGGAAAGTTCAGGTAGTTGAAACCCTAAAGCGTATTGGTACGGTCCAAGACCGTATCGGTACGGGCACTTAAAAAGGCTGGTTTTGACTACTTTAAATGTACTTTAAACTCATTCCAAAGCCTTTAAAACCCTTAAACATATTTTCAAGTTGTTTTTGAGTAAAACCATATTTTAAATTCTTTTTAATTTAGTCCAAAATATTTTTCAAATATTATATCAAAACATTAGTTCTACAATCTCCCCCTTTTTGATATAATAAAACCAACTTGAAAAATTGTTTGGGATTCTCCCCCTTTAACTTTTAAAAATTGTGAATAAGAGATTAAATATATGAAATCAAATAAAGCTCCCCTTTATTCATTTGAAAATTCAATTTTTCAACAATTTTTCCCCTTTTTCGTTATATCAAAAAGAATTTAAAATGACATTGAGTTCAAATAACTTAGGAGGCAAAAAAAATTGACACACTTAAAATTTTGGTTTAAAAATGGCTCCCACTTACTCAAAGCATCATAAGAATGTTAGTTCAACATATATGATTATCTAGTTGACATAAATGAAAAAAAATCAAATAAAAGCAAAAGCAACTAGATTTTACCACACTTGAACTCAAGGGAGGATGTGAAGCCTTTCTTCTTCAAGTGTTCTTTATTTGTGTGCATGGAGCTCCCCCTCAATTTTTGACTTGTTGATCACTCTCCATCACACCTAGTAAAAAGACAATCAAGTAATTTTTTGTATCCAAATTGCTTTGGATCCATAGACATTAGTAGCAAAAAATTTAGTCCCCTTAAGAATCCATTTTTCAATTTCATCCTTTTTAGTTGATGTGGTTAGTCCTTTTACAATTTGCACTCGTCATCTCTCTCAATTTCACCGCACTATATATATATATATATATATATATATATATTATAGAATTTAGAGTATTGCAGTATATGTATATTACAACTTATAGTAATAAGGATTAGTTGTATTATAGCAATAAGGATTTCAGTATTATAATAATAAGGATTAGTTGTATGTATTACAATTTACAGTATATATATAATAACAAATAAGGATTTCAGTATTATAGTAATAAAGATTTCACATCGATGAAAAATAGAACTTGAAGTCTTGAATTTATAGAGATCTACCGTAACAAATAAAAATATAAAATGCAATGTAATTTGTAACTAGGACTTTAAAATTATATGTTTGGATGTTAGATTATGTAATTCAAACTTTTAAATTTGTATATATATTTTTTTAATTTAATAATTTGAAAATTAGTAAAAATCCAGGTACCCGATACTTAATTTTTCGGGTACCTGCAACGTTCGGGTACTCGATTACCGGTACCCGTAATTTTCGGGTCGAGACATGGGCCGATTTTATAGATACCCGACGATCCGAGTACCCGGTACTTCGGGTACCCGAAGACCCAAGTACCGAATTTAAACACCCCTAATTTTTACAAATGGTGTTCCAAATTCACACTTATTTTGAAAATATGTTCATGTTTTGAACAGAGAATAAGTTTATGTTTTTTAGACTATTGTTGGATATAAATGTACGGGCTTGCTTCAATCTTTACTTCAAATTTTTTATTTTGAAAATTGTATTTACATTTATGCACACATAAATGTGTTTTAAAAAAGAAATATCTTTATTTTTTATATATATACAACGTTCACACATTAAATATCTATTGGTTTGAATGTTGTTTTTATGGATTTCAAAATTTCCCCCTTTCAATTGTTTTATGCTTCGTAAATATGGGTATGGGTTCTCAAAGCTTAGTTGGTTTTTATCAAATCAACAAATAGTTTCTAATCTTTCTCAATAAAATTTGGCCAAATTAATAAAAAAATGACAAATAAATATTATACTTAGTAATGTCAAGTGTGATTTGGTTAGTACTTAGTAGTGTCAATTGTCAAGTGTGATTTGGTTAAAAGAAAATATAAATATATAAATATTTTTATTTTTATTTTATTTTATTTTTTGATATTTTTAATTGATTATATATGTATATATAAAAAAGAATTATTTAACACTTTAAATTGATTTAAAAAAATTAATAGTTTACATTTATCAACACTTTAAATTGATTATATATATATATATATATGTATATATTCTGATATATAATTTAATAAAGGGAAAACTACACCACTGACCACCAAACAAATTGGGGATACCTATTTGAACCACCGAACTATAAAAAATGTCAATCATACCACCGAACTTATAAAATCAACCTATTTTGACCACCGCCGTTAAAAACCTAACGGTGGTGTGACGGAACTGCCACGTGGCAATTGATGGGTATATTTAAAAATTACACATTTGATCCCTGTTATTTACACGTTCTTTCAATTTAGTCCTAATTTTCAATTAATAAAATAATAAATTATTTAATTAAGTGGTGACACGTGTCAAGACTTTATTGGAGGATTTTAATTATTTATATTTAATTTTATTAATTTATTTTCCCCCTCCAATCAGGTGGTGACACATGTCACCACCAATTTAGAGGAGAAAAATTAACTTTTCTTCATATGCGATGAGGAGGATTTGAACCTAAGTCTCCAAGGGGTAAAGCCAATGGCTTTGCCACTGGACCAAGCACAACTTTTTGCTATAATTCTCCAGATATAATATATATCTCTTATCAGTTTCTACATTTATAACCCAAAAGCTCAAACCCTAAACACTAATTTCACATATATAAATCATAAACCCTAAATTCTAACTCTAAATATTTCAAATTAATTTCACGCTAAATATTTCAAATTAAACCTCAAACCCTAAAATTTTCAAATTAATTCCACGTTAAATATTTTAAATTAAACTCCAAACCCTAAAAATTTCAAATTAATTGCACGCTAACTATTTCAAATTAAGCCTTAAACCCTAAACCCTGAATATTTCAAATTATTTTCCCCCTAAATATTTCAAATTAAACCCCAAACCCCAAATCCTAAACCCTAAACCTTAAACCCTAAAAATTTCAAATTAATTACACGATAACTATTTTAATTTAAACCCTAAACCCTAAACCCTAAATATTTCAAATTATTTTCACGCTAAATATTTCAAATTAAACCCTAAATAGTTAGCATGTAATTAATTTGAAATTTAGGGTTTAAGGTTAGGGTTTGGGGTTTGGGGTTTAATTTGAAATATTTAGCTTGAAAATAATTTGAAATATATAGGGTTTAGGGTTTAATGCTTATTTTGAAATATTTAGCATGAAATTAATTTGAAATTTTTAGGGTTTGGGGTTTAGGGTTTAATTTAAAATATTTAGCGTGGAATTAATTTGAAATTTTAGGGTTTGAGGTTTAATTTGAAATATTTAGCGTGAAATTAATTTGAAATATTCAGGGTTAGAGTTTAGGGTTTAGGATTTATATATGTGAAATTAGTGTTTAGGGTTTGAGCTTTTGGGTTATAAATGTAGAAACTAATAAGAGATGTATATTATATCTGGAGAATTATAGCATAAAGTTGTGCTTGGTCTAGTGGCAAAGCCATTGGCTTTACCCCTGGGAGACCTAGGTTTGAATCTTCCCCAGCGCATATGAAGAAAAGTTTATTTTTCTCCTTTAAATTGGTGGTGACACGTGTCACCACCTGATTAGAGGGGGAAATAAATTAATAAAATTAAATATAAATAATTAAAATCCTCCAATAAGGTCTTGACACGTGTCACCACTTAATTAAACAATTTATTATTTTATTAATTGAAAATTAGGATTAAATTGAAAGAATGTGTAAATAACAGGGACCAAATGTGTAATTTTTAAATATACCCATCAATTGCCACGTGGCAGTTCCGTCAATCCACCGTTAAGTTTTTAACGGCGGTGGTCAAAATAGGTTGATTTTATAAGTTCAGTGGTGTGATTGACGTTTTTTATAGTTCGGTGGTTCAAATAGGTATCCCCAATTTGTTTGGTGGTCAGTGGTGTAGTTTTCCCTTTAATAAATTAATAGTCAATAATTAAATTATTTAATAAAAATATATTAAATACAAAAACTAATAATTTAAATGGTAAAAAATTAATTTATGATATTATAAGATAATAAATCCATACTTCTTCAAATAGTTTCTTTTTCTTTTGAAAATCATCAAATCATAGACTTTCTCAATTACATGTCAGGTAAATATTAAGACAGGTCAATATCAGTTTAGGTTAACAACAGGTCGGGTAAAGTCGAATTTTGGGTCGATTTAATCGGGTAATATCGGTTATCTGTCAGGTCAGTCTCGAGTTCAGGTTCGTTTCAGTCCGGTGCAGGTCGGGTTTTGGGTCCACAGTAATAGGTTCAATTCGGGTTCGGGTCATTCTCGGTCGGATGCAGGTCGGGTTCGGTTACTACAGTAACAGGTCCAACTCGGGTTCGGGTCAACAACAGTCGGTTACAGATCGGGTCTGAGTCATCAAATCCTCGGGTCAAACCAGCTTCTGACTCGAATAGGTTTCAGTCGAGTTTTCAGGTCGCGTCAACTTTTTACATCCCTATATGGCTCTGCTAATGTTAGCTTACCACATGAGTCATGGTCTCATCCAATGATAATCACTCAATTCATCATTATTTTCTATATTATCAATTTAACAATATAATAATTCCTAAAAAACTCTTTTTAAATGACATGTAAAAAAATCAGTGAAGAATCGCCGGTTAAAAATATAATGAGAGAAAAAAATGATGAAAAAAATGATTATCATTGGATGAGATCATAGCTGGTGTGATAAACCAAGCTCATAATACAATTTTTTTCATTATCAACCCTTTTTAAATCGTATTATTACTACTCCCTCCGTCCTACAATTTTTGTTCCTTATTGACTTTTTCTGGTCAATTTTTTTAACTTTGACTCATAATAATTTAAAATGTATCATTGATAAAAATATGAAAAAATATATTTTAAAAATCTCTAATCGAGTATTTTTCAAATATATATTTTATAAAAAATAATTATTTAAAATATTTAATATAATAATAGTCAAAATTTAAAAAATTTGACTTTCAAAAAATCAATAAGGAATATTTTTTATGGGACGGAGAGAATATTATGAGATAAATTTATAGATACAAGTTAATTTTTAAAGTTCACTAAAATCGTATTACGTTTATTTATTGTGTGTACAATCAATTATATATTTAACATGAAAATAATTAAATTTAATTATTTCTTAAAATGTGTACAACTAAATTAAAATTAAAATTTTATATTACCAACAACCGGTTGGTCTATGAATTGAGGTACTAGATATCTTAAATAAGGTCAAAAGTTTGAAGAGTGGTAGGCATTCAATCGACTCAAGTTAAAAAATTCTGAGTTAGTCGAGTTGAAGAGTCCTAATTTATAGCTCAAATTTTATTTAAAAAATTTTCTAGTCAAGTTGTTCGAGATTCTGTTCAAATTTAATTGTAAACATTTATAATGTTATAGTACTAATTAGTTCTAATTTAAACGGTTTTCTATAATCATATACAATACACATATATATTCACATTTTTTGTATATGATATACATATTTATCAAGTAGAATTGAGAGACTCGACTTGAACTTAAAAACTAATCTACTACTTACTAAAAATTTTTAGTTATTCGAATTTCTATTTTATAACTTGAACTTCATTTGAAATTCTTTCGAGACGAGTATATTAAATTATAATTCGAGTCGAGACGAGTTTAGTATTTTTGCGTCGAATCAAGTTTAGCTCACCACTAAGTTTAAATTGTATCATTGTGAATATAAAAAATTGAGGTTATCCCTATAATAAATCTCTTCAATATCCTATCCAAATTAGTTAATTAATGAATTAGATAGCAATGTTATGTAAAAAAAGGTAGAGTTTTATATGGAATTTTATATAATACATTACGTATTATATCAAAATTATCATATAATTATTCTACTATTAAAGCATAAATCAAATTGATTATGCTTAGCCGGCGGCATTATTTATAATCTTAATAGTAAGAAAAATTGATGCCAACATTTATAGTCTGGATTCCTATTTCCACTATACCCTAATATAATACTCCATACTCAGGGATGAATAGAAGAATATTGAGATTATTTTTATGTTCTATTAATAGAGTCGTGCAATTTGATATTTTTTTATTATAGTCATGCAGTTTGATCATTTTTAAGGCATTATAAAACAATACTTCCATTTTTGACCAAGACTCCAGCGTGCACCCTCCGGCGCCGCCTTGTTTGAAATATTCATTTGTGGGGTATTCGAATATAAATTTTCTATTTTTTCAGTGTTTTTTATGCCTTATAATAAAAAAAATTATACTTTAGAGTTTAGGGTTTAACGAATTAAAGATATGATGTATTTTTTAGAGTTTATAGTTTACTGTTTGAAAGTTAAAGTTAAGACTTAAAATTTATTTTTGGGTAAAGTACACAGACGGTCACTGAACTTTGGTAAAAAAACAAAATGGTAACTAAACTTTCAAAAATCACAAATTGACAATTAAACTTTATGTTTTATAACAAAATGGTAACTAGACGTTAAATGCCGTTAAGTGGCTGTTATAAACTTTGGCATAATTACACATTTAGTCCTTCATATTTATACATTCAATCAATTTAATCCTAATTCGAAACAGTTCACTAAATTTAGCCCTCGTTATTTACGCATTCTTTCAATTTGGTCCTTAAAGCAAAATTCCAAAGTATGGTAACATGATAAATAATTACAATTAATTTTTTATAGGAACTCGAAAACTCGACTCGACTCAAATCGAAAAAATTTCAAATAAAGTTTGAGTTGTAAAATATGACGCGTCAACTCGAATAACTTAAAATTTTTTGATTCGACTCGATCGAACGTCCATCTCTATCTTAAGATATGACGCGTCAATTCGAATAACTCTATATTCGAATATTTTAAATCATTTTTTCTTTTAAATCGAATATTTTTTAAAATAGAATATTTAATATTTTCATATTTAAATCACATTGATTATTTAATAACAACTTTAAATATTCGATTTAAAAAAATGATTTAAAATATTCGAATATTTAATTAATTTTTTATAGGAACTCGAAAACTCAACTCAACTCGAATCGAAAAAATTTCAAATAAAGTTTGAGTTGTAAAATATGACGCGTAAACTTGAAAAACTCGAAATTTTTTTACTCGACTCGATCGAACGCTCACCTCTATCTTAAGATATGGCGCGTCAACTCGAATAACTCGAAATATTCGAATATTTTAAATAATTTTTTCTTTTAAATCGAATATTTTTTAAAATAGAATATTTAATATTTTCATATTCAAATCACATCGAATATTTAATAACTAATTTAAATATTCAAGTTAATTTAAAAATATTGAATTTAAAAGAAAAAAATTGACTTAAAATATTTGAATATTTAATTAAATTTTTATAGGAAATCGAAAACTCGACTCGAATCGAAAAAATTTCAAATAACGTTTGAGTTGTAAAATATGATGTGTCAACTCGAATAACTCGAAATATTTTGGCTCGACTCGATCGAACGCTCACCTCTATCTTAAGATATGACGCGTCAACTCGAAATATTCGAATATTTTAAATCATTTTTTTCTTTTAAATCACATCGAATATTTAATAACTACTTTAAATATTCGATTTAATTTAAAAATATTCGATTTAAAATACTCTAATATTTAATAAATATTTAAAGTAGTTATTAAATATTTGAATATTTAAAAGAAAAATATTTAAAATAGTTATTAAATATTCAAATATTTTCAATCATTTTTTCTTTTAAATCGAATATTTTTAAATTGAATTGAATATTTAAAGTAGTTATTAAATATTTGATGTGATTTAAATATTCTATTTTAAAAAATATTCGATTTAAAAGGAAAAAAATGATTTAAAATATTCGAATATTTCGAGTTATTCGTGTTGACGCGTCATATCTTAAGATAGACATGAGCGTTCGATCGAGTCGAGTAAAAAAATTTCGAGTTATTCGAGTTGCCGCGTCATATTTTACAACTCAAACTTTATTTGAAATTTTTTCGATTCGAGTCGAGTTTTTGAGTTCCTATAAAAATTTAATTGTAATTATTTATCATGTTACCATACTTTAGAATTTTTCTTTCAGACCAAATTGAAAGAATGCGTAAATAACGATGGCTAAATTTAGTGAATTGTTTCGAATTAGGACTAAATTGATTGAATGTATAAATATGAAGGACTAAATATGTTATTATACCAAAGTTTATAACAGCCACTTAACGGCATTTAACGTCTAGTTACCATTTTGTTATAAAATATAAAGTTTAATTGCCATTTTGTAATTTTTGAAAGTTTGGTTACCATTTTATTTTTTTACCAAAGTTCAGTGACCGTTTGTATACTTTATTTTTTTTTTTTAATGTTGAAACATAAAAGAATACAAGTAAAGAAATATTATTAGTATATAATAGTTTCAAATGTCTGATGAGTTGAGTTCACAATCGTACACGTCTTTTCAGCATATACTGTTTGTTGATTTATGATCTTCAAACATGGAGCTCCTGGACGCAGCCAAAGTTTCCAGCAATCCACTGTTCCTATCTCTGGTTCTCCTTTCCTCCCTTCTAATTTGGCTTAAACTAGCTAAAAGGAAACGCCTGAATCTGCCTCCGTCGCCACCAAAGCTTCCGATCATCGGCAACATCCATCAAGTCGGCAAAGTCCCCCACCAATCTCTGAGAGACCTTTCCAGGAAATACGGTCCTCTCTTGCTTCTCCACTTGGGGTACAACCCAACGGTACTGGTTTCATCACCCGACATTGTTAAAGAAATCGTCAAAAACCATGACATTATCTTCTCCAACAGACCAAAGACGACCGCTCTAGATTATTTGTACTACGGCGGCAGGGACATGGTTTTTTCACCCTACGGTGAGTACTGGAAACAGGTTAAGAAGATCAGCGTTCTGGAGCTTTTCAGCCACCGAAGAGTCCAGTCGTTTCAGTTCGTGCGAGAGGAAGAAGTTGAAGTTCTGGTTAACAAAATCCGAGGTGCTTGTCTTAAAGGAGAGCCCGTTAATCTGTCTGAAAGGCTTATGTTGGTTTCGAGTAACATAGCTTCTCGGTGTATTCTTAGTCACAAAAGTGAGGACGAAGATGGGTGCAGCAGGTTCGGGCAGTTGGGTAAAAGGCTGTTGATTCTGTCCAGTGCTTTCAGCATCGGCGATGTGTTTCCTTACTTGGGATGGCTCGATGTTCTCACCGGATATATTCCGAGTATGAAGGCGTTATCGGCGGAGTTCGATGCGTTTCTCGACCAGGTAATTCAGGAGCATAGAGGTCTTGAAAGTGATACTGATGATGAGCAGGTTTCAAACACAAAGGACTTCGTTTCTATCATTATGCGACTCCAGAAGGACCGCATGTATGACTTGGACCTCACGCCAGACAACATCAAAGGAGTCTTGCTGGTTATTCAACACTTCTTCCCTCAATATTCTATTTTAGATTTTTCAAAACTGTCACTTAATTTGAAGTATTTGACCAGGACATGTTCATAGGAGGCACTGATACCACTAAAGCGACAATAGAATGGACGATGGCTGAGCTACTAAAGCATCCAAATGCGATGAACAAAGTCCAAGAAGAAGTGAGAAATGTGGTGGGGAACAAGCCCAAGGTAGAGATGGATGATATCAGTAGAATGGGATACTTGAAGTGTGTGATCAAAGAAACTTTAAGACTTCATCCGCCAGCTCCTCTCCTGGCTCCTCGACGAACATCGGCAAGTGTTCAACTGGGAGGCTACGACATCCCTTCGGATACCACCGTCTTGATCAACGGATGGGCCATTCACAGAGATCCCGAATGCTGGGAGAAACCAGAAGAGTTCATCCCGGAGAGGTTTGAGAATAGCTCCATTGATTTCCAAGGCCAAGATTTCCACTACATCCCATTTGGTTTCGGAAGGAGGGCGTGTCCCGGGATGACATTCGGAATTGCTTCTGCAGAGTATGTGATGGCCAACCTTCTCTACTGGTTCGATTGGAAGTTACCAGCGGGTGAAGTTGCAGAAAATATGGACATGAATGAAGTCTATGGCGTCACACTCCACATGAAAACCCCTCTTCGTGTTCTACCTGTGTCTCATGTACCTTTTTAGGTGCTAATTGCTATGGCTGTAGGCTTTTAACTATGTTTTCCATGTTGTTGTGAAAATGAAAATAAAAACTTTTATATGACCAAACAAATCATCGAAAAGAAAGGAATCACAATCAATTACAGTGAAACGAAATCGAAATAACAAATGCCTTAAACCTTCCGAACAAGGAGATCTACACCGAATTCGGGCTCAATAATTAAATTCATGACCGGAGAATGGCGGTAGTTTGGTGAGAGGGAGAAGGTGAAGTTTGAAACTATAAGAGTAAGAAGTATCTTGAGTTCCGCCATGGCAAAATGCTGGCCGAAACATGAACGAGGCCCGGTGCCAAAGGGTACGTACACATGTGGAAGCTTACATGCACCGTTGATTCCATTGCCAAATCTTCCGGGGTTGAATTTGTGGACATCAGGTCCCCAAATATTGGGGTCTTCGTACAGTGCCATCAACATCACCCAAATACTAACCCCTTTCGGCACATTGATGCCTCCCAACTTCGTGTCCCGAATCGCCTCCCGAGTAAGCATGCAACCGAGAGGGTAAAGCCGCAACGACTCGTGGATCACCATCGTCAGCTGCCATAGTTTTCCGCTGATCATAAAACGTGTCGAACGAATATGAAAAATGTATGTGCAAATGGTTTTACACTTACTGTTTTCATCTTGTTAAGCATGCCGGAGCTCGGCAATTGGCCTTTGCAGATTTCGAGAACCTCCGCCCGGACTTTGTCTTGCCACTCCGGATACAGGGCTAATAACATCAAGGTCCAGATTGCCGGCACCGCGCCGTTTTCGTAGGCCGGAAAACATATGTTCTTGCAGTTGTCAACGACAAAGTTGTCTATTTCGTCTTGGCTTAAATCACTGTTCTTTGCTCCCTCAATGATCATTTGTAAAATGTTCTTGTCTGAATCTGCTCCTTTTCTTTTCACTTCCTTCAAGATTAATGTGTGTATTTCTTTCTCTAATCTCCACATTTCTCTGTTGCTTTTGGTTGGTAGTGATCTAATAAATATAACTAGTCAGCCATACTGGTTAATTTCATTTTAAATTAAATCTTGAATTTTAAAATTATTCTAATTGAGTCCTTAGAGTATCACTATTTTATCAATCAAATCTTCTGTTATCTAATCATTGGTTTAACACTAAATTCTAGCTTGAATTTGAAATGGAACTTATTTAAAATACATGGATCAAATTTTAAGATTTCGGGATGAAAACACTTGTGAGTTGGGAGGAACTTCTCCGAAACAGAACAAAAATGAAGTTAAGCTACTTTTTGGATCCGTATTAGTTTTGAAAGTAAATAAATCAAGTCATTACTCATTACCCCTATTTTCAGACTAATTGTTTCTTAACTCCTTGACAATTTTGAAATTAAAAAAAATAAGTCATGACCACCATTTTTTGTTTAAATACTTCTTAGATTACTGTTAATTTTAAAATTGGACCATGATTACCGCACATTTTATTTCTATTTAATTCCCCTAATGTTTCAGCTTGATTTTGACATTATCTATATCTACTGCATGAACTTGTATATAACGCGTTAAAAATAAAAGTTGTCATGACATTTAGGGACTCAAATGAAATGTTTTTAAAATTTGGAGACCAATTTTGAATTAAGAGCATAATCTCATGACATTTAATACAATTAACTCTATGCTAGAGTCAATGACTATGAGAAAATAAAGAGAAGGGGTCTCACCTTAGCCCAGGAATCCCTTGCAAGACAACTTTCTTACATGCAATTTCTTGAAGTGCTCTGAGCTTTGAGATTATTTCTTTACAATTTCTTCCAAAACATGCTTTCGAGATTACTTCTCCGGAAAAGTTCCTTAAATACTCGTCGATCTTTATGTCGGCCACTCCCCCGGCGGATCCGATCTCCCGATCCCACTCGCTTACCACCGAAACCGCAGACTCGGCCATTAATTTCATCATACCCTACACATGATGGACTAATGTACCATTAATTGATGCCACATTCAATACAAGATTGTCAATACTTTAAACCATACCTTGACTTTGTCCATGTAGAATTCAGGAGCCATTACTTTCCTTTGATGTGCCCATACTGCACCGTTTGCATGCAGAATCCCCTCGCCATAAAGCGGATAAAGCCCTTGCTTCTGGTAGAATGGCCTCCCCATGTCCAACGAAGTGTACGCCGCCATCTCTTTCACGACATCCGGGTGGCTCATATGCAGGACCTGTATGTTCCCCATCGAGAACACGAATGTCGGACCTGAAAAATTCACCATAAACGTCTCAGAACCCGAAAATTCGATTAGTACTCGTAGTCGAAACATGAACATAGTACATACCATACTGTTGTCTCCACTTATCGAGAAACGGTAAAACATTAGAACAACAACCGTGGGTGATCGCTTGTTTTCCGTCCCGCGCCGTGTTTGAATCCTCGCACTCTGTCTTCCCCATCTGCAGCAGATTACCAACCAACATCGACGGCGGAGGACCTCGAATCCCTTGCTTCATCAGCTTCGAACGTTGCCTTTCGGGCGTCGACACGAGCGAACTATACAAGCGTACGATCAATCGAACCGATCCTACTAAAAAGATCGCGGACACGATCCTCAAAAGCGCAGACGCTAATTCCATGGCGTTTAGGTCTGCTCTATCTGATTTCCAATGATGGTTTCATCATATTTTATGTTCAACAACAATGGCTTAGCAGACAGAATATTTTATATTTTTTTTTTTTTTTTGATCAAATATTTTATATTTTGTTATTCAGGGGGTTGACGCTTTAGCTGATTTTTTAAATTGGGAAAGCATAT
The DNA here is from genome assembly GCA_958450335.1 of Hibiscus tridactylites. Classification (NCBI taxonomy): domain Eukaryota; kingdom Viridiplantae; phylum Streptophyta; class Magnoliopsida; order Malvales; family Malvaceae; genus Hibiscus; species Hibiscus tridactylites. Next base: position 58,742,664 of record OY288278.1, on the reverse strand, counting down.
GAAGCTTATATATATAATATCTAATATGCAAATAGTCATATGAATTAGTTAAGAAGCAACAAATAGTGATAATGATGAGATTTTCCATCTTCCCAAACAGCTCAGCCATCGATTTAGAAAAAAAAAGTCAAAGCATTGTGTCTCTTTAAGACTCGTTTGTCCATGTGAAAAGCTTAGCCTGGCTCCGCCTATTTCTTCTCCAGGTTTCCCGGGAAAATTTCAATTCATAAAACCATCATGTGCTTCTAATATGAATTGCACATAAATATTTGATACATTATGATGCATTTCTTATAAAAGAAAAACTACCTATAGAATTTAACAAGGGGTCTCAGTAAAAAAATAAGATAATATTTATTTTAAGAGATTCGAGCTTGATCAATTTTATCCGCAATGTGTATGTTCGTCATCAAATAGCTTAGAAAAAGTATTCTTATTAAGTGGTTTAAAAAGGACCTAGAAAAATGTTGTGAAAAAAATGTGATTTGTAAATTTAAGTATTTAGTGTTGATGTTAAAAATAGGGTAAATTACATAAATGGTCCCCTGACTATGCTCCAATTATCTTTTGCGTCCCTCGACTATCAAAAGTTACAAATTGGCCCCCCGACTTGAAAAAAGTAACAAATTGGTCCAACGACGTTAAAAATTTAACAGCTGATGATGTGGCAGTTAATATAAATTGATATAATTACATAATTAGTCCTCAAATTCTACACTTATTTTAATTCGACTCTAATTATAAAAAACAACCCATATAATTTTAATAACCTATCAATTTAATCATCTTTTTTATTTCTCATCTCCTTTAATTCTTCAATTCAAACCTTGTAATAGTCGGGGGACCATTTATATAGTTTACCCTTTATTAATTCTTCAATTCAAACCTTGTAATATTCCCGGCATGCATCAGCATATGCAAAACCATGAAACCAAACAAACTGCAATCATAGTTAAGGTCACTTTGTCAAACAGTTATGGACATATTTTCGGGGGGGTTTTATGAAGAAATGAAATAGTATAAGAAAATAACCTATATAGTGGGAACATGCTTTCCATGTACTGAGCTCTTCCTTCCTTATCGAGTATATTGCGAGCATGTATAATCAATACCAGTGCTAGTATGAGGGTCGCTGTGCAGCCGGCAAAGAAGCCTGCAAGATCATTTTATAATAAGTATCTTCTTTAAGTAGAAAATCGAAACATCTCGTTTGCCATTCCAATTGAAATGCTGACCTGTGCCAAATGATGTCCTATGCCTTCCTTTCTTTGATTTTGGTCTCAACTTGTTCATGCCTTTACTTCGGTTCGAATTCGAGAAATGTTTGATGAACGTGGCTTCAACCCTCTCCATTAGCTTTGTTACCTCGTCAGAGCTGCCTAGATAAGAATCATTCACTGTCCTCGTATAATACTTTGATGCTCTTCTGGATGTCATCTGAGAGCCATGAAAGGAGAACAATCAGAACCGAGACTACCGACGGCCTGGTTGAGTGGAGATCGGATTGCTTTTCATGTAAGAAGGCTTAAAAGTCATACCTTATCGTATTTCTTCAAGATTTTAAAGAATGCTAGCACATTCAAGAAGCTGTTTTTAGACATAAGCATCATAGATTAATCAATATACAATGTAAAAAAATTAGAAACAAAAGGCAACTTGGTTTTGAGCCATTGGTTTACCTGTAGTTCTTCAGAAGCCGAAGCTTGTAATAAAATTCAATAAAGGCACGTTTTAATTTTTTTCGATTCTCTTTAGATTGTCCCTGCTGAAATCCATTTGTGTCTGCTTAGGATTGCTAACACAATTCACTTTAGCAGCTGTAAAGGTAGCTTGATTCAACTTCACATGATTCAACACCTCCTGTGGAACAAGTCTAACATTGGGAACTTTTTCGGGGTCATCTTCTCGAATATGTTGGTTGTCATTATCGGATTGTTTAACATCAGTTGTGCCTTGTAACTCGTCGATGGAAATCATGATTCGTGCAAATTAAGCCATGGATATAAATTTCTAACATCTCTCGATTTCGAATTAGAAAATAATTTCTGCAGGAAAAAAGTGCTTACTGCCACTAGAACCAGAAACATCAAATTCCTCCTCTAATTCTTTAAATTATTCATTTCCACTTCACCAAAATCCATGAAATCATAAACCCATCTTTAAAATTCTTGTCTATCCAATACCCAGATTTCATTTTTTTTTCAATTTGAAAAATTAAGGGTGAGATTGAAAATTAATTAGTGTGGACTAAATTGATAGATTTTTAAAATTATGTTAGTTATTTTTTTAGAATTGGGGTCAAATTAAAATAAGTGTAGAACTTAATGGTTAATTATGTAGTTATATCAACTTATATTAACTGCCACGTCATCGGCCGTTAAATTTTTAACGTCGTTGGACCAATTTGTTACTTTTTTCAAGTCGGGAGACTAGTTTGTAACTTTTAATAGTCGAGGGATGAAAAAGATAATTAAAGCATAGTCAGGGGACCATTTATGTAGTTTACCCTACAAAATATTATAGAAGGTTAAAATGTTATTTTAAATATGTCAGAAAGTAAAATAAGTTGCAAAAACAAGAATAAATGAGAAAAATTCGATATTTTTATATCCAAAAGCAATTTTTAAAAGACAAAAATCATTATCCCTTAACTTTAAAAAAATGTTTTTCTCAAAAAGTTCATTGGTAATCGTTGTATATGGTGCTAAAAGTGCTTTCACCTCCATAAAAGTATTTTTCATAACTCCATCAGTCTCATTGCTTCTTCATTTAAAATTGACCCACCTGTTATATTTAAACAATTTAAATTAGATTTTGTCACACTTATAATATAGCTGAAAGAAAATGTTTTATATAAATAATATATTCAAAAATAATAATAATAATATATTTATAACGATTATAAATGAAATAACGAAAGAATATATAAAATATGCAAAATGTTGTGTTTCATCCTTAAATAGTAATTTTTAGTTGTGTTACTTAAAAATTATATAAAACTCAAAATATTATTGAAATAACATCTCTATGTTATGAATATTTATCTATGTATATGTCTATCATGATAAGAATTTTATCTAGGAGATTTAATTCATTTTATGAGTAGAAATATTATATTCAGTAATTAGAGTTTTATGTATTATGTACTCCTATAAATAAATGATTTGATGATGGCATTGTACAGACTTGAATATTGAGAATAAATACAGATCTCTCTCTTTCTCTCGCCTTTTGTTCTTTTATTCTTGTTCTTCTTTATTTTATTCACAACACATTATCAACACGAGTTCACTCGAAAAATTTCGGTGCTCTTCGTTTGAATCCCAAAGGAGTTACCGAAACAAATTCGATTCTACGTTGAACCGAAGATAAATTTTTTCCCTCATTTTTTGAATTACTAATTGCCTTTATCTTGATATTTTAACTTGATCTTTAATTTTTGAAAGAGCATGGTGGCATGTTTTGAAGGTTTGAGCGAGCCATAGATTTTGAAGGCACTCAAAGACCTAGCAAAAGTAGAGCCATTTACTATAGCCTAAACATATTGTCGTTGCTATTGAATCCAAAGGACATATGTTCGTTGAGAGACAAATAAAAATGCAAAGAATATCAAGTCATGTTAATTTCATAGTCCACATCAACTATCGTGGTTCTTGGTACTGGATCTTAAATAATAATATGCACATAGGAACCTCTCTCCAACAAGAAATTTATGTTATCACGGTTAATCAGCAATATGCTTATTCATACTTTTACTTGTATAATTATATTTAATATTTTTCATATTATCATTTATGTTGTTTTATTTGGTAAAAATTGATATTTTTAATCGTGTTTTGAGTTTTACATGATATAATAGCTTGGGAAGAGACGAGATTATTATGAGAAGTTGTCTTGGTCATTTGCTATATCTCCATTGTCTTCGAGAGGAAAATCAATATCGGTAAATTTTAATTTTATTTTTATTTTTTAAATTATGATTTTAAAGTGCGATAAATCATGATGATTTTGCTCGAAAGTAATATTTCTTCTACGTCGAAAAACTCGACTATAGACTTCTCCTAAGTTCAGATTACGAAAATTCATCTTGATCCAAGAATTTTCATGGGAGGCATTCCCTGAAGCGAATGCAAATATAATGTTAAATTTACTTCGCTCAATTCCCTGAAGTGAATGTGACATTATATAGCGGAAAGAATAAAAGCCACAATCACTACAACAAAACAGTTCTTTAGCGGCGTTTTTTAACCCTATAGCGGCGTTTTTTAGTGCCGCAAGAAATGTCGCTTAAAGCAGCGTCGCCCGCAAAAAGTCAAGATCTATCGCGGTGTTTGTATTTACAAACGCCGCAAATAAGTGTTCTTTAGTGGCGTTTGTGTTTACAAACGCCGCGAATAACTGTTCTTTAGTGGTGTTTTATATTTCAAACGCAGCGAAAGCCTGACCTTTAGTGGCGTTTTATTTTACAAACGCCACAATAGCCTGACTTTTAGTGGCGCTTTGTTTTTCAAACGCCACTAAGCTTGATTGTAGGGGAAATAAAATAATAATAAAAATTAAATTTTTCCTATTTCTATTTCGTCAAAAAATGTAAATTATAGATTCAAAATATTTGTTAAATAAAATATTTATTTCATCTCAAAAATATATTGTCACATTTAACTTAAAATATTGGTTAAACAAAATATTTATTTCATTACAAAAAGTACATTTTGTCACAATTTAATCCCTCTACATATTTCCTTCCTATGTCTCTCTTTCCCGATCCACTAGCTCTTGGTCAACACAACTACCGACCATCATCTTGAATCCCTATACCAAAAATGTTAAATATGAGAAGTTAATAGCAATTTCAGATGGTTAAAACAATCAATATGCCTTCTACCATAAGTAATGTCATCAAGGAGTCAATTAGATTTGTAATAATGCTCGATTAATAGGAAGACAAGAGAGCTGATTATGATACATTATATTTGAATTTTGAATCGCTACACTAATATGGCTTCAAATATTTCATATCCTAATTTAAAGAAAACCGGGATACTTAGAATTTGGTTGGCAATTGAATTAGCAAAAAAATACAAAATTCAAATCACACCTAAAACTTCATAAGCAGTGATAATGCTTAGAACCTCAGACAATAATTTCTCCTGGATATAAGCTATGTGCCTGAAGAAGTCCCCCACAAAGAGGTAGGAAAGCACTTGTTGTTAACCCCTCACCAGATACATACGTGAACTGTCCATTTGGAAATTGCAAATCTACAAATAACTGTGTAAAGAAGGAAGAGTTGAAAAAGAAGAGAGTGGTTATGTTAGAAAATCAACATAAAATTTACACGAATATTTACTTCCAAAAGCTAAAGTTATAATGTTTATCTCATCTAATCAGCACAGTTCTCTATTTCCTAAGAAGGTTGTTTAAAAATTTTGGAGGTTTTTAGTGTGTAAGAAGAGTCAATTAGATAAACTACATTGCTCCACCATTTTTGGTAAATTTACATCTTTAATAGACAGTCAGAAAAATCAACAATCTAGTTGCAACAAAATTAGATAAAACACATGTATTTTAGAGTTCAGTGTGCTGAAACTTACACAAGCTAAAAGCTTAAGACAGAGCATTGACATTAATAGCCATCTCCTATGCTTTGACCATATTGCTGGGCAAAGAGAATGCATTCCATTCTGCAATCAAGAAATTATAAGCAGAAAACAAAATACAACAATTTGAGAAACATAAGAACATAATGCTCAAAACCATACTATCTGCTTTCAGGTGTCAATATATGTACGACCATGTAAAATTGGGAGATGGCTAAAACATAAGAATATATACTCAAAACCATACTATCTAAGCCTTTGACGGCCGAGACCAACAACACTTGAAGTCACTAAAACAACCTCATAGCTGCGAGAAATTAGTTCCTTAAGCTGCAAACAACCAGTTCATTCAAAACAAAATTAACAATTTGATTAACCACAAAATCCCCTTATTAGAGAGGGAGAATCGTGCAATGCAACATCGAAATCAAAATACCATATTTACATGTTCCTTAAGCTGCAAAGTCGACAGCTGGCGGCAACAAGGGGAAGAAATCAAATTTATTTGGGAGAAAAGAAAGGAAGCGAGAACTTATGTGCGAGTGAAAGTAGCCATGGATCTCCACCAAGGGTTAGCGATAGCTGGAACCTCCGTCTCATTTATGGAGAGAAAATCGGAGATTGAGAAGTGGGGAGAAGAGATGGAGCCACGAGAGGACCAGTAAATTAGGGAAAAGAATGAAAAGAGGTGTCTATTGTTAGAAAATGAACGACGAAAGAGATTGGGTATTAGGGATTTAGGGTGAGGAAGTGTATGAGAGTGAGTAGTCCTCGAAGATGAGTTTTCCATTGCGGCGTTCATAAAAATAAACGCTACCAAAACAATACGTGTTGTGGCGTTTGTAAAAAACGTCAATAAAAGATGAATTTTGCGGCGTTTTATTGCAAAACGCCACTAATAACCGAACCTATTGCGGCGTTTTCACAAAAAACGCCACTAAAGTACGAGTTTTAGTGGCATTTTCATCAAAAACACCGAGAAATGTGTCGTTTTGTGGCGTTTGTTTAATAAACGCCGCAACATGTACAACTTTAGCGGCGTTTTCTCTAAAAACGCTGCGAAAACTGCCGCTATATATCAAACTTGGTGTAGTGAATAACAATTGTGGTCGTGGCATAATATGATTATTTTAAGAGCACTTACACCCACCAGAATTGGGATTATAAAAATGACAAAATAGGTTACCCACCAAAAGTTGGATTATAAGGATGCTAAGAGTGATAAAGATCATTCTAAGAAAGTGAAATTATTTTTATTACCAATGTGATGTTACAAACCATTGGTCTCGTACTTGTCATACGCTGAAGCATTAACAATCAATGAATGATAAGGAAAGAAAATAGAAGCAAATTTGTTTGCGAAAAATGAAGAAGATGATATTGGTCCAACTCATTTAGACGTTGATTTCCTTGTAACCCTTGAAAGGAATAAATCGTCTTCTAATTATTCTCATAACCTTGAAAAGAATTATTGATCTTTTAATTTACTTTGCTTTATGTTTATTTACTTTACGCAATAACTTTTACGTTATATATATATATATATATATATATATATATATATATATATATATATATTAGGGTAAACTATAATGAAGATCACTCAATTATGGGCAAAGTTATATTTGGGTCACGCAATTATTAAAAGTTATACTTGGGTCACTTAATTATTGGTTAGGTTACATTTGGGTCATCCAATAATTAAAAGTTACACTTGGGTCACTCAATTATGGGTAATGTTACACTTGGGTCACCCTTCATATATAAAATATATATATCAATTTGTGTATTAGATTAATTAATGATTTCAAATGAAGTATTCTAGTGTTAACGATAGTATACAAGTGATTTGGAAGAAAAAAAGACTAAATGGATATGTTTTTTTAATATGAAGGGTGACTCAAATATAACCTTACCCATAATTGAGTGACCCAAATGTAACCTTTAATAATTGGGTGACCCAAATGTAATCCAACTGTTGAGATTTTAGGGGCTCGATTCGATCAACCGTTCTTGCTCGCCAAGTGTGGAGAAGTTGGATAATTGAGTGTTTTAGTGGGAGGTGAAAATTTTTGCAATTTGACACAAGGATTTATAGTGGTTCAACCTTCTAACCAAGGTCTACATCCACTACCTTAGCTCCCCACTAAGGATTTCCAACAAATTCACTAAGAATTTCGTCCCCTTTTCTCGGATTAGGAGGAAACTGTTACAACCCTCAAAGCTTTCTACCCAAAGCTTGAAGGAACACTCTCTTTACAAAGAAAGACTTAGCAAACTAGAAATCCCTCTAAAAGGTGTTTGTTTGCAATTCTAAGCACTCACCCAAAACCTAAACACTTGAGCAAATTTAACAATGTAAGCTCACAAGTGTTGTCTAAGCAAGAAATAAACAATTTAAGCTCTAGACAAATTTTGACATCATAATGTTGTAACAATTGAAGCATTAACCATTACAAGATGCTTGGAGGTCCCTTTTATACTCCCAATTGAGTTTGTAGCCGTTACTAGCCGTTGGGATGATTTGGAGCCGTTGAGGACTTTATTTCCCTTCATAAATGTTGTTCTGCAGCTAGTCGTATCGATACGCTTGGAACCGTATCGGTACGACCTTCATTAGAAACTAGCCGTTGGGCTCTTGCCAGCCTGGGCGTATCGATACGCTTGAGGGCGTATCGGTACGGTTTCACATTTAAAAGACCGTTGGGAAATAGCCGTTGGGGTAGTTGAAAGGGGCTCGGTACGCTTACCAAGCGTATCGAAACGATCCCGATCCGTATCGAAACGGCCAAGCCTGTTTCGATACGGGTTTTGACAGTGGCCAAATTGGGGCAAAAAGGTATCGATACGGGTAAGACCGTATCGGTACGGGTAGCTTGACACGTTAAGTTTGGCTAATTAAAATCAATAAAAACATTGCCAAAAACCTTTTAAAATACCTCAAACATAATTTCAAGTTGTTTGGACTTAAAACAAGCTTTAAATTCTTTTCAAATTAGTCCAAAACATTTTTCAATTATTATATCAAAACATTAGTTCTACAATCTCCCCCTTTTTGATATAATAAAACTCACTTGAAAAATTGTTTGGGATTCTCCCCCTTTAACTTTAAAAATGTGAATAAGAGATTGAAGATATGAAATCAAATAAAGCTCCCCCTTATTCATTTGAAAATTTCAATTTTTCAAACCAATTTCTCCCCCTTTTTGTTATATCAAAAAGAATTTAAGAACATCAAGTGCACAATAACAATAGAGGTAAAAGAAATTTGACACACTTAAAATTTTGGTTTAAAATTGGCTCCTTCTTACTCAAAGTATCATAAGAAAGTTAGTTCAACATATATGATTATCTAGTTGACTTAAATGAAAAAATGATCAAATAAAAGTAAAAGCAACTAGATTTTACCACACTTGAACTCAAGGGAGGATGTGAAGCCTTCCTTCTTCAAGTGTTCTTCCTATGTGTGCATGGAGCTCCCCCTCAATTTTTGACTTGTTGATCACTCTCCATCACACCTAGCAAAAGACAATCAAGTGATTTTTGGTATCCAAATTGCTTTGGATCCATAGACATTAGTAGCACAAAATTTAGTCCCCTTAGGAATCCATTTTTCAATTTCATCCTTTTTAGTTGAAGTGGTTAGTCCTTTTGGGACCCAAACACTTCTAAAACATTTACCATTTATAAATCTAGGGGCACTAGATTGTCTTACATAAAAAATTAATTTTCCAAAACTATTTTTCTTTTCAAGTTCATTATAAATCAAATCTTTTTCTTTTTAAACTTTGAGAAGTAAATTTTGTAAATCAAAACATTTTTTGTTCAAAATCTTTCAATTTTGCTTCAAGTTCAAGATTTGTTTTGGAAAGCAAATCATTTTCAATTTTTATTTTTGAAATCAACTTTTTGTTCTTGGAAAATGATGCCTTGAATTCCAAAAGCAAATCATCATAGGCATCTTGTAACTCATCAAATGTATAAGAATTTGAAATAGATGAGTTAGAAGTTACCTCCCCCTCATTGAGGGCCGTCAAGCATAGGTGGGCTACTTCATCATCGGTGGAGTCTTCATCACTCCATGTGGCCACATATGCTTGTTTTGAAGATGATCCCTTCTTTTTGGATTTATGGGAGTCCTTCATCTTCTTCATCGATTCATGCTTGGATTTTTCCATTTTTCTCTTCATGAACCGGGCAAATTTGTTGAAGAGATAGGTCATCTCTTCATCTTCACTTTCCTCCTCACTTGAATCTACATGATGGCATGTGGAGGATTTGAGAGCTACGACACTAGCATTGATGCCTAGCTCCATGATCTTCTTCTTCCCCATCGCTCTAATCTCTTCCTTCTTCTTCTCCTCTTCTTTATTTTTCTTCATTATTTGGTGAGTGAGAAGTGACCCCATGAGTTCATCAAGCTTCAAGGTTTTGAGATTCTTGGCTTCGATGATGGCGGTCCTCTTTGAGTCCCGTGACTCGGAAAGGGAGTAGATGAGCTTTCGGACAAGCTTCTCTTCCGGAATGGCTTCTCCATAACCTTTAAGACCATTGGTGATAGTGGAGAACCTATCAAATATCTTCTCGATGTTTTCTTCCAGATCCATCTTGAAGTTCTCATACTCTAAAGTTAGGAGCCCAATTTTGGTCTCCTTGACTTCATCGGTTCCCTCGTATGTGACTTCAAGCTTGTTCCATACCTCCTTGGCACTCTCACAAGAAGACATCTTCTCATAGATGGTTGGGCCAAAAGCACAAAGGAGCATGTGCAAGGCTTTGCAATTAAGCTCCATCTTCTTGCGATCGTCGGCACTTCATTCCGCTTTGCTTCCTTGAGGCACGAACGGACCATCTTCAACTATGTCCCATAGCTTGTAATCTCTTGACTTCAAGAAGAATTTCATCTTTGTCTTCCAATGGGCATAGTGATTTCCGTCGAAGAAGGGCGGTTTGTCGATTGATTGTGCCATTGAGCCGGTTGGTAAAATGTTGATCGAGCTTGCCGGATCTTCTCAATAGGATGTGAATCTCCTTCGATTGAGCCAAGCTTTGATACCAACTGTTGAGATTTTAGAGGCTCGATTCGATCAACTGTTCTTGCTCGCCAAGTGTGGAGAAGTTGGATAATTGGGTGTTTTAGTGGGAGGTGAAAATTTTTGCAATTTGACACAAGGATTTATAGTGGTTCAACCTTCTAACCAAGGTCTACATCCACTACCTTAGCTCCCCACTAAGGATTTCCAACAAATTCACTAAGAATTTCGTCCCCTTTTCTCGGATTAGGAGGAAACTGTTACAACCCTCAAAGCTTTCTACCCAAAGCTTGAAGGAACACTCTATTTACAAAGAAAGACTTAGCAAACTAGAAATCCCTCTAAAAGGTGTTTGTTTGCAATTCTAAGCACTCACCCAAAACCTAAACACTTGAGCAAATTTAACAATGTAAGCTCACAAGTGTTGTCTAAGCAAGAAATAAACAATTTAAGCTCTAGACAAATTTTGACATCATAATGTTGTAACAATTGAAGCATTAACCATTACAAGATGCTTGGAGGTCCCTTTTATACTCCCAATTGAGTTTTTAGCCGTTACTAGCCGTTGGGATGATTTGGAGCCGTTGAGGACTTTATTTCCCTTCATAAATGTTGTTCTGCAGCTAGTCGTATCGATACGCTTGGAACCGTATCGGTACGACCTTCATTAGAAACTAGCCGTTGGGCTCTTGCCAGCCTGGGCGTATCGATACGCTTGAGGGCGTATCGGTACGGTTTCACATTTAAAAGACCGTTGGGAAATAGCCGTTGGGGTAGTTGAAAGGGGCTCGGTACGCTTACCAAGCGTATCGAAACGATCCCGATCCGTATCGAAACGGCCAAGCCTATTTCGATACGGGTTTTGACAGTGGCCAAACTGGGGCAAAAAGGTATCGATACGGGTAAGACCGTATCGGTACGGGTAGCTTGACACGTTAAGTTTGGCTAATTAAAATCAATAAAAACATTGCCAAAAACCTTTTAAAATACCTCAAACATAATTTCAAGTTGTTTGGACTTAAAACAAGCTTTAAATTCTTTTCAAATTAGTCCAAAACATTTTTCAATTATTATATCAAAACATTAGTTCTACACCAACCCATAATTAAGTGACCTAAGTGTAAATTTTAATAATTGAGTGAGCTAGATGTAACCTTTCATATAATTGAGTGACCTCCGTTGTAGTTTACCCATTATGACATTTACTATTTTGTTTATCATGGTTATTTATTAAATACAATTTATAGTGACGATTTATGCTTAGCATGAGCATAAAAAAATATTTTCTCATTTAAATGCAAGTGGGAAATATGAGTATTATAACTCAAAGAACTGGAAATATTGATGCTCCACAAGAGCAATAAGTTCTTGAGAGAAAGCACGTTATGAAAGGTGCATAATTATGAATATTCTAGTGATTACCGCTAATGGTAATAATATCGTCACCACCAGAAGTGAAAATTTTAAAATAACAATAAGTGTTTTAAAAATAATTCTTCAGTTGAAATCAGTTGAATATAAGTTTTGGTAGCGGAAAAATCAGTTGAAAGCTCTAGAAGAGCTAAATATTGTTACCAAAAGAACAATTTTCATTAAAAGCTCCATAAGAGCTAAACATATTCATATTCAAAGGAACATTTTTTGGTGTACAATGTATCATCAAATTTCAAAGAAACTTGTATTTCAAAATTTGTACTACACATATACAAGTGAGATTGAATCACATATTATGGTAAACCATAAGTTTACAAATTCAGATATATATATATGTATATACACACACACACACACATATATATAAATAGTTGGCATGATCGGTTTGACCATCATGATCAGTAATGATGCGAAAAATTATTGAAATTTATCTGTACGTATATTAAAAGAACTTGAAGTTCTTGTGGTGCTTGTTCTCAAAAGGATTTATTAAGATTTCACTTACCAAAAAAAATTAAAGTTCTTGTACTAAAGTTGAGATTGTATGGCTTGCATATCTGAATAAAATATGGGTCCATATATCCACAAATGTGAAAAGTTGTTATATGATTTTAGTAGATGATTTTACATATGTTTTATCATCTTACAACCAGACGTTTGTGAGATTGATTGAAAAAAATGTTAAATTATGCAGTTAGACTATTCTTCTTTCAAAAGCTAGTGGGTTTATAATTCAGGCTATATTAGTTAAAATAACTATTACAAAGCCTATTAATTTTGAACAAAACAGTTTAACAAAATTTTGATTAGATGTCTCCTCTTTAATAACTAAAATGTGAGAACAAAATATTTATTTTTTATATGGTATTTCACATATAACAGTAATTATATGCATTAAGCCAGCAAATTATAATAAACTTTTCATTATGATTAGCTTTTGGTCAGAAGTCATATTTCTCATTTTAGAATTATTGAATGTGCGATATATAGTTGAATTGTTCTATCACGCCGCACAAAATAAGTATATAAAAAGGGTTGAGAATATATATTGGGTATGAATCTCCCTTTATGTTTAAATTCTTAAATATTAATTGGAGAATCATTTATGACACGATTTTTCGCAACGTCAGAGGAGATAATAATCAACTGGATAAAAGAAAATAAATTATCATTATCTTGATCCTCGTATATGAACCTAAAGTTCATAAGATAATTCATATTATTACATGTCAACTGTCAGACATATTTACTGACCTAATGAGAGTAACCAAGTCTCATATACTAGCTAAAATGCTCTAAATTTAAATTACATGTTAGAGAGGATGAATGTAAATTATGCTTGAAGCATGATAGTTAAAATTGGTTCCAATAATTAAAATTTTCGTAAATGAAAAATAATACGAGATGGTCATATATTGGAGGCGGGTGCTCTTGAAGAGACCCAAGACATAACTAATATATAAAACTCTAGAAGAGCTTCAGGTACCTGAAAAAAAGATTAAAAAAATTTAGACAAGTTATGTCAATACGAGAAAGGAATGAAACCATAAACAGAAAAATTGTCGACAACGATTTTACATAGAATACTTCTATAGAAGTAAAGAAATAAAACGAGGATCTTGTATAGAATTCTACAGATATTGAAATGATTGAGCAATATAGAAAGACGTTTTGAACTTCCAAAAGTGAAATTTTTGGACCAATAGTCTAAATACCTAAAGGTGTAATGCAAGTGGGGTACAAACAAATGGTCGTGAGATATAAATACGACTTGAATTGTGATTTATGAAGAATTTTAATTACTTCATGGTGGATGCAATTACTTTGGCAGTTATGAAATATTTTACACGCGTCTAATTATTTTGTGGATCCCTATTTATCCGTGAAAGATTTAAAATGCTAGAAGCATTTAGAAATTTTCGAAGAAATTTATTTAGACATGCCCCATTGAATATTTATATTTTAGCTCATTTGGTATAATCCTCTTAGTGAGTACTTATTGAGGAAATATTATAAGAATGATCATATTTTCTTATGTATTTTATAAAGGAGTTTGGATCAAGATTCATTATGATAATTTGAATATCATTTGAACTCCTGAAGAGCTTCAAATTATAAACTGCTTAAAATCTTTCAAAGCACTGATTATTTAATGAAAGTATTTGAGAAATAGAATATTGAAATCAAGTTTTATCTCGATTTGAAGATCGAACACTTAAATATGAATTTTTGTCTATAAATTGACACATGCTGAAAGAATTTTAACGAGATTCAGCATAAATAAAGCATTTTCATTGAATACTCCAATAATTGTAAGATTGTTGGATGTGAATAAAGATAATTTTAACTTTTCTTAGTCTGGAAGCACCATATTTTAGTTGGTCTAAAAGCATCAGATTTTAGTTGCTCTAAAATATACTATCTAAGTGCAACAAGATTATTTTAGATATTTAAACTTGATATCACTTCAAATCATGTGATTATTATACACGAGACAAGACAAGAATGTGTTTGGCTAAGACCATTGACCCAACATATCTAGAAGATATGAGATTTACTTTCACAAGATATGATGCAAAACTATCTTGTATAGAGATAATGCAAAATTTATATCTCAATCGAAAGGTGAATACATCAAAGATGACAAAATGAATCATATTACTCTAAAGTTTCATCCCTCACGATCTTCAGAAAAAATAATATTCAAGATTGAATTATGAAGATTCAAAGATATTATGTGATGTTTTCATGAGGGGTAAATACGTGTTGCACTTTTTTTCCTTAACCGAGATTTTGTCCCAATGGGTTATCCTGGTAAAATTTTTAATGAGACAACATGTTATGCGTATCAAGGATGTGTGTACTCTTTATTCTTCACTAAAGAAAATTTTTCCCACTGAGTTTTTATCTTAGTAAAGCTTTAACGAGACACATTATCTTCATAGACATCCAAATGGAGTGTTATAAATATTTATCTATGTGGATGTCTATCATGATAAAAAATTTATCTAGGAGATTTAATTTACTTTATCAGTAAAATTATTATCTTCATTAATTAGAGTTTCATGTATTATATATTTCTTATGCCTATAAATAGATTTGATGAAGACATTGTACAAACTTGAATATTAAGAATAAATACAGATCTCTCTCTTTCTCTCGCATTTTATTTTTTTATTCTTATTCTTCGTTCTTATTCTTATTTTTCTTTATTTCATTCACAACACTCTAATAATATTAAAAGAATTAAATTTTCAGTCATTTCTGGTGGCCCATTATGGCTAGGCAGGCTATTGAAGACCCAAGTATAGTTATTGGTGTGTCCAAAGTACATTTGGGTTTCACTAGCAAAAACTTAACCAACATATTAATTTATGTGGAATTAAAAGTGTAAATGAGACATTAGTATCTAAGTTGTTTGAGTTTAAAAAAAAAAATTGAACTCAGTTCAGTAATACTGAAGTTGAGCTTGTTCAAGCACCATAATATTTGGTTCAAATAGCTCACAAGTCTAATCGAACTTTTCATTAATACACGTTTTAAATATTTTATATCATTAAATTATATAAATGATATTTTTTACATGTAAAAGACACTTAAATTCAAATTTGAACTTAAACGTAAATACAAACAAACTTAAATGAACTCAAGCAACTGAGTTTGGGTTAAAAAAATTGGAAATGAAGCTTAGACTTAAAAGTAACTGTACACTCCTTAGATGACGAATTAAATTGTGCTAGTGAGACATGACAGAGCTCAAGATACTCGTCACTATTGAACTATTTTATTTTGTCAAAATCAAAGTATTCACGGTCAATAATAGTGATTAATTCTTTTTATTAAATAATTCATGTAATGTGAAATTTATACAATATTATAATATAAAGATTATAAATTATGTTACTGTTAAGCTCAACAAGTGATCCCAATAAAAAAGATAATAATATTCATCCTCAGAAACTTGAGTTCAAATAACTTTATTGAATATTTAATAAAATATATAAAAATTACTAAATATTAAATAAAAATTACAATATTTTAAAGGCTTATTGGTCTAAAAAAATCTTTATGAAAAATGCACATAAATCAATAAAATCTTGTGTATCAAAATTCAATTCAATATTTATAGGGATGTCAATTGGGCGGGGAGGGTGAGAAGGTTACTCTTCCCACACTCATTACCATCAAAATTTTTTATTTTTATCTCCGTCTCACGACCCGCTGCGAATATAAAATTTAAAATCATCCTTACCTCGTAACTCGCAAGACTAAAACCATCTTCGCCCCATCATCCACGTGGGTCCTCAGACCCACCTAATCTTCCCTTTACCCGCTCCATGATCCATTTATATGATATACTTATAAATATTAGTTATATAAATATAAATAAAATTTGTTATCAAAAAAATATATAATATTTGTCATTTAGACTCCCGTCACATTTGTGACATTATTCCAAATGTCATTATTTTTTTAAAATAATAATATACGAAATTAAATTTTGTACAACACAAAATTTGGACTAAAAAGATACTAAAGTCTATTGTAAAAGATAAAAAATAGGGCAAATAATAGGTTAAAATAGCTAAATCATCATTCAACTTTGCTCTGTCACACATTTTGGTCACTAAACTTTTAAAACGGTCAATTTACTCATTGTACTTTACTTTTACCTATTTTGATCACTCTAAATTATTTTATTAATATTTTAGTATGACTTGACATATTTTATTATTATTAAATTTAAAAGATAATTTAAAATAAAAAATAATTTAAATAAAAGTCCCAACCACTTTATAATTAACAGTAGCTCTCTTACGCCTCCTATGACCAGCTTTAGGCCCTTCATGAATCAAAAGAAAGCTTCTTTTTTTAACTCCACCAATGTTCTTCTCACGCCATGGACTAGAAGATGCTTCTAGGGATGGGCACGGGCGGGACGGGCCCGTTTTTTTGGCCGCGTCGATCTCACCTCGATTTATAACTCTCTAAATTTAATTTCGTCCTGTTTCAAATTAAAATATTAGTTTACCCACCCTATCCCGTCTTGATATATCAATTTTTTAACTCGACCTTGAATCGACTCGACCTGAAAAATTGAAATCTTAATCTTCGACAATGATAAAAGTTAGATTCAATCAATTTATCATTACGGCCACAAAATTTAGTTTCAAAAGACTTTAAACTTATATAAAAAAATAAAAATCAATTTTAAATTAGCCAAATGAAAAATTATATATTTAAAAAATAAACTTGAATCATTGACCGTCAGAATCAGATATGTTAAAATTTGAACAACATCTAAAGAAATTTTTACGATAAGCACAAACAAAAAAATTAACTTAACAACCATAAAAGTGTTTATATATATTGGTATTTTTATAAATATAATAAATATATATATATATATATATATATTTAAATATATACCGGAGCGGAGCGAGGAATTTCTAACATATATCCGAACCCGCCCCGCCCCGATCTCTGAAATTCAAGACTAAAAATTCGATCAAGTCGGATCGGGCACACCGGGTCAGTTCGAGTTCGGGTTATTTGACCATCCCTAAATAATTCCCCTCCCATTTCAACGTTGTCGTTTCGCCATTTCTCGGGATTCGACTGGCTATAAACACAGAATTTTTGAAGCCAAATAAGCAACCGCTGATCCACAGAGCAATATATAAGCTATGAAAAGATTAAGGAAAGCACCCAGTAGGCCAATGAATGTCCATAAATTTATGGCATCGATTAAAAACAAGAAAGGAGAGCGCTTTTCAATCTGGGTAACTCGCCCTCCACCCACGAATGGATGTGTGACGTCGATACCGATGCCCGCGAATGAGCGGATGATACCGGTAACTGTAAAAGTGGTTTAAAGATTTGAGTGTTGTGAGTTTTATTTTAATAATAATAAAATATATCATACTGAAATATTAATAAAATAATCTAAAGGATTAAAATAGGCCAAAAAGTAAAGTTCAGAAAGTAAATTAATCGTTTTGAAAGCTGAGTGATAAAAATAGGTCATAAAACAAAGTTGAGTGATGATTTAGGTATTTTACTCAAAATAATATTTCAGTTGTTGTAACAAATAAACAATATAGAAAGAATTAAAAAAGAAAATAACAATAAAAAATAATATTTTAAAAAAAGTAAGAACAGATAACATACAATATTAGAAAAATAAAATACTTATAGTAAGAACTAAGGAGAAGAAAATAAACATTAAAAATAATGCTCAACATTAAGAAACAGTAAAGAAGAAACCAATAAACATATATATATATTCATAAATATTCTAATATAAGTCAATGTAAATTATCTTAAACTTAATTCTTATTCAAATTTATATTTTAAAAAATACTTATATATTTTATCTGATAAATCTCAATCTCAATTATATATATTGAACTTTTCAATAATATCTCAAGACAAATCAATATGAATTACCTTAAATCTGACTATGATCCACGCGGATATTATATTGTTAATAATATTTATAATAACTTATTATAAAATATGTTGGGGATGGTGGGGATGATACGGGCAGGAGGGGATGATGCGAAGTAGGTGGAGATGAGGCGGGTACAAAGGCATATTCACACCTTCTACACCACCCATTGCGAATCTAATTTTTATGTTCATCCCTGCCTTTCAACCCACAAAATTTGTAACCATCCGTGCCCGATTAGATGCGAAGTGAAACGAATCCTTGTAAAACCCGCCCCACTAACATCCCTAAATATTTATTAACAAAAAACAATTAATCCCGATAACCTTAGTTAATTTTGACTATTAATTAACAAACATGCCAACGTGACATACTACAAGACTGAAGACTGGCCCATCCACTAATCAATTGAAATGGACCAAACGCATAGAGCCTAGAGGTGACAAACATAAAATACTATTTTGAAGGTGGTTACAAGATAATATTTATTTATATTTTTTCGAGGCTTTGATAACAAACAACTTACAGACAAAGCTGACACACAACTTTCCCACACCAACCACTGTTTTTCCTTGTCGGGGGGGGGGGGGGGGGGGGCAGGCTAAAGATGAACAATGTGCTACCTTTAAATCTACACCGTTCAAATCAAATCAGACATCATCCACCCTTAAACTTGACTGCCATTTCAATCCTGCAGTTTAAGGATGAAGGAATCTATTTCTCTGAACCATTTCCTATAGCATAGAACATGAACAAATACCACAAATCCTCATAGGTAAGAAGCTAGTTGCTCAGACTCTTGATTTAAGTACTCGTGTCGTATACTTGGATATAACAATCTTCCAAGTACATTGAAAACCTTTAAAAACATAATCTTAATCATGCTAAAAACATATTTTGAACCAAAAAAAAATCATGCTAAAACATACTCGTACCCGACACTCACACCCAATCTGAGTCCGAGCAACCTACTTTAGATGAACATATAGAGAATTCAGTTTTCTGAATAGTAAACATATGACAAGAAAAGAACTGGCCTTAAAACTCAGCAACAAGAGGAATTTACACAATCAAATGAATAATGATTTCTTATCCTATTCCCCTGCGTGTTTTGCAGATTTATTAAGCAGAAGTGAATAAGGATTCAAGTACATATTTTAGACAGTATGTGAATGCTTCACAATGGCTTCATGAACTCCCTCAAGATGTTCTCTCTTAGGCCATAGAGTTTAAGAGAGTTGATCCTCCCAACAAGAGGAAAATAAACATCTATACAATATACTCGAAAGACAAAAGTTGAAAAGAAGATTAAATAGTTCAATATCGGAAAGATATTCCGAAAAGAAGAAATAATCATCAATGATTTTACAAGGAAAAAAAAACTATAATGCTTCACCAATTGAATTCTAAAAATCATGAAACACTCTCAGAAACTACAAAATTTTGTCCACCTTATTGCAATAGCTGAGGTAGGTGCAAGCTAATTTATCAACCTCAGACTACTTCTTGGTTTAATGGAATCCCTCCATTTAAAATAAGCTCAAGCTTATTTTTATGCAAAATGATATAACAAGACCAAAACTCTATGTCTTTTATTTGGTGGAAATTAATTTCGGCAACGACTCCAATATGTCATAGTGACCATACCCGTGAAAAAGCACGTTAATAGGATTCTCCTTGTCCTCCTGGTATTCCTCGCCATAGTTTGCTATGTTTATCAAATTACCAGAGGTCCTATGAACCATGTAGACTGAAATTGGAGTCCTGGGCAGAGTGAACAGAAATAGTGTGTCAGATACAAGTCAAGCAAAACATAAGAAACATAAAGAGGAATATTGAACATGGAAGTCAAATTCCAACTTTAGGTTTTTGGTTATAATACAATTTGGAAAATGCTCAAAGGAAAGAACAATCACTGCTTGGCTTTGACATCATTCCATAGGACATCAGCTTAGTTTCATTCATAAGGCATATAGAGACCAAATAGCTCAAGCAGTAATTATCAAACATTGGCTTAAACAAAGTTTCTTCACAAAGCATGCAAGATTAATGAAAGCATGATAATACAAAATGATGCAGGGAACCTCGATTATATCTTCTCGGCAATATTCTAATTATCCCTTCTATGATAACTTGAGCCACTAATTAGAAATTAGTGCCTTAAGACATCTCCTAACCTTTTCATTTGTTATGCAGGATGGATCAAAGTAATATATGGAAGTCACAAGTGATGGACCCTTGAATTATTGTTCATTTTGATTGGATAATTGCAAAATTATAGTAAAAAGAATTACAAGTGAAATGATGCCACCAAAAAATGAAACATATTAGAAAATAAATCATAGTAAGAAATAGCAAAAAAACTAACTTCAAAACATGTGAAGCCATCAACAATTCGGGTTCTCCACCCCAAACATAAGGCTGTTGAATTTCTTTTATATAAGAATCAAAATCACCCTCAATAAACCTGCAGTTATCAAATGAAAACTTATGCTTAATAAAAACTACATCTATAGTAAGTAGTAAGAAAAAGTAAGGACTTTCTGATATAACAAAAATAAAGCTTTACCATTCGGTTTCTTCACGCCTCTTCAAAAGCTCATTCACAACCTACATAATTAAACATTTGGAAGGGCAAAAACAGTATGAACCATTTGTAGATACCAGAAAATAAATTTAACCTGTCAAAACTAATTTCACTGAGTTGTTACCTCGTTTTTTGTCGAAAATAAGGAAGCTAGTGTGTGATTTAAATGATATACATATGTAGTGTTTTAGTGAGTAATTTATATTTAGAGTTCAAACATCTATGTATTTTAATTTCACCTAAACTACCTGAGCTCTCAATTCATCAGCAAGTTCTCTTTGACGAGTCTCATCAGGTGCTTCTTCCCCGGACCTCAAGCAAGCTACATGAGCTATTGCCCTGAAAAGGCATCGTCCATCAGCTAAAACCCCTGTGCAATTGGCAATCAAATACACATTCAAAATCGGGTTTTTTAATATTAAGAAGAAATGAAACGATATTCTGCAATTTGTTTATCAGTTGTAACTAACCTATAACTTTGTAATTACCCTCAGCCAATCAAATATAAATTCAATTTCAGATTTTAGTAACAATTATTGTTAATTTGTTATAACTAACCTGTAACTTTGTAATTATCAGTAGCAGCCACCGAACATGACGGACTCTTCTCATCAGTGCCGAGGGAATTTAGGTCGACACCATCTGTATTTCCATCACCATCCATATTGAAATCAACCAATTCAACCATGGGTGCGATACAGGCGCAAACTCCAAAGAGAAGCCAAGCAGAATCAGGCCGATGAAGCCAACGAGCCGGTCTGGCATCCCAAGCCAGATTCCAAGAGCCTTCTCCCTTCCTCTCCACATTCTTCCACACATCCCCTCTACTTTTCCCTCCTCCACCGTCGCCACCACATGGCAGGATTGCGTGCCATATAGAAGCCGCAGCTCCGTTGGAGCCACCGAGTCGACAAGCTGTAGAATGGTGTCGACAGCGCCGAATATTGGCCGATAAGCTGACGGATTGCGTAGGCCAATTCAACAACCGATTCTCGTGATGGTGAGCCGCTGAGCCGCCGCCGTGTGATATGAGAGAAAGGGTGTTGAGGATCCAAGGCTTGGGAGGTCGAGCGCACAATATACCAAGCATCACCGAGCTGTTACTAATGAGCACCTATAGAGATAAACGGTCTTAACCTACACACCATTAACACATATTTCAGCTCTCTCTGTTTATCTCTATCTATATATAGGAGATCAAATCCTCCCAAAATTTTCCTTTTTTCTTCGACGGCGAGAAATGGAGGGGGAGAATGCTGGTGGGATCCACCAGAATTTGGTAAAATATTTATTATTGGTTTTTTCTTAAAATATAAAATACCAAATATGACCTCATTCAGGTCTTTTAGGTAAGGCCAGTAAAGTAAATTCCGAAAAACAAATACATGTGAAACTGCAACTGCAAGTAGGCTCCCGTCACCACACACGCTGGAAAGTGCGAGAAATCTCACATTTTAATTTTGAAGTATACAATAAGGGAAGGTCTTGTAGAGCATCGGTGGAATTAGTTGGAGCATCAGAGCCAGTTGAATTTAATTAAAATTTTATCGGTTATTTAAATTGATGAGTAATATTTTATAATTTAAATTTTATTTAAAAAATTTAATTAATTTATATGAATTTTTATTTAAATTTGATTATAAATATTTATAATATTATAGTACTCAACGATTTTCTATATATATATTCACATGTGATATACATATATCAAGTAAAGTTGAGGGACTTGATTGAAACTTGAAAATTGTGCGGAGCCAGAATTTCCATATAACGGGGTCATAGTGGATTATGAGGTATGCGAGACTCTCATACCGCTAGGATAAGTGTTGTTGACCTCGTACCCCAACAAATTAAATGAGGTCTATTCTAATATTTCTTATGATATATTAACTCCTTAAAAATTCTGTATCCAAACTTATCAAGTGGAGTCAATTGCATCTTCGAATTCACATGTACATTTGCTCGTGCTTGAAAACAAATTCATTAATTACTAAAAATTTTAGTTTATTTAATTTTTATTTATAATTTAAATTTTTTTTGAAATTTTTTTTGAATTGAATCGAATTTATAAAATCATAATTCAAGTCAAATCAAAATTTCATTTTTTTCGTCTATCGAAAATTTTTAATTCTTTTTGAGTCGAGTTTACTTTGGCTCCCATGGGTGAAACTGTCATTTCTATAGGACAAAATGAAATTAGATGAAGTATAGTAAAGGGCATTTTGGTAAATCAGTTCTTTTAAGGAATAGAAGGATATTTTGTTGAGTTTTGCGGATATAATGTATTATTTTAACCAGATTTCTATAATATTATTTATGTCATATTAAAATTATTTTTTATTATTTTTAATAAAAATTTAATTTTGTAATATTTAAAAATTATTAGTAATAAAAATATGAAAATTATAGTTTAAAATTAATAAATCAAGTAATTTTTAATAAATAGTTTTTAAATTTTAAAATAAAAATAATTATTACTGAAAGTTAAAATATTTTTAAAAATATGGATAAAAATAATTTTAGAGACGGAAAATGGTAGTTTTTTTTTTGAATATGGAAAATGGTAGTTAGGTGAAGATGGCTTTTGTTTAAAATATTAGGCCAGTCAATTTAAAACTTTATTTCCTTTTCTAGTATTTTATGATTGAACTTTTTGTGGTAGGTGAAAAAAGTTGTGATTAAATATAAATTATTGTGCATTAAATTTGTATTATCATATATCAATACAGTTTTTAAAGTGTATATAAATAGGAAAATTCTACAACGGGCGACGAATATTGATGAACACCACTAACGATGAACACTATTAATTTTTTTAAAAATTTTAAAAATCTCAAGGACTAAAATTATAATTAAAATTATCTCTTAAAAAAATTAAATTTAATAGTTACTTTATAATATTTTTTAATAGGTTAAAATCAAATATACATAATTCTCTTAAACCCTAACAAAATCAATATCTTAAAAAAAATAGAAATCAATTTATAAATTTTAATAAATTAAAATCAAATTAAGGGAAAATTAGAATTTGATTGGGGAAAATTATGAGAGTTGGGTATATTTGATTAAGCTTTTGCACACACTTCCTCCGTTTGCATCTGCCACAAACTTGTTGTTATAAGAGATTTTCTCAAGCTTGTCTCCCAAAAAGACCACCTTTGATCAAACTGTAACTGTAGGAATGAAAGAAGTAATCTTCAGCAAAGTTGATCTTGACGATGGTTCCAGGGCCACCATTACCCTCGAGCTCAACGCTCTTGATTGCGTGAGGAGAGTTGGGTATATTTGTTAGGGTTTAGGTTTAGGGTTTAGGGTATATTTGATTTTAATCTATTAAAAATTATAATCTGATTTCTATTTTTCAAGAGATTGATTTTGTTAGGGTTTATGAGAATTGAGTATATTTGATTATAATCTATCAAAAAATATTAATAAAGTAATTATTAAATTTGATTTTTATTTTTAAGAGATAATTTTAATTATAATTTTAGTCCTTTAGATTTTTAAAATTAAAAAAAAAATTAATGGTGTTCATCAATGTTCATTGTTAGTGGTGTTCATCAATGTTCGTCGCACGTGGTAGACTCATCCATATAAATATTATAACATAATTGAGTAAGTACATTTGGTCGGTTAGTCAAACTGCTCATCTTTGTTCCATCATATTCTCTCAGGTCATGAATTTTAAACCCATTAGGAGTACCCATTTCTTCTTCTAGAGTCCTTATTCCCCTCCCTATAAGTAGAACTAAAATTAGAATTAGGATTTATCAAAATATATTACAATGTAATTGTACTATTTTTAATAATTACATTCTCGTGAAATTATTAGAAATTTTATTTATCTAGACTTAATCAAATAATTTGTGTTATGACTTGGTCGAGTCTGTGATGTATTGACAAACAACATCACGTTAGTCCTAATTAACATTAGATCTTGGATTTATAATAAAAAAATTATATATAATTTATGTTATGAAAGTTAATTTATTTATATACTTATAATACAATTTTTTAGTAAAAAATAATATTATTGTTTTATTTCTCGTATATTATCATATTTTATATCATATTATACTCGTATTATGTTCATATAATATAATTATATCGTGTTTTAAGTTAATAAGTCTAAACCTAAAATTGTATTTTTGTTGATGAGTTGTTGAAGACTTTAAAATGTTTTATTTATCATACCATCTAGCTTGTTTTTAATGTATTAACATTTATAATAATAATTATCAATTAATGTGTATATATTTAATGATAAGAATGTAATAATTAATGTTAAGAAAACAAGTTTAAGACTCTAATAATATAAGTCAAATATCAAAGAAATTATTGTATTACCAACAATCAGTTTGTTTAGTGGACAAGACAATAAATTATTTAAGCAATGTTAAGAGTTCGAATCATGACGTTGTAAACAGAGCAAATTAGGTTACAAAATTTGCCCTATATTGAACATTTGCAGTACCTAAGTCAGATTAGTCAGTCAATATGTTTGCATACTGGTGGTTATACTAAAAAAGAACAAAATATATTCTATTTTATTTTGGCTTAAGTGTCACTTTTTCCCCTGTAGTAATCTCAATTTATGATTTCACCCCTATGATGTTTTCGCATCAATTTAGCCCTTTAAGTAGTCGAATTGCATCATCGTTTGCCCATTGACTAACGGAAGCCAACGTTGATCGTTACAGTGCTGACGTGGAGATCAATGATGCTGACATGACACTCCACATGGGATGACGTGGCAATCCATGTGTGAAGGTGACGTGGAAGAGGGTCTAAATTGATTTTCTGACCTAGTTTGAGGGCAAAATTGATTTTCTGGTTGAGTACGATGGCAAAATTGATTTTTTGGTGAAAATATTAAAATACTAAAATGATGTAAAAATTAATAAAATATTTAAAAATATTTTATTAATATATGGCTTAAAATAATAAAAATTAATTTTTTTAAAAAATAAGTAAAATTATAAAATTAAAATATCAAAAGCTATTAAATTATAAATTATTCAAAAATCAAAACTTAAAAATAAATTCTACATTCTAATCCTAATTTTTAAATTTCAAACCCTAAAAATCTCAAACTCTAAATTGCAAACATTAAATCCTAAACCCTAATTAAAAATTTTATCAGTGACTATAAATCATAAAAGTATGTGTATAAATTTAATCAAGTAAAGAGTTTAAATTTTAGGGTTTAAGGTTCGTGATATAGAAATTAGACATAGAGTGTAGAGTTTAATTTTTTTAGTATTGAGAGATAGAGGCACCAAAAAGGGTAGAGAATTTTTATTCGGTTGAGAGAATCACATTAACCCTATTTTAGGATCCTTTCTTCCTTACATTCTTTGAAGAGAAAGAAAACCAAAATCATTCAATTTTTTATGAAAGTTTTTATATTTTTTTAATACTTTATAAATATTTCAATTTTTAATTATTGAATAATTTATAATTTATTAGCTTATGATATTTAAATTTTATATTTTTTTTTACTTATTTATAGATATTTTAATTATTTTATTTTTAGTCATATATTAATAAAATATTTTTCAAATTTTTATTAATTTTTATGTTATTTTAATATCTTAGTATTTTACTCATATTTTTTTTGTCTAAAAATCAATTTTGCCCTCGTACTCAACTAGAACATCAATTTTGTCCTCGAACTCGCTTGAAAAATCAATTTTGCCCCTCTGCCATGTCATCAATTTTGCCCATCTTGAAAAATCGTAAACTACCATGTTAGCACCGTAACAATCAACGTTGGCTTCCGCCAGTTAAGGGGCAAACGGTGATGTAATTCGATTACATCAGGGGCTAAATGGATACGAAAGTACCATAAGGACGAAATCGATAAATTGAGACTACTACAGGGACAAAAGGTGACTCTTAAGCCTTTTATTTTATACTATTGTTTAATACTAATTCATTGGGAAAAATATGCATTAATTTCTATGTGTTTGAGTGTGGCTGTAGTTGTAACTATTTAAAAAAAAGGTATAATTTTTGTTCAAAACTGCAATTTTTTTATAATTCTATTCGAGTATAAGATAATATTTGTGTTTAATTTTAAATCTAAATAAATTTATATACACTTATAGATTAAACTATTCGAACTTGAATAACTTAAATAGAATACACCATTTTGTACCATTGAAACTATTATTTAAATTAAGTTTTAATTTGATTTAAATTAATTATATTCGGGGTCAATTTTAACCTATATACTTTAGTTAATACTAGATCATTTTTTCGATAAATAAAGAGAAAGGAAAAACGATACGAACGAGTGCCTTGTTAAAAAAAAAAACCCTCTTAATCCTAACTTGAGAGAAAAAGAGTGCACTCAGAACGTACGTACACAGAAACCATCCGACAACAAAACAAAACTATCCAGCACTGGAGTCTACGAAAAGATCCTCATGAAGTAAAGATGCCACCTCCGAAGGTGGGAGCGCGTACAATCGTGTAGATCGATCCATCTCATCAAACGGCAAAAGCTCATGTACCTGGGATAGCTTAGCTAGTCTATACGCAACTTTGTTCGCCATACGCCAGACATTAGCAAGGTGAACCTCCCATTCCTGATCCAAAAAACCATAAATGAAAGACAACAAAGAGGATAGGCCATGAGAAATAGCATGATTGGACACCATACGAAAGGCATCCAAACTGTCAATCTCAATATATAATCTGCAGAAACCTATCACCCAAGCCAGCTGGAGGCCCTCGGCGATACCCCACAACTCCGCATCTAAAGCTGAGCAAATCCCTAGAAACTTGTCGAAACCCACAACCCAAACACCATCTTTATCGCGAATAACACCTCTACAAGAAGCCATACCCCCATAGAGTCCACAAGAACCATCACTATTAATCTTATACCAACCAGTCGGGGGGAGGGGGGGGGGGCTGCCAACTCTCTATCAGTGTTGCATGAACGCGACTAGCGCGCCCCCACCGAGGACTCGGCTCATACGCGCTCCAAACTTCTTCCCAAACTCCAAACTCGCCACGATATTCCGGCGTGAATGTGCACACATTTCTATGCCTCCACAAGACCCATAGAGCCGCCATAAAAATAATATCCCAATGATGCAACTGCGTACCAGTCGGCGAATGCGTCTGCAGATTTTGACGCAGACACCCAGTCATATCCTGCGACAAGAAAACATCGAGCCTCGAGGAAGGAACGATAGTCATCCAAAGTGCGTCTGTCGTAGAGCATTCCCAGAAAAGATGATAAAGGGATTCGTTGGAGCTGCCGCAAACACCGCAAACCACAGAATCTGTCATATGATGGCGGGCTCGCTCCACATTCTTGAGAACCTGACCTCTCGCTACTAACCAAAGGAACCACCTTATACGTGGCCAACCTTTGAAACGTGCTAGCACTCGCCATAATGCATCTCGCGTATCGACCTGGTACGAGTTGCACCTGTCATAAGCGGAACGAACCGAGAATAGACGTGTCTATGTCCATCTCCAACCAATTCTATTAGTCGGACCATCCGAGCGAGGAGTCATAGTGGCGGCCAAGCGATGGAGAACCTCGATCGGGAGCAGCGCGGCAAACTCTTGCCACCGCCAGTGCCGCGATTCATCCACCATATTCGCAACTGAAATTCGCGAGAGTAATGGAATGCAAATCGGATCAAAGACAAGGTCAATCAGAGGTCCAACATCACCTAACCATGCGTCTCTCCAAAAATCAACCGATCGACCATTGCCCAACGACCAAACAAGCCCATCACGCACCGTCGACCAAACCATGTTGAGCCCTCGCCAAAGGTAAGAGCAAACGGGCCGTTGAAGCTCAACCGGTACAACATCAAAACATTTATATTTCGAGCGTAAGACTTGAACCCACAATTGATCTGAATTCGTCACTATATCCTTTAAATTTGTTTTTCTATATATATGACATGCATTTTAATTTTAAATTATATTTAAAATATCTTTCGAAAAGTCACTATTTAAAACAATTCCTCCCCACGATTATCTTCGGGTTAATTTTTAGAATATGGATTTGACTCAATAAAGTGAATGATTAACTAAAACTAGAAGAACAAAATTGAACACCTCTTATCAAAGTGGAGTTAATTCTAGTATATATTAATAATTAGGGTAAACTATTGCAATGGTGACTTTTGTTTCATAAGGGTTTACTTTCGTTTATCAGTTTTTTTAAAAAAATAACTTTTTGGTCCTTTATATTATCATTTTATAATATTTTGGTCACTTGGACGTCAAATATTATTAGTTTGATGATGTGCATGTTAGTAAAAGAGTAAATTTTTTATTTGACCCTAAATTTTAGATAAATAGTAATTTTATCCCTAAATTTTAGATAAAATATTAATTTGATCATTAAATTTTAGATAAAATATTTTATTGATTTAGTTTCTAATAAAACAATTGAAAATGTGGAATATCTATTTTATAAAATTAAATAAATATGAAATACTAAATATTTTTCATTTATTAACTTTTAAAATGGCTGTCAGGGGTGCAACGTGGACTGACATTTACAACTCGTTTGGATTAGTTGGTGGAAAAGTGGAACACGAACTTAAGAAAGAAATAGACTACCACAGAATGAAAACTCCATCAAAAGTCATTTTCAAATTAATGTTTATATGCCTTACTTGTGATTGCAAAATACTCATTTGCAGAAGATGCAAATGGAAGTTAATTGTTATGTAGTGTGCTATCGATTTTTTTAAATGCCACGGTCATGTTAATACCCTAATAGTCAAAGATTGATTTCGTTAGTCTGGATATTTTTTGATGTGTTTTTAATGTACCAAAATCTGTTTAAAGGTTACTTTAATTTTTTTAAAATAGAGAAACTCTTAATTAAACCTAAAAATTGAAGGAAAAATAAATAAAGAATCACATCCTAGTAATTCTGTCGTTTTTCTTTGTATTTTGTTGCTTTTAAGCTTTCATTTCGTGTAAAACTCCTTGCTTTTTGCCCAACTTCCATGCTTCCACGATTCTACCTGCAAAATGTCTATTATAGAAGGCCACCCTCATCACGGCGTTTAGAGGTTTACGGTACTATTTAAAGTTTTATTTTTTTTATTTTCTTACAATTTATTAATTGAAATTTTTTATTTTTCCTATAAACATTTAATTCAATTCATTAGACTCTTCTTTTCTTGAAAGCCTTGTACGGTCACTCCTCTCGCTCCTGTCCTAAACCTCCCACTGACCCTCATATGATTTTTGAAGAAACTTATCACAAATTTATATTGTTTTTTTGAATATTTGTATTTGAATTTTTTTTATTAATTAATCTGGATTAGATTTTTTTTGAAAATTATATTTTATTAATATTGAATAACCATTAGCAAGAGCCTCATTAAAAACCTCCATAAACCTATATGAAAGAAAAAGAGTACATCTTGCTAATAAGGTAAAAACACTGTTCTAACCCATCACAACCGTAACAAAAATACCCACTTCTGTTTTCGAAATAGCTACCCTTACCCATACAACACATGTCACACTTGGATTCTACAATATTTTGCTATATCCACAATCTTCCATAGCATAGGTGTTTAGCTGGTTATGGCCCTCATCGCTAGCTTATTTGCAGTGTGGTTGGCTTCCTTGGGAACCCACTGAATGGACCAGTTCAGAACAGTGCAACAAATTAGACAGTCATGAATAGCAAATATACCAGGAGCATAATAAGGGTTACAGAACCAGTCTACACACCATAAGCAATCAGTCTCTAAAATTAGCACGCATAAACAAGAGACGTTCAGTTCTTTAAACACAACTATCGCTTCTTTCAACGCCAATAGTTTCGCTGAAGTGGCATCAACATGCCCAACAAACTTAGAGAACATCACAATAGTAACATTATCTTAATTTCTCAATATGCCTCCAATCCCCGCTTTTCCAAACCCGCCTTTAATCGCCCCATCAACATTAAATTTCAGGGTGTTAACAAGAGATTTTTCCCACACACAATTACCCTTAATTTGCCTTTCCACGTTTAGATTTTTCAGTAAAATGGGGTCATGTAAAAACATATCAATCGAATGAACTGTAAATGGCCATTTGGCCTTACACCACCACCCTAGTCTAGATAAACTTATGTCGAAGATGTGCTTTTCATCAACTCTAATCCCTTTAAACACCACATCATTTTTATATAACCATATAGACCAGCAAAAACTAAAAAAACTTAGTTTCCAAACCAACAATGATTTTATGGGGATGTCAATAGAAACCCATAACAGCATAAAAGATTTGACATCTCCTGGCATTACGAAATTAATCCCCCGACTACGAAATCAGCGCAACCATATTTTCCAACTTACTTCATAAAAACAAAATAAATGAATCATAGTTTCTATTTCTTTAGTGCAAAGAGGACATACCAAGCTTTGTTGCTTCCGGACCCCTCTTTTGGCTAGTTCGAGTTTTGTTGGTAGCCTCCCATGCACCAATCTCTACATAAACGCTTCTACCTTAGGTGGCGCGATATTAGGCCAAACATGCTCCCAAACTGTTTCTTTAGCCCTGTCACAAGCAGACACAATATCACAAAAGCTTTTAGCATTATATATACCATTCGCAGCTCCTTTTCACCTTAAACCATCACGTTGAAATCTTCCTGGTACCCCACTATTTAAGGCGGCAACAAACTCTTCCCACAAAGGTACTACCCAATCAAATAGGTTCATGCGAAGTTGAACATCACACTACCAAATATTGTTCACAAATTTTCAAAGTCAGAAATAGGGCCCGATTTAGCAGAGGACAACGCGTAGATTCTGGAGAATGAGTCTTTTAATGGAGCAACCCCTGACCAAACATTTGTCCAAAATTGTATATTTTTACCGTTGCCCACTACTAGTCGTAGATTCTGATAAACCACATTTTCTAAATTAAAGACTGGAGATACAATGCTTTTCCAAACCCAAGACTTGTGTCAGGACAGAATATTTTTAGGAATTAACGCGTCTTCGCTCTCCTTATACTTGGCATTGATTACTCTACGCCACAAGCTGTTAGGCTCAACCCCAAACCTCCAGAGCCATTTGTTGAGTAAGGCTCTGTTTCTAATTGAAAAATTCACCATACCCAACCCTCCACACGTCTTTGGCAACACTAGAGTATCCCAGCTAATCTAGTGTATAGCTTTTTGATTCATTGATCCCCATAAAAACCTCGTAATCAGGCTAGTAAGTGTTTTCTTAACTAATGCTGGCATAGGGAAAACAGACATAAAGAAGACCGACAAGCTTGCTACGATCGATTTGATCAGTACAATTCGACCCCTGAAGGATAACATTTTTGACTTCCATCCAACCAATTTTTTCTTGAATTTGTCCACAATTGGAGCCCATAACTGCAAGGAATTCTTAGCCGCGTCCCAAGGAAGACCCAAATATTTGCAAGGAAGGGATTATGTTTGGCATTTCAACAACGCTGCCCACTGATTAACTTTAAACTCATCAACATTGATTCCAATAAGTTTCGATTTTTTTCAATTAAGTTTGAGCCCTGCTGCAATTTCAAACCCCTTAAGGATTTTGACAACATTCTTTATCTGGCTCTCCCCTGCTCTACAGAACACAGTGAGATCATCCGCATATTGGATATGCGAGATTTCTAGTTCCTTTTGTCCGATTACAAACCCCTGAAAGAATCCACATGAATTAGCCTTTGTAAGCAACCCGCTGAGGGCTTCCGCGACTATATTAAAAAGCAGTGGCAATAGAGGGCATCCTTGCCTTAGCCCACGCCCAATAGCAAAAGGTGATGTTGGAGTGCCATTTACCAAGACGAATATGTAAGCGGTCGAGATACAAGTGTGAATCCACTAACACCAAACCTGTAACCCCCTTAGCCCGGCCTAAACGGTTGACCCGAACTACGAAGATTACACGGGGAAAACCAAAGTCAACCCGAAAGTCAACCTTGATTAACGACCTTTTTTCTTCTTTTTAATCTTTTCTAGATACACGTTAACCCTAAGTGAGTACTCATGAAACATATATGAGAAAGGCACATCGATCGAACAACAAAGAGGGACTCAATTGCACTTAATACAAGTTTAGGGACCAAAATGTAATTTCTGTAAATTAGAAGGTCATAACTGATTTTAAAGTTACCAATATGAAATTAGTCACATTACATGCTTCTCTGCCAAAATTCAACTTAATTGGACATATCAAACTCAAGAAATTGCAACTTTAACATTTGAGACCAAAATGTAAAGCTTGCAAACTTCAGCACCATTCAAATCAGTGTCCAACGGTCACCTGTTTTGAAACACCCACATGCCGTATCGAAACGCAGGATCGGAACGGTGTTGACTGTTTCAATACGCGGGTTGGTTCTGAGACTGGTTCCGAAACGAGGCCTTCTAGTAGCCAAATCGTTTCGAAACAGCCTCCAGCCGTTTTGAAACACGAAGGCCATTACAGACCCCCGTTTCGAAACGCCAGAGAGTGTTCCGATACGGTTTGCCCAGAAACTGCAGATTTTGCTGGTTTTTCATACATAAATCCATTCAAACTCATCCTAATGACTTCTCAAACATACCAACAAGTCATCAAACATATAAGGTGCATGTTTAGAACTCCTAAACACATTCATAGCATCAAACATGAAATTTCACATGTCTAGAGGTATGCTGCCTATTATCAAAACCAAGTAGGCAAACAAACTTCAAATCAAGCATTAAAGGCCATTTACAATTCAAATCAACCAAGGCACACATGCCACAACCTTAGGAAGTTTAATACATCTCCCAAAACAAAGTTTAGATTCCCATTGCCAAATTATCAAAACTAATAGTGTACGAAAACTTCACCATACACGAGCTTGGTTTCCCTTGGACACACTTAGCTTCCTTGATGCCCTTAAACACCTCAATTATCTGCATTATTGGTAAAAGAGAGCGTAAGCACAAATGCTTAGTGAGACATGCTCTAAATAAAACCAGTACAACAATGCATTTTTAGAAACCACTTTCAACAAAGCTTTTAAACCACATGCTCATCTCTTTTTCATGCTACCTTGGATACTTTTCAAGCATCTCATGCTTCGTTACATTCAAATACATTATATTGGCTTTCAAGTGATAGTTCGTAACCATTTCAACAAAAGACACAATCGAGTACGCGGATTACAAGCGTTGTCCCACACGCTTCATACACACTACCGGACTACACAAGGTTCACACTCAAGAGCAATCCCTCCATTGATGTGACACCTGTGGTGGAGTATAACGGTACAATCTCAACCCCTCAACGCCACTCATCGGTAGTTGTATAGTTCCACTAACGAGAGTAAGGGACACATAACACAAGATCAACACACGGAATTTACAACCACCGTTGTGATCTTACCTCAATCGTTAGGGTACTTGGATGGAGTTTACGGTACAATCACAACCCCTCAACATCCAAGGCGACTTTACTTACGGTGCACCCAATCCTATAGCCAGCTAACTATATCCGATTCAAGTACTTAAAACCATTTCATCACTTGCCAATATACATCAAATACCATCATCAATTCACTGTTTTAAGCATTAATCAAAGCCATTTAACATCATGCATCTCCATGCATCATAACCAAATTAATAACATGTCACACCAAGGATCTCTTACCTTGATCATCCTTCAATACATGGCTTTCAAAACCAGCATTAATCATGCTAAAACATGCTTTCAAAACAGAAATTAAACATGCATTTCATAACTATGCATCAAACCATATCTTAGCACATCCGAGGGAGTTTTTCCGAAAACTTACTCTTGAGCTTAGCTAAGTTGTTTAGACTTAAACTAAGCTCCCAAAACCTCCAAATAATTGTTTCAAAGCTGGAAAACCATCTCCACTCACCAATTACGTTTCGCTTGCTTGTCAAAACGCCAATTAAGCTTCCGAATCAACTCCAAAGGTGTCCGAAGATGTCTCCCCTATTTTAGACACATCAAAGCAGAGGAATAATGCATCATCATGCATTGAAATCTTCAGCCAACACTCTTAAACTCGCTGCTCTACCTAAAACCAACATTTCGGGTACCAAACACAACTGAAATCACCTCCAAACTCTTCCAAAACTTTACCCAGCCAAGATCCATCACTCCTAAACATTTCTAAACATCAATCATCATAAAAAACAATCCTAAACTCGACCTTATACCTCCAGCTATAGCAGAACACCTCAAAAACCACCATTTTCTTGAGCAAAACCTTAGGAAACACAACCTATTCGGGATTGGATTGATAGAACCTCATTTCTAACATCATTTAATATCCAAAATACATTAAAGAACCACCTCAAAACAGAGCCAATCAATCACAACGAAATTCTTCAAGATCTCTTCCAAAATCTTGAGTTTTAAGCCAAAATCATGTTTCTAACATTAAAACCATTTATAAAACTTTAATAAAGGATTGACAACTTGGGAATTTCAGTAAAGAACTGAGTATTTAGAGAAGAAGAACAATCTTACCTCTAAATGATGATTTCTTCTTGATTTGGGCCAAATTCCTTGAAAATTCAATGTGGAAATCAAAAGGATTTGATGCAAGATTGATTAGGAACCAATAGATGATGGAAATCTCATCAATTGAAGTGAAAATCTATGTGAAAGTTTTTGGAGAAAAAGTGTTTGGATGATGAGTTTTTGAGAGAAAAAGGAATGAGAGAAAATTAAAGAAAATGTAGTTATGAAAATCAAAAGATAGTTTTCCTTTTCTTTTATTTAATTAAAACATTAATTAAATCACCCAAATCAAGGAAAAATCTGGAGAAAAACATTTTGAGTAATTAGCTCCTTAAAGATTCAAAGTTTCAATCCTTTACAAAACAGTCACTACTAAACTTTGCAAAAATCGCATTTTGGTCACTACACCGAAATGTAGTATTTGCAAACCTTATTTTATAAAATTGATTTCACCACTATCTTATATATATATTAAAAGAGGATTTTTAGATATTTTTCTATATTTTTAAAGCATCCCGAACTAGACTTTCCTTAAAACCTCCTTTTATATTCGAACCGTTTCTCAGACCGGTCCAACCAAACCCTAAACTTCTAAGCCCAAAATTGGGGTGTTACAAAACCAAACCGAACCTCATTCTTCTCATGATGTTAATTAAGAAATCACAATCAACCGAATCATACGCTTTATAGAAATCAACCTTGAACACCATTCCTTCTAGTCCACTCTTCTTCACATAATCTATGGCTTCGTTCGCAATCATTGAGCAATCTATCATTTGTTTGCCTGGGCAGAAAGCGAACTATTTCTCCCCAATGATCAAATCTGAAACCTCACCCAGACGTATCGCCAACACCTTCGCCAATAGCTTGTATACACACCCCACCAAACTGATTGGCCTATAATATTCGATTGAGAGGGGATTTTGATTTTTCGGTATAAGTACGATGAAAGAATGATTAAACGAAAAATCTCGAACCTCTCCCTTGTGCACTTTGTTAAAGAACTCGATGATTTCCTTGTTCAAACACTTCCAAAACTTCTTTAGAAACCCCATATTAAACCCATTCAGGCCTGGGGCTTTAGAAGAGCCCACTGAAGATAGTGCAGACCAAGTCTCCTCTTGTGTGAAAGGCCTTTCGAGCCTCACTGCTGTATCATAGCTTATTTGCTTGAAATCTCATCCCGTTAAGTCTACTGGAATAGTATTTAAGCAATTATACATTTTTCTGAAGTGAGTCTCAATGGCTTTCTTAACCTCAATTGGGCTTCTGTACTCTTTATCCCCAACTATGATGTTTCTTATATAGTTCTCTCTCTTTCTTGTCGAGGCATAGAGATGATAGAATTTTGTATTTTTATCACCCTCCACTGCCCATTTTAGTCTAGACTTTGGATCCACTCTCGCTCTTCTCTTTTGACTGCTTCTCATAATTTCTTTTTGTTGGCGAAGAATTCGTCTCGGGTTACAGCATCTTGATGCCCGACCGCCATCTTGTTTTCCAGTTCGAAACATTTCTTTTCGAGGGCACGGACTGAATTTGCCTCATCCTTGATCTTACTTGCGACCCACTCTTTGGAGACTTTTTTACAGACTTGATGAATTGAACCGATGCTTGCCCCTCTAGAATTGAAATATTCACTCTCAATGGCTTTCATATACTCCTTATCATCAGCAAGGTACTCAAACCTTTGTATCCTCCTCATCTCGGTCCGGACGCTTGACCGGTCCGAGTGGGCCACACGGGGAAAACCGAAGCGAAACCCGTTAAGGTTACTCCTTGGTTAACGACCCAGAAAATTTCTTTTTAATTTAATCTTCTCTAAACGCACATTTAATCCCTATGTGATCACAACAACGGAAGACAATCATCCGCAGAGCAATAACTCGAACAACCTTAACCAAAAAGTCCATTTTTATGTGATTAAACAGGCCGTTTCGAAACACCCTCAAGGTGTATCGAAACGCCTTGACCTGGTCAACGGTTCTGAGCCCACACGAGAAGGCCGTATCGAAACGGGGTCAGCCGTTCCGAAACACCCTCCCTGGTCAACTTCTCGTGGTCAATGAGATTTTGACCGTTTTGAAACTCCCCAGACCCGTTTCGGAACACCTTCATCTCGCCAATTTCTCAAAATTCCAGTAGCAAAAGTGTACCGAAACGGCCCCTACACGTTTCGAAACGCTCGGCCAAAAAAAAAAAAGGGATCGTATCGAAACAAGGTAGCCCGTTTCGAAACGCCCTCTGTCTACAGACTGGTTTTAGCTGATTTAAGGCACAAGGGTGCCCTTAAACCCCACCAAAACCTCCAACAACACACTAACAACAATCCTAAGGCAAACCAACATATAAGCATGCTTGAACATCATTATAACAAGGCTAAACACTAAGGCACAACATCACAAAGCCATACATCCATACATATCATTAAAGGTGTTAGACTTCCACATAGCCAACACTTAGGCAATTCTAGGTAGCAAAATACTAACATGGTCACAAGCATAACATACATCCCAAAAGCCAATTTAACAAGCACAAACGAGGAGTCTAACTTGCTCCTAAACAACATCAACAACAACATACGTCAAAAGCATCATAATATGATTACATGTCCCGTTGCTTGACCATTACATCTTAATTTAAAAGTTCATACTTGGTAGCCAAACAAGCACCACAATCACACTTGGAGGCCCCCTTCTTGCTCCTAGCAACCCACGAACTAAGGATCTGCATTGTCGAACAAAGAGAGAGCGTAAGCAATAAGCTTAGTGAGGGTAAGCTCTTTAAAAACAAACCTCGACAATGCATGGTCCAAGCACGATCTCAACCAAGGTAAATACATAATTACCAAGGATCCTCAAGAGCCAAAAGTTAAAGATGCATGAACAATATTCAATTATATGCCATGCTCAACAAGCTCCATTTCACAATATATATGTAAACATATATAAACATCCAAGTAGAAATCACATTCTACAACACATTGATACAAATATCAATCAATATTGGCACCTAGCTATGACCCGAATACGCGGATAAACACGTTGGAACTCACATCCAACAACCACTTTACCTCACGGTGGGATTACACTCATCACCGGTCTCGCGGAGGGGATTCCACTCATCCTCACGCCCCGTCGATGGGATTCCACTCATCATTGACTATATATATATATATAACCATTTCCGGGCGAACCCGTACTCCTCCTTGGTGACTCAACGCCACCAAGGCCACGTGCGAATTTAGACTCATATGCGCACACTAACATCCTAATGATCGATCATTTGTACTCAAGCATACTAGTGCCAACATTTAACTCATTCCACATTATTCATTTCAATCAATTCCATGCTTAGCACGTACTCACCATGATCACAATCATGAACCATTTCCATGCATGCCATAATGCATTACAAATCATGCCTCACCTCACATGTATAACACAGTATACATAAATCAATCATATCACAAGTCATACGAGGCATAAACATCCAAATACAAGTTTATCCAATAGCTCTAGATTAAGTTTAGGATTAGGCTACCACCCTAATCCTAACTCTAGGTGGGTCTACCAAGCCCGACCTAGTCCACATGCTCGAACCAACCATTTAAAACCACTTTAAACATTTAACCACTCACCTAAGCTTCCAAGCTCCAAGCCAAGCAAACAATCACTCTCAAGCTTCCGAATTTCCTCTCGATGCTTCACCGACCCAAGTTCTTGCTTCTAAACAACCTCAATACAATTCAAATAACCTCGAATCAGCCCAAACATCAAAATACCAACCCGGAACACAATTCAAATACAATTTACAATGTTTCAAGCCATGAACAACCCCACATTTAACCAAACTCGGGCAGCCCCAAAACCTCTTCCAAAATCCATGTTTCCAACACCTATTGCACCCACAAATGATCCCAAATTAACCCCCAACCATAGCACTACCAATAGCCTATCAATTCCAACCTAAAACAACCCCCAAAACTCACCTAAAACCCTCCAAAAACCCCATTTATACCCAATTTCGGGAATTGCTCAAAATCAAGAAACATTCATGTATGTGGAACCATTTAGCTCCTAGACTTCATAACTAACCATATTAAATCAAAACATTAGGTTTAGCAACACAAAGGCATCATTTTTAATCAAATCTTTTGAAAACCTCATTTCCAAAACTTTGACGAAAATAAAAACTAATGGTACTTTTGAAGAGATGGAGTTGAGGAGAAGTTAAAAACGGTGTTACCTTTCAAAAATGAGTTGAAATTGAGGAGCTTTTTGATGAAATAGTGTTTTTGTGAAGAGAGCTCTCCAACCCGTTGGTTTTCTTTGAAGAAGAGAATGAATAGTAAAAAGTGTTGGATAAAGGGGGATTTAAAATAGAACTTGTATTATTTACAAGTTTGCCATTAATGAATGGCTATCCCCTTTATTCTTTAAAAACTCTTCAATTTGCAATTCATTTAATTTGGTCCAATTTCAAATATTTACTTTTGAAACCCGAAACTTAAAAGATTATATTAATTATAAAACCGAGCCCAAATAATATTAAAATATTATTTTCACCCGATCCCTAAACCCGGGTGTTACAACTCTCCCCCACTTAAGGAATTTCGTCCCCGAAATTACCTGATGGAAACAAATACGGAAACT
The DNA here is from genome assembly GCA_958450335.1 of Hibiscus tridactylites. Lineage (NCBI taxonomy): Eukaryota > Viridiplantae > Streptophyta > Magnoliopsida > Malvales > Malvaceae > Hibiscus > Hibiscus tridactylites. Next base: position 58,702,406 of record OY288278.1, on the reverse strand, counting down.
GCTCAACCATATCAACTTTCCTCTACCACGTGGCCTCTTCCACACCTCTATATCTCCACAACACCTTGACCAACTCTATGGTCTTACCACGCAACACCTTGCTATCAGAAGCAAGTATCTCAACAGGCTCTTCATTGTAAGACAAATCTGGATTCAACTCTATCTCCTCAACGGGCATAACATGAGAAGGATCCGACCTATATCTCCTAAGCATCGACACATGAAAGACATCATGGATCTTCTCTAACTCAGAGGGTAACCTCAAACGGTAAGCTACAGGCCCAATCCGCTCAACTATCTCATACGGACCAATGAACCTCGGACTCAACTTGCCCTTCCGGCCAAATCTCATTACCTTCTTCCATGGAGATACTTTCAGAAACACTGTCTCACCACGGAGTACTCAATCTCTTTCCTCTTCAAATCCACATAAAACTTCTGACGATCGGAAGCTACTTTCAAACGGTCACAAATCAACTTCACCTTGTCGGTAGTCCCCTTAAGCAAATCCGGCATAGGTAATAGTTTCTGACCTGTTTCAGCCCAACAAATCGGAGTCTTACATCGTCTACCATACAAAGCCTCATAGGGAGCCATCTGAATACTAGACTGATAACTGTTGTTGTAAGCAAACTCAACTAACGGTAAGTGCTTCTCCCAAGAACCCTGGAAGTCAATCACACAACAACGAAGCATATCCTCTAGAATCTGTATCACTCGCTCTGACTGCCCATCGGACTGCGGATGATAAGACGTACTGAAATGCAAACGGCTACCTAGAGCACTAAGTAAGCAACCCAGAACCTCGAAGTAAATCTAGGATCTCTATTTGAAACAATAGACTTCGGAACTCCATGAAGTCTCACAATCTCACAGATGTACAAGTTTGCCAACTTGTCTAAGGAATCCGTAGTGTTCACTACTAAGAAGTGAGCACACTTAGTGAACCTATCAACAATCACCCAAACAGAATTCTTCTTCGAATGAGACAAAGGCAACCCCGACACAAAATCCATGGTGATCCTCTCCTATTTCCATTCCGGAATCTTCAAAGGCTGTAACAAACCTGAAGGAACCTGATGTTCTGCCTTCACTCTCTGACAAACCATACAACGACTCACATACTCGGCTACATCTTTCTTCAAACCAACCCAGAAGTAATCATTTTTCAAGTCACGATACATTTTGGTACTACCCGGATGCATAGAAAATGGACTCAAATGTGCTTCACTCAAAATCTGACGTCTCAACTCAACATCTTCTGGTACAACAATTCTATCTCTAAAGCACAACAAGCTCTCACCATTGAAACTATACTCGGTCGGTCTTCCTTCGGCTATGTCCTGAACATGAGGAACTAAAGTCACATCTTGCCACTGCTTCTCTCTAACCAACTGAATCAAAGAAGGCTTCACTTGCAACTCGGTGATCAACCCACCATCATCGGACACACTCAATCTAGCAAACATAGCTCTCAACTCAACGGCCACTTTTCTACTCAAAGCATCGGCTACTACGTTTGCCTTACCCGGATGGTACTCAATGGTCAAATCATAATCTTTTAGCAACTCTAGCCATCTTCTCTATCTCAAGTAAAACTCTTTTTGTGTCATCAAGTACTTCAAGCTCTTGTGATCGGTGTAAACTATACACTTCTCACCATACAAGTAATGACGCCAAATCTTCAATGCAAACACAATCGCGGCTAACTCTATATCATGAGTAGGATAGTTCTTCTCATGAATCTTCAACTGTCTAGAAGCATAAGCAACAACTCTTCTTTCTTGCAACAACTCTTCTTTCTTGCATCAAAACACATCCTAAACCTATGTAGGAAGCATCACTGTAATTCACAAAGTCTTTACCTAAAACAGGTTGCACTAACACTGGTGCATTTGTCAAGGCTTCTTTCAATTTCTCAAAGGCCTTCTGTCTTGCATCTGACCATTCAAACTTAACTCCTTTTTGCAACAATTTAGTCAAAGGAGCAGCCACTCTAGAGAAACCATCAACAAATCTCCTATAGTAACCGGCTAATCCTAGGAAACTCCTAATCTCGGTCACAGACTTAGGTTGTTTTCACTCAACAATAGCCTCAATCTCCGATGGATCAACACGGATACCTTCGGCCGAAACAACATGGCCAAGAAATACAACCTCTCGAATCTAGAACTCACATTTACTGAGCTTCGCATACAACTGATTGCTCAACAATCTCTGTAAAACAAATCTCAAGTGCTCATCATGCTCTTCTTCTGTCTTCGAGTACACAAGTATGTCATCAATGAAAACAACTACGAAACGGTCTAGATAGTCTCTAAAAATTCTGTTCATCATGTCCATGAATGCTGCAGGTGCATTCGTGAGCCCGAACGACATCACAAGAAACTCATAGTGACCATATCTAGTCCTAAAAGCTGTCTTCGGAACATCACACTCTTTCACTTTCAACTGGTAGTACCCGAATCTCAAATCTATCTTCGAGAACACTGAAGCACCTCTCAACTGATCAAACAAATCATCTATGCGAGGCAACGAATACTTGTTCTTCACAGTCAACTGATTCAACTGCCTGTAATCAATACACATGCGCATACTACCATCTTTCTTTTTCACAAACAACACGGGAGCACCCCAAGGAGAACTACTAGGCCTAATAAAACCACGGTTTAATAATTCTTGCAACTGACTCTTCATTTCTTTCAACTCTTTCGGAGCCATACGATACGGAGCTATCGAAACTGGATTAGACCCTGAAACAGTCTCAATCACAAACTCAACATCTCTGTCAGGAGGTAAACCCGACAACTCTTCAGGAAACACATCCGGAAAGTCACAAACTGTTCTAATATCCTTCGGTCTAGCTTCACTAATGTTCGGATTTATAGCATAAGCTAAGTATGCCCCACATCCGGAGTCTATCAACCTATGAGCCTCTAAAGCTGACACAACATTAGACAAGAACTTAATGTTCTCGCCTACTACTACTACCTCGTAGTCATCAGAAAGTTTCAAAGAAATCCTCTTCGTCTCAAAATCCACACTAGCTTGGTGCTCAACTAACCAATCCATACCCAAAATAATATCAAAGACATAGAAAGGAAGTTCCATCATATCAACAGAGAACACATGACCCTGAATCTTCAGTGGACATCTCCTATACATATGTCTAACCAGAACTGTCTCACCAAGAGAACTAGTCACATGCATACCTACATCTAAGATCTCAACAGGTATATCTAACTTCTGTGCATGCTCACTCAAAATGTAGGAATGTGTAGAACCCGAATCAACCAAAGAAAGCAAAGACATAGACTGTAACTCGAAATTACCTGCTATCACATCAGTGTCATTCCCGGCCTCTCTCTGGGCATAAACTCTCGCTGGTCCTCCCGCCTCTGGCTGCACTGCCACAACATGGGCGAGGTTCCTCTGAGCATCTACCCTAGGTGCATCAACCCTAGGCTGGAAGTAGCCATGACCGCGCCCACGGCCTCTCTGAAAATCATTCGCTCTCGCAGGAGCTTGAGCAATGTTCGGTGCTTGAGCCGCCTGATGCGGACAATCTCTCCTAAAGTGGTCCCTCGAACCACAGTTCCAATAAGCATGGAAGTTACCCCAACACTCACCAGTGTGATATCTCCCACAACGGGTGCACTCGGGCAAACGCCCTCCTCCTCTATGGCCCTGATGGCCCCTACCATGATGGCCACCGCCACGTCTATGGTCAAACTGATGTCCGCCACCTCTATGCCTCTTGGCATCTCTACTGTCAAAGTGGTTATGCCTCTTACCAAAACTGGAACCACCAGATCGTTTGGCCGAACCCAAACTGTGCTCTAAGTCCTTGGCCCTCGCGACCAATACATCAAAGCCTGAGTAGTCAGAAGCTAACGTGTACCTCTTGACCTCTTCGCTCAACCCATAGCGGAAACGGTTACAGTGTTCCACTTCAGTAGGAACCAACTTTGGAGCGTACTGACTCAAGCAAACAAAACGGTTCTCATAGTCAGTCACAGAAGCATCTCCCTGAGTAAGGACCATAAACTCTCGTTTCTTCTCATATAAATACCTCGGTCCCAAGTACCTCTTTCTGAACGCAGACTCAAAGAAATCCCAATCAATCTCTGCCTCTGGAACTCTAGTAGTAATGGTGACCCACCAGGTGTAGGCATCACCCTGAAGCAAGGAAATCACACAGCCCAATCTATGTGCGCCCACACAACCCATCTGAGCTAAGATACGAACTGTCTTCTCCAGCTATAACTCCGACCTCTCCGGAGTAGATCCCCTGAACTCTTCGGCCCCCAAGATACGAAGCCTCTCCAAAGGTAGACTAGCATCGTCACACCTAGGCTGAGCTACAGCCTGAGCTCCCGCAACTGCAGCCTGAAATGCTCCCGCTATAGCTTGCACTAGCGGAGTCATATCAATTCCGGCTGGACCTTGGCCTCCTTGAGGTCCCTCTCCTTCAGCTCCATCCTCGCCCCCAACTCCAGGCGGAGGAGGTGGTGGTGGTGGAGGAGCTTCAACTCCCGCGGCCACCGGCCCTTCTATATGAGCCTCCACTCCAATCACCGGCTCAACAGGAGCCGCAACACGTGGTTCTTGACGAACCACTCTCGGCCTACCCCTCGGCCTAGACATCGCTCACAAACGGTAACTACAACCACAATAAACAAAATATACAAGATCAGTTAGCAAGGCAAGGCTTCCAAGTGCTCAAGTATGTTTCCCTCACTTAAAATTCTTTTCCGATGTAATAGTAGCAATGGGACTCCCAAACAACATGCTTTTCAACAAACAATCAACATACTTGTCATACAATCAATCATACTCACAAAGCAAGCAAACACCGTACATATCAATTTAAAACTTAAACTTACCTCACTTACCTGCCCAAGGTCTCGGTAACCTTAGGCTCTGATACCAACAAGTGTAACCCCCTCGTCCCAGTCTGGACGCTTGACCGGTCCGAGTGGGCCACACGGGGAAAACTGAAGCGAAACCCGTTAAGGTTCCTCCTTGGTTAACGACCCAGAAAATTTCTTTTTAATTTAATCTTCTCTAAACGCACATTTAATCCCTATGTGATCACAGCAACGGAAGACAAGCATTCGCAGAGCAATAACTCGAACAACCTTAACCAAACAGTCCATTTTTATGTGATTAAACAGGCCGTTTCGAAACACCCTCAAGGTGTATCAAAACGCCTTGACCTGGTCAACAGTTCTGAGCCCACATGAGAAGGCCGTATCGAAACGGGGTCAGCCGTTCTGAAACACCCTCCCTGGTCAACTTCTCGTGGTCAACGAGATTTTGACCGTTTCGAAACTCCCTAGACCCGTTTCGGAACACCTTCATCTCACCAATTTCTCAAAATTCCAGTAGCAAAAGTGTACCGAAACTGCCCCTACACGTTTCAAAACGCTCGACCAAAAACAAAAGGACCGTATCGAAACAGGGTAGCCCGTTTCGAAACGCCCTCTGTCTGCAGACTGGTTTTAGCTGATTTAAGGCACAAGGGTGCCCCTAAACCCCACAAAACCTCCAACAACACACTAACAACAATCCTAAGGCAAACCAACATATAAGCATGCTTGAACATCATTATAACAAGGCTAAACACTAAGGCACAACATCACAAAGCCATACATCCATACATATCATTAAAGGTGTTAGACTTCCACATAGTCAACACTTAGGCAATTCTAGGTAGCAAAATACTAACATGGTCACAAGCATAGCATACATACCAAAAGCCAATTTAACAAGCACAAACGAGGAGTCTAACTTGCTCCTAAACAACATCAACAACAACATACGTCAAAAGCATCATAATACGATTACATGTCCCATTGCTTGACCATTACATCTTAATTTAAAAGTTCATACTTGGTAGCCAAACAAGCACCACAATCACACTTGGAGGCCCCCTTCTTGCTCCTAGCAACCCACGAACTAAGGATCTGCATTGTCGAACAAAGAGAGAGCGTAAGCAATAAGCTTAGTGAGGGTAAGCTCTTTAAAAACAAACCTCGACAATGCAGGGTCCAAGCACGATCTCAACCAAGGTAAATACATAATTACCAAGGATCCTCAAGAGCCAAAAGTTAAAGATGCATGAACAATATTCAATTATATGCCATGCTCAACAAGCTCCATTTCACAGTATATATGTAAACACATATAAACATCCAAGTAGAAATCACATTCTACAACACATTGATACACATATCAATCAATATTGGCACCTAGCTATGACCCGAATACGGGGATAAACACGTTGGAACTCACATCCAACAACCACTTTACCTCACGGTGGGATTACACTCATCACCGATCTCGCGGAGGGGATTCCACTCATCCTCACGCCCCGTCGATGGGATTTCACTCATCATCGACTATATATATATATATATAACCATTTCCAGGCGAACCCGTACTCCTCCTTGGTGACTCAACGCCACCAAGGCCACGCGCGAATTTAGACTCATGTGCACACATTAACATTCTAATGATCGATCATTTGTACTCAAGCATACTAGTGCCAACATTTAACTCATTCCACATTATTCATTTCAATCAATTCCATGCTTAGCACGTACTCACCATGATCACAATCATGAACTATTTCCATGCATGCCATAATGCATTACAAATCATGCCTCACCTCACATGTATAACACAGTATACACAAATCAATCATATCACAAGTCATACGAGGCTTAAACATCCAAATACAAGTTCATCCAATGGCTCTAGATTAAGTTTAGGATTAGGCTACCACCCTAATCCTAACTCTAGGTGGGTCTACCAAGCCCGACCTAGTCCACATGCTCGAACCAACCATTTAAAACCACTTTAAACATTTAACCACTCACCTAAGCTTCCAAACTCCAAGCCAAGCAAGCAATCACTCTCAAGCTTCCGGATTTCCTCTCGATGCTTCACCGACCCAAGTTCTTACTTCTAAACAACCTCAATACAATTCAAATAACCTCGAATCAGCCCAAACATCAAAATACCAACCCGGAACACAATTCAAATACAATTTACAATGTTTCAAGCCATGAACAACCCCACATTTAACCAAACTCGGGCAACCCCAAAACCTCTTCCAAAATCCATGTTTCCAACACCTATTGCACCCACAAATGATCCCAAATCAACCCCAACCGTAGCACTACCAATAGCATATCAATTCCAACCTAAAACAACCCCCAAAACTCACCTAAAACCCTCCAAAAACCCCATTTATACCCAATTTCGGGAATTGCTCAAAATCTAGAAAAAATCATATATGTGAAACCATTTAGCTCCTAGACTTCATAACTAACCATATTAAATCAAAACATTAGGTTTAGCAACACAAATGCATCATTTTTAATCAAATCTTTTGAAAACCTCATTTCCAAAACTTTAACGAAAATAAAAACTAATGGTACTTTTGAAGAGATGGAGTTGAGGAGAAGTAAAAAACGGTGTTACCTTTCAAAAATGAGTTGAAATGGAGGAGCTTTTTTATGGAATAGTGGTTTTGTGAAGAGAGCTCTCCAACCCGTTGGTTTTCTTTGAAGAAGAGAATGAATAGTAAAAAGTGTTGGATAAAGGGGGATTTAAAATAGAACTTGTATTATTTACAAGTTTGCCATTAATGAATGGCTATCCCCTTTATTCTTTAAAAACTCTTCAATTTGCAACTCATTTAATTTTTGTCCAATTTCAAATATTTACTTTTAAAACCCGAAACTTAAAAGATTATTTTAATTATAAAACCGAGCCCAAATAATATTAAAATATTATTTTCACCCGACCCCTAAACCCGGGTGTACACCCTTGTAGAGGTAAGTCGACTAGAGATAAGCCTTCTATGAAATCAGAAAACTCGGCCATGGATTTCTTGTTTAAGCTTGCCCCAATCCTTTCCTTTGTATTTCTTACAGCATTGAAGTTACCACCGAGTATAACAGGCATATCAATTTCACCAATTAGAGTGTTCAATCTATCGAAGAACATTCTTCTTTCACTTGCTTCATTCGGACCATACACGTTTATCAGAGCACACCTAATCTTAGGGGCTACGAACTTACCAATCAACACGATAAAATTTTGTGAGATTATACACCTTTCATTCAAAAACACACTAGGGTCCCAGATTGAGATTAGGCCTCCTGCCGAGCCAATAGACCCAGAGGATTTGTACTCAAATTTGCTTCTGTGGCTACAAACTTGGGAAAAAGTCTTAGCTTCCACGGTTCTTAGCTTCGATTCTTGTATAAATAATATTTTGGTTCTCGTTCTGGAAAAAAGGTTTTTCACAGCTGCCTTCTTTTCCCATTTACCCAATCCTCTAATATTCCAAGTAAGTATGAATGAATTATTCAACAACAATTGTCAAACACACTCACCCGAGACATGGCACGGGCTTCAATCTTCCATACTCCTTTCGAGCTCTATAAATCTCCCCAGAGTGACTTCCTTTTCCGCTCTAAATTTCGGCCCTACAGCTTCACAGACTTCCAATGATGCCCTAGCTTCCGCAAACATCTCCTCTTCCCGGTTACTCACAGGCTTTCGATTCACCTTGGAATGGTGTAGATTCCCCCATCACCGGAACTGATTTTGATTCTTTCACCATCTTCTTGCCCGGTACCATCTCCTGATTGCCTTCAAACTTAGAAACTGACACTTGAAACGGAGAACACGATGCACCCACTTTTTGTCTCTTATCCAGACTGGAGCGTAACACCTGTGACCCGCTTAGAAATTCCCCCCTTCAAACTCTTGGGTCTAACAAAAAATAGGCCAGAAGTTGGGTCAAAGACGAGCTCAATTGAGATGTTATGGCTTGAGGAAGCATTGGACTCGGACGCGACCTAAAATAACCCTTCTCCCGCCGTGGGCCCAAATAAACTCTCTCTTTCTAATATATCCAATCCGGTTCGTGAGTCAAACTATTTATATTCACCTCACTCTGACCTTTCGGCTTCATACTGCTAACATCACGTGGTGTCAGACTGCCTTGAGAAACGTTCTTGTCTTGCGGCTGCATTAACTTCGCGTTGATCTCCACATTATTGGGAATAGCCTCGTGCTCCATTCCGAAGCACACACGGCCTGAGCTACAGTGAGGGTTGTTCGGCACTCCGATGAAGCGACTGTTCACTAACTCATCATCTAGCCAACGACGTTCGTCATCAAACTCTGCTATGGAGATTCTTAACTTGAAAATGATATTGTTCATTACAATGGTTAAATACGGAGGGATCATCGACAAACTTTTAACACCAACAAGGATCCTCGCGACATCCAACCTTTTCCTTGCAACTGTGTCTGAGTCCAGTCGGATGACATTGCCCCATCCAGCTGCAATGGATTTCAATGCAGCTTCATTCCAGGCCTCAAGAGGCACACCTTCAACGCAGACCCAGATGAGCAGCTTTTTGAGTTTACAAAAATTTTCCACCCTATCAATATCAAAAAACCATTGCTTTAATGAAAAATCTTTTAGGTCCCATAATATTTCAACTTGTTCATCTTCTTCGAAACTGATAATGACGCAGAACACGTACCAGCGATGAACCTTAACTTTAAACCCTTTCGATTTCAATACTTGTTGTACAAATTCAGCATCGTGCATGGGTGCAATCTGTCTCACCAGGGAGTTCCTGAGCCATTCACTATCCAAATACTTATTGTCTATCACCACCATCCCTTTCAAACTCTTATCCACTGCTTCATTGGTTTTACCTTGCTCGCTAGTCACATTCTCTGAACATGGAACTTCAGCTCCTTCCTCTGTCCCCTCCTTCATCTTTTGACTCACATTATTTAACAACGCCTCTTTATATGAACGCCCATCCTTTCTTTTTGACCAATCTATGGTGCCACCCTCACGTTGTTCTTTTACCCTAGCTTCTTCTGTGGGAACCTTTTTGTTTGAACCATGATTCTTATCCAAGAAAACTCTGATTGTAAATCCATCCATCCTTTTGTTGTTCTCTAAATCAACTGCATTCATAGCTTCCCAAAGATTCAAAAATCTAACAAACGCAAAGGTACACTTCATCTTCGCTCTCCTAGGGTTATGGTAGGCAATGTACACATCCAACACCTTCTCGTACTCCTCAAAGGCTTCTTTCAATGTGCTAGTATGAATCCTCTTGCTGACAAAGTTGACGGAATTTGATACTCCATCGCCTCGCCTCTGCCTCCAGCGTCCAAATTCCCTTCCCTGTCGATGTGACCTCGTGCATAAAAAACCGACGGTTGTTGGTACACCTTTCCATCGCTTCGACGGTCTCTGCCTCTGCTCTCAGCCATGCCCTAACTCTAAATTTTAAATCCTGGTCAATTCATGATTAATTTGGATTAGATATTGCAAAATTTTATTATAGAAGATGATCTTCACATCTCAACTTGCTTCATTCACAATGTCAAGATCAAACCTTGGACATTCTTTAAGATGATCCTTACATCTCAACTTGCTTTATTCACAATGTCAAGATCAAACCTTGGACATTCTTTAAGATGATCCTCACATCTCAACTTGCTTTATTCACAATGTCAAGATCAAACCTTGGACATTCTTTAAATGATCTAGTGTCTCATCTCACTAGACTGTGAAGATTCTGACATGATGACTGGATGACGATGGACGACGATGAGTGCAAGTGGCGGTAAGGATCGATTATTTGAAAATATTTTGATGACATATTAGGGTTAAGAGAATAAACCAAAATAGGAAATTAAATCAAAATTTTACCAAGCATAAAATGGACCAAAAAGTGTGTATGCCCGTTTCACTTGAGTGGCTTATATAGTCCAATATTATAGGGCTGTAATTGACCAAACAACCCTAACGTGTTAACAACCTGGTCCAACAATATTAACAAATTTTTAGCTAACTAATTATATGTAATTTTCGAGATTCACTTATTGATATAGTGACTAAAGGTGTTTATTTTATCCTATATTATATGAGATTTGAATCCTGACAGACATATAATACTTCACTATTTAATAAAAAAGTTATACTCTATGTAATTTTCTACTAACTGTATTCTAACATAGACCAAATGACGAAAACTTTTCGCATGATCATTCATCCAAATATTATTTTTGTCCAAACACATTTAATTACGGAGTTATTAGTGCACTTTATATCGTTTGTTTAATCATGTAAAGGGCGGATGACAAAGGGGGCGGGGGGGGGGGGGGGGGGGGGGCAAGATTTTGAGAAATTTTCTTTGAGTAAAAGGTTTTGAAAATTAAAATTGACCTCATTTAAAGAAATTCTCATCAAGTTACAATTATTAAGTATTTTAATTATATCCCTATAATTTTTTGAAAATCCTCACTAAACCTCCTAAAGTTATTGAATTTTTTTTTATTAAACCTCAAATATTTTAAGAAATTTTAATCAAACCCCTTAATTTTAAAAAAATAATAAGCACCCAAAACTCAGTACCAAAACCCACCATCAATCAAATATTGCCCCATCTTGGCCTTAATTTTAAAATATGAGCACTCAACTATTAATAAGCAATGAAAAAACTAAAAAGAATCCCAAAAATGATGGCTGATGAGCAATGACAGCAAGAGCAGCTTCTTCAATCCTCGACACAACAATGTTATAGCTTGGTTGAAACTAATTTCTTACGAAACAATGTTAAGGAATAAGGATTATGGTATTCGCATCAACAAAATCAAATCATACTAATTTATTGAGAAAATATTCAATGCTCCGGCGGTGAAAATTTTGTTTTCTACAAGTGTTTAGTTTTTGGAGTTTCAAGGTTAGGATTTAAGATTAGAATTTTAGCGCTTGTGGTTAGGTTTTAAGGGTTGACGATAGACTTTAATGTTTAGAGTTTAGGATTTAAAATTTATGATTAAGGATTCAGAGCCCTAAAAAGACACGTGTCAGCTTTTGAAGCTCGTTTGTGATAAGAAAAAAACTTTCCACTGACAAGACATCAAATAATTATCCTAATTTAAATTAGTTATTTTTATTATTAGTTTGAGTATTGTTAAAAATATTTTTGTTGATGGATGAAAATGTACATAAATAAAATTCATTTATAGTTTTTTAGACTTATAACAAATTGGCTCATGTTGAATTAGACAATATTCATGTAAATTATTGAGTGAAATGATGTCTTAATTGAGCCATTATTTGAAAATTCACAAACAAATAAACCTCTAAAATTGGAAAGATATTTCAACGGATGGTTCATTATTTGAAAATTTTATAATAAAGTTTTTGGGACTTACTTGGCCATGAATTTTCGGGAAAAAGTAATTTGATCGAGATAATATTTCACTTGTGACTTACTTGATTATAATTAATTCAACGTAATCAAATTATTATATAAACAATCGTTTTTATCCCTTCACATGGATTTTGGTTCAAATTATGTTTAGATTAACTATGGTAAAATTATCATAGTAGGGTTATATTACCGCAAATATCTCATCTTTAATATAATTAACGTTTTTTTGTCCAAATAGAATTATTTTCGGATTTAACACTTATTTACAGGAATTCGCTTGGTTGGTATGTCGATTTTTTTTATAGATACTTGTTATCAGTTTAATTAAAAAAAATCATGAAACTCGCCATGTTAATATGACAAGTTCTATGAATTTTTAATTTTTTTTGTAGAATTCACCATGCCAACTAGACGAGTTCTTGAAAAAGTACTAAATCTGAAAATAAAAATAATTTTATCGGTGTGTTAAAAAGTAAATAATATTAAAAATGAAAATTTTGGGTAAAAACGTCTTATAGTAGCCACCTTCCCTATTTTTTTCTCCTTAGAAAAATATACTTTAAATTTTAGAGAAATATTCAAGAGATTCTTAATAGACACAACCGTTCAATACTTCAATTAATTTTATCACCACGTTGGTTGTGATTTATTGGAAGTTTTATTGGCATATTAAGGGTAAATTACTTTTCTATCACCCAACTTTCTTTTCACTCATATTTTAGTCATCGGAATTGAAATTTTTTAATTTTTTAATTTAATCATTTAATTTTTGAATTGTTCTTATTTTGGTCACTCAACCGTTAAATAGTTAACGGCGTGATATACGACGCCAAAACGATGTCGTTTTAAAAAGGTCAAATTTACACTAAAACGACATCATTTTGGATCTTATAAAAATATTTTTTTCATTTCCCCTCATTTTCGTTTCAAGCTAACCAGTTACGGACCGTCGTTTGCAATGATCGTCCACCGTACCCACTGCTGAGCACAGTCGACCGTCGTCGAGGACAACAGATAAACCTAAAAAAAATTCACCAAACTTGTTCGTCCCCTTGAAAGCGAACATGATAACCGTTTAACTAGAAACACCCTAAACTCCACAAATTCAACATTGAACATTTAGTTTCTTGTTTTTAGATTTTCGTTGTCCGCTGTTAGATGGAACCCAAACAAAAACATATTACTCTCCGCAGCAAAAGAGGTCTCTTCAGTTTTTGTTTTGAGCTGAGCGGTTGTAGGTTGATGGTGGGGAGGGTGAGGGTTGAGTGCTACGGTCTACTGGATTTTTGCATCTTGGTCCCTGGAACTTTCAATTAATGGCTAATTTGGTTTGTACTAATAATTTTTCCTCTTTTGTTTTAGGTTGCAATGAACCAAAACCAAAGACAAAAATTTGCTTGCCAAAAAAAATGTTTGCATATGAAAACACAGTAATACACAATATCAAATTAACAAAATAAACCACAAATATTAATAAAATAAGTCACATCATCACATCTTTTATAAATTAACAGTAGTGACCACTAAAATATAAAGAACTTAAAAGTCGAGTGATTAAATTAGAAATTTTAAAACTTTAATAACCAGAATAAGAGTGAGAAAAAAGTTAGACGATGAAAAAGGTACACTACAAGAATATAGACTTTTAGTGACAAATTGGCAGTGACTAGCAGTAATTTTGTCACAAATATTAAACTTTTGTGACAGAGTTTTTGTGCGACACTATTAGCATAAGTAATTGTGATGTGTTTTTATTTGGTCACTATTATAGTAGTAATTGTGACGATTACAGTTTTCACAATTAAATTTTCACTATAAGTCTATAACTGTGACACAAATTTCATTGCCACTAAAACTTTGACACATGATAGTGACGATATATAAAGTGGTCACTATAATTTGATATTTGTTGTGACAATGCAATTGTTTGTCACTTAAAATTTTACTTTTGTTGTGATAAATTTTGTCACCAATAAAAAATAAACTTAATGACAAGTTATATATTGTCACAATAATAAATTTATTTTTATAATTATAGTAATAATAACAATTATAAAAAATTAAAGTTACCATAAAGGCATAAACTAGTTTATCAAAAGGTAAAATAATTCTATTAGTCTCTACACTATGTGTAAATTGTTGTTTTAGTCATTCTATTTTGATCAATTTTAGTCCCTATATTTTTGAAATTTTAAAACTTCAATCCTAATCTAAACGGGACAACGACAATATGATTAAATTACAATGACTAAAAATGATTGAACAGAAGAATAAAAATCAAAAGTTTTACTTAACATATTTAAAGACTATCATTCATGTCAAGATCGAAATTTCAAATTTTAAAAAGTACATATTTTTTTGAATAGAAAGTACATAAACTTAAAGTAAACAAATTAAAGTAAAAAGACTAATATGAAATCTTGACATAATATGTGATAGCAAAATTTTACATTGTGAAAAATTTTACACTTGATATTTGTTTTAACTTTTCTTGTGGAGGTAAAATTTGCATTGCTAGTATAGTAAATAATTATCACATAAAGGATAACTCTATCAATAATTTAGGTGTAAATCTTAATATTCATATGTTTATATTTTAAAACGAACTCAATTATTTTTATATATTTTCTTCAACAAACGTATTTCGTATAGGAAATCATATAAAATTAATTAAATTATTGTTATATTAATTATTGTTATAATTAATACATACTTTTAAAATAAATAAAATTAATTACAATTACAATTTAACCTAAATAATATTTTACTTTCAAAATAATATTAAATTTCTTGCCTAGCTTAGTAGATAGACATTGCACTCCCCCTAAAGGTTCCAAGTTCGATCCCCTACGAAACCATGCATTGTATTTATTTATTAAAAAAATGATATATGGATATGCCACATCATCTATAATTAACCCCCTCGCTATGAGCTAGCAACCGAGCTAACCTTGGTGTAAGTGACCTTCTCCTAGGCTCATGTGGGCCCTAGGTGTACGGGCTATTGGGACCAAGTAGATGACCTTCTAGGGACCAGTTTGGGGGTAGAGGGCCTCATATCACGCTCGTCGCATAAGTCAAGGGTTGGTATCTAGCATATTCGCTACGCCCCGCGGGAGAGATATTCAGTGTGCGTGTTGCCTGAATAAGATGGTTGCAACTAAAATAATATAATTATTTTATTATTATTGAAAGTGACAATGTATTTTAGACACTATTTCAATATGTATTTGTGATAAAATGTTTGTCACTAATAAGAATAACATTAGTGTCTAAATTTTAGTCACTGTTATTAATCTTTTGTGTCAAAAATATAGTCATAAAATATATAACTTATTGTGACAAAATGCATAAAAGTTGTCACTAATATAATAGTGACGGAGTTATTAGTGACGACTCAGAAAAATAGTCACTGTAAATTTTAGTGACTAAATTTAATACTTTTAGTGACTATTTTTGATGCCACTAAAAATCTATTTTCTTGTAGTGGCAATTCACCATATTGTTAAAGATATCTATGTTTAATATTCAACTATTTTTCATCAATGTTATTTACATATCCATGTTATTTATTTTTATTTGTACCTAACATTTGTATTTTTTTTCTCCTTTCATACCTTTAGATGGGACGGTTTATGGTGAAAGAAGATAATACCAAAAGCAGGTAGAAGCCATTGAGCATGTGTTCTTTCTTTGTCCCTTCACTCTATCAACTTAAGAAAGAAATTTCACTATTCATATATTCAATGAGGTACATGGTTATATTAAATTATATTGACAAGTAATGTGGTTTAAAAATGTTATCGGTCATCGGATATAACTAGCTGGCTATAGGATTGAGTGCACTATAAATAAGTCGCCTTGGATGTCGATGAGGTTGTGGTCCCTTCTCCATCCAAGTACCCTAACGATCGAGGAGATTGTGGTCTCGTCTCTCGTTTGTAACACCCAAGTTTAGGGGTCGGGTGAAAATAATAATAAAATAATATTTTTAGTTTCAGGTTTATAATTGAAATAATCTTTTGGGCCTCGGGTTTCAAAACAAATATTTATGTTGGACATGTTTTGATATTAAAGCCCAACTCCATGGAATTTACAAATAGATGAGATTGGCCATCTCATTAATGGTGTTTCTGTAAATACTTTGACTTGCAAAATAAAACCCTTTTTCCTTTTATTTCAAACACCCAAAATTTGCCATCATCTTCTACCTCCATATTTTCCAACGTGAGAAACCCCTCCCACCATTGAGTTATTATTCCATCTTCTTTCTCCTTCATTTTGGCTCGGTTTTAAAAGGTAAATACATCCCCATCTTGCTCTCATCTTCCTCTCTTTGAAAGTACCATTAGTTTTCATTTTGGTCCATGTTTTTAAAATTTGAGCTTTTGAGCTTTTAAGTTAAAAATCCAAACTTTGTTGATCAATGTTGAAGCTTTTGATTTCTTATTAGTATTTATGTTATTAGCAACCCAAATGGTCCAACATATGTGATTTTTACTTGGTTTTATAAACATTCCCGGATTTGGGTTTTGTTGGGGGTTTTGAAGGGTTTTGGAATTGATTTTGGGTGTGTTTTATGTTGGAAATGGAAGGCCTTTGGTTGTATGTTGGTTGAGGATTGTTTTGGGAGCATTTGAATGTGTTAAATGTGTTGAAATTTTGAGTTTTGGTTGGGGTTTGGTGGCTGCTCAAGTTTGTTGTTTTAAGGGGTTGTCTATGGCTTGAATTCTTGTGTTTGATGCTCGAATAGTATTCCGGGTTTGCTACATTGTTGTATGAGCTGATTTGAGGTTGTTTTGGATTGTGTTGAGTTGTTTAGAGTTAAGGACTTGTGTTGGTGAAGCATCGAGAGTGAATTCGGGAGCTTGAAGGTTTTGGTTGCTTGGTTGTTGAGCTTGGAAGTGAAGGTGAGTGGTTTAATGTTTTTAAAATGGTTTTGAGTATTTCGTTCAAGCATGTGGACTAGGTTGGGCTTGGTAGACCCACTTAGAGTTAGGATTAGAGTGGTAGCCTAATCCTAAGCTTTAATTAGAGACTTTGGTTGCACTCTTTAATGGTTGATTATGCCTCATGATGATTGTGTTTATGATGGTTATGTATAAATGTGTTATACATGTATGTTGAGGCTTGGATTGATGCATTGTTATATGCATGTGGATTGTGCATGATATTAATCATGGTGAGTACGTGCTAAGCACAGAAGTGATATGAGATGAGATTGTAGATTGTGTTTAATATTGGCACTAGTATGCTTGGGTACAAATGATCGATCATTAGGATGTTAGTGTGCACACGTGAGTCAAATGCGCGCGTGGTCTTGCTGATGGTAGTCATCAAGATGGAGTACGGGTTCGCCCGGAAAACCTTCTTATGTATATTAGTCGGTGGTGAGTGTAATCTCATCGACGGGGCGTGAGGATGAGTGGAATCCCTTCCGCGAGAACGGTGATGAGTGTAATCCCACCGTAAGGTAATGGTTGTGTTGGATGTGAGTTCCAACGTGGTTATCCGCGTATTCAAGTCATAGCTAGGTGCCAATATGAGTTGATATGTGTATCAATATGATATGTAATGTGATTCCTATGTGGATTATTATATGTGTTTACATATGATGTGGATTTGAGCTTGTTGAGCATGGCATAATATTGGATATTTGTTCATGAATCATGTGTATTTTGGCTCATGAGGATCGAAGGTAAGATCATGCATTCTACCTTGGTTGTACTCGTGCTTGGACCCTGCATTATCGAGGTTTGTGTTTAATGAGCTTACCCTCACTAAGCTTTATGCTTACGCTCTCTTTTGTTCGGCAATGCAGATCCGTAGCTCGTGGGTTGCTTGTGCAAGAAGGGGCCTCCAAGTGTGCTTGTGGTGCTATCTTAGCTATCAAGTATGGACATTTTAGTTATATGATGTAATGGTCAAGCAATGGGACATGTACATGTTGTTTGAGCCTTTTGAAGTATGTTGATGTTGGTTGTTTAGGAGCATGCTAGACTCCTTTTATATGTTATGTTGATTTGGCTTTTGGATGTATGATTTGCTTGTAAACCATGTTGGATTAGCCTATCTTAAATATCTAAGTATATGTCCTTGTGTAAGCATATTATGTTAAATGCCATGTATGATCTTTGAATGGCTGTCCTATCTATATCTTGTGTATCTTGAGCATGGTTGCTATAGGGTGTATGCCTCTAGAGTGTGTTTGTATATTAAGTATGCTTCTTAGAGTCGTTATGGACGTTTGGGGATCGTTTGGAGATGTTTAAAACTGATTTTGGAATTCACAGAGTGAAGGTGTTTCGAAACGGATTGCCCTGTTTCGAAATGGGTGTGGTTCCAGGGCCCCCGTATCGAAACTCGTTTCGATACGTTTTGGCTATTGTGAGCCCTTGTTTCGAAACCAGTTTCGAAACACTTTGGCTATTGGAATTGCCTGTTTTGAAACGGGTATCGAAACGGCTAGGCAAAATTAGACCTTGTTCCGAAACGGGGTGGATGCATTTCGAAACGGGTGTCTGGCTTTTAAATCTGGAGCTCGTGTTTCGAAACGGGCTTTGACTGTTTCGAAACACATGCCTGTAATTAGGCTTTTTGATGTCTCTAAAGGGTTTCATAGGTTGGGCTTAGGCCTTGTTTGTTGTTGGGCTTCCGCTTAGGTTTAATTAATGCATTCTAGATAAGATAATAAATGAAAAGTTTTCCTAGGGTCGGTAACCGAAGTGGAGCCTTGACGAGTTTCATCTCGGTTATCCCCGTGTAGCCCACTCAGATCGATCAAGCGTCCGGACCGGGACGAGGGGGTTACATCGTTAGTGGGTTAAGCATCTAACCGATGATTGAGGTTGTTGTCCCCATGGGGTTGTTGTCCCCGAGGGGTTGTTGTCCTCGTGTATTATGATTGTGATGTTATTCCGGTAGAGATGGTTTGAAGTGTCGAGAGGATACTTATTGAATCCGTGTATCCAATGAACGATTTTGATAATGGAACTTGGTTAATGATCACTTGTAAGCCAATATAATTGATGATGTATCATTAAATGGTTTATGTTGTATAATGTGATTTATACGTGTTTACTCTTTAAGCTTTGCATATAGTAATTATGCATGGGAAGGCTTAAATTGAGTGTTAGCAATGAGACTTGTTGGTTCATGATACATGTTACATATGGTTTAATATGTTGGTTTTTGAAGGAGTTAAGTGCATGGTTTTAAAGAAATGATGTATCAAATGATGCTTTGAAGTAATTGAAATGAGATTTCAATGTGGATTTAGAAAATGGTTTTTAAATGCATTGATGGTGTTTTGTTTTTTTAGCACTCATGACTAAGCCTTGTGTGCTTACGCTCTCTTTGTCCATCAATGCATAGAATTAGAGGTTGGAAGGCAGCAAGAAGTAAGGGATCAAGAAAGACTTCACTTCTTGAAAGTATGTTTTTGGTTTAGACTATGAGTAATAAGGGCAATGGGGGTTCCGTTGTGTTTTTGGGAGATTTGTGTGGACTCCCTGTTTGAGCAAGTTTATATTGTTGTTTTCGACTTGTAAATGGCCATTGGTATTTGGTTTATGTTTTGCTATTGTAACACCCCATAAATTACACCCAAATTGTAAACCCTAGATTTGCAAAATCCCTAATTTAAAAACCTACTTTTGAAATCCCTAATTGAAAACCCTAATAATTGAGAATTTTAATTCAAAACCCTAATTTTCTATGAGGGACTAAATAAGAATTTCTATCAAACTTGGAAGTTAATATGAAATTTCTTAAATAAGCTTAAGGACTACATATGAAATTTACCTAAATTAAGATTTTGAATTCTAAATTCCTACGTATATATCAATTCTTAATTGTTTAATTTTTTTTCAACCTTTTAGATTCAAATTGAATTCTAATTCCCATTTTTTTTAATACTGAATTGACTCTCCTTTTTCAACTTAAATTATTATTATTATTATTATTATTATTATTATTATTATTATTATTATTATTATTATTATTATTATTATTATTATAAACCTAATTCGTTTAGATTACCACCACTCAACTATATATATATATAGTCATAGTTACTATGTATATAAATAAACATAAGCCTTAAGTTTTAAAGTGTTGTCGTTCTTAGTTATTCCTATGTTTTATGAATTCCTCTCGGATTGATGTTGCCATCACCTTACATCGAAGACGCAATCGCCTTTTGTTCGTCGTTAGAGCTTTATTGTTGCGAGGTGTGTTTCTTACGGTGCTACATCTATATATTATTTTTTCTATGTGTTTTCTTATCGTGCTATATAAATTGTTTACTGTGTGATGTTGTTTTACGATTTATGAGTATTTTACATGAGATGTGTTGTTGCATAAAGAATTTTCTATGCATCCATACTTGAGATAGAAATTTATTTTAAATAATGGTTTTGTGGACTATGAACTCGGATTACAGTGCAAAATTGTGTAGAGATTAGAGAATTGTGATTCTATACCGTTGTGCGCATGGGTTGAGATTGTACGGTGGAAGATTGTGGTGACAACCACTTACCGATTGGTGGATGTAGTGAGGAGTTCTGGGGAACTTTCTTCTTATCGATTGGTGAGCTGTAGTTGGGTACATTGCATTGTGTTTATAAAATTAAATCATTTGTGTTGTGAATCATCATTGTTTTGAACTTAAAGATTTTATAGAAATTATTGTCTTGTGTTTACGGTTTTCCTTGCACTTTAGAGACACACTAAGCTCTTTAGCTTACTCACCCGTAGTTTCCTTTTTACAGATATCTTTGTACTTTAGGTGACGTGGTACTTGGAGTATCTCACATTTATCCAGTTATTTTATTATGAACTATTTTTAGTTATTTTGATTAATATTTATTATTTTGAGACATTGATGTAATTTCATACATGTGGACTATTTATATTTTTTTTGAATTATTTTAGCATTCTTCTACTATGGTTTTATTTCAAAGATTTTATTTAAGGATTCGAATATTAATTATGACATTTATGTTTTATTTACTATAAGATATTTATTATATTATCGTTATATATATATTTAAATTAAAGTATAATTTCTAAAATTAATTTTCTTGATGGTTAAGTTTTCAAACGTGACTTCCTAAATTCGATCTTTTCTTCTAGGTCGGGTTTATAGGGAGGGTTACATTTAGTGGTATCATAGCTAAGTTCAACCCTCAGACTGTGAGGTTCATATAAAATTTTAAGCCGAAAATGATTTTTCGTATGCATATTAAAAAAATTTGGGCAAAATGGGATTTTCTGATAAATTTATTATTTTAAAGAATTAAAGATATGTTTTGAATAGAGACTCCAAGTACCAATTCTAATTTTAGGATTAATTCTTTTTGTAGATAGACTATTATGTCATATCGTATGAGCTCTAGATTAGCGACCGATCGTGGTCATACTCGTTCCTATAAATTTGAGATCTAATCCTATATGAAAACTTTGTGTTTTCATTTGTAACCTGATTCGAAATGCTCTTTTAAAATTTTATCTAAACACCGTTAAGTCTGAAATTTTGAGGACAAAATTTCTTTTAAGGGTGGGAGAGTTGTAACACCTCAAAAGTTACGCCCAAATTGTAAACCATAGATTCACAAAATCCCTAATTTAAAAAGCTACTTTTGAAATCCCTAATTGAAAAACCCTAACAATTGAGAATTTTAATTAAAAACCCTAATTTTCTATGAGGGACTAAATAAGAATTTTTATCAAACTTGGAAGTTAATATGAAATTTCTTAAGATTTTGAATTCTAAATTCCTACGTTTATATCAATTCTTAATTGTTTAATTTTTTTTCAACCTATTAGATTCAAATTGAATTCTAATTCCTATTTTTCTTATTACTGAATTGGCTCTCCTTTTTCAACTTAAGTTCTTGTTTTTACTATATTATTATTATTATTATTATTATTATTATTATTATTATTATTATTGTTGTTGTTGTTGTTGTTGTTGTTGTTGTTGTTGTTGTTGTTGTTGTTGTTGTTGTTGTTATTATTATTATTATATTCTAAACCTAATTTGTTTAGATTACCACCAGTCCACCACTCAACTATATATATAGTCATAATTACTACGTACAAAAATAAACCTAAGCCTTAAGTTTTAAAGTGTTGTCGCTCTTAGTTATTCTCATGTTTTATGAAATCCTCTCGGATTGATGTTGTCATCACCTTACATTGAAGCCGCAACCGCCCTTTGTTCGTCGTTAGAGCTTTATTGTTGAGAGGTGTGTTTCTTACGGTGCTACATATATAAATTATTTTTCTATGTGTTTTCTTACCGTGCTATATAAATGGTTTACTGTGTGATGTTGTTTTACGATTTATGAGTATTTTACATAAGATGTGTTGTTGCATAAAGAATTTTCTATGCATTCATACTTTATATAGAGATTTATTTTAAATAATAGTTTTGTGGACTATGAACTCGGATTACAGTACAAAATTGTGATTCTATACCGTTGTGTGCATGGGTTGGGATTGTACGGTGGAAGATTATGGTGACGACTACTTACCGATTGGTGGAAGTAGCGAGGAGTCATAGGGAACTTTCCTCTTATCGATTGGTAAGCTGTAGTTGGGTACATTACATTGTGTTTATAAAATTAAATCGTTTGTGTTGTGAATCATCATTGTTTTTGTTGAGTTGATCAAACAATGCAATTGGCCAAAAGAGGGTGAATTGACAATTAAAAATTTGATAGGAGAGAAATGGATGAATAAAAAAATTGCACAAGAGATTTATAGTGTTTCAAGTTCTCCAATGAACTCTACATCCACCTCCTTAGCTCTCACTAAGGATTTTCAATCAATCCACTATTGATTCTTCTCCTTTTTTGGATAAGGAGGAAACCTTACAAAGAAATTAAGCTTTCTACCCAAAGCTTAATTTGAAACACTCTTTACAATTGAGAAAATGGTAAACCTTACAAATTCCTCTAAAAGAATGAATTGTTTACCTAAATAAAATTTATCACTCCTCAAACTCACAATACAAATAAGAATGAAACACCTAATAGAGTTGGGTACGAGGATTTGACAATAAAAGGCACAAGGGTTGGATTTGATGCTTGGATGATTCTTGTAGGTTCAATAGTTGTTGTTATAACATTTGAGACTTGTTTTTATACCCTTGCAATGATTTCTAGCCGTTTGGGTGGTTGAGATCATTAATAGAGCCGTTAAGCTACAATTTCCCGCAATAAATGATCCTCAACAACCAATCGTATTGGTACGGCTCGTGGGCGTATCGGTATCTGTCTCAAAGAAGAAAGAGTCGTTGTGACTGAAAAACATGTGTATTGATACGCTTAAAGGGCGTATCGGTACGATATTAAGGGTTGTATCGATACGGTTAGACGTATCAATACATATTTTGCTCATTGAAATCCTGAATTGAATTTTGATAAAAAAGCGTATCGGTATGCTACCTTAGCATATCGATATCGTTCAACGGTCATTTAAATTTTGGATTCCAATTAACTAAAAAGTCAACGTTTGAATATTAAATGCAAAGATTTTGCTAAGGTCAGCATATTGTATCGATACGGTGACATATCGTATCGGTACGCTATAGCAAAGAATATTTTTATATGAAAACTGTATCGATACGATCCCGATACATATCGATACGCTATAGCTTAAAGTCTTGCCCAAATGAATATCGTATTGATACGGGGTTGGACCGTATCGGTACGCTATGAACGATTAAAATTCCAGTGTTGAAAAATTGTATCGATACGCTTTGGCGGTTTGTTGAAGTTTGGCTTGAAAACTCATGAAAGGACTTAGTGAAAATCGAACA
This sequence comes from Hibiscus tridactylites, assembly GCA_958450335.1. Classification (NCBI taxonomy): domain Eukaryota; kingdom Viridiplantae; phylum Streptophyta; class Magnoliopsida; order Malvales; family Malvaceae; genus Hibiscus; species Hibiscus tridactylites. Next base: position 58,678,301 of record OY288278.1, on the reverse strand, counting down.
TTTAAATATGTTTTGACTTCTAATAGTGTTTGGTTCAAAATGGCTTGTCAAAATGTGAGTCGTTGAAAATACTTAAAAATTTATTGTTTTAAAATTTAGTCCATAAGTTAAATTGTTATATCAAAATCAATTTTGGTTTCACGGTTTTGAACTTAAAGATTTTATAGAAATTATTGTCTTTGTGTTTACGTTTTTTTCTTACACTTTAGAGACACACTAAGCTCTTTAGCTTACTCCTCCATAGTTTCCTTTTGCAGATATCTTTGGACCTTAGGTGACGTGGTACTTGGAGGATCTCACATTTATCCGGTTATTTTATTATGAACTATTTTTAGTTATTCTGATTAATATTTATTATTTTGAGACATTGATGTAATTTCATACATGTAGAATATTTATATTTTTCTGAATTATTTTAGCATTCTTCTACTATGGTTTTATTTCAAAGATTTTATTTAAACATTCGAATATTAATTATGACATTTATATTTTATTTACTATAATATATTTATTAAATTATCGTTATCTATGTATATTTAAATTAAAGTATAATTTCTAAAATTAGTTTTCTTGAGGGTTAAGTTTTCAAACGTGACTTCCTAAATTTGGTCTTTTCTTCTAGGTCGGGTTTAAGGGGTTACAACTATGATTTTTGGTATCTTTCTTGAAATGGTTTTAGAAAGCATGCCTATAGATTTCTATTGGATACATGATGCCATGAATTGATGTTGAATATGCCATGTTTGGTTAAGAAATGATCTTTGGATATGTTGTGTATATGTTAGAAGCATGTTTAGGTGGTTTTGTATAGCCTTAAAGACTAAAAAAACAGCAAATTGAGACATTTCAGGCCCAGGCATATAGATACACCTAAGGCCGTGTCGATATGGTGAGGTTGAAATGGGCATAAGGTTTCGATACGGTTGGTGGTGTATCGAAACGGACCTAGGGTTATTTGGCTACTAGAATTCCACGTACCGAAACGCTTAAGACTGTATCGGTACGAGCCTGTGTATCGAAACACTTAGAGTTGTTTCGGTACGAGACATATCGATACAGGGTTAGTCGTTTCGATACGGCTGGTAGTTAAGTTAGTTATTTTGAGCATCGACTGCTTCGGTTTTCTTATATTTTAGTCCATGAATTTTGTGGATGCAATTAAAAGAGTTTGGGTGATCGAATTAAGCTGAGATTTGACACAGTAACATGAAATATGGCTAATTAAAGGATAGTAACTTAAAATTGAATGAAGTTCATGTAGTTTATTAAAATTACAATTTGGTCCCTAATACATATTCATAATCAATTGAATGCCAAATCGATGTCTGATTGAATTGATGTTTCTTCCGTTGCGAGTCTTATCACTTAGGATGTTAGTGTGCATCTAGACAAGATAAAAAGAAAAAATATGATCATTTATTGGAGTAAACCTTCATGTTTTACTTCAATACTCCCAATGTAACCCGTTTGGTTTGGTCTCGCGACTAGGCCGAGTCGAGGGGTTACACCTCAACTGCTGCACTTGCTTAGTGTGCACATCATGTTTAAAGGAGAACTTCGTGCATCAAAATAAGCTTCACCAACACAAGTCACGACCACTGTTTTGATCGAATGCATTACAATACAACAAATTTTCAATTTTTAACTTATATTTATTTGTGATCACCCTCTGAGATGTTCACAAGCTATTTATAGACTGATTATTTCTTCAAAACCCGCCTTGTACGTAAATCGAGTTACACAGAGTTATGCACCTAAACCATCTCTAAACGAATATTTGACTTGCAAAAGCATGTAGAGGGACGACGTTATAAGTGGAACTCGCCGTGCATGTAAACCGAGTTACACAGAGTCCTGTGCCTAAACCATCTCTAAACGAATCTTTGACCTGCAAAAGCATGTAGGTCAAAGATTCGTAAAATACCTATAAATTTCAAGTTTTTACCTTTAACCTTTTATTGTCCAACTAAACGTGTGTTGAGTGGATCAATTGAATGATCAAGACCAAGAGGGAGTGAATTGGGATTTAAAAACTTTGTGGAGTGAAAGGGCAATTTAAAAATGAAGAACAAAGGATTTTAGAGTGGTTCAAGTTCCAAATGAACTCTACATCCACTACCTTAGCTACCACTAAGGATTTCAACAATTCAGTATTTGTTCTTCCCATTTTCAAGGCTTAGGAGGTAACCTTTACACAACCGGTCAAATTTTCTACCAAAAATTTGACCGAACCCTCACAAATAATCAAAGAAGAAATTGGACAAGAAGTATATCTCTCAAATACAGATTTGTCCCTTGAAATACAACACTCAACACAAATTTGAAGATAGAATAAGAATTGGATACAACACAATTTGGGAATTACAAGAGATTGGAAATTTGGCACACTTGAGGTTGGATTTTTGCTTGAATGTTTGTCTTTTATGCAATAGTTGTTGCTGGTCTTCAAAGAGCTTCAATTTATACCTTCTCTATCAATTCTAGCCGTTTGGGTGGTTGGGGAATTGAATAGAGTCGTTGGGACCCTCTCTTTCCACCATAAATGCACTTCTGCAGCTATCCGTATCGGTACACAGGGAGTTGTATCGATACCTGTCTCAAAAAAGAAGGAGTTGTTGTACATAATAAAGAGAGGGTATCGAAACGCACGTAGGCGTATCGAAACGTGTTGGGTTGTGTGGAGCTCAATTCGATCAACCAAAATAGCTCACCAAGTGGTGGAGAGGTGGAAATTTGGGTGGAAGGGTTAAGGAAGCTAAAATAAAGATTGACACAATGATTTATAGTGGTTCGGCCTTCTAACAAGCACCTACGTCCACTACCTTAGCTCCCCACTAAGGATTTCACAATCAATCCACTAATTGATTCGTCCCCTTTTCTAGGATTAGGAGGAAACCCTTACAACCGATCAAGCTTCTACCCAAAGCCTTGATCAAAACCCTTTTTACAAAGAGACAAAGAAAGCAAACTTAAAACCCTCTAATAGGTGTTTGTTTGCACAATTAAGCACTCACCCAAAACCTAAAACACTTGAGCAAATTTGACAATTTTGGCTCACTAGTGTTTGTCTATACAAGAATTGACAATTTAAGCACTAAGACACTTTTTGATCATTTGATGTTTGACAATATGAGCATTAGCCTTCTCTTGATGCTTGGAGGTCCCTTTTATACTCCCAATTGAGTTTGTAGCCGTTACTAGCCGTTGGGGATGAATTGGAGCCGTTGAGGACTTTATTTCCCTTCATTAATGCTGTTCTGCAGCTACCAGTATCGATACACGTGGAACGGTATCGATACGGCCTTCATAGGAACTAGCCGTTAGGCTCTTGCCAGCATAGGCGTATCGATACGCTTGAAGGCGTATCGGTACGGGTCCACATTTGAATGGCCGTTGGGAAATAGCCGTTGGGGTATTTGAAATGGGATCGGTACGCTTACCTGGCGTATCGAAACGATCCCGACCGTATCGATACGGCAAAGGCCTGTATCGGTACGGGGTTTGACAGTGGCCAAACTAGGGCAAAATGGTATTGTTGGGTTGTGTGGAGCTCGATTCGATCAACCAAAATAGCTCACCAAGTGGTGGAGAGGTGGGAATTTGGGTGGAAGGGTTAAGGAAGCTAAAATAAAGATTGACACAATGATTTATAGTGGTTCGGCCTTCTAACAAGCACCTACGTCCACTACCTTAGCTCCCCACTAAGGATTTCACAATCAATCCACTAATTGATTCGTCCCCTTTTCTAGGATTAGGAGGAAACCCTTACAACCGATCAAGCTTCTACCCAAAGCCTTGATCAAAACCCTCTTTACAAAGAGACAAAGAAAGCAAACTTAAAACCCTCTAATAGGTGTTTGTTTGCACAATTAAGCACTCACCCAAAACCTAAAACACTTGAGCAAATTTGACAATTTTGGCTCACTAGTGTTTGTCTATACAAGAATTGACAATTTAAGCACTAAGACACTTTTTGATCATTTGATGTTTGACAATATGAGCATTAGCCTTCTCTTGATGCTTGGAGGTCCCTTTTATACTCCCAATTGAGTTTGTAGCCGTTACTAGCCGTTGGGGATGAATTGGAGCCGTTGAGGACTTTATTTCCCTTCATTAATGCTGTTCTGCAGCTACCAGTATCGATACACGTGGAACGGTATCGATACGGCCTTCATAGGAACTAGCCGTTAGGCTCTTGCCAGCATAGGCGTATCGATACGCTTGAAGGCGTATCGGTACGGGTCCACATTTGAATGGCCGTTGGGAAATAGCCGTTGGGGTATTTGAAATGGGATCGGTACGCTTACCTGGCGTATCGAAACGATCCCGACCGTATCGATACGGCAAAGGCCTGTATCGGTACGGGGTTTGACAGTGGCCAAACTAGGGCAAAATGGTATTGTTGGGTTGTGTGGAGCTCGATTCGATCAACCAAAATAGCTCACCAAGTGGTGGAGAGGTGGGAATTTGGGTGGAAGGGTTAAGGAAGCTAAAATAAAGATTGACACAATGATTTATAGTGGTTCGGCCTTCTAACAAGCACCTACGTCCACTACCTTAGCTCCCCACTAAGGATTTCACAATCAATCCACTAATTGATTCGTCCCCTTTTCTAGGATTAGGAGGAAACCCTTACAACCGATCAAGCTTCTACCCAAAGCCTTGATCAAAACCCTTTTTACAAAGAGACAAAGAAAGCAAACTTAAAACCCTCTAATAGGTGTTTGTTTGCACAATTAAGCACTCACCCAAAACCTAAAACACTTGAGCAAATTTGACAATTTTGGCTCACTAGTGTTTGTCTATACAAGAATTGACAATTTAAGCACTAAGACACTTTTTGATCATTTGATGTTTGACAATATGAGCATTAGCCTTCTCTTGATGCTTGGAGGTCCCTTTTATACTCCCAATTGAGTTTGTAGCCGTTACTAGCCGTTGGGGATGAATTGGAGCCGTTGAGGACTTTATTTCCCTTCATTAATGCTGTTCTGCAGCTACCAGTATCGATACACGTGGAACGGTATAGATACGGCCTTCATAGGAACTAGCCGTTAGGCTCTTTCCAGCATAGGCGTATCGATACGCTTGAGGGCGTATCGGTACGGGTCTACATTTGAATGGCCGTTGGGAAATAGCCGTTGGGGTAGTTGAAATGGGATCGGTACGCTTACCTGGCGTATCAAAACGATCCCGACCGTATCGATACGGCAAAGGCCTGTATCGGTACGGGGTTTGACAGTGGCCAAACTGGGGCAAAATGGTATCGGTACGGGTACAACCGTATCGATACTGGGACGTTGAAAATACAAGTTTGGCTGTTTAAAACATGAAAAATCCTTTTGAAAAATTCCCTAAACATAATTTCAAGTTGTTTGGACTTTGGAAATGTTTTAAATACTTTTTAAATCAGTCCAAAACATTTTTCAATTATTATATCAAAACATTAGTTCTACAAAACGGGACAGAGAGTGTATCGAAACGGATAAGACCGTATCGATACCTTTTTCTCAACTTAGCTCACTGGAAGTTTTCGTTTCGATACGAGGGTTTACCGTATCGATACGGGTCAACGACCATTTTAAATTTTGGTTACCTAACAACTGACACAAACGGTCGAAAGCATTTAAAACAATTCGAATTAAAATTTCAATTAAAACAGTATCGATATGGGTGAAGCCGTATCGGTACACCATTCAAACTCCTTCACTTTTTACAGAGGAGCGTATCGATACAGATTTCGATACGTTGTTTCGATACAGTTAAGAGCGTATCAAAACGCGTCCCTCCAGTAGCTAACTTGGTAAAAAATGTATCGATACGGCTGGAGGCGTATCGATACACCTGGACGTTTTTTAACACTTTGGCCTTGGAACACTTAGAAAATATTTGGAGTTTGAGTTTTTCAAATCAGTTTTAAAGTGTTGGTGATTTAAAACTTATTAAGGGACTTATAAAACAATTTCCTTAACGATTTAATTATATCAAAATCAAACATAGGTTTCACAATCTCCCCCTTTTTGATATAACAAAACCAATATTGAAATTTTTGACACTTTGAAAAACTTTGCAAAATTAACTCCCCCTTAATATGAGCTAGGTAACTTTTAAGTTGAAAATCAAATTTTTTTAAGTGTTGTGAGCTTTCCTCTCCCCTTTTTTGCTAGATCAAAAATAATTGAGACAAAGTAAAGTGCATAACATAGGCAAAGGTATAAATAGGCAAGCAACATAAATATCATTAAGTTCAGAATAAAGCATAACATCAACTTAAAAATCCAACAAAACAGAAAATCAAAGCATAGATTTAAAAATAAAGCAAACTTAATCCTAAAAACATGAAACAAGGGTGCATAAATAGAAATATCCTAGATGATATGCATGAAATGCAAGGAGAGGCTACTAGGCACCATCATCGCCGTCTTCATCATCTTCATCTTCATCTTCATCCACAATTGGATCATCATTCCTTATGTTATTGCGCCACTCATCATGGAAGGCGGAGAGAGAAATATTCATAGAATTGTGACCGCCTTCAAGAGAGGTGAGACGATTCTCCACATTCGTCATCCGTGTTTCAAGGCTTGTGAAACGTGTATCAATCGTGGTAAAGCCCAAAGCCATATTCGTGCGCAATCCCGTGAATTGCTCATTAAAGAAGGTCATAAGAGCATCCATGGAAGGTTGAGGAGGAGGTGGAGGAGCTTGAGGAACTTGCTCACCTTAAGGATTTTCCAATTGTGCCGCGGCCTCGGTTGGTAGCTCGGAAAGACGTAACCAACTACCATTAAAATAATGGAACTTACCCCTTGCAAGAGAGCGTTCATCAATGGGATCGGTGAGGGGATTTGGGAAGTCATACGAGCAATCAATGTCCTTTTGTAGAAAGAAGTAGCTGAGGGTCGTACCATAGGTGAAGGAAGTGACAAGAGTGGTGTGGAGATGTTGCACAAGATAAACTATCTCAGCAAACATGATATGAGCAAGGTTTGGACGTTTTCTCTCACGGAAGCAACGAATCCAAAAGTCATCCACTTGACGGATGGTAGAGTACTTTCCTCCAGAAGGCCTAAGCCACCAAGAGACCATCAAATGGAGGATCCGATCTTGAGCATTGAAGGCGGTGACAGAACCATTAAGAACATGGCCTAAAGCATTCTCATCATCAAGGCCTTCATCCTCTAACTTAAAAACCTTACAAATAGATTTGACATCTAGAGTGATTTTCTTGCCCATGAGATAAGAATTAACTCCAGTAACAACCCCATCACGATTAGCACAACATTTGGCATTAGCATAAAAGATTAAAACCAAAACAAAATAAAACCCGGGAATGGAGAGAAAATCCATAAACTTCCAACGTTGGAGGAAAGGGAGATATTCAAACTTGAATCGCTCCGAGTTAAGAAATGGAATAGATATTACCCTTTCCGGATGAATTGTGTATTGTTGGAATTGACGAAAATAGGTGAGAGCTCCGGGGGATTGAAAAGAGTGTTCATAGATTTGAGTGAGATTCGGACGAGCACCCTCTCTGGTATTGGATGATTCGTCGGTTTCATTTAGACGAGATTTCTTCCTAGATGGAGCCATGAACTAGAAAACAAGTGTATGCATTTATATTTCTTCATTCAAGTCATTGACAAATCAAAGATCAAGGTAAAAAAAATTGCAAAAGAAAATTTGGAAAAAGAAATTTTGAAAGACAAGTTTTGTTAAGAAGAAAAACATAAAAACAAAACAAATTAATTTAAAAAAATTAAAAGAAAAAAGGAAGGGTTTTACCTTGATAGTGATTAGAGAGGAATGAAGAAAAGCCTAGCACCAAATTGATGAAAAAGCCTTAGAGCTTTGCTTGATTTGAAACCCTCTTGAAGTTTTTGAGTTGTGGTGTGAAAATATGAGGGAGGAAGAGCCTATTTATAGGCCGAAAATGGCTAGGGTTTTTAGGTTTTAGAGAGTTTTAGTTTTGGTAAAAGTTGAAGACTTTAAATGCCAAATTAAAGCAGCCTGTGCAATCGTGTATCGATACGCCTGAGGGTGTATCGATACGGGGGTAAAAACATAATTCCCATAAAATGCTCGTGGAAGGATCGTATCGAAACGGATGCAATCCGTATTGAAATGATTGAAGCTCGTATCGAAACGGGTTTAACCGTATCGATACACATTTAAGGCAAAATGTATTCTGGGAAACTAAGGAAGTACGCGTATCGATACGCGTAGAGCCGTATCGATACTCTAAGCCCAGAAGTACATTTTAGGCCTAAAGAACAACCATAAGCTTGATTCTAACACCTCCTAAAGGAATACAAATGATGAATGAGCAGTTCTAAGCATATTTTAATAGAAACATACTCCCTCTAGCTATAGGTATGGATATTTTCAAGAGTTACAACACACAAACATGCAATTTCACAAGATCAAGCAATTTTAAGCACAAAATAGGTCCTAAAGGTTAAGATAGGCTAGTTAGACCTAACTCTCTCCTAAGGGACCAAAAATGCTCTTTGTCTAAAGGTTTTGTAAATATGTTCGCTAATTGATTTAAGGTGTCAACATACTCTATAACCACATCTTCTTTAAGGACATGGTCTCTAATGAAATGATGCCTTATTTCTATGTGTTTGGTTCTAGAGTGTTGGATGGGATTTTTTGTCAAACATATAGCACTAGTGTTATCACATTTAAGGGGTATGGTTTCAACTTTAATACCATAATCTAAGAGTTGTTGCTTCATCCAAAGGACTTGAGCACAACAACTCCCTAAGGATATGTACTCGGCTTCGGTGGTAGATAAAGCTACACTATTTTGTTTCTTAGAGAACCAAGATATGAGCATACTACCTAGGAATTGACATGTTCCCGAAGTACTCTTCCTATCGATTTTGCATCCCCCATAATCCGCATCTGAATAAGCATGAAGGTTGAAGGTGGAGTCTTTAGGGTACCAAAGACCTAAACAAGGAGTATCTCTAAGGTACCTAAAGATTCTCTTAACGGCTATAAGGTGAGACTCTCTAGGACTAGCTTGAAACCTAGCACACAAGCAAACACTAAACAAGATATCCGGTCTACTTGCGGTAAGGTAAAGCAATGATCCAATCATAGAACGGTAAAGCTTAGAGTCAACACACTTACCTCCTTCATATTTGTCAAGCTTTGTAGATGAGTTCATAGGTGTGGCTTGAGGCTTTGCATGCTCCAAGCTAAACTTCTTGAGCATATCCTTTATGTACTTTGCTTGATTGATAAAGGTGACATCCTTTTTTTGCTTGATTTGGAGTCCCAAAAAGAATGAGAGCTCCCCCATCATGCACATCTCAAATGCACCTTGCATTAGCTTAGCAAACTCTTTGCAATGACATTCGTTAGTAGAACCAAAAATAATATCATCAACATAAATTTGTACTACTAAGATGTCATTTTTATATCTTTTTATAAAAAGTGTAGTGTCCACCTTGCCTTTTTCAAAACCTTTTTCAATTAAAAAGTTTGAAAGTCTTTCATACCAAGCTCTAGAAGCTTGTTTTAAACCATAAAGAACTTTAGTGAGTTTGAAAACATGATTTGGAAATTTTGAGTCTTCAAAACCCGGTGGTTGTTCCACATACACTTCCTCATTTATAAAACCATTTAAAAACGCGCTTTTAACATCCATTTGAAAAAGCTTGAAATCATGATAACATGCATATGCAAGCAACATCCTAATGGCTTCCATTCTAGCTACGGGTGCATAGGTTTCATCAAAATCTATTCCCTCTTCTTGAGTGTAACCTTGTGCTACTAGTCTAGCTTTATTTCTCACAATGTTACCACTTTCATCTAGCTTGTTCCTAAAGACCCATTTAGTTCCTATGGTAGATTGATTACTAGGTCTATCAACTAATGTCCAAACGTTACTTCTCTCAAATTGATTTAACTCTTCTTGCATAGCCATAATCCAAAAATCATCTTTCAATGCTTCTTTTATATTCTTAGGCTCTATGCATGAGATAAATGCAACATGATTCATTAATCTAAGAGAAGATCGAGTGGTTACCTCATTGGATGGATCACCCAAGATTTCACCATCTTTGACATAGTTGAACTCCCTTGGGTAGCTCACTTCCTTTTTCTCAAGAGCCAAGTCCTTCAAGGCTTCAAGAGGTGAATCTTGTGTGTCCTCTTCTTTTGTTGGAATCTCATCCTCCTTTGAAGTTTGTCCTCCATCAAAGGCATTTGTGATTCCTACACCATCATCATCACAAGAATCCTTCCTTGGAAGGAGGCTATCATCGAATACAACATGTATAGATTCTTCTACTACTAAAGTTCTTTTGTTAAATACTCGATAGACTTTAAAGGTTAAAGAGAATCCTATGAAAATAGCTTCATCACTTTTTGCATCAAATTTACCTAAGTTGTTTTTTTCATTATTTAAAACAAAACACTTGCAACCAAAATGATGAAAATAGCTAATGTTAGGCTTTTTAGATTTTAAAATCTCATAAGGTGTTTTCTTTAAAATTGGCCTAATCATTACTCGGTTTACAATGTAGCAAGCGGTGTTTGTGGCTTCCGCCCAAAAATATTTAGGTAAATTGTTTTCACAAAGCATGGTTCTAGCCATTTCTTGTAAAGTTCTATTTTTCCTCTCAACTACCCCATTTTGTTGTGGAGTTCGAGGAGCCAAAAAATTGTGGCTAATACCATTTTCATTCAAGAATTCTTCAAACCCTAAATTTTGAAACTCGGTTCCATGATCACTTCTAATATGAGAAATTCTAAGTTCAAGATCATTTTGGGTTAGTTTTGAAAATGTGATGAATTTTTCTAAAGCCTCATCTTTAGTACTTAAAAATAGAACCCAAGTAAATCTAGAAAAATCATCAACAAGTACAAATGCATAAGATTTACCACCCAAGCTCATAGTCCTAATTGGCCCAAATAAATCCATATGGATAAGGTGTAAACATCTACTTGTAGAAACATCATTAATGGATTTAAAGGAAGACTTATGTTGTTTACCCTTAGAGCATGCATCACAAATTTTATCGTTTGAGAATTTAATCTTGGGTAAACCTCTAACTAGATCAAGGGAAACTTGTTTTTCTAAAACACTAATGCTAGCATGTCCTAGTTTCCTATGCCACAACCATGCATCATTTTCATTTTGTGCTACTAAACATGCATGAGATGTATGTATGTCATCTAGATGCACCATGTATATGTTACCTATGCGATGACCTATGAGCATAATATTATTAGATTTAATGTCAACAATTTTGCATCCATTTTTATCAAATAAAACATTAAATCATTTATCACACAATTGACTTATGCTCAACAAGTTATGTTTAAGATCATCGACATACAAGACATTTTCAATAAGAATAGTAGAGTGATTACCTATGGAGCCAATACCTTTAATGTGGCCTTTGGAGTTGTCACCAAATGTCACCACTCCTCCACTTTTTGGCTTTAGATCCATGAGTCTACTCTTGTCCCCAGTCATATGCCTCGAGCATCCACTATCATGGTACCATGAGTTTTGACTTTATGCTTTGGCCTTGTAGCAATGCTCCCCCTACAAACAAAGATATTAAACTTTTGTTTTTGGTACCCAAATCATTTCGGGTCCATGAGTGTTAGCTCCCAATAACTTGGTTCCCTTAGGAATCCAAGATGACATAGCAACAATGTTATTAGATTTTACAAGTTCCTTAGGAACCCATACACTTCTAATCCTTTTGGTTCTACTATGTCTAGGAAAGCTACCTTGTTTGTAGTAATTAGTCTTTTTCCTAGGTTGGTTTATTTTTGAAGATTCACCTATTTCATGCTTCACACTACCAACATTTTTAAAAGACTCTTTGAGCTTATTAAGCTCATCTAACACCTTTTGGTGTTCACTATTACATTGAGAAAGAAGATTATCAAGGTCAATATTTTCATCTTGAAAGAATTTTAGCTCATCTTTCAACCCTAATATCTTTTTCTCAAATTTTAAATTAGCTTGAGAAAGTGAGTCATTTTTATCATTTAGTTCTGAAATAATTTTCTTATTCCTAATGACTGACTCCTTATATTTCTCAACTAATTCATCATAGACCTCTTGTAACTCATCATATGCATCATTTAATTCATCACTCCAAGTAGAAAGCTTGGCTTTGAGCTTCTTCTTCTTCTCAAAGCCCTTCTTCTTGAGTTGAGGGCACTCCGAATGTATGTGGCCAGGTTTATTGCACTCGAAGCAAATGATTTGATCCATTGCTTCTTCTTTATTTTTACCTTTGAAGTCCATCTTTCTTTGAATTTTTCTTCCACGGTTGGACCTCATGAATCGAGAGAACTTCTTGACTATCATAGCCAATTCTTCAATGTCATCCTCCTCACTAGAAGAGCTTTCTTCAAGTAGTGAAGCTTTTAGAGTTATTCTCATTTTCTTCTTCTTTTCAACTTCTAGCTTCTCTACCCTCTTCTCTTCTTTCTTCTTCTCTTCTTCCCTTCCTTGTTTCATAATCTCATGAGTGAGGAGAGAACCCACTAGCTCATCAAGCTTTAGAGTCTTCAAATTTTTGGCCTCTATGATGGTGGTTCTCCTCCCATCCCAAGATTCGAGAAGTGAGTAAAGTAGCTTCCAGACAAGCTTGTCTTTCGGTATAGTCTCTCCAAATCCTTTGAGCCCATTGACTATGGTAGAGAAGCGATCAAACATCTTGGACACCGTCTAATCGGGCTCCATCTTGAAATTCTCATAACTAAGATTGAGAATTCCAATCTTAGTTTCCTTGACATCGTTGGTTCCCTCATAGGTGGTCTCAAGAGTATCCCATACTTCCTTGGCACTCTCAATGGATGAGACTTTGGAATAGATGTCGGGTCTAAAGGAGCAAAAAAGCATGTGAAGAGCCTTGTCATTTATTTGAATCTTCTTTCTTTCATCTTCACTCATCTCTATCTTTTTCTTCAACACCATCTTTCCTTCATTGTCTTGCTTCAATGGAATGTAAGGACCATCTTCAATGACATCCCAGTAATCATTGGACTTGATGAAGAGGTGCATCCTATTCTTCAAAAAGAGATAGTTGTCACCATTGAAGAATGGTGGCTTTGTGGTGGATTGTGACTCATACATACTTGAACCGGAGGTAGAAGCCATGGCTTGATTTTTTGTTGATCTTACTCTTCCTAGGAACTCCTCTTGTGGTTGTGAATCCTTCAAAGAGGTAGGCTCTGATACCAATTGTTGAGTGGATCGATTGAATGATCAAGACCAAGAGGGGGTGAATTGGGATTTAAAAACTTTGTGGAGTGAAAGGGCAATTTAAAAATGAAGAACAAAGGATTTTAGAGTGGTTCAAGTTCCAAATGAACTCTACATCCACTACCTTAGCTACCACTAAGGATTTCAACAATTCACTATTTGTTCTTCCCCTTTTCAAGGCTTAAGAGGTAACCTTTACACAACTGGTCAAATTTTCTACCCAAAAATTGATCAAACCCTCACAAATAATCAAAGAAGAAATTGGACAAGAAGTATATCTTTCAAATACAGATTTGTTCCTTGAAATACAACACTCAACCTAAATTTGAAGATAAAATAAGAATTGGATACAACACAATTTGGGAATTACAAGAGATTGGAAATTTGGCACACCTGAGGTTGGATTTTTGCTTGAATATTTGTCTTTTATGCAATAGTTGTTGTTGGTCTTCAAAGAGCTTCAATTTATACCTCCTCTATCAATTCTAGCCGTTTGGGTGGTTGGGGAATTGAATAGAGCCGTTGGGACCCTCTCTTTCCACCATAAATGCACTTCTGCAGCTATATGTATCGGTACACGGAGAGCCGTATCGATACCTGTCTCAAAAAAGAAAGAGTCGTTGTACATAGTAAAGAGAGGGAATCGAAACGCACGTAGGCATATCGAAACGGGACAGAGAGTGTATCGAAATGGATAAGACCGTATAGATACCTTTTTCTCAACTTAGCTCACTGGAAGTCTCCGTTTCGATACGAGGGTTTACCGTATCGATACGGGTCAACTGCCATTTTAAATTTTGGTTACCTAACAACTGACACCAACGGTCGAAAGCATTTAAAACAATTCGAATTAAAAATTCAATTAAAATCGTATCGATACGGGTGAAGCCGTATCGGTACACCATTCAAACTCTTTCACTTTTTACAGAGGAGCGTATCGATACAGATTTCGATACGTTGTTTCGATACGGTTAAGAGTGTATCGAAACGCGTCCTTCCAATAGCTAACTTGGTAAAAAAGGTATCGATACGGCTGGAGGCATATCGATACACCTGGACGTTTTTGAACACTTTGACCTTGGAACACTTAGAAAATATTTGGAGTTTGAGTTTTTCAAATCAGTTTTAAAGTGTTAGTGATTTAAAACTTATTAAGGGACTTATAAAACAATTTCAAGTTTTTCAATTTGATCCTTAACGATTTAATTATATCAAAATCAAACATAGGTTTCACACTGTGTTAGTGTTATTTTGAAGCAACATCATTCCGAAGAGATAAGCTTGTTATTCCCGTATTCCAAACGAACCAAGAATATTTTACACACCATGAGTTCAGACAAGTTACACAAAGTTTTCTTGCACCATGACATATCGTTATTCTTTTTTTCCGAAGGTATTGCGAAACTTCATGTTGTAAGGAGAACTTTGTGTAATGAGTCCAAAGCCATGGTCTTGATTCATTTGAAATTTATGGGTTTTCCAAGCATGGCACATCGGTGTATTTACGAACACAGACACCCGAAAGAATTTAACATCAAACGACCACGACATTGAAATAATTGTAATGTCTACATCTTATTTAATATTTCTAAATTTTATGATTTTTCATTTGGAATTTATGTTTTTCATTCGGTTGTATTCACTATTTTATGCATGCGGTGTTGATTCTTCTTTGATAAAATTAAGGGAAAACTACATGGGTGGACACCCAACTATTACCCTTTTTCCTGTTTTGGCCACTCAACTAATTTTTTCGTCAATATCGTCCCTCACGTTAGATACATTTTCTATTTTAGTCTCTCTCTATTAAAAAATTAACGGTAGCGCTGGCGTGACATTTTTTAATCATTTCTCTCTCTCCTCCCCCACATTATTTTTGTTTAATTTTATTCAACTAATTGTGTGGTAACACATCTCTCCGCCATATTGATCGAAGAAAACCCAAAGAAAAAGTAAAACCCCACTTTGCAGCCGGGGGATTCAAACACGAGCACAACAACATAAAGAGCCAATGCAAAAACCAACTGTGCTAGGCTAAATATTTGTTTCAATTCTACTAACAATTATATTTAATGTATATAAGTTAGTAACAACACATGCTTAATGAATATAAAAGATAGGGAGTGACTCGAACACAATACATCATTGATAAAATTTTAAATATTTAACCACCAAGTTAAACTAATAAATTGTGTTAATTTTAACTAAATTGTGTTGAAAATTAAAAATCAAACTAGTTTTACTTTTTTCACTTTGTTCGATAGTAACAAAACTAATTAAATAATTATTTATTCCTATAAAATTAATAATATTTATTTATGATAAAATATAAATTTTGTAAATTATATTTAATAAATTATTAAATGACTTAACATTTAGATCTAAATAATTATTTTTAAATAATATTTATTTATTATTGAATATAAAATTTAAATTATTTAAAAATAATTATTTAGATCCAAATTTTAAATCATTTAAAAATAATAAATAAATATAATTTAAAAGTTTTTATTCTATCATAAATAAATAGTATTAAATTAATTTTTAAAATAATTTAATATCTAATTTTATAAAAAATAATTATTTAATTAATTTGTTATTATCGAACAAAATAAAAAATAAATCTAGTTTGATTTTTAATTAATCAAAATTTAATTAAATATAAGTTAATAATTTATTAGTTTAACTTGTTAGTTAAATATTTAAAAAAATTAATGAGGTATTGTGTTCGAGTCACTTCCTACCTTTTATATTCATTAAGCATGTGTTGTTGCTAACTTATATGCGTTAATAAAAATGTCAATAGAATTAGATCAAATATTTATACTAGTATAGTTGGCTTTTCATGTTGTTTTGCCCAGGTTTGATCCCAACGGCTGCAATGTGGGTTTTTAATTTTTCTTTGGGTTTTCTTCAATCAATATAGTGGAGACATGTGTCACCACATGATTGGTTGAATAAAATTAAACAAAAATAATATGGGGAGAAGAGAGAAATGATTTAAAAATATTTAAAAATGTCTTGTCAACGCTACCGTTACTTTTTTAACGAAGAGGGACAAGAATAAGAAATATATCTAACGTGAGGGACAATTTTGACAAAAAAAAAAATTAATTGAGTAACCAAAATAAAAAAATGGTAATAGCTGGGTGACCACCTATTTGCTTTTCTCTAAAATTAAATATAAATAATTTATAAACTCGCATTTACAACTTGACAAGTTTCACGTCATTTTCCTTTACTATAAAACCTACACTCCAATTATGTTTATTTCACCAATACATCCAACACTTTGCTCCCCTTATGCCAACACTTTGCTCCTCTTGTGACTAAGTTTTTTACAACATTTTATTTTTTCGGTACCTATTTCGACTCAATAATCACCAGCAATATGTCCCTCCATGATTTGTTGCAGTTGATATCAAACGAGGTTAGTAAACGTACTGACAAGCAAATTTCTTACTTGGAATGTAAAATCTCAAACACTGACGGCAGCTGAAACGCACTACATTATGAAGCTTATCAATGAAACCGACGTACGCAACATGTATGATCAGCTCAATTCTGTAAGAGCTAAATACATCCACTTAAATGTTAAGTTCGATGAAGTCGACACCAGCGAAGGTAGTACGTCTGCGCCCATAGAAGCTGCTCCATCCGCACTCTCATCGACTACTAATCAAGCTCCATCTTCACCGGATGTTGATGCAGCTATTGATGCGTTTCAGCTTTTTATGTACATGCACATGCAACAAAAACAACAACTGATTGAAGAACTTAACTTAAGTTCAGACGTATCAACTAACTACGATGATACCGAGCCAGAATCTGATTAACCTTTTCCTTCTCAAAATCATCGTCAAATTATGTTTTATGCGTTGGTTTTTCGTCCTTTATTAATGTTTTAAGTATGTGCGACGCTGTAGTTTACCTTCCTTTTATTTATGTGAAACGACGAGTTCTAGCTTCTCAAGTCACGACGTTTGAAAATGTCGTTGGACGGACATTAGGCCAGGCGAAACTCGTCATACCCATACAGCGAGTTTAATTTAATCTTTCATTAATCACTTGACTACGATTTAAACAGAATTAAAAAAAATTAAAACTCGCCACATCAGGACGGCGAGTTTGAATTAAAAAAATATATTTTAGAACTCGTCGTGATAAGTGCGGCGAGTTCGATGTTAAAGTCTATGTAGGTCATTTTACAATTCTGAATCTTGCACAAAATGATATACAAAGATCCTATTTTTGCCCTTATACCCATATTTCTGTAATTATATCTAATTATGGAGTGGATGTATAAAAGAAAAAGGGGAAAGTAGAAAATGGTTGAAAATGTGAGGATTTGGACGTTTGAAGACGGAAGAAATGGTCCAAGCCACCACCGCCCACCAATGGCTGTTCTATAAAATTCGACCCTTTCGATCTTCGTTGCATCATCCCCAGGCTCAACAGTTTCTCCCGATTTCTCTTCCTCTCTTTGAATTTCCAAAACTAAAGCCATGTCTCAGGTAACTTTCCCTTTTGCTTTTCCAGTTCCAATCATATTACGATTCCTTTTCATTTCTATTGGCTCAAGTTTTTCGAAGTTTGTTTTTGTTGTTTCTATATGTTGGGAAAATTCTATGGGTAAGCTTTAATTCTTAGTTTTTGGTATCTGGGTCGTTATCTGTTTAATTTTAGGGCCTTAATTCAAGTTCAGATCATTATATCAAATTTTGATTGATTTTGATTTTTTGGGTTTCAAGGATCATGGGAGAAATTGTTGAAAAGAAAGAAATTGACTGATTTGGGTGTTGTTGAAATCATATTTAAATGCTATTGCTTTACTTGGTTGAACACATTATATTGTACAGAAATCTCTAAATTGTGGTAATCTGGATTATCTGTTGGTTTTTCTCATTGAATTATGGCATTGTTTCTACCTGTGCTGGTGGATCACCAAGCTCTTATGAATGCGCTCCCATAATCGATTTCGAATTTAAAGCATTTAATCCTATGTTTTCGCCTCGTTTTGCCGTGGTTCATGGTCGTTGATCACTGCTTCTGTAAGGTTTCCTTTGATAATGTTATAAACTGTGTTCGATTTGGTTGAATTACAGACTGTTGTTCTCAAGGTTGGTATGTCATGCGAAGGCTGCGTCGGAGCCGTGAAGAGAGTTCTTGGGAAAATGCAAGGTGTGTTGCAACTCTTGCTTTTTGTTAACACTTTGTTCTTTTATGATGATCATCTTTGATCTTTTCAATATGAGATTAATGTCCCTCGCATCTATAGGACGTGACATAGTCTTACGCTAGTAGTGTACCTGAGAATTACTTCCCAGGCAAGCAGATCACATCCGTTAGATTAGATAAACAGATTAGTTTAAGTCCAATTGTTTTGCAGAAAAATGAAAAAAGTTCGATCAACAAACAATTAATCCATTTTTTCCGAAACTGTCTTGTTCTTTTAATCTTTTGAAATGTGTATGTGTCCGGCATTTTCTTAAAGGCGAACCAAAGAAAAAAGATTGATCTGACCAATCCGTTCTTGAAGCAAAGCAGGGACGAACTGATCTCTTACGAATAGGGTTCGATTCCTACGAATTGAAGCTAGAAACTGATCCCTGACCCTTTTTATATAATGCAGATTTTTATGAAAATAAGCGAGCAACAAAAAAATTTATATAGAATCATACAAAGAATACAAAAGTATCAGATTTTTAGGATAACAATTCTAGATATTGAATTCCTGTTTCTTTAGTACATTTGTGAAGGATTGTGAGACATGCATTTCTATATATTTGATGAATAATTAGAATAATGATGACTAATATTCATATATTGTCATAAATCACTATTCAGGTGTGGAATCATATGAAGTAGATTTGAAGGAGCAGAAAGTGACCGTGAAGGGCAACGTCCAGCCTGATGCGGTTCTGCAAACTGTGTCAAAGACCGGAAAGAAGACCGCCTTCTGGGATGCTCCTGCAGAACCTGCCGAAGCTGTTGCGGCGGCTTAAAATGCCTCCCGGTTGCTTAATTGATTGACGTGCATGAATTGTTGAATGTATACAACAAGGTATTGGATGCTTGTGATGGTACTGAAATGGAAGATGATTTTCTTATGATATTTCTCTACTTTTAACTCAGTTCTATTCTTTTCTTTAAAGAGTCCCACTTGATTAAATTGAAATGTTTGGAAGTTTAGGCATTAAATTTGAAATGTTTTCAAGCGTAAACATTAGTTAAAAAATTGATCTACAGTTTAGGGACATCTAATGTAATTAACCTTTGTTATGGTCATCTTGCAAATTTTCTTGGTCAACATTTTTTGAGTCCTTATATTATTCATAAGTAATGAAGTCGGTCAATGTATTTTAATTTGGTCAATATTTGTCCTTGTACTTTTTAAATACTAAAATTTCAGTCATGATTCAAATAACATAAAAGTAATGTGGCAAAATTACAAAGATTTAAAATAATCAAACTAAAGAATATGAGCTAAATCTGTAACTTACACGTAATAACATAATGACAAAATCTGATTTAACAAATTTAACAACTATTATATAGGTTAGAATCGAAGATTTAAAATATAAAAAAATGACCTAAAATGTTTTAATTAAAATTAACACTTAATATTGTTCGAACTAAGTCAGATCGACTAATTTAGCCTCTAACTGGTTCGATGAGTCATGAGAGGCATAAAAGTAGTACAGTGTGTACAACGGTAAAGAAAAGAACTAAAACATTCGATTGAATGGGCTAAAAATCATTTTTATGAATTTTTATATTTTATATTTAATCATTACTTTCAATAATTTAATCGGTTGAACCAAGTTTTCAACCAATACAACTCTTACCTACACATTCATCTGTATTCATAATAACAAATAGGGGTAAAAATCTATAGCGATTACTTTTTACACGTAAGAAAGTTACTATTTTTCTTTATGTTATCAATGTTTTGTTATTCATTACTCTCAATAAGTGTTATTTTAGAAAAACAATATTAAATAAACAAGCACCATTGGCCGATTGGTCAATCTTTATTCCTCATTTCTATTAGGTCATAGGTTTTAGACCCATTAAAAAATATTTATTTTTTCCCTTCCCTTCTAAGTAAGATTAAAATTAAGTAAAAAATAACCAATATAAAACATATAGTTTTTTTTATAAATAAAGAGAAGGGAACACCGAACATACTACCAAGTGCCTCATTAAAAAACCCTCCTATTCTTAAATGAGGGAAAAAATAGTACACTTGATAGTATTTACAGTCACAAACGCTAAAAAGACAACACCAAATCACAAATGAGGGAGACAAGTCATTGTGCACTAAAAAAGTAGCTCAGACGGGGGAAACGGAAAAAGACGTGGGGAGAAGTCATCTGCACAAAAGCAAGATAAATTACGTACCCGAGCCATCTTAGCTAAACGATCAACTACCTTGTTCGTTGCCCGTCGGACATGACAAATTTCGACAATCCAAGGCTTGTCCAAAAGATCATAAATTGCGTGGACCAAGGAAATTGAGCCTCCAACCATGCTCCGCTTCTTTAAGAGGCGGACGACATCCAAGCTATCCACCTCAAGAACTACTTGTCGTAAGTCTTGTGCCCAAACCAACCGCAGGCCCTCAAAAACGCCCCATAATTTAGCTTCAAGGATTAAGCAAAGGCCCATGAATTTGCTAAAACCACAACACCAACCATCATCGTTCGACCGCAAGACACCACCGCATGAACCAAGCCATGTAGCAGCCAAGCAAGAACCATTCGTGTTCAACTTGTGCCACCCAGCCCTTGGTGGTTGCCAATGTTGTCCATGCACGCCGCTCGACCTCTCATAATGCGGCTGCAGTCGCGCGACCGACAGTGCCAAGATACACTGCTCATGTACATGATGACATTCATCCCACATACAGAACTCGACCCGCTTATTAGGATCAAAGACGCACACATTCCGATGCTTTTAGAGAACCCACAAAATCGTGCCAAAGAACAAATCCCAATGGGAAACAGTCGTACCAAAGTGGTCCGGTTGCGCCAAATTAACATGGAGCCACTCATAAAAGTCCATCGACAAAAAATCAGAGAGTTTATCCATGCGTACCACAACAACCCAAAGCGCAAGAGCCGTGGGGCATTGACGTACTATGTGATCTAGAGATTCCAGCCCATCCTCACACACCGCATAATCCATGTTAACCGCCATGTTCCAGCGCACCCGTTCTACATTTATGAGTACTCGACCACTTGCCACAAGCCACAAGAACATACGGATCCGCAGAATGCCCTTAAAGTGTGCAATAAGTTTCCATAAGCCCTCACCTTGAGTCCCCACTGAACCCGTGTGCATGTCATAGGCAGATTTAATCGTAAAAGCACGCGAGGCAGTCCACTTCCAACCAACACCATCCGCCATCACAAGCTGCCTAGGGATGAAACATGCAGCCAAACGATGTAAAATTGTACTAGGGAGTAAGGTGATACACTCTTCCCATTTCCAGCACCCCGTGTGATCAACCATGTCGGCAACTGAGACCCAAGAGAGGCTCAACACACTACTCGTATTCACGACATGATGCGCCAGAGGTCCGACATCGCCTAACCATGCATCCCTTCGAAAACCACAGAACGACCATCACCCACGGTCCAAATTAAGCTATCACAGACACTACTCCAAATTAGGCTAATACCCCTCCAAAGATGGGAGCAATTAGCTCGGCGAATCTCAAACGGGGTAATACCACGCCACTTATACTTTGATCGCAACACTTGTGCCCACAACTGCTCCGGATGAGCAACAAGGTTAAAAGTGAGCTTCATCAAAAGAGCTGCATTTTACTGCTCCAAGACCTTAAACCCCAGTCCACCATTCGAAATTGAAGAGCAAACCCTATCCCAATTAACAAGGTGAACTCCTAGATTACCCTCCACATGACCCCAGATAAAGTTAAGGATAAATTTCTCAATTCCAAGACAAACCCCCTTTGGCAACAGGGTGGACTGCATCAAATAATACGAGATGGAGGAAAGTACTAATTTAGCAAGAACCACATGACTTGCAAAGGATAGACTCCTGGTCGACCAACCACTCAACTTGTCACGTACACGTTGAACCACATACTAATACACTGCTTTGGTCACCCTCGAGTGGAGTAGAGGAACCCCTAGATACTTCCCTAGATCACTGACATCACGAAACTCAAAACTACCATTGATACTCGCCCGCAAGAAATTGACGACTTTCTTAGAAAAGAACACAGTTGTTTTCGCCACACTAACTTTCTAACCAGATGCGACACAAAAGTTTTGTAATATAGCCTCAATGACTTGTACCTGACACACCGAAACCTCCGCAAAATGAAACATATCGTCTGCAAAAAATAAGTGCGAGATATCAGGTCCATGACGCACAAGTCTCACTAACTTCCAAACACCCCCTGAACAACTAGATGTACTACTGCGCTAGCCGTTCCATGTAAAGCAAAAAAGGTACGGAGACAATGGATCCCCCAAGCGAATACCACGCGAAGGGAAGAAAGTGGTAGAGGCAGAACCATTCCAAAGAACATGCATCAAGATAGAAGACACACAACGCATAATCAAAAGGTGAAACTCATCAGGCAAGCCAATATCCTTAAGTGTGTCGTCTATGATAGCCCACTCAAGTTTATCATAGGCTTTCTCAAGGTCAATTTTAAGAGTCATGAACCCAATTTTTCCATTACTGCATCGCGTGGAATGTATCACTTCCTGCAAAATTATGACATTGTTCATGATTGAATGCTCGGGCACAAAACTTGTTTGGTTCATCGATACCCAATCTGGGAGGTAGGCCTTCAAACGATTCACAATGGTTTTGGTGATTACTTTAAACAAGACAGAGCATAAACTTATCGGGCGAAATTGTGTAAAATACTTAGGTGACTGAACTTTCGGCAGAAGAATAAGCATAGTACGATTCAGAAAGGGGGAGATAGATGGACCAGCAAAAGTATCACAGACAAGATTACACACGGACGGTCCCACAGTATTCCAATTCCTCTAGTAGAACAAAGCATGCAAACCGTCGGCACCGAGTGCTTTTAACGGTCCCATATCAAACACCATATTACGAACTTCCTCATCCAGAACTGGTGCTAATAACGCCCTATGCATGTCCTCGGAGCACTGACAAAACTGACCTCTAACCGCAGAGTCAAGCCCAGGACTACCACAACTAGAAAATAAATCTTGATAGAAGCTAACAGCCATGTTCTTCAAAACTTTCTGATCCGAGCATCAAACCCTAGACAAGTCCTTTAGTGCTGAGATAAAGTTTGCTTTTCATCACTACATAGTGCACCTATGAAAATAGGAAGTATTCCTGTCACCAAGGCTCGCCCACTGGACCCTTGATTTCTGTAACCAGAGGCTTTCCTCATGCCAAAGAACCTCTACTAATTCAGCCCGTAAATCAACGTCCAATTGAACCAAGAAATCCGAATGGCGGACACGCAAACCTCAATCAATTCCCCGAATACGAGCCAATAACTATTTCTTCTTCTTTCCAATATGCCCAAAGAGGGCCAGTACGGGCCAGTACTCTATCGTGAGGTCATAGTCTTTAAGGAGCTCTAACCACCTACGTTGTCTAAGATTCAACTCTCTTTGAGTCATCAAATATTTCAAACTCTTGTGGTCGGTGTAGGCTGTGCATTTCTTACCATAAAAGTAGTGTCTCCAAAATTTCAAGGCAAAAACCACAGTCGCTAACTCTATGTCATGGGTGGGGTAATTCTTCTCGTGAACCTTCAACTATCTCGAAGCATAAGCTACAACTCTTCCTTCTTGCATAAGCACACAACCTAAACCTACATATGATGCATCACTGAAGATTAAAAACTCATTCCCCGGTTCAAGCTGGATCAAAATAGGAGCTTCTGCCAATGCTTTCTTCAACTTTTCAAACGCTTGTTGCCTTGTATCTGTCCACTCATACAGAACATTTTTCTGAAGCAATTTAGTCAAAGGTGCGGCAATCTTCGAGAATCCCTCAACAAACCTTCGATAATACCCCACAAAGCTTAGAAAACTACGGATTTCGATTGTTAACTTCGGTTGTTTCCAATCCACCATTGCTTCTATCTTCTTAGGGTCTACACTGGTCCCACCGGTCGAGATCATGTGACCTAGAAAGACTACTGCCTTAATCCAAAACTCACATTTACTCAACTTGGCATACAACTGATTTTCAAGCAAGGTCTATAGTACTAATCGCAAATGCTCATCATGGTCTTCCTCGGTCCTAGAGTACACTAAAATGTCATCTATGAACATTACTACAAATCTATCCAAACACTCATGAAACACTATGTTTATCATGTCCATAAATGCAGCTGGGCATTAGTCAAACCGAAAGGCATTATCAAGAACTCATAGTGCCCATATCGTGTACTGAAAGTTGTCTTCGGTATATCCACATCTTTCACCTTCAACTGATAGTAGCCAGATCTCAAATCAATCTTCAAAAATATTGTATCACCTTTCAACTGATCAAGCAAATCGTCGATCCGCGGAAAAGGATACTTTTCTTTATTGTTACCTTGTTCAATTGCCTATAATCTATGCACATCCTCATACTGCCATCTTTTTTTCTTCACAAACAAGACCGGAGCACCTCACGGAGAAATATTAGGCCTAATGAAACCTCTATCCGACAATTCCTGAAGTTGTGTCTTCAACTCTTTCAACTCTTTAGGTGACATTCTATATGGAGCAATAGATACGGGAGCAGACAAATATGCTTGACAACTCTTCTGGAAAGACACTCGAAAAGTCACAAATTGTTCTGATGTCTTGTGGTCTAACTTCACTCATGTTCGGATTCATCAAACAGGCTAAATATGCTTGACAACCCAAATTCATCAATCTCTAATCTTCTAAAGTATAAACAACATTAGACAAGAACTTAATGTTCTCGCCAACTACTACAACCTCGTAATCATCTGCTAGTCTCAAGGAAACTCTCTTGTTCTCAAAGTCTACTCTAGCTCTATGCTCTACGAGCCAATCCAAGCCCAAAATCACATCGAACCCATAGAACGTCAATTCTATCATATTGACTGGAAACACATGACCCTGAATCATCAAATGACGCCTCCTATACATTTTCCTAGCTACCACGATCTCACCAAAAGAACTAGTAACATTCACGCATGCCTCTAACCACTTATACTGTAACACCCTGATATATATGTATATTTATGTGCTAAAAAAAGATAAAATAAGGTGAGGGTGTGGGGGCTCGAACCTGCGACCTCATCCCTCACCATTCAACATCCTTACCATTGAGCTTAGGGCTCATTTCTGTCAAAGGTTACCAAACCTTGATTTTAACTTAGTTAAAAATAACTCCCAACCCCCATTAAATTTTATCTGCCTTTCCACCTACCCTCATTTACTTTTTATTCGAATCTCAAAGTTTCTTTTTCTCTGGAACCTTCACTTCCTCGTTCTTTTCCGGCAAGCAACGTCAGTCCCTCACCGCCGCTCCGTGGCGTACACCGTCACCACCACCGTACGCATCGCCCTTCTCTGAGCCACCAGCCACGGGCCACGCGCATAGTTGCGCCGCCGTCCGCCCGAGAGAGCCGATTAAGGCTTCGTCGAATCCCTAACTCCATCGCCTCTATTTTCCCCATTTCTGACCGTCCTCGACGTCCGTTCGAGGAACGACCACCGGTTCTCGGCTCCCCTCGACGAGCTGATCAAAACCCACCCGGCCGATTGGCGTTCCGACACCGGGAAGGGTTCCATCAGAGCTTCGAACATTCCGACCGTTTCGAACTTTAAAGGTAAGGTCCGGCCTATTTTCTGGCCTGTTTCGGATTAAAAATGTATGGGTTGGAATTGTGGTCTAATGATCTATGTTTTTCCGGCAAAACCGCGTCCGTTGAGCTCTCCGGTGAGTTTTCCGGCCACCGTCTGGCGACACCCGATCTCCTAGGGTAAGTATCGGTCTGAACCGACCGGCCCGAGTAGTCCGAACCGAACCAGTCTGACCCGACTCGTGTCCGACCCGAATCGAGACTGGGTCCACTCGCTGAGTCAACTCAGTGAGTCAACTCGCCTGAGTCGACTCAGTGAGTTAACTCACTGAGTCGACCCAGTTGACTTTCTGTTGATCGCTGACGTCAGCGTTGACCTGTCCCCCGTTGACCTTGACCTGCTGACGTCAACGTTGACCTGCTGACGTCAGCGTTGACTTTGACCAAAAAGTCAAAATTTCCGAAAAAGCCCTATTTTATGTTTTTTGACGTCCTGAGTCCATTTTTGAAGCCCGTTTTGCGAAATTCTAACTCAAAGACCTCCAAATCTGTCTCTAAACCCAAACCATGCATATGTGCTTAGTTGTTTCATTGAGTTAAATGTAAATCGAATAAATGACTAATATACGCTTTTATCTGTTTAAAGGTAATCGAGACTCCCCTGACCATTCGGCTGCTTAGCCTAGTTCCTCCCGATCCGCTCCTCCGCGCGTTCCGATAGTTACTAGTATGAATATGTAAACCTTGTAAGCTATTAGAGTTAACACTTATACCTTGTAGTAACCATAATCTTTTATTGATCTAGGATCTAGCACTGTGGCAGATCATAGCGAGGTAGGAGCCCGATAGATTCTCTAACCAGCTTTTGAGGTGTGTTCCGTGTGTGCTACATTTCTGTTTTGCTTGTTCACTTGAATGTACTTATTTGAACATAGATATGAAAATGTATGAATTATGAGATAATTTCTGAATTAAGGACATGACTACCTTTTTATTGAAAGCATGACTATTATGTTGAAAGCATGATTCCTGTTTGAGAGCATAGTTGGGTTATATCTGATAGCATGCCCCATGTCTGATCTAGAATTGAAATATCTGATTTCTGGTTGATGTGATTAAACATATGCCTGCCATCTGAATTCTGATGCATATGTATATTGAACAAAATTGTACTGTTTGGGGGTATATTCTGGGAATATGATTTGAAGTGTCTGCAGGTACAGCCCTGATCCAGCTGGTAAACCCTTCTGTTAAGCTCCTACGCCCACGGGCCTAGGGTAAGTCTTTCTGGACCTAAGGCATTCCCTTAGGTAGGCTCCTACGCCTCAGGCCTAGGGTAAGACCTTCTGTACGCAGTTCATGGGGAATTGCATTTTGGTGTTCGGTTGGAGGGTAGATAGGTTAAATTGGAACCTCGGTTGCTCTTATGGCATGTTTGTAATGTCTTATGCATATTTGAACTGTATATGTATGTTTCCTTGCACTTATTGGAACACACTGAGCTTCCTAGCTCACACCCCCAAACTTTCCCCTTTCAGATACTTTTGGATAGGCTACCCGTGGACTTGGCACTTGGAGGATCGGCACATTCTTACTATACCTTTGTTGTAATGTTCTTATCCACCATACTGTCTATTTTGGGTGACATGAGCCTATATTTTGTTATGATATACTTTACTAGTTAGCCATAATGGCGTTATTTTGTAACTTAAACTTTGAAATGGTTTTAGATTATGTACTTGACAGATGATTCGATGGTATGTGAGTATCATCGTTACGGGACTTTAGAATGGATATGTTTTTATCTATCATTATCTTGATCACTTTATAGTGATGTCTGATTTTCATGAAAACTGAATACATGTCACATATATATGTTATGATAATCTTTGGAACCTTAGGTATAACGCATAGGTAGGTACAGGGGGTTACATATACGGTAAATTTAAATATCTTGCATGCTCACCTAAAATGTATGAAAGTGTCGACCATGAATCTATCAACAAAAGCAAGGATAAAGACCGTAACAAGAAATTACCTACGATGACATCTGTGTCATTTCTAACCTCTCACTGTGCATACACCCTACCCGGTCCTCCACCATCGGGCTGAACTGCTACCACATGAGCTACATTTCTCTGACCATCGTTCCTTGGCTGAAAGTTACCTCGACCGTGCCCACGACCTCTCTGATGCTCAAAACCTCGAATTGGGGCTTGTCCGCCCCCATCCGGGTGAGGACAGTTACGCCTCAAATGATCTCGGGATCCACAGTTTCAACATACCCCAAAGGTACCCGAACACTCGCCTGGATGGCGTCTTCCGCATCTAGTGCACTCGGGAGTGTGGACAACAGCCCATTGGTCCTGATGGCCACGCCTATGGTTACCGCTTCTACGTCTCAAGTCAGGCTGATATCTTCTATCTTTGTGCCTCTTGGCATGCTTTTTGTCCCATTCCGCATGTCGCTTCCCTGAATCGGACCCACTAGTACGAGTGTTCGAGCCTAAACTCTGCTCAATATCCTTGGCCTTAGAGACCAAAAAATCAATCTCGGTGTAATCAGAAGCAAGCATATATGTCTTCACATCCATAGTCAAACCATAACGGAAGTGCTCACACCGTTCTCTCTCACTGGGAACCAACTCGAGATCATATTGGCTCATCCTCACAAAATGTACCTCATACTCTAACACAGGCTTACCACCTTGAACAAAAGTCATAAATTCTCTATTCTTTTCATCCTGATATCGGGCTCTAAGGTACTTCTTTCTGAAGGTTGTTCTGAAGAATTCCCAAGTGTCACCTGCCTTCGGCACACCCGAAATAATTGTAGTCCACCAAGCATGCGCATCTCCCTGAAGTAAAGAGACAACACAACCCAACTTACGAGTGTCTGAGCACTCAATCTGACCTAAGATTCGTGTAGTGCTCTCGAGCCAAGCCTTTGAACCCTCAGAAGTTAAACCACAAAACTCGACCCCGCCCAAACTACGAAGTCACTTAAGGGGTAAACTAGTCCCCGCACCCTGAGGTGGTGGTGCAGCATGTATGCCAGCTAAAGTTGTCTGAAAAGCCCCGACTATGGTCTGAATCAAATGAGTCATGTCCGCACCAGCCTGACCCTGGCCAACCTGAGGTCCATTACCATCACCTCCAACATTCGCACCAGCCTGGGGTACATTACCTCCGACATTCACCCCATTACCATCGGGATCAGGAGGAACATGAGGCACATCCCCGAGTGCCTAGTTACATGCTCTAGGTCGTCCCCTCGATCTTACCATAAAGAAGATACAATCTAAAACAACAAACATGACACGCAAGAAAATATTGGGTCAGCAAGGGCAAGGATCCAAGTGCTTAAGCTCTTTTAACCAAAACCATTTTCCAATAACAATACTTAGCAATGGGGACGCTCGACTACTTTTCAACCAACAACAAGAACGAGAAATCATGCTTTTCACACACCGTGCAACAGCGAACAAACCAAACAAATAAACTTACCTGACTTACCTTCCCGGGAGACCTCAAAATCGAGACTTTGATACCACCAAATGTAACCCCCTCGGCCCGGTCTAGTTGCAAGACCGAGTCGAGAAAGTTACACGGTGATAACCGGAGAAAATCTGAGAATTTCCCTCCGATTAACAACCCTATGTTTCAATTTATCTTGTCTAAATGTATTTTAGAGTTCCTATGGTGTTAAGGGACACAACGGAAGAACAACGTCTCAGTCGAACATCAATCGGATGTCCAATTGAGATCAAAACAGTCACGAATGACCATTTTGTAAAACCACACTAAACATGGACAAAAAGGTAATTTTAACCTTACCAAATAGTTATTAGTCAAATTCCAATCACACGAGGCAAAACCAACTCAAATGAGGGTAAGAAAACTCATTAAGAAAGCCTACAAGCAATAGGGTCCAAAACGCAACATTCAGAAACATTCAAAGATGCCATTTTCCCGCTTAAACCATCTGTGTTTCGAAACGGGCAACCCCCGTTTCGAAACACGGGCTCCCAGCAAAAAGCAACACCAGGCCATTCCAAAACAGTCTCTCTTGGTTTCGAAACGGAAGTCTCCAGAGGCAAAACATACTGAAACGGCACCACCCCCGTTTCGATACAGGTGCCCCAAAAGCATGGTCGTTCCAAAACCATACCAGGTGTTTTGAAACACCTGGGCACAGATGGGTTTCAAAAAGTTGTTTTGGCATCCCCGAACGTTCCCGAACTCGCCCCAACATGAATCAAACAATATGGCAACATGATAAACAAGGAAACTAGAGGCAAGGCACCCTAAAACCAGCATCAACCATGCATACATACACAAATTGAACATATGGCCAAAAAGGCTAAAGGAAAACACTTCATCATAAGACATAAACTAGCCAAAACATAAGGCATACATTCATAAAGCATAATAACCTTCCACACATCATGGTCTCAACATCTAAAACATGTTAGCAACAATAACAACCACATGAGAGTTTGGACACCAACTCCTCAACACAAAAGTCTAGCATTCTCATTGCCTAAGTATTATTACAACCATGAAAAATCATACTTGAGCTAACAAAAGAACTCCAAGGTTCCTCCTTTGCCCCACTTGCCTCCTGTAGCCACTAACGATCTGCATTGTTGGAAAAGAGAGCGTAAGCTTGAGAGCTTAGTGAGCGGAGCTCCAAATCACAACAACAACAATGCAATTTCAAAACATATATCTATTTTAAAGACAAAACCATAAAGAGTGGAATATACTAAGCTGAAAGCATAAGAACAAGTTCATGGAGTGCACATGCAGAACCATTCCCGGTAGGACTACACATCACCGTACTCATCTACTAGTCAACATCCGGTGGGACTACACATCACCGTACTCATCTACTAGTCAACCTCCGGTGGGACTACACATCACCTTATTCAACAACACCCTTCCTACTAACCATCACATGAGGCTTTGACAACAACAACAATATAACAACATTCAAGGGATGCAAAAGCAAATAGTATTTCACCCAACAACACATATAATCCCATTCATCATCACTTAACAAAATAAGGCAATATTAGATAAACTTACACTTGAGTTTAGGTCGGCCCCTAAGGCTCAAACCAAACCCCAAGAAATCCTCTTTAAAACATTTCAAAGCTTTAAAATGTTACCACTCACTAGTACAACCCGAACAATAGCCAAAACACCGATTTCAAGCCTCTACAACACTGGGTATCGCGCTCGAAGTACCCAAATTCGTTTTTGATGCTTCTAACAATCTAAAACAAAGAATCAATACCCTTTTCAACATACATACCCACTGAAATTCACAAACACAATATTCAACAACATTCGCTCATTGATTTGTAGCCAAAATTATCTGAAATTATCACCACATCAGCTCTAACCAAAATCCAGCAATATAATCATCCAAAACACATATAATTACTCCGAAAACATCATTCCAAAGCTATAAAACCATCAGGGGTTGTTTCAACCCAAAACCAAGCCAAAAACTCTAGTATTATAACCTTTAAAACTACACACTTACCTAGTTTCGAGATTTTATGATTGAACCAACATCTCCACATTATTTAACACTCAAAACATTACTTTTAACCAACCCAAAACACAGCAACATCAATCCATACGAAAATCCCCCCAAAACCCCTTATTTTCAAACAATGAACTTTGAAAAAAATGGAAAAATCATTTGGGTTTTGAAGAAAATCTAACAAAAAGAGTTAAATGGAGGAAAAACAAAGCAAATAAGAGATTACCTTCAAAAATCTTCAATGGAGATGATGTTTGGTTGAAGAGGAAATGAGAACACTAGTTTTGGGGGGAAATAATATGATCTTCTCTCTAAAAAGATGACAACTTAAAAATAAATTTTTTTGTTATAATTAAAAACCCCCTTTAAAAAGAATTTACCTTTTTACCCCCTTTTAAAATATTTTCATCTCAAGACATAACCTTTTTTGTTAAAATAAATAGACCCGAAACTAGTCTAACCCGGCCAAAGGATTCGGTTGGACCTTCAACTCGATCTGGTAACTTCCGGCCCTAAACTCTGGGCGTTACAATACGGTTTACCATCTAGAGTATGAGGGTTGCAGTGCATTTGTTTTACTTGTGGGTTGTATGGCCACTCGTCAGAAGTGTGTACGGTAGGACAGGGTACAGATAATAACGGTGTTGCTCAGGCAGCGGCCACTACTTCTTTCGATGCGAAAGCCTCACCTGTACGCAATGTGGATGAAGTTTATGGCCCTTAGATTGTCACTCAAAATAAGTGTCATCAGCCGCGCAATGATGCGAGTCGCTCTCAAGGTGTCAATTCATTAGTTAGTAACCCTGGAGGATCTCGATTTTCCCTCTTTAGTGAGGACAATGGTGCGAATGTGTCGCTGGATGATGGTAATTTAAGGCCTACTGTTTTAAGCACAGTACAAGCTGGTGAGGATTGATCTCAGATGCATGTCTTGCGGCAAGCTGGTAACCCGTCGGCTAAGGTGCTGTCGGACCATGTTGGGGATGCCAGTAACATCGGGGATTCAGGTAGAGAGGTTTTGCAAGAGGTGGGTGTTAGTACTTCGTGTCCGGTTCAGGTTGTGTCTTCGGGGGGAGTCAAGTCCAGTAGGTGGTCTCTCATGTGGTGCAAAATGTAGTTGGTAGTCATGACGTTGTCTCAATCCTTGACACAACGAATGAAAATGCCGACAAAGGTTGGCGCTTAGTGGTGGCAAGCAAGGGGGTGTGGCAAATTGTAGGAGAGGGCCCGAAAGCTGGATTGAAGGTTAGACGAGGCAAGGAGAATAAACCCCCGGCGAGACCGTTTCTCACTGATTGGTTGCCTCTAGGCTTTATTACTGCTTGTTTTGGTTCGTCGAGTGCTCCAACATCCACTGACCCTATTGTTATCGATTCTCAGCAAGTAGATGGTGTTTCCACTTTGTTGGGTGTATAGCACGCTCGAATCGATCATTGAAACCGTCAAGGAAGCTAAAATCGAAATAAAGGTAGACAAGAGACACAATGATTTTAGAGTGGTTCGACCTTCTAACCAAGGTCCTACATCCACTACCTTAGCACACAACTAAGGATTTTCCAATTCACTCAACAATGAATTCGTCCCCTTTTCCCGGTTTAGGAGGAAACCGTTACAACCCTATCTTTTAAACTTGGCTAAGATAGAACCAACTCTAGTTTTTCTCTCAATGATAAACTAGAACCTATCCTTTTACAAGGGATTTGTTTGGTAAACTTAATACCTCACAAGGTGGGTGTTTACACAAATTTAAGCTCACAATAGTACAAAGGATTTACAATTAAGCTCTCTCTCTAAAGACTATGTACAAGAGAATAGTAAAATAATGATTTAGACTCTAATTCTCTTGACCATGTTGCTTGGATGTTGTCTCTAATATTCTTCAAGTGTTTCAGCCTTCAATGTATAGTCCCAATAGAGTTTGTGGTCGTTACTAGCCGTTAAGAATGTTTTAGAGCCGTTGGAGACTTCATTTCCCTCATTAAATGTAGTTCTGCATACGTCCATTTCGAAACAATCGAACCCGTTTCGGAACGCCCTTTGTTAGAACTAGCCGTTGAAGTTTGATGCAGCAAGCTGTTTTGAAACGCCTCTAGCCGTTTCGAAACACTCTTGATCCGTATTAAAATGGAATCACCCTGTTTCAGAACGTGTGACAATTGAGCTGCAAATTAAAAAGATGTTAGGAAAATAGCCGTTGGGGAGGTTTTGACCGTTGGGCGTATCGAAACACCAAAGGGGTGTTTCGAAACGAAGACCCTCCGTATCAAAACGGGCAAGCCTTGTTTCGGTACGGGTTTTGGTAGTTTCAAAATGTTTCGATACATGTCCCCCTATTTTGAAACGGGTACCTTGAAAACTCTGGTTTGGTTACTTAAAAATGTTTCAAACATTGCCAAAACCATTTAAACCATCCACAAACTTATTTTCAAGTTGTTTGGACTCAAAGGCATTTTTTAAATCTTTTCAATTTAGTCCAAAACTATTTTTCGATTATTATATCAAAACATTAGTTCTACACACTATGGTTAATGTGGAGGCGAGGGATACTATGGTTAATGGCTCGGTTGCTGGTACTAAGACAATTGGTCGTGTCAATAAGGTGTTTTCGTTCCCTTGCTTTTCCTTACTCATTTTTACATGATTAAGTTTCTTTTTTGGAATTGCCAATGAGCGGCTAGCTCTGATTTTCGTCGTTATTTTAAAGATTTTTTTAGGCTACACCGTCCTCATCTGGTAGCACTCATGGAGCCCCGTTATAACGGTGATCTTGTGGATAGAGTGATTTCCCGGTTCGGTTAGTCATTCATTTTGGGTTGAGTCAAGTGGTCTTAGTGGTGGGATTTGGGTTCTGTGGAATGATGGGATTGATGTGGAGGTTTTGAAAGTGTTTAATCAGTTTGTGCACAACAAAGCTCTTCTTTTTGGGTCTTCTCGTTGGGTTTTCTTTACTACCGTATATGCAAGTCCTAACGTTACCATTCGGAAGGGGCTTTGGGACTGTTTATCGGATCTTAATCCTGGTTCAACTCTACTGTGGCTTTTGGGTGGGGACTTTAACTCTATTCTGCGTTTTGAGGAGTGCGATGGTGGTACTATTCAGGGTAATGGTATTAGCCACTTATTTCATAATTTCATTTTTGATAATGGTCTGTCAGAGGTCGAATTCCGAGGGGATGATTTTACTTGGAAGCGTGGCCGGGTTCGAAAGCGTTTGGATCGTTGTCTGTTCAATGAGAGGTGGGCGAGTTCTTTCCCTGCATCGCTTGTTACTCATTTGGATTGTTTAGGTTCAGATCATTGTCCTTTACTCCTTCACTATCTGAGTCAAAGTGGGGAATGAGACAATCATCCTTTTCGCTTTATCGCGACTTGGCAAGATCACCCTCGTTTTGAGGAGTTTTTGCAGAACACTTGGGATGTGCATTCAGATGTAGAGACTAATATTAAAGTGTTTGCAGACAAGGCTCGTCAATGGAATGATTCAGGCCAGTACTCGGATTTTTCTTCGGTTATCCCCGTGTAACTCTCCCGATTCGGTCTTACGATTAGACCGGGCCGAAGGGGTTACATGTACCATCAATTTTCACCCTTGAAACCAACAGATTCTTAAGTGACACCATTACCACTAGCCTGGCAAAACGCCCTCTATCACCCACGTGCGTGTCATAGTAAATTCTCATAACTTTCCCTATAGCATCTTCGATGTGAAGAAACAAAGCCTTGGAATAGTACCGATAAGGAAGACCTGAAATCCGCACCCAAACCATAATTTGTGCCCGGAAGGACTCTGAAGTAGAAAACTCCCTAGTCCATAGATGCATCGTGAGATAGCTCCCGAACACTGTCCAAGGGCCCCCTCCAGCACATGCTCATAATCATACGCATTCTCGAACATTACCAAGTAATAATCATTGGCGAGATCAACCACCTGGAACGCTCATTGCGGTTGCCACAACACCCAAATCCTACCCATTAGGGTATTGTAACCAATTGAACACCCAAGAAGACGAACAATGAGCGAGCGACGCATGCTATGATCAATTCGATCATGCACTCTCTCAGAAAACTCTACTAAAGGAAACAAACCACTCTTATCTACCGTGACATCACCAACGTCGACGACCACATCGTCTAGGCTCGGGACCGGGTCAATTACAGCTTGCTTGCCCATCCCAGAAACAATCCCTGCGTAAGACCTTTGTGGAGCAGCTGACTCGACCGCTGCACCCGCAACACTCTGAGCCACGCTATCACCGGCGGGTGCCGGCACCTCCTGGCCATCAACCTTCATGTTCTTCGACGCATCCAACCCATCAACAGCATCAGAGGGTTTACCTTTTTTCGCTGCTTGCTGATCAGTTACTAGAATCGGTGAACCAGGCCGCTCCAGTGGTGAAAAAGGGACCCATCCACGACCGAGACCCTCGCACCATCTTGTTGCAGCCCTGATACAGGGTCAACCGGCGGTTCCAGATTTTCTGGCGAGCGCGCGTTATTGCTTTGCACGCAATCACCCGAGTTTTGAGAAGGAAACGAGAGCATGCCTAGGTTTAGAAAAAAAAACAAGTAAAGTGGTGGTAAAAAAAACACATAGCTTTTAGGTTAGAATGAACTTTTCAAAGGTTGAATTTTATAATTTATTTTTTTTTGTTAAAAACACTTTTTTGGTATAATTAGTGCCATCTAATTTATTTACATTAAATATTATAGAGACATATTATGAGATGATCCTTATAATTTAATTTAATTTAATTTTTTTACAATGTTAAAAATTAATTTCTTTTTTGACAAATCAGAGGATTAGACATAATCCTACCTAAAGGAGAGAGAAAGATGACTCTAAGAAAAGGAATGAGGTATTCCTAATGGGTCTAGAACCCATGACCTAAGGGAAATGAAGGAACAAAGATGAGCAGCTTGATCAATCGACCAAATGTGTTTGCTTAAAAATTAATCTTTTAAATTTGCTTAAAAAATTAATACCTCATTCAATAATATCCTCCAACGAAATTTACTTCATTCACAACAATATCGAACACCCAAATTTTAATGTTCCACATTCCCCTTAATAACTTGTCAAGTTACCCTAAAAATGCAAAATTACCATGATTAACAAAGGCTATTTTAGTAATTTCACACAACACAATTAGGGTTGGGCGTTCGATCCAGTCGAGTCAATTTTTTTTTGAGTTATTCGAGTTTGCAAATCTTATTTTACGATTCAAACTTTATTTGAAATTTTTTCGAATCGAGTCAAGTTTATAAAATTCTAGTCAAACCGAGTCGAGTTTTTGTACAAATTTAATTATATATATATATATATATATATATATATTTCTACATGCGTATACGTAGCGATGTACATATATATTTCTATATGCATATACTTAGGGTTGGTCTGTACACATATTGATTCTAATTTTAACGGCTTTCTATATGCATATATAATATACATATATATTTCTTCATAGTTTCTCATCTGATATATATATAATATATCATATAGAATTGACAAACTTCCATTTTATAACTAAAATATGAAAATTGATAAACTAATTACTAAAAATTTTGAGTTATTCAAATTTCCATTTTATAACTCAAACTTTATTTGAAATTTTTTCGAGTCAAGTCGAGTTCATAAAATTACGAGTCAAGTCAAAACGAATCAATTTTTTGCCTCAAATTGAGTCGAATAATTCAATTTTTTCGAGTTTACTCTATAAACAAAAACCCGAGATAAAAATATCCCCTCCTCCGTCTTAAAACTAGAGGGCTAAAACGGTCCAGTTATCGGAGTGACCCCAATAATCTGGACCGCACATTCTATAAGATCAACGGTTTCCATCTCTCGGCAGATTGACTCTCCAGATTTCCCTCTTCCGTTGTTTCTTTTATCACATCATCATAAACCCTAGCCTCCATCTCCCCCCCCCCCCCCCCCCCCCCAAAAAAAAAAAAACAAGATTTACGTGAAACGCCATAACTCTGTTTTCTCTCTCTCTTCAAATCTCCAGAGAGAGACTCTCCTTTCTCTAAAGATGTTTCCTTTTCTCTTTATCTTTGTGAATAACTAAGATCTCTTTTGTTTTTAATTTCTGGGTCTGATTTTAATTTTAGTTTTGTTAGTGGGATGTTGTCTTATTTTTCTCTGTTGTTGTTTACTCTTTACTCTCTCTTGTAGTTATCTTTTACTAGTTTCCTTCTTTCCTAAGAAAAAAACTTAACTTGAAAGAAAAAAAAGAATATTTTTTTTCTTTATGGACGAGTCAAATCGCTATGAGTTTTCCCGAGTTGTTGTGGATTTGGGTTTTTGTGTGAACTGGTTCACTCATGGCTGTGGATCTGCTTCTTAAATTGAGGTTCATCCGTTGGCTGTCTATTTGTTGACGTTCTGTGTTTCACGGGGTGCTTGGCTGAGTGGGTGATTTTGACTCGTCTTAGTCGTGTCGGTTACTGAGTCAACTCGTTAGTTGGGGTAGGAAAGAGCGTCCAAGGAGTTTACTAGAGGGACCGGGCGGCGATGCCTTCCGTGGGGATGAAACGGAGCACACGGGTTTGCAGGATGAAGAGCTCGGATGCCCGGGTTCTTCGTTCCGGGCGGCAACTCCGGCCTGATTCTGGCGAATTAAAACCCAAGAGGCGCGGCAATGATGGCGTTGAATTCAACAACCCGGTGAAAAAGACTCCAAAGAGTGAAGTAGATAAGTTGCCGGCAGATGTAAATGAGAAGCCCAAAAGACTGGGCCACAATGAGAATCTAAAGAAACGGTCCAGGGAAGTGAAAGCTGAAGCTACAAACAATGGCGGCACTGTAGATAAGATGTTTGGGATTGTTTATACTAGAAAAAGGAAGAGAAATGGGGTTCAAAAGTGTAATCTTTCCGAAAATTCGGAGCTGAAGACTCCGGTTGGTTCCACGGTGTTCGAAAACAATAAACTCGGGAGCAAAGTTATTTCGCATCCGTGTTTTAGAGCTTCGAAACTAACAGTTCGAAGCAGTATTCAGAAGAGGAGGAGTTCGCTGAGGAGAATGAGATCTAGAAACCCTATTTCCAGTGGAGCTCTAATGTCTGACTTGATTAGTAGTAGGAGAAATGGGATTCCTTTTTCCTCCGTAGTTTCTAAAAATAAGCTTAGGAGTTCGATCCGCAATGGTTCCCCATCGAACTTCAGCGAGGAGAGCTCTTCAATATCGGAGGATTTCATGCCAAAGGTAGAGTTGGAGTCAGAATCATCGGAATGCTCTGCCAATGTATTGATCATTGAACCTGATAGATGTTACAGGGAAGAAGGAGCAATCATCACTCTGGAGCTCTCTGCATCGAAAGAATGGCTTCTTCTAGTGAAAAAGGATAATAAGACTAGGTGTGCAACGAAGGCTGGTAAATTTATGAGGCCACCCTCATTCAACCGCTTCACTCGAGCTATGATTTGGGCCGGGGATGATACCTGGAAGCTAGAGTTTCTGAATCGGCAAGATTGGATCATTTTCAAAGATCTTTACAAGGAATGTTGTGAGCGCAATGCGCCTGCTTCAACTTGTAGAGTAATCCCTGTCCCTGGGGTCTGTGAAGTATCAGGGTATGAGGGTAAACCCATTGTGCCGTTTCGAAGACCGGATTCGTATATAGCTGTGGTTGGTGATGAGGTATCCAGAGCCTTGGCAAAGAGGACTGCTAACTATGACATGGATTCAGAAGATGAGGAATGGTTAAAGAAGTTCAATGTTGATTTTTTTAGTGGAAATGGGCATTGTGAGCATCTTTCGGCGGATTGTTTCGAGTTGATGGTTGATACTTTCGAGAAGGCGTTTTTTTGTAGTCCTGATGATGAATCAAATGTGACTGCTGCTGCTGCTGATCTAGGTATTAGGGGAGTGGTTGAAGCTGTCCATGCTTACTGGTTGAAAAAAAGGGAGCACAGGCGATCACCGCTGCTCAGAGTTTTCCAGGTAAACTTTGTGGAAAATTTCTTTATAGAAATAGATATCCATATCATTGTAGATTCGTTTGGGGAAGTATGTATTGTATTATCATTGTATTACATACCATCTTTTGTGAATGAAGAAAATTCTAGCTTGTGGTCGAAGTAAGTGTATTTGTTTGTTGAATATTTTGGGGGAAGCTTTACCATGTAGAACTATACTGCTTTGAAAGGTTTTATAATACTATTTCTTGTTTTGGTTCCTACTATTTGTCATGCAATGAGTTCATATAATTGTATTTCATAGGTAAAATGGTCTTTTGATATAACAGTTGCATCGGTTGCTTGCTGTAAATTGCATGTCCAGAGCGACAAAGTACTTAATCTGTTCTTGAAAATGATCTTTTGATATTTTAAGAATTTGGAGAGAAAATGACAGGTTATGTGGCCAATTTTTGAACTTGTGATTCTTTTTTTCCAAATTGAAGTTGAACTAATTTTAGTTATTGAATTTCAATGATTATCCATCTTGCAAATAGGATTAATACAAAGTACTTAATCTGTTCTTGCTCTGAACTTTCATTTATGTTTTGAGAATCTCCATCTTCTATTCTGCTGCGATGGGGAAAATGTTGTTGGTTTCATGAGATCGAAAACGAAGTATCAATCAACTGATCATGTCCTAGCTCTTCATGTAGAACAATAAACGTTGTATATATCCAACTTCTTTAGATATGCGACTAAAATGAATGTTTGATTCTAACAGGGTCATCAGATCAAGAAGGCTCCAGTAGTTCCACAGCCTTTTCTACGGAAAAGGAGGTCATTTAAGCGACAAGCCAGCCATGGAAGAGGCAAGCAACCAAGTTTTTTGCAAGGTAAATTATACTTTGACTAGCAGTCACGCTCTACTATACAAGTTTTGGTCTGATTTTGACGCGTAAATACGGTTTTTCATGTCATCAATCTATGTATGTGTTGATAGGACTTTGTTTCAGATTTGTTGCTGAGACTGTATTATTTGTAATACGTGCAGCCATGGCAGCTGAACATGATGCTTTGGAAGAAGAGAATGCGATGGATAAAGTAGAAGAAGCTAGAGCAGCAGCAATAAGATCTATCGAATCAGCTATCCTCAAACGCCAACAGGCGCAGTTGCTAATGCAAAATGCCGATATGGCTACATACAAAGCCATGATGGCACTCAGAATTGCCGAAGCTGTTAGTCTTACCGAATCCTCAGAAGATACAGTCTGCCACTTTTTGTTCGACGAGGTGCCGGTAGTCGGCTAGTAGGGGGAGATTTGCACAGCACAGCATCATGGCTGTTTTTGAATCGCCCCCATGGAGTGGGAAGAGTAGGTGTAATAATGTATAGGTGTATTTAATTTTCGATTGTACATTGTGTATTATTGTAACAGCTGATGTCATACCAACAAAAATTTTGCCAAATATTTGGTAAGTGAAATTACAGGAAACTTTGAGCCCATTGTTGGGGGTTGGACCAAGTTTATGGCCTATCTTTTAGTAGTAAAATCACTAACAAGAGAATTGAAAGCTTAACTCATTATATAAACCTTTGGTGTTCATATGAAACTATGATTTCCTTGTCAGCCTCTTTGGTTTTATATTGACGTTGATGCTGTAGAACTAATAGACACGTGCTCTTTAAACTTTTAAATGTTTTAATTTTATCCTTAAATTATGTTCTTTATTTTATATTGGTCCTCAAACTTTTGATTTCATCTTGAATTCTCATTCTAAATTAATCTTTAAGCTTTTAAAGATTCTAATTCCACCCCAAGTTTTCAATATCTACTAATCACATCCCATGTTAATAAAATTATTATAGAAATCGTTAATTTTTGTGTATACACTGACATGTATTATGTAATAATATGAATTGGCATAAATGATAATTTAAATATAAAATTAGAATTTTTAAAAGTTTAGGGACCAATTTAGAATGAGAGTCTCATTTTAAGAATGAAATTAGAACATTCAAAAGTTTGAGGACTAATTTAGAATGAGGTCATAATTTAGGGATGAAATTAACATGTTCAAAAATTTATAGACCAACTTAGAATGAATATCATAGTTTGGAGACGTGTGGTGCAATTAATTTTTTTTTTCTTTTAATAAAATGTTTAATCAAATTACCATGGACGGGAATAGTTTGTTGATAAATTTATTTTACCACAATTCTTTTATGGATTTGTATGGCGGTGAAAATTTTTAGTTTCTACAAGCGTATTAATTTTAGGATTATAGATTCATTTTAGAGTTTAAGATTGTGGATTTAAATTTAGGGTTTAAAAGTTAGAGTTTAAAATAATATGGTCATGATTTAAGTTTTAATCTATAAACCTTAAATTCTTTTAACAATCACTAAATTGTAAACTACTAAACCTAAACCTCTAAATCGTACACCCTACACAAAGACCTTAAACCTTAAAATTAAGACGCTTGTATAAACCGTTAGTGTATCAAATAATTAACCTTCTTTTATTATAACATACTTATCTGAAGTGATTATGACCTATTAATACAAGAGAACCGATATTATGAAAGTAGACAAAACTATTATTTTCATATAAAAAGAAAAAAAATTAAT
The DNA here is from genome assembly GCA_958450335.1 of Hibiscus tridactylites. Classification (NCBI taxonomy): domain Eukaryota; kingdom Viridiplantae; phylum Streptophyta; class Magnoliopsida; order Malvales; family Malvaceae; genus Hibiscus; species Hibiscus tridactylites. Next base: position 58,636,156 of record OY288278.1, on the reverse strand, counting down.
TAAATAAAATAAATAACATAACTCATATATACAAAATAAAATTATAATAGAATGGTAACAGTAATTCAATCATGGATAATAAATATAAAAAACAAATAAATTTTACTATATTTTGGGCTTTGCATTTCAAAGGCCCACGCAAATTGGAAGCCCCTACAACCAAAAACACAGATTAAAGTCGAAACCTAGCAATGAGCAAAGGTGTTGGCTTTTGTTTCAGCACTCTTCAAAGTTCAAACCCCCCAACGCGGCCGCCGGTTTTGCTTTCTGGTAAGCAACACATTCTCTCTACAACTTAAAAGATCTCTGGGGTTTTCTTTTTCTTCTTATTTATCAGCTCTTTCATTGAATTGTGAAGAAAGCTTGGTTTATTTACCCGTTTCCTTTGGTTTAGATCGTACTTATCTTCGTATTTGGTACTCCATTTACAAATATGATCTTGTGTTTCTGGGTTGCTTCCAATGGGTCAAAAAACATATTTTCCTCTGCTTGGTTCTGTCACTGTGTAAGCTATGATTAGAAAGCTGGGTTCATTAGTTGGAACCACATCATTTGACTAAATACTGCTATTATTATTTTGGGAAATTGTTGGTTGTTAGCAGCAGTGTTGTATATAACTTAAAGGCATATGATACAACTCTGAAGTGTTCCCTGGTTTATTTACAAAGAATGTAATTTTGATTAGTCAATATGCATGATTCCTTATGTTCCTTGTCTCAAATATTTGATAAATACAGAGTTTGATACTAGTAGTGGTATATCTAATTAAAAAGAAGAAATTAAAGAGAAGCTCAATCAGTGGAGCTTTTATCTATGCGTATTGCCTTACTAAAAAGCATTCAGATGGGTTTTCCCTGAAGGGTATAAGTTGCCTAGTGTTTAGGTGCAAGGTACAGGCACGCTTAGATGCTTGCCTTCTCAACACTGGTTAGAATAATGATATTTGTTGAGTTGTTTTAGTGAGTTTCTTGAAAACTATAAACAAATGCTTAATTTAATGTAAAATCCACAGCTGCAACAGTAGCTTGTGTTTGGAAGGATGGTGAGGGTCAGCGTTTTGAATGATGCACTGAAGAGCATGTACAATGCAGAGAAGAGGGGCAAACGTCAGGTCATGATCAGACCTTCCTCGAAAGTGATCATCAAGTTCCTTTTGGTCATGCAGAAGCATGGTTTGTTTCAACCTTTCAATATAATCTGGACCCATTTTTTTGCATTCAACTGTTCATTTGATCTATATTCTTATATTGGCATTACAGGTTACATTGGAGAGTTTGAGTATGTTGATGACCACAGATCTGGTAAAATCGTGGTGGAACTGAACGGAAGGCTTAACAAGTGCGGGGTCATCAGTCCTCGTTTTGACATAGGAGTGAAGGAGATTGAGGGTTGGACTGCTAGGCTACTTCCTTCTAGACAGGTTAGCTGAGAAACTTCATTAGATATCCCCCCCCACCACCCCTTATATAGAAATGTAGCATCGGTCCTTTTATCGAAATGAGATGTATATATTCATATTTTGGTTGCAGTTTGGGTATATTGTGCTGACTACATCTGCTGGAATAATGGACCATGAAGAAGCCAGAAGGAAGAATGTTGGTGGAAAAGTGCTTGGCTTCTTCTATTGAGGGATTTCTTCATGCGTAGAACTCTATGAATCATCTGTTTTAGCTTCGGACATGATAAGTTTTGTCATCCTCTTTAAATTTTGGTTCTAATCCAATATGTAATTTGGGGATAGTACTTTGTGTTTTGCTTATGATGGAGATTTTCAATCAGTAATTGTCATTTCCTTTTGCATTAAAAAGCCTCGATTGTTTTTATTTCAAAGATTATGCATTTGTCTTGAGTTTTTTATTTTAATATTTTATAACTACAGATATTTGATCTATTGACCGGCTAATTTAAACCGTGTGTTATAGATTGTGACCCCTTCCAACTTAGTTTATTTTATTTATAATATTAGAAAAACTTGAATAATCAAGGCGTTCTAATTAAATTATAAAAACATCCCGGCGTTCTAATTAAATTATAAAAATGTTTGTATTTAACCAGCCATTTTTTTCAATAATTCAATCTAACGGTCAATGGAAGTGTTAAATGACGGTGTAATTAGATGTGGAGTATTAAAAAATGATAAAATCATAAGCACATGTATATCTATTTTAAAGTGTGGGTTATAAAATTAGACTTTGAATAATTCAAATTTTTTAATAATTAATGGATTGAATTTTAAGTTCAAGTCAAGCCGCTCAACTTTGTCTGGTATATGTACATTGCATATGAAAGAAAATGAATATATATACTTCCTTAAAAAATATATATATATATATATATATATATGTATAGTTATTGAAAGACATTTAAACTAGAACAAATTAGTACCATAAAATTATAAATATTTACGATTAAATTTAAACATAAACTTGAATAGCTTGACTCAAATTTCATGAATTGAACTCGATTAAAAAAAATTCAAATAAATTTTGAGTTATAACCTAAATAAACAAATGATAAATTTTCTTTTAGAATTACTCTACTCTAACTCATTAGAGTTAAATTGTACTATACTATTTCTAATTAAATTATTATATGTATACAATTGTTTTTTTATTACCAATAAAAACATCCGTATTTTTCGTTGAAAAAGTAGTCAAAGCCTCCCATAAAATTTGAACCGACGCGTTACTCTACCACTGAGTTAAATGGGTCAGTTGAATTCAATTAGTGATTAACCACTAGACTCATAGTGCCTCAGGAATAATAATCCTAATTTAGTTAACGTTTTAAAATTTTAATTCAACAGGATCAAATACATTTACACTTGATTTATTTCTGCTAGGTTAGTAGTGCAAAACTGTTGCACTGCACAACTCGAACATCTTGTGCAACATTAGCAATGTCACATATTCATTTGTAATGGTTTATTCAGGGAATTCTTTTTTTTTTGTTCAAAGCGATAACTTCATTAAACACAGAAAAAGTACAACCGGAAGGGACCCAAAGGTCCCCTAAACGAAGGACACAAGCAGCAGAAAACTAAAAACCAACAAAGGGCCAAACAAGGCCTTACATCAAACAGAAAAAACTTAATCAACAACCAACCCGCCAACAACCATGGCGCAACCAGCATCCTCAACCAACGGACAAAAGCAGACTGCACAGAAATCCTTCCAAGCCAGAGCAAAAAATAATCTGGATCACCCAGATAGACACTTCCATCGGTCAAACCGTGGATAGTGTTTTCAAAACCAATAACACCAGAATGATACTGGAGAAAACGGTAAAGCCATACACTTTTCTCGGGATGAAAGACAGTATTCGTGCCTGAAAGCTCTATCCAGAGGCAGACTTCCAATGCGAATGCGTTGGCCTTTATCAAGTAATCGTCTATTGTATCCCAGATGTGAGAAGTGTATGAGTTCACCGAGCCTCCTCCCAATCCTGGTTCATCAAAGCCGTTGTTGTCCACAGAACAAGAAAGGAAAACCTATAAGGTTTGAGCCGCTGATCATTCGTAGTTGACAAAGAGACTGTAACCCAAAAAATCGCAGATAAAAACCAGATTTTGAAAAACTGAACTGAACCTCCTGGATCCCACCTAAGCCTGATGGCAATTTTTTTACTAGGCCCACCAGGTCTCCAACCTGCAAAATCTCCCTCAGATCCGAAATAAGCGGTAAAGTACATCTGATGGGCACATTTTATTCCAAGAAAATCATGACACATTTCACGAGCTGCTGGCCATAAATCGAGCTAGCCATATGGCATTCATACATACAATGGCATGGATGTGCAAGTAAATCAACACTTCAGATACTAGCTCATAGTAGTAATCAAAAGGTGCCCGGATCAAGTAGTTATATGGTACAGAATGCCGTCCGCTTTATTATCTTTTTCCAGGAAAGACGCATTATTCCATTTCCATGGCAAAAGCTTTCACCCACAGGCAACAGGAGATGATGCATGTTGAAAGTCCTCGTGGGATAGAAGCAATTTGACCACTTCTACAGAAAGTATCTTCCCGATTTCCTTTCGCTCCTCGTATAGCTGTGAGATAACAGATACATTTATAAAGATGATAACCTAAAACAGCAACAAAACAACATAATTGCGGTTTGAAATATGCGCATGAATGGGTGAGCAATACCTTCTTCATTGATGAGTGATTGCATTCTTGGCTCCAATAAGTCTCCTCTACTTTTCTTCATCATCAATGGCAGTGAATATGCCAAAACCAAATGAGCTTCTCCAACCTTTTGCCAAAGATACGGAAACTCCAAGATAAACCGAGTGTGAGGGAGCGGGTTGATGTGTATTTCCTTCAAAATCAGTCCAGCTCACCCCGGTTCTCTATGCCTGCACTCCTTCCAGTTTAGATAATTTGTGACAACATTGATTCAACAGTTTCAGATCATTGTTTTACTGGCAGGGTGCAGGCATGGCCCAAGCCCCTCACTGGGGCCGGGCTAATCCAAAACTAGCATCAGGCTGTTGTTGATGAGGCTGTATATATTCAATGATTCAAAGACCAAAATCAGCACTGTAAATTAAGAGACAAATTTGTTTTCAATTTTTGTTCCTTTCTATCCCTCTCCTGTTTCCCCCACCTTTTTCACAAGACAAAATGCAGGAACTCGTCTTACCCAATGAAAAACAAGCCAGAGTAAAATAAGAAACCTTAAGATAAATATCTGAAAATCCCTTCAGCGCATAACGCCAGTTCCACTATGCATAAAAATTAGATGAAAGCATCTGGCTTATAAAAGGTTTTACTGTTTGGTTCATTGCTCTATCATTCATCTTTGAATGAAAGATCAATGTACAATAAGGATTGAGAAAGATAGAATGGAAATGACGAAGGGAAAGGGAGAAGAGAAGGGGTGTTTAGGGGAGAGAGTGTACTATCACACACAAACATAATTATAAAAATTCTATATAGATTAAAATTTTCAAGATTCAATTTAACATAGCGGGAAAACTTTTGTTGTTCACAGCGCATGCTGCAAGTGAAGATGAAAAACAAAAATGTTGTTTAAACCCCTTAAAATGATTGTAGACTAAAATAATGTGTCCAAAAGCATGCATCATAAAAAGAACCAAGGGATGCATTTACTGACATTAGGAAGGAAAGTTGTGAAGTTGCTATACCTGTGAAAAAGGCTGGTGAACATGCTCATGAGGATGGATGAATGGCATTCCGGGACGCTGAAGAGGATACTGGGAAGAATGCAAATATATGGTAGATGTGGAGCGTGCGCCAACATGATTTGGATTAAAAGGTGGCATCATTGTTTCAGGATGACCGTAACTGATTCCTGTAGCGGTTGGTGGAGCCACCCAGGGCACAGGTATATGTTGTGGGTGAGGACAAGGTTGGTGCTCAGTAGATAACTGAGGCCGAAGAGTAGATCCAAGTTGTGGAAATTCAGTGTTGTAGTTAATTGCAGGGGTGTACATAGGCTGCATGGTGTATGGTCCACCATTGAACCCAAACCCAGGATCAAATCTTTGCATGTACCTGAAGAAAAAAAATCATTATATAAACTTTTGCCTCGTGAAGAGAAAAATGGCTTTGCATGAAATAAACATGAAATAAAAAAAAAGAAACATAAACGAAATAGGTCAATCTAGCATTGATCTTAGCAGATGTGGAATTGAAAATACATTTGACATTGTTAAGACTTTTAAGTAAATAAATATTTTTTCCTAAAGTTATGATCAAACAAAATATTCCTACCATGTAAGACAACGAAAAACAAAAACTGCAGATCTTTTTATTGTTAGAAAACGTATTAAGGTTAAAAATTCAGTAGTCCTATCAATCCTTTCCTCTTACACCATTATGAAGGTTTCCTTCCACCAATTATCCCTAAATTTTCTAATTACTAGATGTACAATTTGTATTTAAAAGGTAAATATTACTCTTTTCATTCCTTTGCAAAGAAAATGAGTATACCAGAACAGACTTGCAATACTTATATAGAATGGTATAGAAAACAAAGAGGATTATAATGAATCAAATGTGTGTTAAATAGAAACAAAAGAAAGAGAATTTATGGAAGAATTAAGGAAAGAAAAAGATATTTGACGCATAAAGATTGACAATGACAATGTAGAGCAGTAGTGATAACGGCTATAGATGAAAAGAATGAGACTCAGCAATCAAGACTCATTCAGTATTAACTTCAATGAATCCAACTATGTTTGAAACCCATGGCAATAAATCAGAAAATATAATACCCTGCAGGAAACAAAATATTAAAAACACAAGGATTTACCTATTGTAGTTCCTGTCATTCAAGACTCATTTATTCATATAAGAATGAGACTCAGCAATCAAGACTCGTTCCTTCAAAATTGAAAATGGTTCTAAAGCCTTGTTCTATGAGTGTAAAACAGATACTCCCTTTCAAGTTACAATATTAAATTCAATGAATCCTGCTATGTTTGAAAACCCTGCAATAAATCAGAAAATATAATACCCTGCTGGGAACAAAATATTTAAACGAGGGATATACCTATTGTAGTTCCTGTCATAATCAGGGTCCTTGCAGTCAGTCTCACGATCCCGAAAAATGGCCACCCTATTATGCGGTTTGCTCCTACCAATTGGCTCCTTCTCTGTCCTACTTCTAGCTGACCTACTACTACTTGAAGAGTAATCAATTAAACCACTACCAGAATTTACATCAGCAACCATTGAAACAGATTTATCTTCCATAGTTGGCATCCCTGAGGAACCATAGTAAGAAACATCCTGCAACCTTGGTTCACTTGCTGGTTTTCCACTAGAACCACCGCTAGAACTATTAGAGTTAAATATCCTTGCTCGAGCTCGGTTATACTCCTCTTTCCTTTCTTCCACACTTTTGGAGCTATTTGACTTCGTAGAATTTGAACTGTTCACAAGCTGAGACCTTTTCTGTGGCCTCTGTTTAATTGCCACCTTAACAACGCCAGGGTCCTCTGATGGTAAATTTACAGGTATGTCTGCCAGGCGGATACGAGGAAGCCTACATTCAGAAGTCTTGCAGACAATGATTCTGGAGCCAGAACCATCAGGTAAACTATTGTCTAATAACACCATCGACTGCAATGAGTAATGTTGTGCGATACGGTGTGCAGCCAACCTTAAATATGATGTAGGCAGCTGTTGGAACTCGAATTGCTGCTGTGTAGGGTCACGGATAAATTTTTCAACATCTTGTTCCATCCTCAGGACTGAACAAAAGAAATTACGAAATCTCAGTTTACGAGTACAAACAAACACTCTTGATCAAATATTGAAAGATGCAGACCAATCATTCCATGAAGATACAATAGTAGTCAAATAAATAAATGCCGGAAAATGATGATTCAATTTTAAGTATGATCTACTTTCAACTTGTTTCATCAATGCATACTTTATTTACCCCTTGAAGGATAGTCAATTTATTTATGCTATAATAAAAGGCCGAGAATCTCAAAGATCCCCTTTATGATATCTGCTAAAAAAATTCTTAGCAAATCCTTACTAAGTTCCACAACTTCATTCTAGTTATTGAAACATAAAGAATTAAGAAAAGGTTGCCAGCAATGTTGGCATATCAAATGCATCATTACAAAGTTGAGTACTCCATAGTAATCAAACATTAAAAATAAAGATGGATTAGAATATTACAATTCAGGATATTAATTATTAAACACCATACAAGCATGCACCAAAAGCACGATTAGTTACAAAGAAAAACTACAATTATTTTTCTTTCCAATTTTCGTTTCTTAATCAAAGGTGACAACTACTAGGATGAGGTCTAGTGAAGAAACACACTGGCTCGGACATAGGGGGAGACAATAACAACGGAATATGCAATGACCAATCCCTAAATCCAAAAAACCCAAACGAATTATCTGCAAAACAGAAAAAAAATGAGAGATACTTACTTGAAAGGCGCTCCCGGGGGTTTTGGATTGCCTCGCGGAGGAACTGATCAACCTGGTTAATGGCATCCTCCGAAACCAGCTTCTCATCCGAGGAACCAGAAGCCGAAGAAGTAGAATCGGGGAATTCGGGTTTGGGTTCCTTGTTCGAAGAGAGCATCAACCGGGTCATGGTAGCGTCCAAATCGGCAACCTCCCATGAGTCCGGCGCTCCAAGATCCTCCACCACAGAGCCTTCCATGGTGGAACGAATGACCGAAGTTTCCTTTTGGAGAGCTCTATACCACCAATTGGAAGGGAGAAGAGAATCGACGCTAGGGTTCGTGGAGAGAAGAATCTAGGGAGGAGAGAGGGGAAGTAAGGTGTGTAGATTTCATGGGGAATCGTGGATTGATGGGGATAGGGTTAGGGTTTGGGGATTTGGGGAATAGGGAGAGTGGGAGAGAAGGACGGAAAAGATGCCATTTATCCAATAATTACGTCTACTATCTCTATAATAATGAATTTATAGTTCCTTTATTATTATGGCGGAGAATAATAATAAAGGGAACGAAGGGATAGGGTTTACTATGAGATTGATTTTATAGGATACGCTATCTTTTATGCCTTCCGTATAAGATATTCATAACCATGTTTGGAAATTAGTGCTGGATTGTATTAGCAGATATTCTCTCTGTCCCACTAAAACTGTCACATATTGATTTTTTTGGGTCAAACTTTTTCAACTTTGATCTCTTATAATTTAAAATTTATTATTGATAAAAATATAAAAAAATATATTTTAAAAACTTTGAATCAACTAGTTTTTAAATATATTTTTTATAATTTTTAATTAATTAAAATATTTAAATAAATTATAGTCAAAGTTAAAAAAATTTGACCAAAAAAAGTCAACATGTGACAGTTTTAGTGGGACGGAGGGAGTAGTTGATTGTATTAATCGATTTGATTAGTAGATAATCTTAACTGATTGTATAAAAGTGTTGGTAAAATTAACTGATAGTTAATAATTATTTGATTATTTAAACACGCAAAGTGACATATAAAGACATTATTAAACATATTTGAATAGTTTATTAGTTATTAACATTAATTAGATTATGAAAAATAATTTTTAATATAACATTACTAAGCATATTTGAAGGATATCTATATATTAATTTATTATTTATTTAATTATTTTTAATATAATTTAATTAATTATTAAATTTAAATACAAATATAAATGTGCGAGAATAATTGAAAAAAAATAAAAGGTGTTAGTTTACAAATGTCACAATGTAAATACATGAAGTTAAAAGAATTAAAATTTAGGTTATTTAGAGATTTTTTATAATTGTTAAGTAGAAAAAGTTTTTATAACTATTATATCAAAACTTCTAATTTTAAAAAGCTCATATCAGTAGTTTTTTTAAAATTAAAGGTTTCACCACAATCTGCTATTTTAATCCGCTCTTTACCAAACATCCAAATTAGTATATATATATATATATATAAATTTAATAATTTTAAGATTTAAGAGTTTAGTTTATATGTATGAACCAACTTGCCTCAGTGGTTAAGGGAACGATTGTTGTTTCTAAAGGTTACGGGTTCGAACACCTGCTGCAATAAATATACTACTTGTAATTACCTTAACTTTTTTTTAAAAAAAATAGTTTATAGATCAAGAGTTAAATTGTATGATTTAAAATTTAAGTTTATAGGTTAAAAAATAACTTGTGTATATATTTTTACACGTATTATATATTAAAATATAATTCAAATATCCAATTAAGTAAAAAAAAGTAAACTTTGATTTAAATTATAAATCGTAAGTAAAATTTTATATAAAAACTCGAGATTGTGTAATTGGCTAATTTGGCTAAAAAACCTTTTTTAATAATTATATAGCGTTTTGGCTCCCTCTAGGAAATATTTGGAAAAATGACCTCGAACTTGTCACGTAGTTAAACCTCGCGTTCTCTGGGAAGCGAGGATTGAAATCGCGTTCTGCAGAGCGCGATGTCTGTCTACGTGACCTCGTTGTTTGAATTAACGGTTTTTCAGAAAGTCGCGTTTTGCAGAACGCGAGGTCCCCGAGAATTTGAAAGGCGGCTGAATATATCGCACAGACATCGCGTTATGCAGAACGCGAGGTCTATGCAAATTTGGCTTGAAAAACAAGGGTGGATAGGCCTGTTTGAGCCCAATTTCGGGCTTGTAAATCGTATATTTTTAGCGAGCATCGAGTTTGGGGTCTTAGTACTGAAAATTCTCTATCGTATGACACTAACACGATCAATTTTCGTCCATTCTAAAATGGCTTAAAATGGTTTCCAAAACCCTATTATATCATCTTTTTTTGAATGAAATTACATTTGAAAAACAATTGATGATTTTGGTTTAGCAATCGCATAAAATAAAAAAAATTGAAATTAAATAAACATTTAAAAGTTAAAAAAAAAAACAAATGTCTGGAATAAATATATTAGAAACATAAGTAGAAAGGCATTAGAAAAAAAGGCTAATGATGTCTATGTCCACCCGTTTCGCAGTCGGGTGGACGACGATCTCGATCTGGATTCCTCCGAACATGTTGTGCTGCATCCTCCTAGTCCTCATGAACATCATCTGCGATACGAGGACCTGTGCTGGGCCTGAGCGGGGAGTAAAACAAGCTACCCGGCGGCGTTTGCAAGACAATGCTATAGTCAACTGAGATGCCAACAGTGGAATATCGATCATCGGAGGACCACTCGTCGGCATATGGGGACGGTAGGCATCTGAGAAGCTGAAGTAGGGTGGAGGCCTCATCTGCTGAAAAGTCAAAAGACCGCTCAAATTCTGAAATGCTGTGACAGAAGATGAGGCCCCTGTAGTGTTAGTTCGCGATCTCGGACCGCGCTGCCTCGACTGGCTCTAGCTCTGGCTCGCTCGACGTGTGGGGCGTGGGCGGTTTCGAGGACCCTGGGGAAGTTGTCGCTGGCGCTCCTCAGAAGTAAGGATATGCTGCTTCCCATAGTTCCCATACCACTGAAAGTAATTGAAATTGACCGAAAGGGACCAATCTAGAATAGGTCGGAGGATGTGTGGGCGACGGGCAAATCGGTCATCCCAAAGCTGAATCCGGTCAGCGTGGTAAAGGGCCCAATCAATCTCTGTTTTCCCCTGGCGCGTCAGATGGTGGAATTCGTCCAAATTTGGTGGATCCTCTTGCGGAATCCCTTGGACGCACCTGAACTGTCGGAGAATCCGATCCGTAGGATGCCAGACGACAATTTCATAGTTGATCAGCGGCACTCGTGCAAGCCATACGTGCTGGTCACGCGAAATCTCGGGTGGAGTAATCTGCTGAATCACCTCAGAAGCATAGGGCATCCACACGAACTAAAAAAAATTATAACGTTTCTAACAGTTATATGAAATATTATTGGAAAAAAAGTAAGAAAAAATTCAAATGAATTTTCGGATTACCTGATCGTTCGTCAACTTATCCATAACAAGCCTGTAGTCTTCTTGGTTTTTTGGCAGGCCCTGGTGGGTCAGTGTTTCACTCCACCTATCATTAATGGAAAATAAAAAAATGCGTTAAATAAAATAATTTAAAAATAAAATAAATATAATAAATTGAATATTACCTCCGAAGGAGCGGAAATAAATAGGGGGCAGGCTGTCTAGGCTGCGGGCTTAAAAAAGTCATTCGAAACCAAGCCCAAGACTGAAGGAGTAAACAACATCCTTCAATAGTTGCTCTGGCATGGTCGACGTTTCTGCAGAGCTCTCTAAAAAGAAATGCCAAAACAGTTGCTCCCCAACATTTTTTTCTAGCTTCATCGAAATTGGTAAGATGATAAAGCCACATCACGCGCACTTTCGTGCAGGATTTGTCTGGCATTAATACACCACCGATAATGAGCAAGATGTGGGCACGCGCAAACCGCTGTGAATATAATAAATATTTAATCAACAAAATATATTAAAAATGGTAAAATTAGTGAAAAAAGAAAAAAAATACCTGAAGTGTTTCCTCATCCGCATGGGGGGAGGGTTTTCAAATTCAGCCTCCAAATAAGATAGTTCTATTTTCCCACCGTCCCACGCATTCGTTGGGGGCGCCACTCCCATTATTTCAGCAAATAGATCTGGCCAACTAGCCAACGCCACACCTGTAATAATGTTATCGTCCGTAGGCAATCTCGGATGATAGGCAACATCCTCCAGCGTTATTGTTGCCTCGCCTATCGGGAAATGAAAAGTGTGCGTCTCTGGCCTCCACCGTTCTATTAGTGCGCTAATCAACGATGGGTTACACTTCACACCCGCTAAGATCCTCACTACGTGGCCAAAATTAGCTCGATCAATCCACGTCATAATGGCGGGATTAGGTGCGTTATTGATACAGTTAAGGTAACAAGTTAACCGACGTTCGTATCCCTTCAAAAATAAAAAATAAAAAATAAAATATTTGGCAAAATGCGTGTAAAATAAAAAAAAATAAAAAAAGAAAAAAATAATACCTCGTCCGTTGTCTTGAAATAGTTACAGCAGTGATTCGCGTCGTTGCGTAAACCCGACATTGTATCGAAAGAAAATTAGATAAGTGTAGTGAAAACTGAAGAAATCGCGTTCTGTGGTTGATATGAGGGTAGGGCCACCAATTTATAGAAGAGCTCGCGTCCTTTGGGATGCGATGTTAATGAACCTCGCGTTCTGGGAAACGCGATATTTTAAAGACCTCGCGTTCCAGAGGACGCAAGGTTCATTGAAAAGACGCGTCACGCAACAGGCGCGTGAACTGAACGGGAAGAAGGGACCTCGCGTTCTGTACAACGCGAGTTTCTAAATAACTCACTTTCTACAAGACGCGAGGTCATGAGGTTTTTAAAAGAATACTTCCCACGCGGGAAAGTCATTTAATATCCTATTAATTATATTATTATTATTATTATTATTATTATTATTATTATTATTATTATTATTATTATTATGATTGTTATTAATATTGTTATTAGTAAATAAATAAATATAATAATACATTTATTAGCAATAATAATTTATATTACGATAAAAATAAAATATTATTATTATTATCTATTAAAAATAATAATATTTTTTTACAATTAAATGAATTTTAGTATTTCATAACAATTGAATTTATAAAAAATCGTAGTTACACCGAACCCAACATTTCTTAAAAGATCCCCAAATTGTTCAGACGGTGATGATTATTAGGAAGGTGGATTTCGTGATGATATTTGTTTGGAATGACAAGCAACCTGGCCTTTCAGCGTATTATGGGGTACCGTAAAAACCCGTATTTAACTTTTGGTAAAACCCGTTCATGTCTTCCAAATTCCTAGATTCCCGAATATTGCGATTTGTTGATGTCGAGGAAGAGCGATGAAAAAAATTACGCATAGTTAACCCAAGATGACGTATATATGCAACTACAAATAACAACATATTGCAATATTCGAGAAATTAGTTTGAAAATAAACTTTCCAAATACGCGATATGTTGACATTAGTAGCTGCAATCGAAAATTGCTGACGTGGATATGGTGACGTATATATGCAACTACAAATAACACCATATCGCAATATTCGGGAAACTAGTTTGAAAATAAACTTCCCAAATACGCGATATGTTGCTATTAGTAACTGCGATCGATAATTGTTAAAATTGATGGGTGGGTGGTCCTTCCCTCCCCAAGAGTTGGCTATTTATAGATGGAGGGGGATATGCTGATGTGGCAAACTCGCATTTTGTAGGGCGCGAGGTCTGTTGAAACTCGCGTTATACAGAACGCGAGTTCACTGTGATTTCTGTCAAAATCGTTTTATTCAGAAAGCGAGGTTGGTCTATATATTTGCACGCCGATAAATTTTCGTAACTAGTGAAGTTGTTTCATGATTTCTTGTTTTGTTGGGTTTTTGAAGTTGGAGTTCTTATGTATTTTCTGTTCGTTCATGATAGTTGGAGTTGTGTCATGATTCTGTGTTCCGCTGGGTTCAGACCCCCGCATGATACGTTGATTGAAGAATACTTACCGACATATCGCAATATCCGGGAGCGTGTGTGCGGCTGCCATTTACCGCCAAGAAGTGCCTAGAAAGTTTCCATTTAAAATTTCTAGGCACTTCTTGGCGACTCTTTTGTTAAGTTCGCAGCTTTCCCTCACCATCTGCAAAAGGTCTAGAGTAAAAGAAGCGAGGGCGGATTCAGATCGACCATATTGCCGATGCAGCCCTATTTTGCTAATACGGCCGGTGCCGATTACATTTGGTAATGTGGGTCAAAGCTGCTACCATTTCAGAAGATGATGATTATCGCGCTCTGCTTCTTTCACTCGGGACTTTTTGCAGATAATGCATCGACCGATTGACATGTAGATGCAACCCTATTTTGCTAAGGAAAACTTGTTGAAAGTTTTGTTAAATGAAAGTTTGTCCTTCGAATTATCTATAGGAATACTTGTTGAAAGTTTTGTTAAATGAAATGGGAATTAAATGTTTCATTCGAATTAAATTTACTTATGTGGTGTTTTTCCTTTACTATAAATACCCAACAATTCCACCATCACATGCAAAATGTCACTCAAAGATTTGTTAAAGTTGACATCAAGCGAGGTTACTAAACGCGTTAAATGACTCGAACGGAACAAATGTTGCGACCTTTCGTTAAATGACTCAAACAAATTACATTACTAGTCTGAAATATTCAAACACGTACTCAATTATTCAAACATAACACGAGTACACAGTATGAGTTAGTCAGCATTGATAAAGTAAAAGTGACCTCGCGTTCTATAGAACGCGTAGTCTCAAGGAACTCGCGTTATATAGAACGTGAGTTCACTGTGATTTCTGTGGACATCGCTTCATTCAGAAAGCAAGGTTGGTCTATATATTTGCATGACGATGGATTTTCGTAACCAGTGAAGTTGTTTCATGATTTCGTGTTTTGCTGGGTTTTTGAAGTTAGAGTTTTTATGTGTTTTCTGTTCGTTCATGATAGTTGGAGTTCTGTCGTGATTTTGTGTTTCGCTGGGTTCAGACCCCCGCATGTTACGTTGATTGAAGAATACTTACCAACATATCTCAATATCCGGGGGCGTGTGGTCGTCTGCCATTTGTCGCCAAGAAGTGCCTAGAAAATTTTCATTTAAACTTTTCTAGAGACTCTTGGGGACTTTTTTGTGAAGTTCGCCGCTTGCCCTAACCATCTTGGGGACTCTTTTCTGAAGTCCAGAGTGAAAGAAGCGAGGGCAGATTCAGATCGACCATGTTGCATATGCAACCCTATTTTGCTAATGCGGCCGATGCCGATTACATTTGATAGTGTGGATCAAAGCTGCTACCATTTCAGAAGATGATGATTATCGCGCTCGCTTCTTTGACTCTGTACTTTTTGAAGGTATTGTATCGACTTTTTGCAGATATTGTATCGATATTGTATCGACTTGTTGAATTTACTTATTAAAGAATACTTGTTGAAAGTTTTGTTAAATGAAATGCAAATTAAATTTTTCATTCGAATTAAATTTACTTATATGGTATTTTTCCTTTACTATAAATACCCACCAATTCCACCATCATTTACTCATTCCTATTTCTCCCAAAACACCCAACGCTAATCTTTGCTCCCCTTATGGTAAAATTTCACGCAACATTTTATTTTCTCGGTACTTATTTTGAATCAACAATCACCAGCAAAATGTCACTCAAAGATTTAATACAGTTGTCAGCAAGCGAGGTTAGTAAACGCATCAAGAAACAAATTTCTTCCTTGGAATGTCGAATCCCAACACCGTCAGCAAATGAAACGCACTACGTTATGAAGCTTACGAACGAAAAAAACGTTCGTAACATGTATGACTAGCTCAATTTTGTTGGAGCTAAATACGTCAATTAGATGTTAAGTTTGATGAGGTCAACATTGACGAAGGTAGTACGTCTGCACCCATACAACCTGCTCCGACCAATGAACAAGCTCCGTCTTCACCGGATGTTGATGCGGCTGCCGACGAGCTGCAGCTTTTTATGTACATGCGTAGACAAAGAAAACAACAGCTGATCGAAGAACTAAACTTAAGTTCAGACGTGTCCACTGACTACGATGATTCGGATTAACCATAAACTTCTGAAATCATCGTCGAATTATGTTATATGACGTCTTTTTCCATCCTTTATGAATGTTTAAGAGACCTTACGTTATGTAGAACTTGTATTCAATTATATTATCTCAACACGTTCCATTTAACGTTAAATGACTCGAACAAATTACATTACTAGACTCCAATTGTCTCAATTATTCAAACATGTACTCAATTATTCAAACAGAAAACGAGTACACAGTACGAGTATTATTAATTCTGACGAAATCTCTGTCTCTATAGATATAAAGGGACCTCGCGTTATGTAAACGCGTGTTTCAAAAGAACTCGCGTTGTACATAACGCGAGGTCATGGAATCTCAGGGATATCGCGTACTGTAGAACACGAGTTTCACAAAGCTGACTCCCGGTACAATAATTTCCCTTACACACCCGGATTCTCCGGGATTTCCTGTGCCAATAATAAGCCCTAAGTGTCCCCTTATATGAAGCAGAACCATAAACCGTAAATATATGTTTGAATTGCCAAAACAAGTCCTCAAAAATTTTCAAGTATTAAAAATTCACAAGTCTTTGACAAAATATTCAAATGGCGAGACGAGAAGGAGTTACTATTCTAGTTTACTACGATGGGCAGATAATTAATGATCCCGAACTCGGCGTCATTTTTCAGTGCGAAGATCCAGTAACGCTAAAGATTCCGAGGAGATTATCTTATAAGAAGTTGGTTAAGGAACTGGAGAGCAATGTCCCGCATTTCGAAAACCACCATTTGTTGGACGTGAAGTATCGGGTGCCAATATCTATAGCTTCTTTAACGTACTCTGTATGCAGCATTGCGGACACTGCTAATGTGGAGTTGATGCTGGCTACCCGCTTCGAGTATTCATTGGGCGGGCCCCTAAAGCTGTATGCATCGTTTTCGGAGTCTAATCCTGCTATCAAAATATCAAGGTGGGGTCAGGCGAATTTCGACTTCGATCCGAATGCCAACGTTGATAGCCCGACCGCAAGTCTATGACATGATTTTAATCTACTGTGCCAAGACAACAAGTTTGGTGCATCGTCATCTGCTGTGCCAAGACATTCGTGCGTAGCTAGTATCGGGTTCGACCTAAACCAACCCCCAAACGATGAATTCGATACGCCAACAAATGCAACGTACGATCCATACAATCTGTATAGTTTTGGAGGGGAGAGAGCGTCGTCTACTTACGTTACGCACGACCATGAAACATTCAACCCCTTCAATAATTCATCATATGGCCGACACTCAACGTATGTCCCTGGCACGGAGTACGATCAACCATCTATAGGGAGACATTATTCTTTTGGAGGGGAGGGAGTGTCGTCTTCTTACGCTACGCACGACCATGAAACATTCAACCCCTTCAATGATTCCTCATATGGACGACACTCAACATATATCCCTAGCACGGAGTACGTTCAACCATCTATGGGGAGACATTCTTCTTTTGATGCTCTTGATTTTGGTCTTGGAAATGCGGTTCGTGAGAGGTCTCGCGATCATCGACCACCATCCTCGCCTCCAAGGGTAGCAATCGACTAAGTTGTACTATACTAGCTCCCGGAGGATGCTTCTAACGAAGAACCGATTAGAGAACCCGGGCCCGACGGCGACGAGTAGGGGCCATTCTATGATGAACCAGAAGACTTGACAGTTCCACCAGAAGACTTGACCGCTCCACCAGCATATTTCGAAGAACAACCGGCAGCAACCAACTTTTCTGTATCAGCAACACCTATTTCTACGTACCAGCCACCATCCCACTTCACAACGGTTGATATGGATGCCATGGACGTCCCTGAATTTTCGCAAGACCAAACAATAGACGACAAACTAAACCGTTCTGATGGTGACTTGAGAATTGGTATGACGTTCTTGACAAAGGAAATTGCGGTGGCCGCAGTTAAGCAATACAACATTCGTCAGGCTGTTGAGACGAAAGTGAAGAAAACCCAAGCGAAATACTACAAGGCGCACTGCACCCAAAAGGATCATGACTGTAAATGGAAAATCCGTATATCGCAATTGAAGAGGGTAAGCGACCGTTGGAAAATAACAAAACTTGAAGGGTCACATACATGCACCGTTGGTAGCCTAAGCCAGGATCATAAGAACCTCGATGCAAAGTACCTCACCGACATATTTATGCCACTGGTGAAAGCAAATCCCAAAGTGTCGGTCCCCACATGTCAGGCTGCAGCTGAAGGTGTCACCGGCTACCGTCCTGAATATTACAAAGCATGGTATGCAAAGAAGCGGGCCGTAGAACAACTGTTTGGCCGATGGGAGGATTCTTACAAAGAGTTGCGCTCGTGGCTAAATCTGCTGCAGAAACACATCCCCAGAATGGTTGTCAA
This sequence comes from Hibiscus tridactylites, assembly GCA_958450335.1. Classification (NCBI taxonomy): domain Eukaryota; kingdom Viridiplantae; phylum Streptophyta; class Magnoliopsida; order Malvales; family Malvaceae; genus Hibiscus; species Hibiscus tridactylites. The sequence continues at coordinate 58,617,750 of OY288278.1, read as the reverse complement.
ACTTGATACGGTTCTGGCATACGAAAATGATCGTGTCGTTCGAGGTGTTTGTCAATTCCACCGGTTATTTTGGACTTTCTCGCAGTGCGTCAACGCATTCAAGCACTACAAACCGATGGTCCAAATCGATGGCACATGGTTGTACGGAAGATATACAGAGACCCTACTTCTAGCTATTGCACAGGACGACAATCGAAAATGTGTTCCTGTTGCATTCGCAATCGTCCAGAAGGAGGATTTGGAGTCTTGGATGTTCTTCCTTCGGAACCTACGAAAATATGTCCTTGATCCTGTAATACGGGCAAGGGAATGTAGGGTATGTGTTATTTCTGACAGAGGCACAACGCTCTTGTGGGCGCTAGAACATTTGGGTGAGTATTGGCAGCCTCCATACATTTACCACCGTTTTTGCTTGCGGCACATAGCCGCAAACTACCTACAGCAATTCAAGAACCGTGATGAACGTGAACTTGTGCTCACAATGGGTACGTCCTTTATGTCATTTTCATTTACTATATTACTTGTTGCTCGCTTTCATTTACGACCTCTTTGCATGTGTTGTTCGCCCATAACTATTCAACTGTCATCCCTTAGGCAACTCGCACTACAAACAAGAGGTGGAGGAGGTGCTTGAGGAACTAAGAGCGAGAAACAAAGATGGCATAAAATACCTTGAAAAAACCCCGAGGGAAAAATGGCTTCGATCGTATGACGAGGGTAAACGATATGGTCACATGACAACGAACTTGGTTGAGGCAGTGAAGTCATCACTAAAGGGAGTGCGACAGTTGCCTATCACTTCCATTGTCAAAGCGACCTACTATCGTTTGGCTACCATATTTGCAACCTTGGGAAGGAAAGCAACTGAGTACATGGCAGATGGACACATAGTCCATCCGGATTTCCGTACAAAACTGCAAACTCAATTGTAACAATCAAGACAGATGAATGCAACTCTCTTCTCGCGAGAAGGACACAAGTTTCATGTTTCAGAATTTTCCAGGCGGTTGGAAGGCATTCAGCACAACGCATACGTGGTAGATCTGAGGGCAAGAACCTGCGAGTGTGGAATATTCCAAACATTCAAATACTCGTGCGCACATGCCATTGCTGCTTGCGCAAACCAACGGATACAATACATGCAACTGGTTGATCCGGTATACTTACTCCAAACGGTGTTTAAGGTTTACGAAAAAGAGTTTCCTCCAATCGGAAATGAGGTTGATCCGAATGCCGTGGACACTGAACCGACCATACGCCCAGATCCAGCACTACTAAGAGACAAAGGACGTCCACGGTCTACATGAATACACCGTGCCGAGGATATGGTTGAACATCGAGAAAAAACCGGACAAAAGAAGCATTGTAGTGTATGTAAAAATCCTGGACACACAAGGACTAAGTGTCCTAATCGCTCGGCCCCACGTCTTAATTAATTCTTTGTAATTTGTTTATGCGAGTTCACCCATAACTATCGATCAATAAAATCAGTCTAATTCATTTTATAAAATAGGCCATCTTATATTTTCAATCATTCAAAAAAATATGCTAGGATAGCGTTTTTGAAGCGAATTTAAGTCAGTGTAGAATAGACGGAAATTGACCGTGTTGGTGTCATACGATAGAGAGTTTCCAGTACTACGACCCCAAACTCGATGTTTGCTAAAAATTTACGATTTATATGTATGAAATTCTGCTCGAACATGCCTATCGTCATTTGTTCAAAGGCAATTACATTCAAAAAAGGATGATAGCATAGGGTTTTTGAAGCCATTTTAAACCATTTTAGAATGGATGGAAATTGACCGTGTTGGTGTCATACGATAGAGAATTTCCAGTACTACGACCCCAAACTCGATGTTCGCTAAAAATATACGATTTACAAGCCCGAAATTGGGCTCGAACAGGCCTACCCACCCTTGTTTTTCAAGCCAAATTCGCATAGACCTCGCGTTCTGCATAACGCGATGTCTGTGCGATATATTCAGCCGCCCTTTCAAATTCTCGGGGACCTCGCGTTCTGCAAAATGCGACTTTCTGAAAATCGTTAATTCAAACAACGAGGCCACGTAGACAGACCTCGCGCTCTGCAAAACGCGATTTCAGTCCTCGCTTCCCAGAGAACACGAGGTTTAACTACGTGGCAAGTTTGTGGGTCATTTTTCCAAATATTTCCTGGAAGGAGCCAAAACCCTATATATTTATTAAAAAAGGGTTTTTGAGCCAAATTAGCTTTCGTAATTAGTTAATTAAAATTTGTGAATAAAATGAGACATTAAGGAAAGTACAAAGGATTGTTTTCTAACTGTTTTTATACCGTATATGTTTATTTTATGATTTATGTTGGAGATTTATAATTTTCTTTTTCTATAACGTCGTTTTTAAAATTCAAATTCTTTCTAAAAGAGTAATGTGCCGGATAATTGCATCAAAATTTTTTGGTTAGTACTATTTTCAACCGTTTATGACAATTTCGAGGAATATTTTTATTGTATTCTCCCAAATAAAAATTTATTTGATACGCAATTCAAATAAAGAATTTACTTGATTTGGGTACAATCAGAGGTGTATTTTTTTGACCGAAACAATTAAAGGTGTATGTTTTATATATATGACATACTTTAGATATAAATTTAAAGTATAGTTATATTTAGATAATGTAACAAATTCGCCCGGTTAAGTAAGCTTATGAAATTGAAAAAAAAAACATTTCAATTAAATTTTTATTTGAAAATTTATAATTAAATAAATGCTAAACTACGCCACTGACTACCGAACTTTAGGGGCGTACCTATTTTGACCACTGAAGTATCGAACTCGTCAACCAGACCACCCAATTTTTTAAATTGACCTATTTTGACCACCGCCGTTAAAAAACTAACATAGAGGTGACGGAGGGGTGACGCGGCAGTTAACAAAAATTTATAAAATTACACATTTGGTCCATGTTATTTACTTATTAAATCAATTTTATCCTAATTTTATTTTAATTAAATAAAATTAATTCAGATGGTTCGAACAAAATCCGTGTCTTTTCAGTCTTTGCCCTATTCATGTTCCACAGCAATGAGCAAAGAGGGGCAGCTGTAACACCCGTATTTTTTCTGAGTACTCGTATATATATATACATAAATAAATAAAACAATAAATAAATAAATATAATAAAACCCCTAAATAAATAAATAAATAACCCAAAAATGATGTCCAATATTCATGAAAAGTCCATTTACAATAAAATATTCCCAAAAGCCCAATATCCTATTCTAAAGCCTTTTCCCGCTTAATCTCACAAAACAAACACAAATGCACAAACAAAAGAAACACAAATTTGATTCTAAGCCTAAAATTTCAGCCCAAACCTGCCATCAAAGGGGACACGTGGCGGCTATTGATTGGTCCTTAAGCCTTTCACGTGTATCAAGCCCTTTGCCGATGTCATCTTCTAACCCCTATATAAATATCACGAGAGAGAAAAGGTCATCACAATTAATACCCTCATAATTACTACCACAAATAATAATAATAATAATATAGTAAAATAATAAAAAAGGGGAGAGAGAAAGGGTATTTTCGAGAACAATACTTGCATCGAAAACTGAAGAGGCATCGTCATTGAAGGCCGAACCGGTTTAGAGGAGTCGAACCGCCGCTGGAGCTACAAACGGACGTCGGAGACGATGATCGCCTGGTGGCCGGAGTAGATTCTAGCAAACATTGGAGTTGAAGAGGGTTTGGGACCGGGTAGTTAGGTTTTAAGAGGGGAAGATCGGGAATCTTATCGGATTAAGGTTAGATTTAGGTTTGAAAATGGAATTTGGGGAAATTTTTAGGGTTCTAGCCGACGGTCAAAAAGCGCCTCACGGCGGCTGACTAGAAGTCGACGGTGGTCGGAGGACGCGGACGGTGGCTGGATGTAGGGAGTGGCGGCAAGGAAATATGTTTAGTGTCACGGCTCAAACAAGAAGAAAAAAGGAGTTTTTATCAGATCAAGGGTGAGAAAGAAACAGATTCAGAAAAGGAGAGAAGAAGGGGATAAAGACGATTTCATTCCGGCATAATATGACAGGTACAACGTCAACCCAAAACCCTTAAAACATGCCCATGAAAGAAACGACCCCGTTTTATCTATTAACATGGGTCTCTCCCAAAACTCACTGTTTCATTAAACGGTTCCCCTTAAACAGAAAATTAAAACTCTAACCAACTAACATTTGAAAAATCCCCAACGGTCAAGTCTTCTTCTTCGAGTCATTACATTACTCCCTCCTTTGAAAACATACTTGTCCTCAAGTATCGAACTGAGGGTAGCGTTGCTTCAGCACATGAAGAATTTCCCACGTTGCATCTTCCGAAAACGAGTTCGACCACTCCACTAGTACCTCCGTTACCGCACGATTGCCTCTCCTCCCTAGCCTCCGGTCCAATATCTTGCATGGTTCTTTGCTTATGCTTCCATCAGGGTCGACCACTGGAAGTTCAGATTGCACTCGGTCGGATCCAACCCTCTTCTTCAGCTGAGAGACATGGAAAACAGGGTGGACTCTCGAACCCAAGGGTAATTGCAGTTTATAAGCCACCTTGCCCACCTTGCTAATCACTTCATATGGTCCAAACCATTTAGGTGACAGTTTCTGGCAGCTTCTCGACACAACAGTCTATTGTCTATACGGCTGTAACCTGAGAAACACCAAGTCTCCAACTTGGAACTCTCGATCCTTCCTCTTTTTGTCTGCCTGGATTTTCATCCGGTCTTGTGCTCGCTTCATATGGAATTGCAACATTTTAAGAGCTGCTTCCCTGTGCTGCAGACTTCGATCCACTTCAGCAACTATCGAATCACCAGCAATATAAGGTACGTAGACTGGAGGAGGCTGGCCATACAGTGCTTGGCAGGGGGTCACTTGAATTGCTGTGTGAAAGGTGGTATTGTACCACCATTCAGCTAAGTGGAGCCAATCACACCATTCTCTTGGTCGTTCTCCAGTCATACACCGCAAGTAGGTCTCAACACACTGATTCACCCTTTCAGTTTGGCCATCGGATTGGGGGTGGTAGGCTGTCGATGCATTGACTGTCACTCCAAGCTTACTCATAAGCTCTTGCCAAAAAGTGCTCATAAAAATTCGATCCCTGTCACACACGATGTCCACTGGTAATCCATGCAGCTTGAATACGTTTTCGAGGAAGACATGTGCAATTGACTTAGCGGTGAATGGGTGAGCTAGAGCCACAAAGTGGGCATACTTGGTTAGCCGATCCACAACTACAAAGATACAGTCTTTCTTCTTCGATTGAGGTAACCCCTCGATGAAGTCCATGCTAATCGAGCTCCAAATGGCATTAGGAATGGCCAAGGGTTGCAACAATCCTCCAGGAAGGCTAAGCTCTCCCTTGTTCCTCTGACATGTCATGCATTCTCTCACAGTGTTCCTGACTTCTCTTCTCAACCCCTTCCAGTAGAAAGTAGAGGTAATCCTATGGATAGTAGCTTTCGCACCTGAGTGTCCACCCATGGAACTCCCATGGAAAAATTGTATGATATCCTTCCTTAGCTCAGGGACCTATCCAACAACCAGCTTATCCTTCCTCTTCAGCAATTTCCCATCCCACTTGTACTTCGCATGCTTCAAACTTCCTTCTTCCTTCTCTTTGATCAGCTTTTGTAGTTTTTCATCTCCTTGCCAAGAAGCAATAACTCTTTCCACCAAGTCTGTAGTTATCCTACTCACTCCCATGGTCATCAATTTCCCTTCCTCTGGTCTCCTTGATAGCACATCAGCCACGATATTGTTACACCCCTTCCTGTATTGCACCTCGTAGTCGTACCCCATCATCTTAATCACCCATTTCTGTTGGAAGGGTGTTATAGCTTGGTTTTCTGTTAAAAATTTAAGGCTTTGGTGGTCGGTTCGAATGATAAAATGTCTTCCAATCAGGTATGTGGCCCACTTCTTCACTGCCATCAGTGCTGCCAACATCTCTTTCTCGTACACGGATAGCCCCTGATAATGAACCCCAAGCCCTTTACTGAAGAAAGCCACTGGTCTCCCTCTTTGAACCAATACTGCTCCTACTCCCACATTCGAAGCATCTGTTTCGACTATAAAAGGCAAATCGAAGTCAGGAAGTGCCAAGACTGGGGCTGAACTAACACACTCCTTTAACCTTTCAAAAGCTGCTTCCTCATTCTGGTCCCACTTCCATCCATCTTTTTTCAGCAGCTCGGTTAATGGTTTCGCAATGCATCCATACCCTCTCACAAAACGCCTATAGTAGCCAGATAATCCAAGGAATCCCCTCAGTTCCTTCACTGATTTGGGACTTGGCCACTCTTTAATACACTTTACCTTCGATTGGTCCATCGCAATGGTCCCCTTCGAAATGACATAGCCTAAGTAGTCAACTTCCACTGCCCCAAAACAACATTTGGACTGCTTAGCATACAACTTCTGTGTCCTTAGGATCATCAGGACTTCCTTCAAGTGCACTAAATGTGACTACCAATCGGGGGAGTAGATCAATATATCATCGAAGAATACCAACACATACCTTCTCAGTTGTGGCTTAAAGACCCGATTCATCAGCCCTTGGAATGTTGCCGGTGCATTAGTGAGCCCAAATGGCATCACTAAAAACTCGTAGTGGCCTTCATAGGTTCTAAAAGCTGTCTTAGGGATGTCAGCTTCATGCATTCTGATTTGGTGATATCCCGACCTAAGGTCCAGCTTGGAAAAGAAAATGGCAGATCCCAACTCATCTAAAAGCTCTTCGATGACAGGCATGGGGAAGCTATCTTTAATAGTAACCTGATTCAGTTTCCTGTAATCAATGCACATTCGCCACGTGTCGTCCTTCTTCCTTACCATAACTACAGGAGAAGAAAACGAGTTGTTCCTGTCCCTGATGATTCCAGACTGTAGCATTTCCTTCACCATTCTCTCAATGACATCCTTTTGGTGAGCAGGATGTCGATAGGGTCTCACTTTCACCACAGTTTCTTCTTTGAGCAACTTGATCTTGTGGTCATGACCTCTATCTGGTGGTAACCCTTGAGGCTCATCGAACACATCCTTGAACTGCAGTAACAACTGTTGTATTTCCATTGGAGTTGTATCACCTTCAGGAGTCATTCCCAACTGAGGATTAATCAAACACACAGCTGCATTATATGTACCCCTATGCATCCTTAGTAGTTTGTCGCACGCAGTATTGTCAATCACTTGTACCTCCCCCATTTGAATTCCAGCTAACCTCATAATGATGCCCGAGTACTGGAACTCCATCACATGGTTGACAAAGTCCCACTCAACCTTGCCCAAGCCAGCAAGCCATTGCATTCCCAACACCATGTCACAGCTTTTCAAGGGTAGCACAAGGAAATCTGTCACAAAACTATAGCCCTACACGTGCCATTCCACCTTTTTGTACTCTCCCCCAGTCATTAAACAATTCCCATCAGCCACAGTCACTTTCAGTTGAGTTCCCTGATGTATGCTCAACCTAAGCCTCTTAGCCAACCCATGGCTCATGAAGTTGTGGGTACTCCCCGTATCTACTAGTGCAACTCCTGTGCAACTGCTGATAGTTACTAGGAGCTTCATTGTTTCCAGGTGAGATGCTCCCCACAATGCATTCAGGGACAACTTTGGTTCTTCCTCAGTGTGTTTTCTAGCTGACAGCATATCGTTGTCGTCCTCACAGTCCAAAAAAACTTCAGAGTCATGTTCCTCTCCATTGCCCTCCACTAGGATCTGGAACAGCTGTGTTTTGGCACATTTGTGTCCTGGTGTATACTTGGAGGCACACCAAAAGCACAACCCTTTCCTTCTTCGATCCTCAATTTCACTCGAGGATAATACCTTCCCTGGTCCCCGAGAATTTCCCCCCTGCACTAGTTTGTTGTTGCTCGGATGGGCATTACCGGGAACGGTGAGTTTTGGTTGTCCATAGCTGCTAGCTCCTGTGTTTCCCCCCTCCTTTCCACTGACTCAATCTAGGTTTCGATGGTGCTACTGGTAAGGGCAGTGGTGAAAACACTCTTGGGTTGCTCGTATATGCTTTCTTAGGAAAAACCATGTCTTCCACGTGTTTGGCTAAATTATAAGCATCCATCAAGCTCTTAGGATTCAGCAACTTAACCATGGGGCTAATCTCAATACGTAAATGGTTTTTGAACATGCTAAGGACATAGTCATCGGACAGTTCTACTTGGTTCAATAATTGTATGAATTCCTCATAGTACCTGTCAACTGAGTCCGTTTGTCTTAATGCCACCAATTCAGCAAATGGATCTTCGAACCCTTCAGGAGCGAATCTTCCGCGTATAAGGGTTAGGTATTCCGGCCAAGTAACTTGGTGTAACCCACATTGGCTCTTAGAAAGGAACTGGTGCCACTGTAATGCTCGCCCTTCAAGATGCAACATCACGACGCGAACCTTCGCTATATCCGGTACCATTTCTGCTTCAAAGAACTGCTCCAACTTCAAAATCCATTCTCGAAAATTAGATCCGTCGAATGTCGGGCACAACAGCTTGTAAGCAAAGTTGTTGTTCATCACACGTTGCCCTCCCTGCACATTTTCAGTGTTCCCCGACTCAGTGGCCAGTGTGGACTCGTGCTGGACTGAGTTTGAGGGTCCTGATGTGTGGGTATTACCCCCTGCCTTCGACGTGTGTTCCTACCCATGAGGTGCTGATTGGGGTGTTCCTAGAACACCAGAGTGTTGGACTAGCAAGGCGTCTGCATCTATCTTCTTACCCAAAGCTATCTCCATTAGCTTATGGAGGTTGGCTAACATTGCCATTTGCATCGACTGGAACCTATCGTTGATAGATCCTTCCAACCTTTGCAAGTCAGCCTGAAGTTTCACTGTCTCCTGCTTCCACTCAGGACCTGGCGACTGCAACGTATCCGTGACTGAGCTCGGCGGCGCATCAGTGGATGTGTGAGCAGCTTGACTTCGCATTTCAACCATGATTCCGAGGAACGGGAGGCTCTGATACCTTTGTCACGGCTCAAACAAGAAGAAAAAAGGAATTTTTATCAGATCAAGGGTGAGAAAGAAATAGATTCAGAAAAGGAGAGAAGAATGGGATAAAGACGATTTCATTCCGGCATAATATGACTGGTACAACATCAACCCAAAACCCTTAAAACATGCCCATGAAAGAAACGACCCCGTTTTATCTATTAACATGGGTCTCTCCCAAAACTCACCGTTTCATTAAACGGTTCCCCTTAAACAGAAAATTAAAACTCTAACAAACTAACATTTGAAAAATCCCCAACGGTCAAGTCTTCTTCTTCGAGTCATTACATTTAGTGATCGGCGAGGGACGACTTAGGATCAAAATGGAAAAAAAACGAAGAATATTCTTTAAGTTTTAGGATGAACACAACGTTTGATCCATTTTTGGTTGCAAGACTCGAGAAAAATGTGTTTGAGTTCAGAGAGATAGGAAGGGCTGAGTCGGTGAGCGAGTGGGGTAAGATGAAAAATGCCCGAGTTAAACTCGGATTAGGTCTATTTATAAGCGGACCTATGCAACGCCGTTTTGAACCCGAGTATAGGGGATCCGTGCGCTCAAGCCGGGTCGGAGCAGAAGGATCCACGCCCCACTCTTTGATCTTCACGCTTTGGGCATTCAATTTTGTAAACATTTTGATTTAGTCCTTATTTCAATGAATTTGATCTCTATAGTTTGCGTTTTCTTTCAATTTAGTCCTCTTTTCAGCTTTAATCTATTTATTTAATTGTCTAATTATTCATAAATTTGTTTGCATACTTTAAATTGAGCATGTAATTTTATTAATTAGATAATTTAGTCATCTAGTATATTTAAAATTAGAGCCTTTAAGATTAAGTTCTCTAATTAAATTTAATTAATTTGATAGGAAATGACATTATAAAAAATAACTGAATATTGAATAAAAGCTAAAATATCCTAAGTTGAGTAGTATCACATTGTAATGTGATGTTAATCAAGGGGATATTTAAGTAAGATATTCAATGTCTCATTTGAACATAGAAAATTGAAATCACATGTAGTTAGTTTAATAAATATTGAAATTAGGATTTAATAATTAGTGACATTAATAATAGGACTATTATTAATTTAGGACGAATATGGGTAGTGCCCAAATTTTTTGGGTGTTATCACATAAGTCCTAAACTTGATAATATTCATAGATTTTTATAAATTAAACCAATGGAGCTCAAATTAGGTTCACTTAAAAATGACAAGACAATAATTGAACATGCATTAAACCTTTTGTGTTGAGATACATTTCGAATATAAATTGAAGCGTCTTAATGTATTTGGACGTTTCAACATTTATATTCGTCCAAAATGTATTTTCTTACAAAAGGATATTCCCATTCAACATGGAATCCGTTTAACAATTAAAAGATTTAATTAAATTCAAATTAATGTTCAAAATGCAAAAATGCCATGTGAAATTAATGAGGTACTGATAACGGGCGTTGTAGGGGTGCTAACCCTTCCCTACACGTAATCGACTCTCAAACCCGAATTTTACGAAAAGAATCTTTGGTCCGGTTTTATGGTGTCCGATCTACCAAAGTGACCGGTGTCGACTCCAAAACGATTTTTAAAATAATAAAGGAAATTTGAATTAAAATTGAAAATGCCCTAATTTTAAGATCAAATAAAAATAAGAAACCCCGATTTCCAAAACTCTAATCGTTAGGCTATTTTTCCACAAATATTTTTTTAAAAAAGTGGTCGCGCCAGAGCACAAGTTCTTTATTTCCAATGTTTTGGATAGAAGTTTTCAGACTTAGGATCCTCTCTTCCAAACCTCCAATAAAGTTGCCATCTTTGGCTATAAATTCCTTGACCCATGCCTTGATGTATGTTTTGATTGCATGAAGTAGATTTGCAGCCCCATTCCCCTGATTCATTTCCATATAATTAACCACCATCTCGTTGAATTTTTAGTTGTCTAACCAATGGGAGAAAAACTTGAAAGGTTTTGGGCCCCCTTTCTTCTTTCCTATAATAGACCCACTAGATTATGGTCTGATAGGCTCCTAGGAAGAGCACTCTGTATCAATCCTGGAAAAACAGACAAGAGAGCTGGCGGTATTAAGAATCTGTCCATCCTTGATGCCGGCGTGAATGCACACTCTTTGAACCACGTGAATGAGCTGCCAGTCAGTGGGAGGTCTACTAGGCCATTGTCCCAAATAAACTCAATAAAGAGGCTTGCAGATTGAGCATTCATCTCCCCTCCCAGGTTTTCCTCGCTTGAATAAACATAATTAAAATCACCTCCCAATAGGACATAGACGTGAGTTGATTTGATGATCCCATAGATAACTTCAAATATCCTCTTCCTTTCACCCAATTCATTTGGTGTGTATACATTCAGGAACCCACATTTAAGCTTCTTCTCTCTCAAGGTTCCTATGATGAGGATGAACCTTCTGTGAATAATCTCCCTTTCCAGCTCAAAAAAATTAGGATCCCATAGAGAAGTTAACCCTCTAGAGGCACCTTCAGAAGGCGATGAGGCAATGTTTCCTGATTTGGATGCCCACAATCTATTTAGTTTCCACAAATTCGAACTTGACAATTTGGTTTCTTGTAGAAAAACCATACGAGACTTGCACTTCTTCAACACTCGCTGCACAACCCTAATTTTTTTCGACCGACCCTGTAACACCCGAGTTTGGAGGTCGGGTGAAAATAATATTAAAATAAATGTTTTGAGTTTCAGTTTCATAATTAAAATAATATTATTTGGGTTTCATGTTTTCAAAACAAACATTTTATGTTGGATCCAATTTTAATTTGAAAACCCATAATTCCATGAAATTTGGAATAGTGGAAGATGACTACTCTCATTAATGGCAAAAGTGTAATTAAGTGGTCTTGCAAATAAAACCCCTTTTTATTTAAAATAGCTTTTGTCATCTTCTTCCCCTCTCCTCCATTTTCATTTCCACGACCAAGAAGCTCTCCTAACCCCAAATCACTGTTCCATCATCTCTCTTGCTCCTTGTTGGTGATTTTTGAAAGGTAAAACCATATTCGACCTGTCCTTACCTTCCTCTTCATGTTGGTACCTTTAGTTTTCAATAAAACCAAGTATTTTGTATTTTGAGTTTTTCAAAGATTTTGTTAAAGGTTGTAGCTTTATGGGTTTTTAACTAAGCTTTTGATTTATTGTTGTTAGATAAGTTGTTTGTAAACCATAAGGTCCAACATATATGAATTTTAAAGGGTTTTATGATGATTCTCGGATTTGGGTTTAGGGAGGTTTTTGAAGGGTTTTAAGTTGAGTTTTGGGTGTGTTTGATGTTGGAAATTGAGGGCTGATGGTTGTATGTTGGTTGAGGGTTGTTTTGGAAGCTTTTAGAGGTGTTAAAAGTCTTTGAACTAATGGTTTTGGTATGTGCTTCATGGCTGCTCGGGAATGAGAATTTTGGAGTTGTTCTTAGCTTGAAATCTTGTATTTTGTGCTTGGTTTGTGTTCCGGGTTTGCTACTTTGATTTGTGAACTGATTTGAGGTTGTTTTGATTGTGTTGAGATGATTAGAAGCAAGAATTTGTGTTGGTGAAGCCTCAGGAACAAATCCGGAATCGTTGGAAGCTTGATCGGCTAGTGTGTTGAGCTTGGAATAGTCGGTGAGTGGTTAAATGCTTTTAAATGGTTTTCAAGTGTTGGTTCAAGCATGTGGACTAGGTTGGGCTTGGTAGACCCACCTAGAGTTGGGATTAGATTGGTAGTCTAATCCCAAGCTTTAGTTAGAGACTATGGTTGATATTTATAGGTTGTTTATGCCTCATGTTTAATTGTGATTATGATGGCTATGTATATTGTGTTATACATGTATGTTGAGGCATGGTATTGATGCATTGTTATATGCATGTGGTTTGTGCATGACGGTAAGTGATGGTGAGTACGTGCTAAGCACGGAAGTTGATATGAAATAATGTTATGAAAAGTGTTTAGTATTGGCACTAGTATGCTTGGGTACAATGATCGATCATTAGGATTTTTAGTGTGCACACGTGAGACAAAATGCGCGCATGGTCTTGGTGATGGTAGTCATCAAGATGGAGTACGGGTTCGCCCGGAAATTCTTCTTATATATATGTTAGTCGGTGATGAGTGTAATCCCATCGACGGGGGCGTGAGGATGAGTGGAATCCCCTCCGCATGGAACGGTGATGAGTGTAATCCCACCGTAAGGTAATGGTTGTGTTGGATGTGAGTTCCAACGGTTATCCGCATATTCGAGTCATAACTAGGTGCCAATATGGATTGATATATGTGTTGTTAATACATTGATACATGTATTTCATGTGTTGAGCTTATGAGTTGCTGAGCATGGCATGATGTGGATATTATGTTCATGCATCATTTATATTTTGGCTCATGTGGTTTGAAGGTAAGAACTCATGCATTTTCTACCTTGGTTGTTGCTCGTGCTTGGACCCTGTATTGTCGAGGTTTGTTTTATGAGCTTACCCTCACTAAGCTTTATGCTTACGCTCTCTTTTGTTCGACAATGCATATCCGTAGTTCGTGGGTTGCTTGTGCAAGGAGAGGGCCTCCAAGTGTGCTTGTGGTGCTATCTTAGCTTTCAAGTATGGACTTTTAAGTTACAAGGTGTAATCGTCAAGCAATGGGATATGTGATGTTGATTTGAGCTTTTGATGTATGTTGATGGTTTGTTTAGGAGCATGTTTAGACTCCTTGTTTTGTGGATGATGTGTTTAAGGTTGATCATGCCTTGTATGATGGCCTTGTGCCCTTTTTGTGAATGCTCTTATATATGCTCTTATGTATGGTTGTTAAAGCATGAATGTTGAATGCCATGAATGATTATTATCTTTGAATGATGATCTTTCGAGTGTATGGCTTTTAACATGTTTGTTGAGTGCTAAGCATGTACATATAGGGTGCCTTGCATCTAGAGTTGATGTATGTTTGGTTTGGAAGGTTTTAGTTGTGTTTTGGGACAACCTTGTGCCATAAACTAGCTAAAACCAGTCTGCTTGCAGAGGGCGTATCGAAACGGTTGGTCCTGTTTCGATACAGTCCCTTTGTTTTTGGCCGGGCGTTTCGGTACGCAAGGGGGGCGTTTCGATACGTTTTTTCCACTGGAAATCTGAGATTTTGATGATAAATTAAAGTATCGAAACGGGCCTTGGCGTTTTAGAACGGTCTTCATATCGTTGACCACGAGAAGTTGACCGTTGAGGGCGTATCGATACGGTCCACCCCTGTTTTGAAACGGTCTCCTTAGTTTGACTTTGGCCAGTTGACCTAGTCAAGGCGTATCGAAACACCCTATGGGCGTTCCGATACGTCTTGCAGTTTAAGTTTAAAATGGGATGTTTTGTTGGGCTGTTTGGTTGTTTACCTCGTTTGTTTCTTCCGCTGTTGCTTTTCTCACATAGGACATAACAATACATCTAGACAAGATAATAATAATGAAAAAGTTTTCTTGGGTTGTTAACCGAAGTGAAGCCTTAACGGGTTTCGCCTCGGTTATCCCCGTGTAGCCCACTCGAACCGGTCAAGTGTCTGGACCGGGACGAGGGGGTTACACTTGTTGGTATCAGAGCTTAAGGTTTCCGAGACCTTGGGCAGGTAAGTGAGGTAAGTTAAGTTCTTGTATTGCAAACGCACGGTGTTTGCTTTCCATGTTAGCTTGTTTGCTTGTTTATCAAGTATGCTTGTTGTATGCTTGTTTGATCGTAAATGCATGTTGTTTGAAGCGTGTTGAGTAGAGTCCCATTGCTTCTATTACATTGGAAAAGGATTTTTAAGTGAGGGAACATACTTGAGCCACTTGGACCCTTGCCCTTGCTAACCCTATCTTTTTGTATTGTTGTTGTGTTGTAGTTGTTATCTGTAAGCGCCTATGTCGAGGCCTAGAGGTACACCAAGGATGGTTCGTCAGGAACCTCGTGTTGCGGCTTCTGTTAATGAGCCGGTGGCTGGAGTAGAGGCTCATGTGGAAGAGCCTGTTGCTGGAGTTGGAGCTCCTCCTCCACCACCACCACCTCCTCAGCCTGAAGTGGGAGGCTAGGCTGGAGCTGAGGGAGCGGGACCTCAGGTTGGTCAGGGTGGCCAAGGTCCTACGGGAATAGATATGACTCTGCTAGTTCAAGCAATAGCGGGAGCGTTCCAGGCCGCAGTTGCCGGAGCTCAGGCTGCAGCTCAGCCGAGAGGCGATGATGCTAGCTTACCGTTAGAGAGGCTTCGTAGCCTAGGGGCAGAAGAGTTTAGAGGATCTACACCGGAGAGGTCAGAGTTGTGTTTGGAGAAGACAGTCCGTATTCTAGCTCAGATGTGATGTGTTGGAGCTCGTAAGTTGGGATGTGTAGTTTCGTTGCTTCAGGGTGATGCCTACACCTGGTGGGTCACCATTACTACTGGTGTGCCTGAGGCTGAGATTGGTTGGAATTTCGTTGAGACTGCGTTCAGGAAGAGGTATTTGGGGCCGATATATCTGGATGAGAAGAAGCGAGAGTTTATGGCTCTTGTTTAGGGAGATGCTTCAGTGACTGATTATGAGATCCGTTTTGTTCGACTGATTCAGTATGCTCCAGAGTTGGTTCCTACTGAGAAGGACCGTTGTAATCGGTTTAGATATGGGCTTCACGAGGAAGTTAAGAGGTACACCTTAGCTTCAGATTATTCTGATTTTGATGTCTTGGTCGCTAGGGCCAAGTACATTGAGCATAGCTTGGGGCTGACCAAGCATTCAGGAGGATCTAGTTCTGGAAAGAGGCATAACAACTTTGATCGTGATGATGCCAAGAGGCACCGGGGCGGTGGACATCAGTTTGACCATAGGCGTGGCGGTGGCCACCATGGTAGAGGCCACCAGGGCCATAGAGCTGGAGGGCGTTTGCTCGAGTGCACTCGTTGTGGGAGACAACATTTAGGAGAGTGTTGGGGTAACTTCCATGCTTGTTGGAACTGTGGTTCGAGAGACAACTTCAAGAGAGAGTGTCCGCATCAGGCGGCACAAGCACCGAACCTAGCGCAGGCTCCTACGAGAGCGATTGACTATCAGAGAGGTCGTGGTTGCGGTCGTGGTTACTTCCAGCAGAGGGCTGGTGCACCTAGGATAGAGGCTCCGCGGAACCTTGCTCATGTTGTGGCAGTACAGCCAGAGGCCGGTGGACCAGCTAGAGTCTACGCACAGAGAGAGGCAGGGAATGACATAGATGTGATAGCATGTAATTTCGAGTTACAATCCATGTCTTTGCTTTCCTTAGTTGATTCAGGTTCTACGCATTCTTACATTTTGAGTGAGCATGCAAAGAAGTTAGACATACCTGTTGAGATCTTAGATGTAGGGATGCATGTGACTAGTTCCTTTGGTGAGACAGTTGTAGTTAGACGGATATATAGGAGGTGTCCGCTGAAGATTCAGGGTCATATGTTTCCCGTTGATATGATGGAGCTTCCGTTATACGGTTTTGATATTATTTTGGGTATGGATTGGTTGGTTAAGCACAGAGCTAGTGTAGATTTCGAGACGAAGAGAATTTCGTTGAAGCTTTCCGATGACTACGAGGTAGTAGTAGTAGGCGAGAATGTTAAGTTCTTGTCGAATGTTGTGTCAGCTTTAGAGGCTCATATGTTGTTGGATTCCGGTTGTGGGGCTTACTTAGCATATGTGATGAATCCGAATATGAGTGAGGTCAGACCGAAAGATATCAGAACAGTTTGTGATTTTCCAGATGTGTTTCCAGAAGAGTTACCAGGTTTGCCTCCTGACAGAGATGTAGAGTTTGTGATTGAGACTGTTTCAGGGTCTACTCCAGTTTCTATTGCTCCGTATCGTATTGCTCCGAAAGAGTTGAAAGAGTTGAAGAGTCAGCTTCAGGAGTTGTTAGACCGTGGTTTTATTAGGCCTAGTAGTTCACCTTGGGGTGCTCCCGTGTTGTTTGTAAAGAAGAAAGATGGTAGTATGAGAATGTGTATTGACTACAGGCAGTTGAACCAGTTCACAGTGAAGAACAAGTATCTGTTGCCTCGTATAGATGACTTGTTTGATCAGTTGAGGGGTGCCTCAGTGTTTTCGAAGATAGACTTGAGATCAGGGTACTATCAGTTGAAGGTAAAAGAATGTGATGTTCCGAAGACAACCTTTAGGACTAGATATGGTCATTATGAGTTCCTTGTGATGCCGTTTGGGCTCACGAATGCACCAACAGCTTTCATGGATATGATGAACAGGGTTTTCAGAGACTATCTAGACCGTTTTGTAGTTGTTTTCATAGATGACATTCTTGTGTACTCGAGGTCAGAGGAAGAGCATGATGAGCACTTGGGACTTGTTTTACAGAGATTGATGAGTAATCGGTTGTATGCTAAGCTTAGTAAATGCGAGTTCTGGATTCGAGAGGTTGTGTTTCTTGGCCATGTTGTGTCAGCTGAAGGTATCCGTGTTGATCCGACAAAGATTGAAGCTATTGTCGAGTGGAAACAACCTAAGTCTGTGACTGAGATTAGGAGTTTCCTAGGATTAGCCGGTTACTATAGGAGATTTGTTGATGGTTTCTCTAGAGTAGCTACTCCATTGACTAAATTGTTGCAAAAAGGAGTGAAGTTTGAGTGGTCAGATGCGAGACAAAAAACTTTTGAGAAATTAAAAGAAGCTTTGACGAATGCTCCAGTGTTAGTACATCCAATTTCAGGGAATGGGTTTGTGATCTATAGTGATGCTTCCTACATAGGTTTAGGTTGTGTTCTAATGCAAGAGAGAAGAGTTGTTGCCTATGTTTCGAGACAGTTCAAGGTGCATGAGAAGAACTACCCTACTCACGATATAGAGTTAGCCGCAGTTGTGTTTACGTTGAAGATTTGGCGTCACTACTTGTATGGTGAGAAGTGCATAGTTTACATCAATCATAAAAGCTTGAAGTATTTGATGACCTAGAGAGAGTTGAACTTGAGACAGAGAAGATGGCTTGAGCTGTTAAAAGATTATGATTTGACTATTGAGTACCATCCGGGTAAGGCAAATGTAGTAGCCGATGCGTTGAGCAGAAAAGTTGTAGTTGAGTTGCGAGCTATGTTTGCTAGATTGAGTGTATCAGATGATGGTGGTTTGATCACAGAGTTGCAAGTGAAGCCTTCTTTGATTCAGTTGATTAGAGAGAAACAGTTGCAAGATGTGTCTTTAGTTCCTCATGTTTAGGACATTGCCGAAGGTAGACCGACCAAGTATAGTTTCAGTGGTGAGAATGTGTTGTGTTTCAGAGACAGAGTTGTAGTACCTGAAGATGTTGAGTTGAGACGTATGATTCTGAGCGAAGCACATTCGAGTCCTTTTTCTATGCATCCGGGTAGTACTAAGATGTACCGTGACTTGAAGAATGATTATTTCTGGGTTGGTTTGAAGAAGGATGTAGCCGAGTATGTGAGCCGTTTTATGGTTTGTTAGAGAGTGAAGGCAGAACATCAGGTTCCTTCAGGTTTGTTACAGCCTTTGAAAATTCCGGAATGGAAATGAGAGATGATCACTATGGACTTTGTGTCGGGATTACCGTTGTCTCCTTCGAAGAAGAATTCTGTTTGGGGTGATACTGGATAAATTCACTAAGTGTGCTCACTTCTTAGTAGTGAACACTACAGATTCTTTAGACAAGTTGGAAAGTTTGTATATCCGTGAGATTGTGAGACTTCGTGGAGTTCCGCAGTCTATTTCAGACAGAGATCCGAGATTCACTTCGAGGTTCTGGAGTTGTTTGCATAGTACCCTAAGTAGCCATTTGCATTTCAGTACTTCTTATCATCCGCAGTCAGGTGGACAGTCAGAGCGAGTGATACATATTTTAGAGAATATGCTTTGTTGTTGTGTGATTGACTTCCAGGGTTCTTGGGAGAAGCATTACCCTTAGTTGAGTTTGCTTACAACAACAATTACTAGGCCAGTATACAGATGGCTCCTTATGAGGCCTTGTATGGTAGACGATGTAGGACTCCGATCTGTTGGGCTGAAACAAGTCAGAAATTGTTACCTATGCCGGATTTGCTTAAGGGGACTACTGAAAAAGTGAAGTTGATTTGTGACCGTTTGAAGGCAGCTTCCGATCGTCAGAAATCTTACGCAGATTTGAAGAGAAAAGAGATTGAGTTCTCTGTGGGTGAGAAAGTGTTTCTGAAAGTATCTCCATGGAAGAAGATAATGAGATTTGGCCGGAAAGGCAAGTTGAGTCCGAGGTTTATTGGTCCGTATGAGATAGTTGAGCGGATTGGGCCAGTAGCTTACCGTTTAAGATTGCCTTTTGAGTTAGAGAAGATCCATGATGTCTTTCACGTGTCGATGCTTAGGAGATATAGATCAGATCCGTCTCATGTTATGCCTGTTGAGGAGATAGAACTGAATCCAGATTTGTCTTACAATGAAGAACCTGTTGAGATACTTGCTTCTGATAGCAAGGTGTTGCGTGGCAAGACCATAGAGTTGGCCAAGGTGTTGTGGAGACATAGAGGTGTGGAAGAAGCCACGTGGGAGAGGAAAGCTGACATGCTTGAGCAGTTTCCGTACTTGTTTTCGTCAGGTAATTTTAGGGACGAAATTCCTTAAGTAGGGGAGAGTTGTAACACCCAAGTTTGGGGGCCGGGTGAAAATAATATTAAAATAAATGTTTCAGGTTTCGGTTTCATAATTAAAATAATAAAATAATATTATTTGGGTTTCGTGTTTTCAAAACAAACATTTTATGTTGGATCCAATTTTAATTTGAAAACCCAAAATTCCATGAAATTTGGAATAGTGGAAGATGACTACTCTCATTAATGGCAAAAGTGTAATTAAGTGGTCTTGCAAATAAAACCCCTTTTTATTTAAAATAGCTTTTCTCATCTTCTTCCCCTCTCCTCCATTTTCATTTCCACGGCCAAGAAGCTCTCCTTACCCCAAATCACTATTCTATCGTCTCCCTTGCTCCTTGTTGGTGATTTTTGAAAGGTAAAACCATATTCGACCTGTCCTTACCTTCCTCTTCAAGTTGGTACCTTTAGTTTTTAATAAAACCAAGTATTTTGTATTTTGGGGTTTTCAAAGATTTTGTTAAAGGTTGTAGCTTTATGGGTTTTTAACTAAGCTTTTGATTTATTGTTGTTAGATAAGTTGTTTGTAAACCATAAGGTCCAACATATATGAATTTTAAAGGGTTTTATGACGATTCTCGGATTTGGGTTTAGGGAGGTTTTTGAAGGGTTTTAAGTTGAGTTTTGGATGTGTTTGATGTTGGAAATTAAGGGCTGATGGTTGTATGTTGGTTGAGGGTTGTTTTGGAAGCTTTTAGAGGTGTTAAAAGTGTTTGAACTAATTGTTTTGGGCTGTGCTTCATGGCTGCCCGGGAATGAGAATTTTGGAGTTGTTCTTAGCTTGAAATCTTGTGTTTTGTGCTTGGTTTATGTTCCGGGTTTTCTAGTTTGATTTGTGAACTGATTTGAAGTTGTTTTGATTGTGTTGAGATGATTAGAAGCAATAATTTGTGTTGGTGAAGCCTCAAGAACAAATCCGGAATCGTTGGAAGCTTGACCGGCTAGTGTGTTGAGCTTGGAGTAGTCGGTGAGTGGTTAAATGCTTTTAAATGGTTTTCAAGTGTTGGTTCAAGCATATGGACTAGGTTGGGCTTGGTAGACCCACCTAGAGTTGGGATTAGATTGGTAGTCTAATCCCAAGCTTTAGGTAGAGACTATGGTTGATCTTTATAGGTTGTTTATGCCTCATGTTTAATTGTGATTATGATGACTATGTATATTGTGTTATACATGTATGTTAGGGCATGATATTGATGCATTGTTATATGCATGTGGTTTGTGCATGACGGTAAGTCATGGTGAGTACGTGCTAAGTACGGAAGTTGATATGAAATGATGTTGTGAAAAGTGTTTAGTATTGGCACTAGTATGCTTGGGGTACAATGATCGATCATTAGGATTTTTAGTGTGCACACGTGAGTCAAAATGCGCGCGTGGTCTTGGTGATGGTAGTCATCAAGATGGAGTACGCGTTCCTTCTTATATATATGTTAGTCGGTGATGAGTGTAATCCCATCGACGGGGGCGTGAGGATGAGTGGAGTCCCCTCCGCGTGGAACGGTGATGAGTGTAATCCCACCGTAAGGTAATGGTTGTGTTGGATATGAGTTCCAACGGTTATCCGCGTATTCGAGTCATAACTAGGTGCCAATATGGATTGATATATGTGTTGTTAATAAATTGATACATGTATTTCATATGTTGAGCTTATGAGTTGCTGAGCATGGCATGATGTGGATATTATGTTCATGCATCATTATATTTTGGCTCATGTGGTTTGAAGGTAAGAACTCATGCATTTTCTACCTTGGTTGTTGCTCGTGCTTGGACCCTGCATTGTCGAGGTTTGTTTTATGAGCTTACCCTCACTAAGCTTTATGCTTACGCTCTCTTTTGTTTGACAATGCAGATCCGTAGTTCGTGGGTTGCTTGTGCAAGGAGAGGGCCTCCAAGTGTGCTTGTGGTGCTATCTTAGCTTTCAAGTATGGACTTTTAAGTTACAAGGTGTAATAGTCAAGCAATGGGATATGTGATGTTCATTTGAGCTTTTGATGTATGTTGATGGTTTGTTTAGGAGCATGTTTAGACTCCTTGTTTTGTGGATGATGTGTTTAAGGTTGATCATGCCTTGTATGATGGACTTGTGCCCTTTTTGTGAATGCTCTTTTATATGCTCTTATGTATGGTTGTTAAAGCATGAATGTTGAATGCCATGAATGATTCTTATCTTTGAATGATGATCTTTCGAGTGTATGGCTTTTAACATGTTTGTTGAGTGTTAAGCATGTACATATAGGGTGCCTTGCATCTAGAGTTGATGTATGTTTGGTTTGGAAGGTTTTAGTTGTGTTTTGGGACAACCTTGTGCCATAAACCAGCTAAAACCAGTCTGCTCGCATAGGGCGTATCGAAACGGTTGGTCCCGTTTCGATACGGTCCCTTTGTTTTTGGCCAGGCATTTCGGTACGCAAGGGGGTCGTTTCGATACGTTTTTTCCACTGGAAATATGAGATTTTGACGATAAATTAAAGTATCGAAACGGGCCTTGGTGTTTCAGAACGGTCTTCGTATCGTTGACCACGAGAAGTTGACCGTTGAGGGCGTATCGATACGGTCCACCCCTGTTTCGAAACGGTCTCCTCGGTTTGACTTTGTCCAGTTGAGCTAGTCAAGGCGTATCGAAACACCCTATGGGCGTTCCGATACGGCCTTCAGTTTAAGTTTAAAATGGGCTGTTCAGTTGGGCTGTTTGGTTGTTTACCTCGTTTGTTTCTTCCGCTGTTGCTTTTCTCACATAGGACATAACAATACATCTAGACAAGATAATAATAATGAAAAAGATTTCTCATGTTGTTAACCGAAGTGAAGCCTTAACGGGTTTCACCTCGGTTATCCCCGTGTATCCCACTCGAACCGGTCAAGCGTCCGAACCGGGACGAGGGGGTTACAGACCCAATCCCTTGACATTCCATGTGAGCAATGAAAAATTAGTCATAAAAATAAAGAAATTTAACACACACACCTGTTGAATCAAAAGGACCCAAAATCCTCATCAGCACTCGTCGAATTCCTCTAATTCCTAAAACTTCCTTTTGATTGTACTGTTAGGCGCATCGAATTCCACACCAAGGCTATAAGCAGTTTCTAGCAAGGCAGCCACTTCTAGGGGGTATCGTCCTCTAGAGAGCACTACTGAAGGGTTGGACTGGACATGCCCGTTTAGCGATGAATTGGGCACAAAATTTCCCAGAAACGGTGACCCATGCTTCTGCTTCGAGTTTTTACCTCCTCTCAAATGAACGTAGCTTTTCCCATTGCTTTTTGATAACGACACCCACCAATTAAACTTATCAAGCCCCGCTTTAAAGCCCGTTTTCCTGCCCTCATAATTCTGGTTCAACCCATGTCCGTTAATCTCAACAGGACTCTCAGCCATCTCGTTGTTTGCGTCCATGGCCTTGAGACCACCCTGAATATCCATCACATAGATGGATACGTCTTGCAGCCTAGATTCGTTAGAGATCGACAGATCCAACAATGGGCTTCCTAGCATCCTCGGCTCAGAGCAGCACTGATTAGGAATCCCTTTGACTGGTAGCCCATCCCCACTAGCAATGGGCACATTTATTAACCCAACTCCACTGGATAGAGATTGTTGCTGTTGAGAAATTGGCACGTTGGAATTAATGTTGGCATGGATATATTGTCTTCTCCCGCCGCCACCCGAAACTCGTCTTTGTCCTCGGGAAGCAACAAACTTCTTTTCACGTGAATGCATGGGAAAGAGACCGAAACATCGCTCCTTCCTCCCTTAGATTGACCTTTCAACTCCTCGTCGGTGGGAAACCGATCCCCAACATTACTCCCTTCACCCTTAGATTGATCTAACGGAAACTCCCCATTGAGAAAGCATCGATCTCCGTCTTTATTCTAATTTTCTGCATGCTTCCATTGACGATGATGGTAACATTTCAGGGATTGACGACACCCACTGGATAGACACTAACACCTTTTTGACGTCAAAGTGTTCAAGGTTTAGTGTTTCTTCATCGATCCTCAACACTTCTCCCCACTTGCTAGCTATCTCTACGAAAAATTTCCTATCCCAGACTGCTAATGGAACGTCCTCTAATAAGACCCAGACCTTAACTCTTCTCTTATTGTAACACCCTAAATCCTAGTCTAGAATTCTTGAAGCCAATTGCCTAATTGGATAATTCAATTTAACCTAAACTTAAGCTAATTAAGCAATTAAAGACTAAGGTGAGTGAAAAAAATGAGAGATCAATCTAAGAAGACTGATTCAAATTAAATAGAAGTCTACAAGATTGCATATAAATAATTACATTCCTAAGGATACCCTTGACTAGGCTATTGATTAAAGATTAATTAAGGCTAATTTGGACATTTCACAATTCTATGAACATGAATAACTATATTGTCATCTTCTTCCTTCGTTTCTCTTTGCCGAATTGAAAAAGGGAAATTAGAGGGAGATAGAAAATTAAGAGAATCACCATTTTAGAAGAAGGATTTAAGCTTGCATGCTCTTGAAATTGTGTGGGAATTAAGCTAAGAAGCAAAGTAAGCTCATCCTAACCCTTGTCTATTCGAATTGGTAGAAATAAATTATATTGAATTTGATTATTGATGCTTATGGATGAAATTAGATGTTAGACATACTTGAATTGATATTGTGGATAGATAAATTTAAAGAATGAACTATAGGTATCATGCTATAAGGTACAAACAATGAGTTGATGAATGTAGCATGCTAGCCGAATGGTGTAATTGTCAAATTGATATAATTGATGAATATACTGAATAGGAAATGATGCTAGCTAGAAATAACCTAGATAAAATCATAAAAATTGATTAATTGTGGCCTTAATTGAATTATATTGATAATAGGATTGAGGAAAATTGAATTGGTAATGAAACTGGCCATCTAGAGGACTTAATCGACTATTAAATATTGTTTTGAACAAACTAATGAAATTGGTACTAAATTGTTTTAATTGAAGGGCTGGAAAATTGAGTAAGACACAATAGAGGGACTAAAATGAATGTTTGATAGTTAAGATTTCATTAATTGTAGTCAAATGAAGTGTCTTAATGTGTATATTGGCAGAATTGGTAAAATTGGACTAAACTGTAAAGTTGTCTGAATTAAGGACTTAGTTGAACTAATTAGGGGTCTATCTTGACTTAAAAGAACATGAGAAAAACAGGGTAAACAATGGTAAAAAGGGCTAAATGAAATAGTAAGGGTCCTAGGTGAAATAACTCACTAAAGTACACTAAACTACAAAACTGGCAGAATAGTCACTAGAAAATGGACATGACTTTAAATAGAAATATGTATTGATGTAGGAGAACTAAAAATATGAGCCTTATATGGTTGGGTAGGTAATTGAATTATCTTTCTAAGGGTGTAAATTAATTGAAAATCCAATGTGTAGTTTAAAAGATATGAACAGATTACTAAAGGGTGTACAAACTGCCTAGGCAAAAACTGTTTTGGATAATGTAGTTCAAATGAGCTTGAATTGTTAATTTATTGATTCTAATGATTTTCCATGTTGTGTGTGTGGCTTGCTAGAGCAAGGATTAGAAGAGGTTGTTGAAGGAATTAAGAGTGGATCATCAAGGGATAGACAAAAGGGAATAACAATACAAGACTAGCTTGGAGTATAGTGAGTGTAACTCCACCTAGGGTTAGGAATTAGGTCCTAACCAATCTCTTTTCTTGAATTGATGCCATGTAAAATGACTAACCTATATTTGGTAATCAAGGGAAGAATGAACTAATTAAAAACTTGTTTGATGGCATGATGAATTATTTCCTTGAATTGTATTGAACACCTTGATTGTACTAAGATATTTCATGTCTAAATTCATGTTCCCATATTCATTGCTTATGCCAAAGGTATGTAATGGCACACTAGCTTGCTTGGATACATGGTACGTACAAACATGCATAAATGAGATGTGATTGAATGCTTCTATGTATGCTTCTATGTTTGAATGGCCTACTAGATTGATTGCTCTTGTGTGATGATTGATTATCTATGAATTGAGCTGAGAACCAGTGCTTCTATGTATGATATGTTTGAATGGTTGGTTACCTTGAATGCCCTTGTATGATACTTAAGTATGCTTAATCACTTGATGTGTATTCCTTGAATATAAAAGATTTAACAAGACCCTGGTTGCTAGTTGGTCTTAGGTAGAACGACATGTCTTAGAGTCTAGAGCTCGATTTAATACATGGTGTAGAAGACACCTTAACACGATAGGTACCTTGTGTACCTAATATGTGGTGTAGCAGACACCTTCTTGATCAAGTACCTTGTGTACTCTAATATGTGGTGTAAAATACACCTTAACATGATATGGTACTTGTGTACCTTAACACGTGACTCGATTACCTAGTCCTAACTATCTACCAAGGCAAAACAAGATTAAATGAACTTGTAAGATAGACTTGCAATCTTGAATAATGTAACAATAAACTTGTCACTTGAAAATGATCTTGAAATGAGTTGGATGCTCTCATTGTTCGAATTACTTGTACTTGAATGACTAGCCTATTGTACTTGATATGAAACCTTATTTTCTTGATTTGTTATGCTCGAATGGGATATGGAAACTAGCTAGGTAAACTTGATTTAAATGAATAATGGTACTAAATGCTAATAAGCTTGATGACATGTTAGGTAGTTGTTACCTCACTAAGTACACTATGTACTTATCACTCTCATCTTTCGTTCTTCCCAAACCACAGGTCTAAGGTGATCAAAGCTTCATGATCTTGAGCCGAGCATTACACAAGTGAAGACTGAGATTATGGCTCGTCTATGTCTTGTTGGACTCCTAGTTGGTGGCTTAGTTTTGTGTCTAATAGTACAAGTCTCATGCATTTGGATTATGTTAGAAATGTATACGAAATGTATGTAAAAACTTGATGGATGGATGGATGGTAATGTTTTAAGTCACATTGGTTATGTAAATAAATAATCATATGGATGTATAAACTTGAATGGCTTGTTAGCCCCTTTTGATATGTATATATGAATGAAGTTAAGTAAAATCTTGTTTGAAATGTGTTAGTGAATCATTGATGTTAGTATTGTGTCTAATGATATTTGAATGAGAATCAATTATCTTGTTTAACAATTAGATTTCCATAGATCAATGTGAACTTAGTTTGAATAGAATTAAAATGACAATCTAGCTAGATGCTTGAATAATTCGAATTGAGTCAGGTCTTAAAATGGAGATGGTGTTCGAATGGTATAAGGTAGTAATAGATAAATGGAAATGATCATTTAATACTTTAACCCTAGTGTTCGAATGGCCTAATTAAATCATTGTAGTAACTTAGCCTTATTGTTCGAATGGCTTAGGAAATTTAGGTAAAATCTTGAATTGGTTATAGGGTTAACTTGATCACTTAGTAACTATAAGAATGATTGGTAGACTTAAAATGAATTTGTTTGCAACTTGATTAATATGAATCTTAATGTATGTAAATGGTACAAATTGGCACTAATTTTATGTGTCCTTGTTTGATTATATGCATCGACACTCCTCGCTCCTAACTCGGGCGAGGGGTGTTACACTTATTCTCATAACCTTCCAGAGATTCCAATTCGTCAAACCATGTTTGAAGCATCTCTTGCCTTCTTGCCCAATATAGATTCTGACTTTCGTGAGACGGAAACTTGACAACCACTAACATGCCAAACCAAGGGCACACTTTCGCTGGGAAGTCGTCAGCGTCCAGTGCATCCTGCACTATTTCTAGGTTATACATCGCTTTAATACGGTCTACTAAACAACAACCTCTCCATTTCAATCTAGATTTAGGGTTTTCGATCTGATGAGAGGTCTGTTCCCCCACTAGGCCCCTACCACAGTGCGGATTGTTTACTACGATTACTCCAAAATTGTAAAACCAAAATTGATTTTGATATAACAAATAATTTAAGGATTAGATTGCAAAAATAATAAATTTTTAAGTATTTCAAAAGAAACTCACCAATTGACAAGCCTTTTTGAACCTAGTACACTTTCAAGTCAAAACATATTAAATGGGTTTAAATTTTCTAAGTCTTTTCAACTGTTTTCGAGCCAAACTTCAACAAAATGCCCAAGCGTATCGATACTCCCTAGTGTATCGATACGGATTTTCAACACTAGAATTTTAATCGACCATAGCGTACCGATATAGTTTAACCCCGTATCGATACGATATTCATTTGGGTAAGACTTTAAGCTATAGCTATCGATACGCATCGGGGCCGTATCGATACCATTTTAATATAAAAATATATTTTTTCTATAGCGTGCCGATACGGTATGTCATCGTATCGATACGATATGTTGACCTTTGCAAAATATTTACATTTAATATTCGAATGTTGGCTTGTCATTTATGGGAATCCAAGTTTTTAAATGACCGTTGAACGGTATCGATACGCTAAGGTAGCATACCGCTACGCTTTTTTTTATCAAAACACAATTAAGGATTCAGCGAGCAAAAGCCGTATTGATACGGCTTTTCGTATTGATACGTCCCTTAAGACCGTACCGATACGCCATTCTAGTGTATCGATACACTTTTTTTTTGAGTCACAACGGCTCTTTCTTCTTTGAGACAGGTACCGATACACCCTCGAAGAGTATCGATATGGTTAGCAGTTGAGGAGCATTTATTGCAGGAAATTGCAACCCAATGGCTAGATTAATGACCTCAACCACCCAAACGGCTAGAAATCAATGCAAGGGTATAAAAACAAGTCTCAAAAGCTACAACAACAACTATTGAACCTTCAAGCAACATCAAAGCATTCAATCCAAACCCTTGTGCCTTTAGTGTCAAATTCTTGTACCCAAATCATTTGAAAATTTTCATTGTAAATATGTTTAGAGTTTGAGGAGCGTTTATGTATAATTGGGTAAACAATTAGCCTTTGAAAGGTACAATCAAAGTTTGCCTATCTTCCATTGTATAAGAGTGATATTGGGTCAATCTTTGGGTAGAGAGATTGATCGATTTGTAAGGTTCCCTCCTAAGACGAGAAAAAGGGACGACTTCAAGTTAGTGAATTGTTGAAATCCTCAGTAGAGTGCTGAGGTAGTGGATGTAGAGCTTGTTCGAAGCTTGAACCACTCTAAAATTGCCTTGTCTTCATTTTTAAATTATCCATTTGCACCCTTCAATTTTTATTCCACCAATTCACCCCCTCTTAGTGATTAGCCATCATTTGGTCAGCTCAACAATTGGTATCAAAGCTACACTCATTGGAAGGATTAACACCCTCTTGAGTAGATCTTGAAAGAGTTTGATCATGTGCACTTCAATCGACATCTTGCTATGGCATCCACCTCCGGCCAAAACCTCTACGAGTCTCTATGCATCACCAAACCACCATTCTTCAATAGAAATAATTATCCTTATTGGAAGAACTAGATGCGGCTCTTCATCAAACCAAACGACTACAATTCCAATCAAGAGAGATAGTGAAGGGAGGCTTGTTCCGAAGACCAAAGCCGAAATGACCGATGAAGATAGAAGACGTTTGCAAGTCAATGACAAAGCCTTGCACAAAATCTTTTGTGCTTTCGATCCCGACATATACTCAAAGGTGTCTTCCATTGAAAGTGCTAAAGAAGTGTGGGACAACCTAGAGACTATATATGAAGGAACAAATGAAGTCAAGGAGACAAAGATCGGGTTGCTCAATATGAGTTATGAAAACTTCAAAATGAAAGCCGATGAAAGTGTCTCCAAGATGTTTGATCGGTTCTCGGTCATTGTCAATGGACTAAAGGGCTTCGGTGAAGTTATTCCCAAAGATAAGTTAGTCCGGAAGCTACTCTACTCTCTTCCGAAGTCTTAAGATGGAAAGAGGACGACCATCATTAAAGCTCGAGATTTGAAGACTCTCAAGCTAGTTGCCCTTGTTGGATCTCTACTCACCCGTGAGATCATGAAGCGAGGGAGAGAAGAAGAGAAGAAGGAAGAGAAAAAGGTAGAGAAGAAAGAGGTTCAAAAGAAGAAGCTAGGAATCGCACTCAAAGCGTCATACAACGAAAGCGATTCTAGTGAGGAGGAGGACGAAGAGATGGCCATGTTGGTCAAACGATTCACTCGATTCATGAAGTCCAATCGAGGAATAAAATTCAATAGAATAGGGGACTTCAAGAATAAAGGAAAAGAGGAAGAAAAGGATCAACTCATTTGTTATGAGTGCAAGAAGCCCGACCATATCCGAACCGATTGTCCTTAATTGAGGAAGAAGAGCTTTGGGAAGAAGAACAAGCTCAAGGCTCAAATGGCAACTTGGAGTGACGAGGAGTCAACCGAGGAAGAGGAGGAAATGACCAATCTTTGCCTCATGGCCTTTGAGAAGGATCACATGGTAAACTCTAACTCATTTCTTACTTATGATGAACTATATGATGAATATGATGAGTTACGAAATGTTTATGATGAATTGGTTGACAAATATAAATAGTCTATTTTGAAAAACAATAAAATCATTTTCGATTTGAAATCTCAAAATGAGTCTCTTTCAAAAACAATTCCTATTTGGAAAAAAGGTTTTGTACTTGATAAATATTTCAAATGAGCTTAAAAAGAAAAATCTTGATGTTGAAAAACTTCTTACTGATTTCCAAGATTATCACACTAGGGAAGTGGATAATCTTAAAACTTCTCTTACTATTGGGAAACATGCTTTTGAAAAAGGAAGTTCTTCAAAAACCCAATATGTTAAGAGAAAACCTTTTTACCCCAAACAAAGAGGTTTTCAAAAGCAATCCAAAGTTAAAAGAGTTAGGAGTGTATGAGTTCCTAAGGAACTCATTATTTCTAATAATATAAATGCAATTGCTTCTTGGATTCCTAAGGGGACCAAGCTTTTGGGAGCTAACTCTCATGGACCCAAATCATTTTGGGTACCAAAAATCAAAGCTTAATCTATTTGTTTGTAGGAGGAGCAATGCTTCAAGGTGAAAGCTTCAAGTAAGAACACGTGGTACCTTGATAGTGGTTGCTCGAGACACATAATCGGAGACAAGAGTAGATTCTTGGAGCTTAAACCAAAAAAGTGGAGGATGTGTGACATTTGGTGACAATTCCAAAGGGCACATTGAAGGCATATGCTTTATTGGTAATCTTTCATCTACATTCATTGAAAATGTTATATATGTCAATGGTCTAAAACATAATCTTTTGAGCATTAGTCAACTTTGTGATAAAGGCTTTAATGTTCATTTTGATAAAAATGGGTGTAAAATTGTGAACATTAAAACAAATAAAATAATGCTCATTGGTCATCACATAGGAACTATTTATATGGTGCATTTAGATGACATACATCCATCCATCCCATGCATGTTTAGTTGCACATGATGAGAATGATGCATGGTTGTGGCATAGGAAACTAGGGCATGCTAGCATAAGTGTTTTATAGAAAAATTGGCTTCCCAAAATCTAGTTAGAGGTTTACCCAAACTAAAATTTTCATTAGATAAAATATGTGATGCTTGTGCTAAGGGTAAACAAAAGAGAACATCATTTAAATCCATTAATGATGTTTCGACTAGTAGGGCATTACAACTAATCCACATTGATTTATTTGAGCCTATTAGAATTATGAGCTTGGGTGGTAAGTCATATGCATTTGTATTGGTAGATGACTTTTCTAGATACACTTGGGTTCTATTCTTAAGTACTAAGGATGGAGCTTTAGAACATTTTATTACATTTTCAAAAATTACCCAAAATGATATTGATCTTAAAATTTCACATATTAGAAGTGATCATGGAACCGAGTTTCAAAATATGGGTCTTGAAGATTTTTTGTAATGAAAACGGTATTAGCCATAATTTTTCGGCTCCTCGCACTCCTAAACAAAATGGGGTAGTTGAGAGGAAAAATAGAACTTTAGAAAAGATGGCTAGGACAATGCTTTGTGAAAATAACTTACCTAAGTATTTTTGGGCGGAAGCCACTAATACGGCTTGTTATATTATTAATAGAGTAATGATTAGGCCTATTTTAAAGAAAACACCTTATGAGATTTTGAAATTCAAAAAGCCTAACATTAGCTATTTTCACCCTTTTGGTTGTAAATGTTTTGTTTTAAACAATGGAAAAGACAACTTAGGTAAATTTGATGCTAAAAGCGATGAAGCAATATTTTTGGGTTATTCCCTAAACTCTAAAGCCTACTGTGTATTTAATAAAAGAACTTTGGTTGTTGAAGAGTCTATACATGTTGTTTTTTATGATAACCTCCTTCTGAGAAAAGAATCTTGTGATGATGATGATGTAGGGATCATTGAAGCCGTTGATGGAGGACAAACATCAAATGTGGATGAGATTCAAACCAAAGAAAAAGATGCACAAGATCTACCTCTTGAAGCCTTGAAGGACTTGGCTCTTGGAAAAGGAGGTGACATACCCAAGGGAGTTCAATAATGTCAAAGGTGGTGAAATCTTGGGTGATCCATCCAATGGGGTAACTACTAGATCCTCTCTCAAACTTATGAATCATATTGTGTTTATCTCATGCATAGAGCCTAAAAATATCAAAGAACCATTAAAAGATGATTTTTGGATATTGGCTATGCAAGAGGAACTTAATCAATTTGAGAGAAGTAAAGTATGGACATTAGTTGATAGGCCTAGTAATCAATCTACTATAGGAACTAAGTGGGTATTTGGAAATAAACTAGATGAGAGTGGTAACATAGTGAGTAAAAAGGCTAGATTTGTTGCTCAAGGTTACACTCAAGAAGAGGGAATTGGTTTTGATGAAACACGTGCACCCGTAGCTAGAATGGAAGCTATTAGGATGCTTCTTGCATTTGCATGCTATCATGATTTCAAGCTTTTTCAAATGCATGTAAAAAATGCTTTTCTAAATGGTTTTATAAATGAAGAAGTGTATGTAGAACAACCACCCAGTTTTGAAGATCCAAACTTTCCAAACCATGTTTTTAAACTAACAAAAGCTCTATACGGTTTGAAACAAGCTCCTAGAGCTTGGTATGAAAGACTTTCAAACTTTTTAATTGAAAAAGGTTTTGAAAAAGGTAAGGTGGATACTACACTTTTCATTAAAAGACATGGCAACGACATTTTAGTAGTTCAAATATATGTTGATGATATTATTTTTGTTTCTACTAATGAATTTTATTGCCAAGACTTTTCAAAGCTAATGCAAGGTGAATTTGAGATGAGCATGATGAGAGAGCTCTCATTTTTCTTGGGGCTCCAAATCAAGCAAAGGAAAGATGAGACCTTCATTAATCAAGCTAAATACATCAAGGATATGCTCAAGAAGTTTTGCTTGGAGAATGTGAAGCCTCAAGCCAATCCTATGAGCTCATCAATTAAGCTTGACAAGGATGAAGGATGTAAGTGTGTTGATTCTAAGCTTTATCGTTCCATGATTGGGTCTTTGCTTTACCTTACCGTAAGTAGGCCCGATATCATGTTTAGTGTTTGCTTGTGTGCTAGGTTTCAAGCTAGTCCTAGAGAATCACACCTAGTTGCCATTAAGAGAATTTTTAGATACCTTAGAGATACACCTTGTTTAGGTCTTTGGTATCCTAGACTCTTCCTTTGAACTTCATGCATTCTCTGATGCGGATTATGAGGGATGTAAGATAGATAGGAAAAATACCTCCGGAACATGTCAATTCTTAGGTAGTATGCTCGTATCTTGGTTCTTTAAGAAACAAAATAGTGTAGCCTTATCTACCACCGAAGCGGAGTACATATCTTTAGGGAGTTGTTGTGCTCAAGTCCTTTAGATGAAGCAACAACTCTTAGATTATGGTGTTCAAGCAGATACCATACCCCTTAAGTGTGACAACACTAGTACCATTTGTCTCACTAAGAATCACATCCAACACTTTAGAACCAAACATATAGAAATTAGACATCATTTCATTAGAGATCATGTCTTGAAAAATGATGTAGTTTTAGAATATGTTGATACCTTGAACCAATTAGCGGATATATTTACCAAACCTTTAGATAAAGAGCGTTTTTGGACCTTTAGGAGAGAGTTAGGTTTAACTAGCCTTCCATGTCCCTTTTAGGTTCCAAATGGCCAAAAACGTGCTTGAAATTAATTGATGCTCGTGCTTATGTTGATTTACCTCCTTTTGCATCTATTCTTGTTGTTAGGGGGAGTATGCATCAGTTTTAGTCATTAAATCTTGCTCATATATCATTCACATGCATTTAGGATCGTTCAAAGTTGAATTTTTGGATTTAAAACTGTCCAAAATGTATTTTATAATAATGGCGTATCGATACGGCTACAAGCGTATCGATACGGGTCCATCAATGGAAAGTGATACAAGTCAAACTGTATCGATACGATCAAGCGTATTGATACTGGTTCGTCAATGGGAAGTGATACAAGTCAAACTGTATCGATATGGTCACGTGTATCGATACGATATTAAAAATTAATTTAAAATTAGGGCAAGGCGTATCAATACGCTCTACAAGCGTACCAATACGATATCGATAGAAAGTTAAAATTGGGCATTTAAATGAGAAATCACTTTTACATTACACTTCCTCTCTTTTTCTCTAAAAACCCTAGCCGCAACTCACTATAAAAATCCCCTCAATCTCTCAAAATTTTCACATCAAACTTAAAATCAATTGAGGGCTTTTCATCAACACATCAAGGCTCAAGCTTTGCAAGAAATTTGTGCATCATTCATCCTTTATTCATCCAAATTTCTTCATTCAAGGTATAAACCCTATTTTCTTTTTAATTTTCGATCAATTTTAATGATTATCTTTAATAGAATTTTGTATAAAACATATACATATAGTCTGAGTTTTCAAGTTTTTACAAAAAATCTTTAAAATCTGAAATTTTTTATTCGAATATAAATTTATACCGTATATTTTTATAATCCGTTTTTCAAAAAAAAATTAACCAAAATTTTTTATACTTGTATATAATTTTAACCTATAAAATATAGTATTTTCATCAATACCTTGAATTATTGGAATTTATCTTTGGATTGAATGTGATGATACTTGCATACATGTTCGAATTGTTTTGATGTTTTCAGGATTATGGTACCCAAAAAGAGAGCGAAACGATATTTAGCCTCTACATCCTCCGATCCGATCGAAGACGATGAGGGTAATCCCAAACCAAACCTCCCTTTCATAATCCAAAATAGTTTTCCTAACCCTTCGAATTTGTCACGTTACAAGCTATTTCAAGGTTTTACTCTTAGGGAAGAACGTGTTGTCTCAATCCCGTTTTTAAATTCCGAACGTTTTAAGTTTGGATATCTTGGTTTGTTTAGAAGATGGAAACTTATGAATTTTATGAGCCTACCTCCGATTTTATATCGAAATCTAGTTATAATCTTCTTTTCAAATGCCAAATGCATTCATGATGCTAAAAGAGAACATGTTGTTGCTATTGAATCTCATCTTATGGGCACAACTTTTAGAATTGATCAAAATGTTCTTTGTCAAGCTTTTGGTTTTGAAAATATTGAGATTGATGATGAAAATTCTTTGGGTCATGGTTCTCTTGGTTCTGTCAATGTTTTAAATGCCCTAGACTGTATACTTCATCTCTTAATCTCTTAGTTTCTTCGTCCCTCGGGTGGAAAATTTTTCACTATTCGTCAAGTGGATGACTTTTGGCTTAGGTGTTTTCATAAGGGTAAGCGCCCTAATCTTTGTCAAATTATGTTTGCCGATCTTGTCTTTCTTGTTCAACACCGTCACACCGACCAAGTCAAATCTTTTTACTATTCGACGACCTTGAGTCATTTGTTTCACTCTCTTAAGATAGATTGTTCCTATAACTACCCTAAACCACTTGGCCTACCCATAGATAAGTGTTCCCTTACCCGTGCTCACTTTGCCTACATCAACAATGAATGAATTCGTGTTCCTCGAGCTCTTCGCCAAGATATTCAACCGGAGGCTCCACAAGCTCCACAAGGCCCTCAAGGTGCTCTTATTGCTCAATCCTCCATGAAAACTCTTATGACGTTTCTTAATGAGAAATTCAACAACATGGAAGCCGATTTTACCGTCATTGATACTCATTTCACATCATTGGAAGATCGATTCAAGGTCATTGATACTCGTTTTACGTCTTTGGAGGATCAAGTCAAGGCCATTAGACTTCAACAAAATTCCATGAATGTCTCTCTCACCGCATTTCCATGGTGCTTGGCTTAACCACACTTGAAAGCCTCAACCAAGTCAAGATGATGAGGATGGAGAGGACGAGGATGAAGATGATGGTGGGGACGAGTAGTTGTGCATCTCATGACATCATTTAGTTTTCTAGTTTATGCACCTATCTATTATGAACCTATGCTTTGATTTATGTTTTTAGGATTTGAGTTTGAGACTATGTTTAAACTATTGTTTGATTTAGATATTTATTGCCTATTTATAATTTGAGTTGCTTAATTGTGCTTTCAATTGTACTTCATGTTTATTATCCCTATTTTATGCATTGAATGTGTTTGATCTAACAAAAAGGGGGAGAAGAGCTAAATTTATGAAAATCAATTATTGAAAACCTATCTTAAATTAAGGGGAGTAAGCTTTTCAAAATTTTCAAAACTTAAAAATTTATACTTGGTTTTGTTATATCAAAAAGGGGAGATTTTAAAACCAAAATTGATTTTGATATAACAAATAACTTTAAGAATTAAATTGCAAAAATAATAAATTTTTAAGTATTTCAAAAAACTCACCAATTGACAAGTCTTTTTGAACCTAGTACACTTTCAAGTCAGAACATATTAAAAGGGTTCAAATTTTCTAAGTCTTTTCAAGTGTTTTCAAGTTAAACTTCAAGAAAATGCTCAAACGTATCGATACTCCCTAGCATATTGATAAGGATTTTTAACACTGGAATTTTAATCGATCATAGCGTATCGATATAGTTTAACTCCGTATCGATACGATATTCATCTGTCTAAGACCTTAAGCTATAGCGTATTGATACGCATCAAGACCGTATCGATACCGTTTTTCATATAAAAATATTTTTTACTATAACGTACCAATACGGTATGTCACCGTATCGATACGATATGCTGACCTTTGTAAAATTTTTACATTAATATTCGAATGTTGACTTGTTAATTATGGGAATCCAAATTTTTAAATGACCGTTGAACGGTATCGATACGCTAAGATAGCGTACCGATACGCTTTTTATCAAAACACAATTCAGGATTCTAGTGAGCAAAAATCGTATCGATACGGCTTTTCGTATCGGTACGCCCATTAAGACCGTACCGATACGCCCTTCTAGCATATCGATATGCTTTGTTTTTCAGTCACAGCGGCTCTTTCTTCTTTGAGACAAGTACTGAAACGCCCTCGAAGAATATCGATACGATTAGCAGTTGAGGAGCATTTATTGCGGGAAATTACAGCCCAACGACTAGATTCATGACCTTAACAACCCAAACGGCTAGAAATCAATGCAATGGTATAAAAACAAGTCTCGAAAGCTACAACAACAACAATTATCGAACCTTCAAGCAACATCAAAGCATTCAATCTAAACCATTGTGCTTTAGTGTCAAGTTCTTGTACCCAGTTTATTTGAAAATTTTCATTGTAAATTGTTTAGAGTTTATAGAGTATTTATGTGTAATTGGGTAAATAATTAGACTTTGAGAGGTACAATTGCCTATCTTTCTTTGTATAAGAGTGATATTGGGTCAATCTTTGGGTAGAGAGATTGATCGATTTGTATGGTTTCCTCCTAAGTCGAAAAAAGTGATGAATTCAAATTAGTAAATTGTTGAAATGGTGCCGAAATAGTGGACGTAGAGCTTATTCGAAGCTTGAACTACTCTAACATTGTATTGTCTTCGTATTTACGAATATATTTATAATAAAAATTTAATTAAGTGATTTGTAACACAATTTTAATCGAGTGTATTTTACCTTCTTATATTACCTTGCAGTAAGGTTTCTTGACATTGACAAAGGGTGGACGTCCATGGCAATGGCCATGTTTACGAACCTCAACCCAGCAGCAGCAACTTCATCGTTTTCCAAATTTACAGAAATCAAGAAATACATCCTCCAAGGCTTTAGCTCCATCAAACACCTCAAGCAAGTTCACGCCGCGCTTTTCCGCTCCGACCTTCACCAGGACAGCTATCTTCTGAACCTCATCTTGAAAGCTTCCTTCAGTTTCGGTCAAACCAACTACACTCGCCTTATCTTCGATCAAACCAAACAACCCAATGTTTTTCTCTGTAACACAATGATCCAGGGTCTCGTTTCCACCGATTGTTTCCTCGATGCTACCCGGTTCTACGCTTCCATGCGCACCCAAGGCTTCCTGCCCAACAATTTCACTTTCCCTTTCGTTCTCAAGGCTTATTCCAGGCTTTTGGATTTCCCGTTAGGGATAAGAACCCATGCCCTCGTTGTAAAACTAGGATTCGATCGTGATGTCTTTGTTAAGACAAGTTTGCTGTACTTGTATGCGAAATGCGGGTATTTAGATTATGCACGTAAGGTGTTTGATGATATTCCTGATAAAAATGTTATTTCTTGGACAGCCATGATCAGTGGGTACATAGATGTTGAGCGGTATAGAGAAGCGGTTGATTTGTTTAGTAAGTTAATAGAGATGGGTTTGAGGCCTGATAGTTTCAGCATTGTCAGAGTTCTATCAGCTTGTGCTCACCTAGGGGATTTGACTAGTGGAGAGTGGATTGACAGATGCATAACACAGTTTGGATTGAGCAGAAATGTGTTTGTGGCAACTGCTTTAGTTGATATGTATGCTAAGTGCGGAAACATGGAGAAAGCGCGCAATGCTTTCGATCGGATGCCTGAGAAGGACATAGTCACTTGGAGCACTATGATTCAAGGCTACGCATCTAATGGACACCCAAAAGAAGCACTAGACCTCTTCTTCGAAATGCAGAAAGAGAAGTTGGCACCCGATCGTTATGCTATGGTCGGGGTTCTTTCCGCTTGTGCCAGATTAGGAGCTCTAGAGCTAGGGGACTGGGCTAGTAAGTTAATGGACATAGAGGAGTTTTTGTCTAACCCTGTATTAGGTACAGCATTGATTGATATGTATGCAAAATGTGGGAATATGACTCAAGCTTGGGAAATCTTTAAGAGAATGAAAGAGAAAGATGTAGTAGTTTGGAACGCTGCAATATCTGGGCTAGCGATGAATGGACATGCTAAACCCGCATTTGGTCTTTTCGGCCAAATGGAAAAATCGGGTATTCTACCTAATGCAAACACTTTCATGGGCTTGCTTTGTGGATGTACTCATGTTGGTCTGGTTGATGACGGTCGCAAGTATTTTCACAGCATGAACCGTGTCTTTTCTTTGACTTCTACTATTGAGCATTATGGATGCATGGTGGATCTTCTAGCCCGTGCAGGTTTATTAGATGAAGCTCATCAATTGATTAAAAATATGCCAATGGAGGCCAATTCTATTGTTTGGGGGGCCTTGTTGGGTGGATGTCGGCTGCACAAGGACACCCAGTTAGCAGAATACGTACTAAAGAAACTCATTGAATTAGAACCGTGGAATTCGGGAAATTATGTTCTCTTATCAAATATATATTCAGCAAGTCGTAAGTGGGACGCTGCTGCAAAAATTAGGTCAGTCATGAATGAGAGGGGAATACAAAAAGTACCAGGGTATAGTTGGATTGAAGTAAATGGCGTTGTTAATGAATTCCTTGTGGGTGACAAGTCTCACCCCTTGTCCGAAATGATTTATAAAAAACTTGGTGAATTGGCCAAGGAACTTAAAGCGGCTGGCTATGTTCCAACAATAGATTATGTGTTGTTCGACATAGAAGAGGAAGAAAAAGAGCACTTCCTTGGTTGCCACAGTGAGAAGCTGGCTATTGCATTCGGGTTAATCAGTACTGCCCCATCAGATGTGATTCGAGTTGTTAAAAACCTTCGTGTATGTGGTGATTGCCATGAAGCCATAAAACTTATTTCAAGGATTACAGGAAGAGAGATAATTGTTAGGGATAATAACAGATTCCATCATTTCATAGATGGTTCTTGCTCCTGTGGAGACTATTGGTGAATATAAAATATAGACAGCTGAATGCCAGGTAAGTGATAAAGAAAACCAGTTTTGTTATATTATCTCACAGTATCTCTAATTTGTATGTCATTCATGTGCTACATTGGCAAAATTGGAACTCCAATAAGCATTGAGGTTGCCTCTCCATTAAAAAAGTTTGACATTGTCTTAGCTCTTCCAATTGCATGGGCTCGACATGTCCTACTTGTACATACTGCGTTTATGTTTCTTCGATTGAAGGGTTTATAATGTTGACCTCTTTCTGAGATTGTGGAGAGCAGTAGCGCGGTATCTTATCGGTTTTAGAAGTTGTTGTGCAAAAGCTTGCATTTTTTGTGGAAGAAGCATGGTTTTGAGCAGCATCCCTTGAATGTTCAAAGACTGTGGACTGTGGAGTCAAGTAGCAGTAGCAGAGGATATTAATTGTTTCAGAAGCATCACTGCAAAAGCTTGCATATTTATGCATTAAAACATTCCAGAATCCTGATGATCGGTCAAATTATATCTGGTAAGTGATTGGCTAAATTCTATAGTCTAATACTGCTTGGCTCTTGCTGCTGTTCTCTACTGCATTAAGACTTGGTCTGAGTAATGGAAACTGGCAGGGTAGGTGATGTATGTTGAGGCTTGCTTGAGATTTTTTTCTTCTTCTTTTTCTTAATATTATCCATATAAACCCTTGCAGTTATACTTATGTTAAAATATTCCTTTGAAAAACCAACTATCATAATTTTACTAATGTTAGGGTTCGAATCATGACGTTATGAATGGTCAAATTAAATTGGACTCTAACATCCTTTCCTTTCGATTTATTTTCGAATTTCATAATAAATTAATATTTTATATAATTTGTTTACCTAAAGATTAAGTTTAAAATAATGTAAATATTAAAAAATATGCCAATTTATTCAAGTCTAATTTTTAATAAAAATATTTAAAACTATTGAATATAAAATAAAATAGTGTTTTTTTTAAAAAGTAAATGCTTAATATACAAAATGGTACTCAAATTTGTTTTTTTTCCTCAAATTGATATATTGACCTTTTTTTTTATCAAATTAGTAGACGAACTTGAAAAAAATTCTCAAGTGCATATGTTGACTTGACATCTCAACAACCAATTAGGTTGTTGACGTGGTATTGGCCAATTAAAATGATGATATTATTTAAGTGTCATGTATCACAATCCGATTGTTGTTGAAATACCGCATACCAATATATATATATATATATATATATATATATATTAATTCTAGGTACCAATTTGAGAATTATGTCCAAATTTAGGTACCAATTTGAGATAAAACAAAGTCCATGCATCAATTTGTATAATAAACCAAAGTTAAAACAATGAGTGGATATTTATTCTCTTACATGAACTGAGAATGTCAAAAGTGGCCCAGCCCAGCAAAACCCGAGTATGTTGAGAAGAAGTTGATAAGCGCCAAGCATAAGCATTCAGCAAGCAGAGCTATGGCTATGGAAGCTCTTTGTCCCGCGCTGGCACTCCCCACCATTTCTCTTGGACTCAGCAACTCTAACAAATCACTGAGCCAAATCGCTAAAACCAGATTTCCCATTGGCCTGCAGAACCACTTCAACCTTTCCTTATCCATTCCTTGTATTTCTTCATCCAAAATTCAAATTACAACTTCAGCTTCCCCTGTTTCTTCTTCTTCGTCTTCTTCAACAACAAAAACAAGAATTAACGACAACCACTGGATGGTGCTAATGGCTGAGCCTCCAGAAGGTGTCAATTCCAAACCCCAAATCATCGATTACTACGTCAACACTCTGGAAACAGTTTTGGGGTCTGAAAAAGATGCTCAGATGTGCATATATGACGCTTCTTGTGATACCCACTTTGGTTTTTGCTGCCATATTGATGAAAAAGCCTCCCGTGAACTTGCTCGTCGGTGTTTTCTTCTTCATTTTTCACCTTGTTTTTCTTTATCTCGGGTGTTCCCTGATTTTTCATCTCTTTGTTTGTAGGTTTACCTGAGGTTTTATCGGTTAAGCCAGACCCAGATTACGATTCTAAGCAAAAAGATTACACCGCTTCAAACATTGGATTTATTGCTAACATAGGGGATTTACAGTTGTTTCCTGCTGAGAACACCAAACACTGGCTTGTTCGAATGGATAAGCCTGGAATTGGGGTTGTCACAAAAGCACAAATGGTTGATTATTATACTCAAATACTTACCAAAGTTTTGGGGAAGTAAGCATTTTTGTCTTTATACACGAAAGAAATTTGGTTTTTTCCATCATAAAGTTTATTCATTTTCTGGAGTGAAATGATTGTTGCAGTGAGAAGGATGCTCAAATGTGCATATACCATGTATCTTGGCAATCCCAGTTTGGTTTCTGTTGTGAGCTTGATGAAGAATGCGCGAACGAACTAGCTGGTCCGAATATGCTCTTCTAATATGTGTTTGTAAGGTTAAAATGTATTTGCAGTTTTGGACTGAATGCTTCTTCCTTTTATCACAGGCGTGCCTGGAGTTTTATCAGTTGAGCTGGATAGGAATTTTGAGTCGGAGAACAAAGACTATGGAGGTTTCTCTCTTGTCTTGCATAATTTTCTCTCATTTAGAATCTGTTTCCTATTAGTTTCGGTTTTGGACTTGTTGGCTTGGCAAGAATTTGGAAAGGGTATATGAATTCAAAGGTTACAAGCAGGAAATGTAGTCATTTTAAGGATTGGTTTGATGTAGATAAAATTTGTGTCTGTGACTAGTTGGATAAATG
This sequence comes from Hibiscus tridactylites, assembly GCA_958450335.1. Taxonomy (NCBI): domain Eukaryota; kingdom Viridiplantae; phylum Streptophyta; class Magnoliopsida; order Malvales; family Malvaceae; genus Hibiscus; species Hibiscus tridactylites. The sequence goes on along the minus strand of OY288278.1, from coordinate 58,575,298 downwards.
GTCTTTTAGTTTGAAGGAAATGCCTAACTTCATATATCAGATGATGATATATAATTTCATATAATGTTTTCCCTGCAAGTGAGATAAGCTAACATTAGCTGAGGATTATTTTCCACTCATTATTAACATTCAACATTTTATTCTTATTTGATCCGATATATATGGTTACCAAACTATCTGTTTCTTTTTATCCTTCTTTCCTTGCAATAAGGAGTAAAGATTTACAATTTCCAGGTAATAGTTCACAAAATTCTACGAGTCTGCGAGAGGCTTCAGAAGCTAGTGAAACAACCTCCATAAGAACTAAGAAACTTTTCATAACAGGTAATTGCTGCATCAAATCTAATTTTATTATCTTTCACTTATACGGACGTGGTCTTTGTTTCCTTTCGTGGTAGTTTTTTTACTCCTTGATACTTGGATCATATAAAAAGGAAATGTTTTGATGCGCCATCTCTTTGTTCCATCATTGCCTACCCTAGTCTTTGCATATTCTTTCATGGGGACCAAAACTTTGTGGTGCTGTGGATTTGTTTTGTACCGTTTCTTATTTGCTAATTTACGGCCTTTGTGTTCTGTTGTACTTCTCGAACAGGCCTATCATTTTACACGTCTGAGAAAACATTACGTTCACATTTCGAAGGTTTCGGTGAGCTTGTTGAAGGTATCTTCGCATGTTTCATGGATAAAGTTTCATGCAAACAATGTAAATTTACTTGTTAATAATGCTTCTATTCTCAACAGTTAAAATCATAATGGACAAGATCTCTAAAAGATCGAAAGGGTATGCATTTGTGGAATACACCACAGAGGAGGCTGCAAGTGCTGCACTTAAGGAGATGAATGGCAAGGTATATGATTGAGAGCAGCCGTTTTTTTTCTTGTACTTTCTACACCATCCTATACGGCTTATGGCCTGAAGATACAAATCAAGCTCGAGAGAGGTTGTGAATGCTTTCTTGTTTGCTTTTGTAGATCATAAATGGGTGGATGATAGTTGTTGATGTTGCCAAGACTAAACCACACAACTTCAGCAAAGGTCGTCCAAGAACGACTGTCTGACCGGAAATAAAAGAAAGTTGAAGAAAATTCCCCTTTTCAGCATCGACAACAATTTTGCAGGACTATCGGAATTTGGTACATCAACATTACTAGAATCTATACACATATATGCCCATTTCATGAAACTTTTTCTTTCTTATTTGGTAGCCCATCCCTAAAATAGTCGTGTATGTTGTAGCAATGATATTACTGAGTTCAACTATCGATTTGTTAAAATATTAATCCGAAATTCTGAAATCGCAATCAACTACTCATCCAAGTTTAGCATGTCTAGTTCCAAGTAAACACTTATTCAAATAATTACTCATCCAAAGCCTGAAATGATGAAGATAATCAATATCTATTTCAGAATTTTCCTTTTCTTTTGTTAAATTATAGTTGTAATTTGGAATGAGCAAACATTGGTAGTATATGAGATGAACCATTTTCCTTTCCTTTCCTTTCACTACATATCCCTTCAAATTGTCCTCTATGGAAATCACAGCTCAAACAAATGATGTGTATGTGCATTCTATGTATTGATTCTGCAACATCCAGGGACTTCGAAAGACGTCAATGAGGCGCCTTCTATGTTCTGTCAACACTCCATTATATCTTTCAGCATCCTGAGGCATGACTCATGAGCAATTGAGATGATTTGTGTTCACATGTAGTATGATTTCACTTTAACCTTGTGTATTATATTTGTATTGGAGTGCTTTTCTAGTATTCACAGAGCTTATAAAGCTTATACTTGGTAGTGGCTCTCGGTTATCTTGTATTTCTCTTCTTCTCCGTTAGAGAGTTCTGCGGCAAGAGAGAACCTATCTTACTCAAAGATTTTAGCAAATCAACGGAAATAGAAATGCTAGACTTTTGTGTTGGGGAGTTGGTGTCTAAACTCCCGTGTGGTTGCCTTTGTTGCTATCATGTTTTAAATGTTGAAATATGCCATGGCTTGTCTTTTGACCCCTTTTATGAATGCTAAGCATGAATGTTTCCTTTAATGAATCATGCCATGTTGAATCTTGTCTCGTTGATTGTTTACCTTGTTTAAACGAATGCTCATGGTTTCCTTTAGTCGTGTATGTGTTTAGGAGTTGTTCAGATGCTTACTTAGTGTGATTGTATTAGTCCTCTTGTGCTTAAAACTGCAGTATTCTACCTTTCTGTGCAAGGGGTATCGATACGCTCAAGGGTAATATCGATACGATTCCCTGTTTTGAGCATATCGTACCAATACGCGGGGGCGTACCAATACCGTTTTAGGTCACTAGAAATCTAAAATTTTGACGATAAATTGGGGTATCGGTACGGACCTTAGGTGTATCGATACAATCTTGATGTTGACTTTGGGGAGCTTGACCTTTGAGGGCGTATTGATACCAGCATGTAGGGTATCGATACGGTCTCTTAGAGTTAACCTTGGGAAGTTTGACCGTTGAAGGCGTAAAATGGCTAGAAGTTATCCTTTAATGTCCGTATTGTTTGGTTCATATTCGTGTTTGCTTTTCCGTTGTTTGCCTCCTCACATAAGTTTCAAATATGGCATTTAGAGAAGATTAAATTAAAAGAAAATTTTTAAGGTTGCTAATCGAAGCGAGGCCTTAATGGGTTTCTCTTCATTTTTTCCCGTGTAACCCGTTCGATTTGGTCTGGTGGCTAGGCCGGGTCGAGGGGGTTACATGTTAATTGCCACGTCAACACCGTAATGGTCAATGTTGGTCAAATAGTCAATTTGATCGATTTTGCGAACTCGGGTCCACATTGAGTGTGTTTTTCGGCGAAGGGCGAAATTAATTTTTTGGGTCGAACTCATGGGAAAAAATATCCCTTTAGCCTAAAAAGAACTTTGTTAAATTTGTACAGAAACTCAAAACGATTCGAAAACGATTTTTTTAATAAAGTTTGAATAATAAAATAATATCTGCCAACTTAACTAGCTCAAATTTTTTTATTCAACTCGATCTAATACTCATCCATGTATAGATTATAGACGTTGACATAGTTGAACAAAATGGAAAAGCAAATATATGAGTGTTTGGTTCACGGAAAAGATGATTACCAAGGATAATAATCTCTTCCAGACTTACATTTCCATGTTTGGTTTGGAATGATTCTCATTAAGAGGTAATATTTTCTTCCCAATAGTAGTTCATTTCCCCTGAAATGTTGAGAATGATATTCCCCTTATTTTTTTTTAGGTATTATACATTTTTTTTCTTTGGACAATATTGCCCTTAAGATAATGAATTGTGTTCATGTTTCTTTTTGCATTTTTAATTAGATGATTAATTATTTATGGTGTAAATTTATTAAATATTTTTATTTAATATTAGTTTAATATATAAAGGATGATGCATATATTTAAATAATGTGGTAATACTTTTTTATTAATATTGTATTTATGATATATTTAGGATTATAGGATGATATTACATGTTGCTTGAGAGTGAATGATTTAAGAGTTGATATTATTGGTTTGTTATTTGGTTTATAAGATAATTTTCATCTTAAAAAAATTAGTAGGTTAATTTATTTTTATCACTATTTTACTAATTTTAAATTTTTTTATTATTTACTTTAATTTAACAAATTATCAAAAGTAATAAAATATTAAACATATTAAATGTTACGGGTATATAAATATAAAATATATTTTAAAATGATTTAATATATTATAAATATATTTTTTTTACAAATTTTAAATAGTATAATAAAAATAGTTCTATAAAATTTTATACAAATATTTTTAATTTAATAATTGAAAGTTTAATTTGTTAAAAAAATATAGCATAAAGACAAGTTGGTAAGTTAAGCTTCCAATTAATTATATATTCTTCCAGCCAAACACTGCAATCTTATATTTTATCTTATCAAATAAACTAAACATGATAATATAATATTCCCAGTAATATTACAGGTTACAAACTAAACTCCCATAAAAGTAGGCAGAATTTGAATGTAAACTTGTTTGCCGACATCTCGGCAATAGAATGTAATGCACTACAAATATAAAGTAACATTTTGACGTATGACTTTAATCTTGGGACTCAATTTTGCCGGCAGTGGAGGACTCAATTCTCAACATGAAATATTATGTTGTTATTCACCGCAGGGAGCTATTTGTTTTAACTTTTGTCTACGAACATATCAAAGACATGTCTGAACCTCAAATGACAAATTCTGGGAAGGAAGTAGGAACCATGTTGGTTATATCATTATTATTGTATTCATGGGGACTAATGTTCCACACTTGTTTTTGTATTCTCTTACACTATTAGGATCCTGCTTGTTCCTTAATCTATCTCAATTTTGTATAAAGCAGTGCTGTAAACGAAGTAATTCCTAATTACTTTAACATTTTATTTAGGAGGATCATCTTCGATCCCCAACTCCACCAACTCTTCTTCATATGTCTTCTTATTTTCTAATTCTAAACCATCATATTCATCCTATGGTAATCGGGTTGTTCGGATCAAGATCGGGTTCGTGCCGGGTTGATTCTCGATTCAGGTTGTTTTCGTTTTAGGTTTGATTCGAGTCGAATCGGGTCTGATTCGGATTTAGTACGAGACTATGTTATTTTAGGTCGGGTTAATATTAGATCGGTTGATTTTTGAGTCGGGTCAATATCGGATCAGTAAACTTTTTGGGTCGGTTCTATATCAGATCGGTTGACTTTACGAGTTGGGTCAATACCGGATCGATCGACTTTCAATTTGAGTCAATATATGAAGATGACCTTTTAAAGAAAAAAAATGATATTAAACCATTAAACAATTATTAAAGGTAGTTGTTAATTAGTAATATAGCACAAAATGAGAATAAAACATACATATTTAAGGAAATTAAATTCAGGTTGCTTTCGGTTCAGGTTGATTTTCGGTTCGTGTTAATTTTCGGTTTTGGTTGTTTTCGGTTTCGGTTAATTTCGATTCGGGTTGATTTTCGGTTTAACTAAATTCATGTCGGTTTTGGTTCAGTTCAGCTTTGGTTCGGATTCGGGTCAAGTTAGACCATCATGTTCGGGTCCATATCGGGTCTCGGGTCAAGCTTTTCATGTCTATTCATCATATTCTTTAGAGTTAATTATACAAAATGTCCCTAAACTATGACCCTCATTTTAAATTGGTCCCCAAATTTTTATACGTTTCAATTTCATCCTCAAACTATGATTCTCATTCTAAATTAATCTCCAAAATTTTCCATTTACGAGTCTGGGCATTCCTTTTTGTTAATAGGCATATGGTAGAGTAAATACAGGAATTTTTGGCCTTGATCAGTGTCAATACTTTAGATTTTGTTTATATTAGATATTCTTAGAAGCTACCAAAACAATGTTTCTTGTCCTGATATTCCGTTCCATAGTTTGTCCCTTCGTATTCTTAATATTTCTATCCACACACTGTAAACAATTAAACGATCTTTGTCCTGCAGAAGTTTGTGCACTCAATGTAGCAGTTCAGCTCAACTTTATGCTTTTACCGTTGCAGATCAATATTTGGTACAAAAGGCATTAATGGTCTTTGATTCAAGCATACAATTTGAGAAGCCCTTCCAATTTTAAGGGTCGCTGGTGCTGAACGGTTGACAAAATGACAGATATGGTGGAAGAAGAAGAAGTTTGGTTTTTAATTTAATTATTATAAAACAAAGCTGTTGTTAAGAGTTTTTGTTAGCTGTTGAGATGGTTTGTTGTTTGGGTTAAGTGAGTTCCAACAATTTGTATGCATGGTTTGTGTGCGTTATAAACCGTTAGAATTAATAAACAAATAGTATCTTGTAAATACATCAAACAATTAAAAAATATTCTTATCTTATTACAAGATTCATGCAATAAAAAAGAGATATGCAAAGAAAGGAATATATTCGTCAAGATAATTCTACAGTAAATGACATGAATGATGAACCACAATGTACCACTATTCATATGTACCGTAATGTACTATTAACTGTTTTAATTAATTTTAAAATCTTAAGGACCGAAAGAATTATTTTCTCCTTTTGGAATAAAATCTTAAAAAATAATTTTTATATTACCTTATTAGATTCTCTTTTATTTTTTAATTCAAAAAATATTAAACTTTTATTACTATAATAATTTCAACATTCACTTTAATTTAAGGTTAAAGTTCACATATGATCACTAAACTTTGATCATGTAACGACTCAAATTTTTTAGTCAACATTCGAGTGTTGACCCGAGTTAATGATGGATAAATTTATTTAGGGATCAAATTTTGTTGAAATTATTTTAGGTGAATTTTGGACTTTTTATAAGTAATTAAGGATGTTGGGAAGTTTATGTGAAGTGTGAAAATGGTTGGCTTGTTGGGTGATTAACCCATTGTTGCAAAAAAATCTACTCTCCCATTAATTGGAGAGTATGGCCGGTGGATTTTGTCCCCCATTTTCCAATTTAAAAATGTTTTATTTCCATCCATATTTTCTCTATTTTTTTTAATATTTTCCCCTCATCATTTTTACATCCATATATCACCTTCTTCATTTTACTTTTTACCACATTTCAATCCTTTGCCATACGTGAGTGTAGAGAAAAAAAATAAGGGTCTTCACTCTCATCTCCTCTTACAAACTTCAAGAAGGTGTGTTAAATTGGATGTAAAATTTTTCATGATAAGATAAATAGATGAATGTGGAAGCTTTGGGGTGAAAGAGGGTTTAGATTCAAGAAAGCTTCTTCCGTGTATTTTTATTTATTTTCAAGTTCAAAATTTTAACTTTATTGTTTCTTGATTAGTTCAAGAAAGTGGTGAATAATCTAAAGCTAAAGGAATTGAGAAAGTGGTGGAAAGCTAGGCAATAAACTTTGTTAGTGTTCATCTATTAAGGTGGTACCCTCTAATTCTCCTATACTTCTTGTTAAAGTCATAAATATAATGCTTGTGTGATAATGTATGCATGTTGTATGTATTTGGGTGAAAATCAAGTTTGGATGATTAAATAAGGGGAAAAGTTCAAGTTACTAAATATGCTCAAAATGAATCTATGTACGAGCAGTGTGTTTGAAAATCCTCCATAAATTTCATAAAAATAACTAGGATGTGACCTATACACCGTTAAAACCTTGAGTTTGTCTAGTTTCGTTTAGAACAAACGACGATCGATTTCAATCTGTATTTTAGAAGATATGAATTTTTGAGTGTTGGAAGGTCAGAAAATCTGAAAGTAGAATTTTTACAAAATTGTTTATGCAGTAACTTTGAAAAATTACCATAAATTCCACCAGATAAATCATAAATAAAACCTTATATTTTTATAACCGTGTAGAAGTCTAGTTGTGTTTAAAATAAATGGTGCTCGATTTCGAGTTATATGTTACTCCCTCCGTCCCACAATTTTTGTCCCTTATTGACTTTTTTTGGTCAATTTTTTTCAACTTTGACTTATAATTATTTAAAATGTATCATTGATAAAAATATGAAAAAATATATTTTAAAAACCTCTAGTCGTGTAGTTTTCAAATATATATTTTATAAAAATTAATTATTTAAAATATTCAATATAATAATAGTCAAAGTTTAAAATTTTTGACTTTCAAAGAATCAATAAAAGACATTTTTTTATGGGACGGATGGAGTATAAGATATTAATTTTTGAATGAGCAAAGATCAGAATGCAAGGCAGTAGACTGTCTCCAAAAAACAGCAGTAAGTGTGACTTAAAAAATACGAGTTAAATTAGGAGGTGAAAATTATATGGTTTAAAAAATTATCGAGACTAGTTTTTTCTAGAACAAACGGGACATTATTTGGATCTGTAAATTATTAGTTACGTATAGACCTGGCAAAATTGACCCGAGACCCGAGACCCGAACCGATTTATCCGAACCGAACCGAACATGATGACCCGAAACTCGAAATCGAACCGAAATAGACTCAAACCGAATGGAATCGAACCAAATGGACCTGAACCGAAAGCAACCTGAACCGAAGACAACCTGAAATAAAAAAAGATATTAATAGAAATAAATAAAGATGAGATATGAACAACTGCACAACTCACCAAAAAGTCAAATATATTGACTTTATAAAGCCATATAAAGGGTAAAAAAACTGATCAACATAAAAACTTGATTAAAACCGACTTATCTCCCACTGACCTGAAACTGACCCGGCCCGAACCGAACAAAACCTAAAATCAACCAAACTAAAAATCAACCGACCCGAAATGACCCAAGCATAATAGAACCAAACTGGAACTGAATCAAACCGTACCAAACTGAACCGAATGATATCAGACCTGAAATAACCGAAACGAAATGACCTGAACCGATTGACTCGTTTGCCACTTCTAGTTACGTATTTTTCTTTAAAGGAAGCGCAAGATGCCATATTTTCATGATTATAAATGACTAAGATATTAGATCAAGCATAATACACGCTCTATTAAGTAAGTTGAAACGAATATGGGATTTAAATGTCATTGTTGGATATATGTGATTATGTGTTTGATTGGATATTTGTGATTATACATTCTATGTTATGTTTGTGCGTAGCCTTCGAGCTCTAATCTAACTAGCTGCCATGAGTGGCGCTCGGGAAAACACTTCATACACCCGAGATTACTAATTAGCGGCCATGAGTGGCGCTCGGGAAAACTCTTCGGACACCCGAGATTATTTGACTAGCGGCCATGAGCGGAGGACTAAATGTGTTACTATACAAAAGTTTAATGGTAACATTGAAGCAATTGAAAGTTTGGTTACCAAATTGAATAATTTACCAAAGTTTAGTTACCATTTGTGAACTTTACCCTTGAAATAATGAGGGTTAAATTTATTATTTCTTTCGAATTAAGACTAAATTGTTTGAATGTGTAAACGTGGAGGACTAAATGTTTTACTATACAAAATATTTTAACAGCCACATCACCCTTTTAACAGTTGTTAACGGGTCAACGACCAAATTGAAACAAAACTAAAAGTTTAATGGTGACGGTGAAGCAATTGAAAGTTCGGTTATCAAATTGAGTAATTGATGAAAGTTTAGTGACCATTTATGAATTTACCCTTAAATTAAAGTGATTGTAACAATTATTATAGTAATGAAAGTTTAATTATTTTTTGAATTAAAAATTAAAAGAAAATTTGAAAAATAATATAAAGATTATTTTTTAAAGATTTTATTACACTTTCAATCTTTGAAATTTTAAAACTAATTAAAACAAATAATAGTATATTATGATACGCATAAATATTGATACATTGCAGTACATGTACAGTAGATTTATCCCGTCAATTAAAATATAAACCACACTCAAATTAAACACACAAAACGTGAAGCAACCAACCAACAACGCGGTCAGGTACAAATAGAAACACTTCATTGGGCTAAAAGAGTCGAGAGAGCCCTAAGATCCTTTATACATTGAGGTTAATAATTTTTAAATTGGAGACGAAATTTGATAAATGAGTTTGAAGAGTCAGAATAAAAAATTAAAAAATTTGAAGGGTTTAATTTATATTTTTAAAAAATGAGGTTTAACTGAAATTTTAAAAAATTGTAACAGGTTTAATAAATTTTTTTTAAAAAAAATTTAGGAGAAACTTTTATTTAAATATCAAATATTTTTAAAGAGGAAACTAAGTTTTATTATTTTTAAGGGGCAAATATTAATTTTTGAAAATTTTAGGACGGGCCAATTTCTATATTTTCCATCTCAAACTCAACTTTGAAGGAAAAATATCTCACTCTAATCCGTACCAGTCCCACCCCATTCCACCCTGAAATATTATATAAGTTTTTCATGTTAAATTATTTTTATAAAATTAAATAAAATAAAAAATGAGTGGTATCAGTAAAAAAATGATATCCAATCTTAGGAGATTTGTGTTCAAACAAGGTGTGTATACGTTATCAAAATGTTAAGAAAAGTAAGAACAAGTATTACATTTTTTTAAACAATTTTTATCTAGGGGAGGGGAAGGAAAATTTTACTCCTACTGGGTATTGAACCCGCAACGTAAGGAAATGAGAGAATGTCAACCGAGAGCTTTAACCACTTGTTATAGAGATTGTTGACAAATACTATATTTTTCCAACTATTCAAAAAAATATTAGAAAAGTTTATAAAAATCTAATTAAAATCTATAAAAAAAAAATTAGTTAAAATGTTCTAAATTCTTATAAAAGTTTTAAAAGTTATACTATCGGTTATTATTTTCCGTATGAACGAAATAAAAAATTATTCCACAAATGATATTGTATGATTGTTATGTCTACTTTATTATATTTAAAATATAAAAAAGAAAAACAAGGATAAATAGCAACCATACAACCAACAATTTTTTTCATTGTATAAAATAAATAATAATCCTTAAACTATATAAAACAAGTAATGTAAAAAAACGTATTTGATAATAAAAAAATGATTGAGTAGTGCAAGTTTTATCTAATTTTATCTCATTTCGACTCAATTTTTTTATAAAAAAATCTAATTATATAATCGGATCGAAACTCGTAGGCTCCCTTTTATTTTACCGTCCTAAGAGTTGACTATAGGAAAGCTGAAACCGAGACAGTTCAAGAGGGGAAACATGTGGCTCACAGACAGTTGAAGCAATGAATGCTTCAAGAACTGGAAATAAATGAAAGTCAAATCAGCGTAGACATCAAAGAACCCTTCATTTCCCATCTTTGCGACAAGGGCAAAAGGATTTTTAAATGGCAATTTCGTCCGCATATTCACTTTGGGGAATTATTTGAAAAAATACCTCCAATGCCTAACATTTGAAAAAATATCCTTCATTTGGCTCACCTCAGGCAAAATCGCGTCTTGCAAGGCGCAAGATTTAAAATCGCGTTTTACATTGCGCGACTTCATTCTGATGTGGATTATATTATTCGGTTTTGAATTTATAAAAAACACGACTTCATTCTGTAGGACGCGACTTCCTCGAGAATTTCAAACGACTCGTCGCGAATTTATCGAATAATACGAAGAAGTCGTGTTTTGCAGAACGCGACTTTTGCGTAATTCTGTTGTTTATACAATTCTTGATAGGGTTGTTTAGGGTAAATTTACATGGTTTTGGGGGATAATTTTTCATTATTTTAATGTTTTACCTCATAGTAGTGATGTTTCTCTTTAAAACGGTGTAAAAATCGGCATATATAAAGTATCATAAACGTTGTTTAAATCGCGTTAAAAACGCTACCTTGCCATGTTTCCTTGATTGAAGAAAATGAGAACATGGGTTGGTAGGGTTGTTTAGGGTTAATTTGCATGGTCTTGGGGGATAATTTTTTATGATTTTAATGTTTTATCTCATATTAGTGATGTTTCTCTTCAAAACGGTGTAAAAATTGTCGTATATAAAGCATCAGAAACGGTGTTTAAATCGCGTTAAAAACGCTACCTTACCATGTTTCTTTGATTGAAGAAAATGGGTACATGGGTTGGTAGGGTTGTTTAAGGTTAATTTGCATGGTCTTGGGGGATAATTTTTTATAATTTTAATGTTTTATCATAGTAGTGATGTTTCTCTTCAAAACGGTGTAAAAATCGGCGTATATAAAGCATCAGAAACGATGTTTAAATCGTGTTAAAAACGCTACATTGCCATGTTTCTTTGATTGAAGAATATGGGAGCATGGGTTGGTAGGGTTGTTTAGGGTTGATTTGCATGGGAATTTCACATTTTTTTTGTTATTTAACTTTGACGATGTAGTACGGGAACACATGTTTACAATGGTGCAAAAATTGACGCGTAAAAAAGGCATACTAAAGAGTGTAGAAATTGTGTTAAAAATGCTATTTTGGTATATTCCTTTGCATTAATAAAATGTTAAAATGGGTCGATATTCATGTTTTAGTCGATTTTGTTGTTTTAGTGTATGTTCGTGGCTTTTTTTGTTATATAATTTTCACGTGGTAGTACGCGAACGCATGTTTAAAATCTTACGAGAACACATGTTATTTAGGATTAAAACATTAGAGTTACAAATTACAATTAGTTGATTCGAGGTCGGCTCTTAAAAGGACATTTTCTAATGTCGTGTCAAGGGTTCCTACAACTTCCACACAGCTTAGGTTGGCCGGTCGGTTCTCGAGGAACCATATCCTCCGCACAATAAATCTTAGTTGACTTCGGGCGACCTTTTTTGTTGCGTTACAGGGATTCATTTGGTCGAATCTTAGGTTCATTTTGAACCACATCAAGATGACATTCATTTCCAATCAGAGGAAACTCGGATCGGTATACCTTAAAAACATTTTCAAGTTTGTATACAGGATCAATGAGTGTCATTGGGTCGAGATGAACAGATGCACATGCAGCAAAGGCGTGAGCACACGAGTACTTGAATGTCTGAATGACTCCACAATCACATGTTCGCTCTTGTAGATTAACAACATAGTTGTGGTGCATAATTCCTTCAAGCGGTCGTGAAAATTCAGTAACCGTAAACTTATGTTGGTGACGTGAGAAGCATGTGGCACCCATCGTGTTTGCTTGCGCACGGTATATCTGAAATTTTTGTTGGAGATCTGGATGGAACTTGTGGCCACCTGCCATCCAGTTCATAGCTTGTTTCCCGAGGGTTGCAAAAAGGGTAGCCAGTCGATAATATTTTGCCTTAACAATTGATGTGATAGGTAAATGATGTGTTCCCTTCAGAGACGAATTGATCGCTTCAGCCAAGTTCGTCGTCATGTGACCATATCGACGACCCCCATCATAACATCGCAACCATTTCTCCCTTGGGATATCAAGAAGATAGTCATATCCAAATTGATTTCTATCTCTCAACTCTTGTAGCAGCTCCTGAACCTGCTCTACTCGGTATGCGTTGCCTATTCAATAGAAGACAGAATAATTAACGAGAAATAATAATAATTGGCAATGTAATTTACAATTTTGAGAGTGAAAGGTGTACCCATGCGAAGAACCATTATACGCTCATCATTGTTCTTAAACCTCTGATAGTAATTTGCAGCAATGTGCCGCAGACAGTACCGATGATGAATATATGGAGGTTCCCAAGACGGCCCCAAACGTTGGATTGATCCCCAGATCCCTGCGCCTATGTCTGAAATAATACATATTCTGTCAGGTCTTGCCCGTAGTACCCGGTGAAAGACATGGGTTCGTAGGTTGGTAAGGAAAAACGTCCACGAAGGGATATCATCCTTTTCAACAATGGCGAACGCTACCAGAATGCATTTTTTGTTGTCGTCTTGTGCAACTGCCACTAGTAAGATATGGGTGTATCTGTTGTACAAGAATGTACCGTCGATCTGCAGCATCAGCTTGCAGTGGCGGAATGCTTTAACGCATTGCAGAAATGTCAAAAAAAGATGAAAAAATTCACGCTTCCTGGGTACGACACGATCCCTTCCGTATCTTGGCACTGTCTCAAGTTCAACAATAGTTCATGGGTTGTATTTCTGCATACAGTTGAGCCTTGTTCGCAACTCATTGTAAGATTCCTCCCACTGCCCATACAGTTGTTGGATGACACAATATCTTACATACCACGCCTTATCGTAACTAACAGTGTGCTTGTAACATGCAAGGATCGATCCTATACATACAGGCACAGAAACATGTGGATTTGCTTTCACGAGTGGACGGATATGCTCAGATAGAACGTGCACATCCAAGTTAGGATTGTCTTGATTCAGGCTTCCCACAGTGCATGTATGGGGTTCTTCGTATCTTGTTATCTTCCAGAGTTTGTTCAACCTCTTCAAACGTGATACACGAACCCTCCATTTACATCTAGAATTCTTGTGGGCGCATTCAACAATATATTTGTCCGCTTTAGTTTTATGCATGGTAGACGTAACTGAGTTGCGTATGTTGTAATGCTTGATGGCAGCCTCCACAAGTTTTTTAGTCATGAAGACCATCCCAACATGCAGTTCACCATTATTATGTTCGTTCAACTATTCCAACTGTGGGTATTCTGGAAATTCTATATCGGTGAATCCTTCCATATCCACTGTTGTGAAGTGAGATGGTGGATCGTAATACGCTAAGGGTGTGTGAGTTCCAGTTCCAGTAAAATTGCTCGGGGCAACAACGCCTACAGGTTTGTCCTTTGGAATATCCTCCGTAACATCGGGGCCAAGTTCATCCTCAGAAATCTCGGGCTTGTCAAGGTCATTTGGTTCTTCTAGAAATAAACCCATTTCGTCACCTTTGGGGCTGGGTTCTCTCAGTGGTTCCTCATTCCCTTTAAAATCGTATAGTTCTGATTCATCAGCAATATGTACCCTGTCAGGTTCTACAATCGAAACCCGATTAGGAGCCCTATGTCCAATATCTTGGTCGACATCAGCAGCGCATGAATGTCTCCCCATCAATGAGAAATCAACTGTGTTTGGCTCACCGGGGATATAGGTTGAGTGACGTCTGGAAGAGAAGTCGTCAAACTGGTAAAACTCTTCATGGTAGGATGGTCTCAAAGATGATGATGGCCCTACACCCGGGATATAAGTTGAGTGTCGCCCGTATGAGAAATCATCTACGTTTGTCTGACTGTTGATATAAGTTGAGTGGCGTCCGTATGAGAAATCATCTACGTTTGTGTCAGTGGGGATATATGTTAAGTGACGTTCGTAAGAGAACTGGTCGAATGGGTTAAACTCTTCATGGTGGGACGGTCCAATAGATGATGACGGCCCGACACCGGCACTGTATGGATTGTATATTGAGTACTTGGTTGGCGGCATATTCAGGTCAATGTCGAACGTGGCTAGAGAAGAATGCCTTGGCCTTGAGCCAAAAGACGAGGAAGCTTGGTCATTGCCTGCACTTAGTAAGTTGAAGTCTTGTCGCAAACTCGATGTCAGACTTTTAGCATTTGGGTCGAAGTCAAGATTTGCATGCATCCAATTTGGAACAACGATTTGGAATCTGATGTTTCGTTCTAAAAATATAACAGAGAGCTCTAGGGGCCATCCCATTGAATACTACATATGGGTGTCGATCATCATTTTCACATCTTCGCCGTATTTGACATCGAATATTGTGAAATAAAAAGGATTTATCGAAGAAGGTAGTCGATACCTCGATGATTGTAACTCCCTTCCGGAAGCATGTGGAATCTTTATCTTTAATGCTCGCTTCAGCCTTTCATATGTTACTCCGTTCGGAATCTGCAGCATAACATTGTTGGTGGATTGGAATATGACACTGATTTCGGCATCTGGGATCATCTTACTATCGTAGTGAACTAGAACATCAATTTTTTTTGGAATTGTTGAAAAAACGAAGCAATGTTTCTTCTTCGCAGATGAAATACTTTGAACGTTTGGAAGAAACAAGTTTGTTGCTTGTAAAAAAAACTTTCCTCCTATTTAAGAAAATGAGAGGTGACGTGACGTGTGAGTAGAGACAAAGCGTAACACGCGTCGTATAAAATGCGAGTTGTGCCAGCTTTGCAGATTCATGTCGTGTCAGAAGAAATCGCATCGTATAAAACGTGAGTTGTGCCAGCTTTGCAGTATACGTACCGTGTAAGGGAAAATCACGTTTTATAGAATGCGAATTTTACCAGCTTTCTGATACCTCTGATAACTCGCATTTTATACAACCCACTTTGTAGTATACGAAATGGGAGGTGACGTGACGTTTGAGCATAGACAAATCATAACTTGTGTCGTATAAAACACGAGTTGTGCCAACTTTGCAGTATACATACCATGTCAGAAAAAACCGCATCGTATAGAACGCGACTTCTTCAGTGTATATATATATATACCAGGAAGGTTGGAATTTACTTTGTAAAGACTTCAATCGATATAATATGTCGAGACGAGAAACTATTACAACTTTGGTATACTATACTGGTTAGATAATCGATAATGCATCTCTGGGCGTCGCTTTTCAGTCCTCAAGTGGTATATTGCTTCTGCTACCATACAACTTATCGTATAAGAAGTTGATGAATGAAGTGAAGAAACATGTTCCACATGGTCTTGGCAAAAAGATAGAATCATTGAAGTACAGAACGGCGACGTTGTTAGAACCATTAACATAATCATTATTTCACATTATGGACGATGCTGATGTGGAACTGATGGTGGAATCTCACCATTAGTTTTGTTCAGGGTGGGCCCTTGAGATTGAGCTTTATGTAATGTTTTTTAATGATAGTGATGTTTTCTGATGATGGTGGAATTTCACATTATTAACGTTATATGAAGATTCGTTAAAACACGCTAATTTTAGCATCATATCCACGACTTTAACAAATTATTTCGATATTTTTCTACCCTATTGCTGGCCTGACATGGCAAGCAATATCGTGTCCTGTAAAACGCGAATTCTCTCTCCTCAGAGAAAATCATGTCCTGTAGAACGAGGGGAGCGAAAATGATTCGTTCGAGTAGATTTAAGTATGCTTAGTAATTTAATGCTTGTGTACTTATTTCAATTAACAATATAGTACTACTTTTTGTTAATATAATTATCGCAAATATTATTTCCTACCATCTTAACCGCTTTGATTTTCAAACAGTTCGCGTCTTAGAAAATATGCAATTAAAAAACACAGACGTATTACATGTCAATTACATTGGAAGAACTGGCATGTATGTGGTCCGTCCTATCTTGTTATCTGCCAAACGTTATTCAATCTCTTTGTTCGTGATACACGAATCCTCTAGTTACAGTCGTTGCCCTTTTCGACACATTCTGCGATATAGTTGTCCACAATCGTTTTCTTCACTGTCGATCAAACTGGTCGACGTATGTTGTAGTTTTTAATTGCATCTTCTTCCATTTTATTCGTACTAAATATCATCCCAATTTCTAGTTCACCGTTAGTATCGACATCAACATCATAGAAGTGACTCCCAATAGATGGCATATCATCTACATTTTCAGCCATTACAATGAAAGTAAATGAAAGAGTGAGTTCAAACTTGAGGCAGGGGGTCTATTTATAGGGTGTAAATGAACAAATTTAAATGAACCGATGTTCTTTCAAATTATTGTTTTTATAGAAGATAAGCATTGAAACACGTCAAATATTACATATGAATTATATATGTCAATTATATTTTTTTCGTATGTTAAAAACAATTGTCACCAACTCGACACAAATGTCACCAACACTGGTGTTCTTCCACGATACATATGTCACCAACACCGTTACATGCGAAAATTACATATGTAAATTATATTTTCAATTTTCGTATGTTAAAAACAATTGTCACTAACACGACACAAATGGCGCCGACACCGGTGTTCTTCCACGATACATATGTCACCAACACCGTTACATGCATGAATTACATATGTAAATTATATTTTCATTTTTCGTATGTTAAAAACAATTGCCACTAACAGTGCACAAATGTCACCGACACCGGTGTTCTTCCACGATACATATGTCACCAACACCGTTACATGCAGGGGTTTTAACATAGCTTCAAAAACACAAGAAATGGTAGAAGCTTTGTCACCACCACATGTTTCCTGATATTGTGATTTGTCGATTATTGATCCATCATGCGCCACTGGACGTTCATTGATCCACCATGCGCAACTGGATCATCTTCTTGACTAAGCAAAACACATGAAAGCCATGTTTTGCTACTCTTGATAGAAACAACAAGAATTTCTTGATAATGTGATTTGTCGATCATGTTGCACAAACACATAATTTCCCGACATTGCACCATATCTACGCAACGAATTTTCTAATAATTCGAATCAAACACTCAAACTTTGTAAATTAATACAAGTGTAAATATTCAGCAACGTTTGAATATATATAGAACAAGCTCGTGTGTTACATAATGCGACTTTACTACGCGTTGGGGAAATCACGTCTTACAAAACGTGACTTTAACAGGATTCCTGACGTGTCAAGAAAATCGCATCTTATCGAACATGATTTTGGCATTTCCTGGCTTGTCAACAAAGTGGCGTCTTACAGAACGCGACTTTTACGATTATAAATACCTTCTCGACCGATCGAAGCCCGCACCACTTAGTCGAAGAGAAAATTTATTCTCAAACTAATTTTCGAGAAATTGTAATTTGTTCTTATTTGTAGTAGCATATACATGTTGAGCAGATGTAACCTATCCGGTATTTTTTCACGAGGATCGACAACAACAAATCACAATATCAGGAAATTCAAAGTCTTTTTGAATGGCAACCAAGTTACAATATTCAATAGACTTTGCCAAGATTCAAGACATGCATCTCGTGCAAGGCGAGATTCACGAGGACCGGTTAATGATAAAATCACCTTCTTGATGACCATCACCGTCAGAATAAGTTTTAGCTTTTTAATAAATGTTAGTTGGTTGCAAATGTGATTTTATCATTTCAATTGTAAAGAAATACTCAAATCCTTTCAATTGTAAAAAATGAATATTCAAATCATTTGAATACTAAAACTTTGCAAACTCAAATAATTTACATATGAATTGATAAATGGTCGACGAGAGGTGCCATAGTTTGTCCAGGTTGTTGGGCATAATCATCTTCCACGACACATATGTCGCCAACACCGCTACATGCGAGGGTCTTAACATAGCTTCAAAAACACCGGAAATGGTAGAAGCTTTGACCAATAATATCAAATGTCATACCTCACCTGAACTCAACTAGTGGTTCTGATGAAAAAAGTATATTATTTATCTTAGGAGACTCGAATTTGAGTATTTATGTGTGCAAAGTGTATGTTTTAAACGCAACTAGTTGTGATTATGGTTTACATTTTATGTTTTCTCCCTAACCCTCATGTATTGTATGATCTAGGATTCTATTGTCGAGTAGATCTTTATTTCAAAAGAAAAACAAATATTGGTGTAATACTATAGTACTGATAAATGAAATCAAATTTTAAATACTAAAAATTGATAATTTGTCAACAATCTCTAGTACAAGCGTTTCCGGATATTGTGATTTGTCGATCATCTTCAAGAAACTCAAAACGATACACATATCGCACCACAACTGGTATCCTACCAAATTGATCTACTAATCATGTAAATACATATACCCATGAATTATAATACAAGTAAAAATATTCACCAACGTTCATGAAGGGGGCTATATATAGACCAACTCTCGTATCTATTGGCAATTAAATCGCGTCTTACAAAAAGAGACATTGGCCAGGAAAGTCGCGTCTTACACAATGCGACTTTACCAGGATTCCTGACGTGTCAGGAAAGTTGCGTCTTACGGAACGTGACTTTGCCAGGATTTTTGACGTGTCAGAAAAGTCGCATCGTACAGAACGTGACTTTTGGGACTATAAATACCTTTCTCGGTCGTTCCAATCCCACACCACTCAGTCGAAGAGAAAAAACTGCATAGTAGTGCTTGAAGTTTCCGATTGTAACTATTAATTCTAACAAATCACGTATCTGGAAAATTTATTACCAAATTAATTTTCCTGATATTGTGATTTGTCGATATTTATAGTTTCATCTATATGTTGAGTAGATGTTAAGTATTCAATATTTTTGTTCACGAGGATCGACAACAACAAATCACAATATCTGTAAATTTGAGGTCTTTTTCAGTGGCGGGCAAGTGACAATATCCAATAGACCTCCAAGATTCAAGACAAGCACCGGGTCTTGACCTTTTGTTCGAGGGTAGGACCCCGCATACAACCGGAGGCAAAGACCCAACCACCGAGCTTGAAGACATTCATTGAAAAAATTGTAATTTATACCCCTAAACATGTGGTAAATTGTGAATTATTTTTCTTAATAGAAGACATGCATTGATAAAATATTACATCCGAATTACAAATGTAAATTATATTTGTACCCTTAAACACGCGGTCAATTGTACTCCTAAATATGCATACTAAAATAATTTACATATGAATTGATATAGACGAGAAGTGCAATAGTTTGTCCCATTTGTATGGCCGACGAGAGATGTGTCGTTGGGGTAGACAAATGGCAAATGATAGTTTTCAACAACAACGTTACATGCGCGGGTCTTAACATTGCTTCAAAAATACTGACAATGGTAGCAACTTTGACCCAACCACGTATTTTCGGATATTGTGATTTATTGATCATCTTCAACAAATGCACGGTACAAACATCGCACCATAACAATTGGTATCCAACCACAACTGCATATACCCACAACTAACAATACAAACGTGAGTTTGCTAGCAAGGTTCGTAAGGGAGGGAAGGTATAAATAGCATAAAAACCGCGTCATACACAACGCGACTTTGCCTGACGTGTCAGATAAATTGCATCTTATAGAACGCGTAATTGCCTCCCAAAAATTTATTCGGAAACTGATTTTCCAGATATTTTGATTTGTTGTTATTTGTAGTTGTATATCTATGTTCATTAGATGTTAGCTATTTCATACTCTTGTTCACGACGATCGAATAAGATATAAACTAATTAAAGAATAAAAAACGCAAATTTAAAAATGTATACTAATTAATTAATTATAGAAACCCAAATAAAATACAAATTATGATTAAACTAAAATATATATAAAAACAAAAAATACCGAGTTCAATATTTTCAAATAAAATAAACAAAAAAAAAACTAATAGCGCCCATGTCCATCGGTACCACAAGTCGGTGCACGACGATGTCGCTCCGGATTGCATCGTGGTTGAGCATCGTCACCATCATCACCGCCATCATCATCATCATCTCCGGTTCCAGCAGCTATAGTACCACTCGTTCTGCCGGGCCCACTTAGGTAGAAAATCGACTGCTGTGGCGTTTGTTGGACAATCCAGGATCCAAATACGACTGACATCGGGGGGAACGACATCAAGGGCGCATATGGCATATAGCATGTGGGATAGCTAGAGGTACCACTCATCATCGCCGAAAGTTGAGCAAAGTGGTATGATATAGAAGAAGGCGTTAAATAACCTTGACTTGGACTTTGCGTCAACGGTGGCCGCATTGGTGGTGGGGTAGCATCTGATGGTGGCGGTGCTGCGGATGAAGGGTCAGCACTGGAGGTGTTCCGTGCTCCTCTCCCCCTCAAACACTGAGACCGTGAGCGGTTTTGTTGCTGGCGTCGATAGACGACCGCTGCCTCCTCTGGAGTCAAAATAGACGACTTCCCATTCGCCCTAAACCACTCGTCGTAATCATCGCTCACCATCGTATCAAACAAACGATAATCAGTCCGAGGTTGCCAGTGCTGATTGAACATATCCCTCTAGTGAGCGATATAAGACTGGGGGTGTACCGACCAATCAACTTACAAGACAATCAAACAATTGATTTATTCTTTTTACATATAAATTAGTTCGAATTAATAAAAGAATGCGGTAAGTATACAAATATTTATTACCTCAGGCTTCCCTTGTCGAGTGAGTTTGTGTAACTCATCCAAATTTGGAGGCTCGGTTGGGATACCTTGGAAACAACCAAATTGTCGTAGGATGCGGTCGGTCGGATGCCACTCAACTGTGGCATAGCAGATGAGTGGTACAGTGGCTGTCCAAACAAGCCTCATCTCGTCCGAAAATGTAACCCCCTCGTCCCGGTCTGGCCGGATGACCGGTCCGAGTGGGCCACACGGGGAAAACCGAAGCGAAACCCGTTAAGGTTCCCCCTCGGTTAGCAACCCTATTTTTTTTCTTTCATTTTAATCTTGTCTAGAGGAGTATTAGATCATAGGTGATCAAACAGCGAAACAACATAAACGAGACAATCAAACGAACTCAAAACAAGATTTAACAGCCCAATTTTAAACTTAAACTGCAGGCAGTATTGATACCCCTAATGAGTGTATCGATACGCCTTGACTAGGTAAACTGGTCAGAGTCAACCCGTGGAGACCGTATTGATACGCCCAAGGAGTGTATCGATACTCTCCCCAACGGTCAACTTCTCACGGTCAACGCTAAGAAGACCGTATCGATACGCCAGAGGCCCGTATCGATACCGAAATGGACAGTAACTTCAGTGACCAAAAAGGTATCGATACACCCCCTCACGTATCGAAACGCGTGGCCTGAAACAAGAAGGCCGTATCGATACGGGTCCAACCGTATCGGTACCCCTGCTACGAACTTACAAGTTTTAGCTGATTTAAGGCACAAGGATGCCCCTAAATCCCTCTAAAACTTCAACCAACACACTAACATCAATCCTATGGCAAACCAACCATATAAGCATGCTTTAACTTGAAACCAAAGGCACGTTTCAACACAAGGTGATGCACAAACCATACAAGCAACATAAGCATTCAAACATGGAACAGGGCATCCATACATGGCATTCCAACAAAAGGCAATTCAACATTTAAGGTCATATATGGAACTCAAAAGCCTTAAAAGGCACAGGATAAGCATTTGAGGTTTGCACCCAACAACAAAGACACCTAACCATCTAAAGACATGTCACCACACACAAACATTCATCATAGCGTATCATTCTTTACGAAACATAGTCAATCCAAACATCAACATACATGAGTCACACATAGCTCATACAAAAACCCTTTCCACATTGCTAAACTACTACAAAATTAACCACCATACTTGAGTCACAAACTTGGATAACCCTTCTTGCCTTGCTCCGAGCTAACACCACGCTAATGGTCTGCATTGTTGAACATTGAGAGCGTAAGCTATAAGCTTAGTGAGGATGCTCTAAAACGAAAAACATCAACAATGCAGGGTTCAAGCATGTAATCCCTAAACCTCATATCGAACATGCATAGGCAATTTCACAAGTAGACCTAGCTAGTCTTTCAAGTGGCATAATATGGCATCTTACATCATACTAAGCATCAAGCATCAATATCAACAATCATACATCAACACCATATATCATAATATATGAACAAGTTAATTGGCCACTTTTAATTACCCCGATTGTGCAGATTTAAACATCAACAACACTTTACCTCGGTGGGATTACACTCATCACCGGACCTTACATGTGCGGGATTCCACTCATCGCCACATGCCCTACGGATGGGATTCCACTCATCATCCCGTAGAAATATATAAAAGCTTCCGGTGGAATATTACAACACCGTACTCCTCCTTGATGACTTAACGCCATCAAGGCCACGTACGTTTTGACTTAATTTGTGTGCACACTAATCCTAATGATCGATCATTTACAACCGATAATTTATTTAGTGCCAATTTTCATAACCACATCATATATCATCAACCACATTCCATGCTCATCACATATATACATTTCATGATATACATGCACCAATTTAACCACAATACACAAGAGCATAGATAGGCAAATACACAATAGCATTCAATGGAATCGATGGCTAGAATTAACAACTTGAAATAAGGAAATGGCCTACCAAGCACATTCCACACACACACTCGAACCAAACTTTAAAACAAGTTTGAAACCACTCACCGCCCTTCCTTAGCAACCAAGTGAAACTCCTACGAACCCGGATTCGGTCCCAAAGCTTCTTCGACGACTCCTCTTGCTTCTAGCCAACCAAAAATACAACCGACAACCACAATCAATGCTAATATTCAAACAACATTCAACCTTTGAGTTCAAACCAAGCTTCACCCGAATTTCCAAATCAAATTAATCCCCAAATACCTCAAATTCGTACTCCCTACAACACTAGCTGAAAACTCCACTTCCAATCATCCAAATGACACCCAAAAGACCCCAAATCACCTTCCTAATATACCTAAACCATCAGCCCTTCAATTACACTCTAAAACCCACCAAAAACCCAAGTTTTGACACCTTAAAATTTGCTCTAAGACCCTACTTCGGGTTTTCCACAAAACTCAACCAAATTAATATATGTTGCACCTTTTAACATGAATAAACAAAGCCCCAACTCAATTTTGAAAAACAAGATGAAACCCCCCATAAAAACCCAAACTTTGAATCAAACCCTAATTTTCAAAATCTCATATCTTTAAAATCTAAGACCATGGGTAGATAGAGAATAGAGAGGAGAGTAAGAAAACATTTTTACCTTTGAAAAACACCTTGGATTGAAGGAGATACACAATGGAATAGTAAACAAGCTTTGAGAGGTTTTGGAGATGGTGGTGGGGTATTTTGACGTTGGAAAGGGGATGGGGGAAAGAGAAGATGACTTTTAATTAAAAGTGGTCTTGCTTTTTAAAACGTTTGGGTAAAATTATCACATTGGTCCCTCCCCTTTTTACTAAAACTCAATTAGGTCCAATTTGAGGTTGAATTGATTTTAATTAATTTTATTGACTCGGACTACAAACCCGGCTAACTCCTAACCCCAAAACACGGGCGTTACAGAAAATATCAAGATGCAAAGCTGCAAGTTTGTATGAGAGTACGACGTTCATAAAAACTGTAGAATATATAAAGCGTATATTAGAAAAAAGGGAATTATGTATAGTTAAATATAAAATTCCAGCTTCGAATAAATACACCAAAGTGTTACCTGATCTTTTGAAAAATTCTCAAAATCTTGTTTGATAACCGCCAGACCCTTCGCAACACCAACATGGGTTAAAGGAGCGATCCACCTTCAAAATAAGAAGATAATTTAAATTAATTATAATAATACGTCTATTAAAAAAATTAAAAACTCTTTCCTTACCTCCGGGCTAGCGGGAAAACATGTGGAGTAGGCTCTAGATGCTCAAGGCGTAAAAACGACATTCTCCACCACGCCTAGGACTGGAGCAACACCAAACAACCACCGATTTGGCACTTGTCAGGATCGGTGTTCTTGCAGAGCTCCCTAAATAGAGTGGCCAAACCTGCGGATCCCCAACTCAGTTTACCGACTTTTTCAAAATTCTGCAAATGACGCAACCAGATCGTGTGAACCTTGTCCCGGGTTTTTTCAGGCATCAATACCCCGCTAATCATCTGTAAAATATAAGCGCGAGCATGTGCCTACAATACAAAAAATATATATTATCGTATGTTAAAAAATTATTATTTCAATAATATTCACTAAAAAAATTATTTTTACCTTATTCACTTCTTCACTCGCGTCAACGGGTACGTTACCAAAATTATCACGCAGTCATGCTAGTCATAGTTTTTCGCCATAAAAACGATCCGGCGCAACCCCTAGCCCACTCAAACATAAGTCAGACCAAGCATCCGAACCGGGACCGCTGATAGCCTCTCCATCAACAAGAAAACCTAGGTTATGCGACACATCCTCTAAGGTAATCGTCACTTCTCCGCAACCAAGGTGGAATGTGTGTGTCTCCGGTCTCCACTGCTCCAAAAGAGTGTTTACCAAATCAACGTCTATTTTTGCACCTCCAACAATTTTGGATGCGTGCAAAAACCTGGCCTGCTCTAAGTACGATTCTATTAGAAGGTCTGGTAATGTCGTCATCCGGTTGTAAGAAACCTCTAAACGTCGTTCCATACTCTAAAAAAATAAAAACATATGTATAAATTAAAATATATAAAAAATATCAAAAACATGTATCTACTATTAACAATATAGAATAAAATTATCAAAAATAAAACGAGATAAAACTTACATATCTTCGATGATAATCGAACTCGTGCTTGTGATCCAACCTTATCAAACCCGCCATTATATCAATCACGAGAAATCAACCAAGAAAGAAGATTTAAGAGAGTTAATTTTTTGGGTGTGGGGTAAATGGTACCGAATGGGGACAATTTATAGTGGATATCGCGTCGGTTGGGGTGCGATTACTGAATGAAAGCCGCGTCTTGTACAATGTGATTTCCTGAAATCGCGTCTTACACGGTGCGACTTCTTTATAACCATATTGCGGTAATTTAATTTTCAACCGTTCCAATTTATTACCACGGAAATCGCACCTTACACAACGCGACGAGTCGTTTGAAATTCTCGAGGAAGTCGCTTCCTACAGAACGTGACTTCAATATTTTTTTATAAATTCAAAATTGGATAATATAATCCATATCGGACTGAAGTCGCGCAGTGTGAAATGCGATTTTGGATCTCGCGCCTTGCAGGATGCGATTTTGCCTGACGTGGGCCAAATGGGGGTATTTTTCCAAATGTTACCCATTGGGGGTATTTTTCCAAATAATTTCCCAAAAGAGAATATCTGGACGAATTTGCCTTTTAAAATCCTATTTTGCATTTCCCACGATCTAGAATCGTAAAATATCCTACATAAGACATTAACCATAAACTCGTCGTACCACCACGACGAGTTCTAAAAAAAATGATTTTTTTATTTAAATTCGTTGTCCCATAGTGGCAAGTTCAAATTTTTTTCATTTAATCCTGTTTAAATCGTAATCAGGTAATTAACGGGGATTAAACCAAACTTACCGTATGGGTATGGCGAGTTTCGCATAGCCTAACATTCGTCCAACGGCATTTCCAAACGTCGTGACTGGGGAAGCTAAAATTCGATGAGTATGTACGGCGAGTTAGGTAAAGTTTTAGGGTTTTTTGAGTAATTAATGTTTAGGGTTATTTAACGTATAAAGTGCCAATTTAAATTTTTGTTTGGTTTGGGTCAGCAAATTATTTACATGTACGTTAATGGTAGTAAATGTTGTTAGAATAATTGATGTAAATTTTATCTTCGTACCGTAACGTGTTGAAAAAGATAATTTATGATGATTTGTACTGAACAACGTTTCAAATAAATAAAAGGAGGGTAAACTGCAGCGTTGCACATACTTAGAACATTAATAAAGGACGAAAAAACAACGCATAAAACATAATTTGATGATGATTTGAGGAGTGAAAGGTTAATCGGATTCTGGTTCGATATCATTGTAGTCATTTGAAACGTATGAACTTAAGTTAAGTTATTCGATCAATTGTTGTTTTTGTTGCTTGCACATGTACATAAAAAGCTGCAGCGCATCAACATCCAGAGAAGATGTAGCTTGTTCAGTGGTCGTTGCGAGTGCGGACGGAGCAGCTTCTATGGGCACAGACGTACAACCTTCGTCGGCGTCAACCTCATCGAACTTAACATTTAAGTAGATGTATTTAGCTCCTACAGAATTGAGCTGGTCATACATGTTGTGTACATATGTTTTATTGGTAAGCTTCATAATGTAGCGCGTTTCAGCTGTCGTCGGTGTTGGGATTTTACATTCCAAGTAAGAAAGTTGCTTGTAACCCCCTCGACCCGGCCTAGACGCCCGACCAAACCGACTGAGTTACATTAGGTTTATTGAAGCAAACCGAAAAGAATTAACTTAAAACACGTCTATTTTTTCTATTTATCTTGTCTAGATGCAAATTATTAACCTATGATGTACATGTTGGCAGCATTTTGAATCTCACTCAAATCGGACATCAAGAGAGCATTCAATTGCAATTACGAACACTAAGGGACCAAATTGCAAATCTGGAAAAATTTTAAGAACTTTATCCAATTTTAAGTTACCAACCTTTAACTAATCAGGTTAGATGTATACATGTCAAATATTAACTCAATCTGATCATCCAAACACATATAATTACACCCACAACATTCAGGGACTAAACGGTAAGAAATCAGACCTTCAGATCAAGCCAAATAACCGAATTAATGGCTATCTGTATCACTACACCTTGGCCCATATCGGTATGATATGCTTGATTTTAAATCCCCAAATTCCAGTAGCTAAAACTTGTACCGATACGCCCTCGTGTATCGAAACACCCAAGCATTTACACAAGATTCGTACTGAAACGGTACCCCTTGTACCAAAACGCTATGCCTGGAAAGGCTTACCTGTACTGATACACTTAGCCCGCGTACCGAAACGCTAAGCCTAGAATGACTTACTCGTACCGATATGAGAGCATACGTACCAATACGTCTAGGCTTGTAATGCCCAATTTTGCTGATTTAACAAACATTCGAGGATATAAAAATACCCAAACATGCTTCTAACATCTTTCCAACATATTCAATGGTCATTCCTTAGCTAAACACATTAAACATTACATCAATTCATATCATCATGCTTCAATTGGTAAACTATAGACATGCTTCCTATAAACCAAGCCAAGCAAAGTTCCAAAAAAACAAACCAAAGAAATTACCAACCATGATAGGCCATTTACAAGTCTAAAACAGCAACATAAAGTTTCTCAAACAAGGAGTTTAACAAACATACTCCCAAAACAACGAAACCCCCATTGCCCTTATTACTAAAAGTCTAGTTTGAAACCATACTTTCAAAGAACGAAGCCCTCAGATCCTCCTTGTTCACTTGCTGCCTCAACTCCTTTAATTCTCTGGATTGATGGACAAATAGAGCGTAAGCACACAAGGCTTAGTGAGGGGTGCTCAAAATAAAACATCATCAATGCAATTTAAAACCATTTCCTCAAAACCATTGAAATCATCATTTCAAACCACTTGTAAAACATCATGCCTTGAAAACCATGCACTTAAACCTTTTCAAAACCAACATATTAAACCATATGCATCATGTATCATGGATAAATAGCAAATCCCATTGCTAAACCTCAATTTAAGCTTTTCCATGCATAACACCCAAATGTAAGGCTTAAAGAGAAAACATGTATAAATCAACATTTTACAACAACATCATCAACATGATACATAAATAATTATATTGGCTCACAAGTGATCTCAAACCAAGTTCCAATACCAAAATATCATATCGGATACACGGATTCAACAAGTGTTCACACAACACTTCATACATTCTCACCGGCAATACGCAAGGTTTACACACATGAGTTTTCGGTACACATAAACTCTTCCGCCGTTGTGACACATGTGGTGGAGTATTCGGTACACCGTACAAACCCCTCAACACCACTCATCGATAGATGTATAACCCACTAACGGGAGTTTCCGTTACCCATAAACCCCCTCTACCATTAAGGTACTTGGATGGAGTATTCGGTACACCATATAAACCCCCTCCACATCCAAGGCAACTTTTTATAGTGCACTAACAATCCTATGGACGGCCAACTATATCCGATAACATTTTTAAACCACATCACTTGCCAAGATAATTTATTATAACCATGTACCTCATTGTTTTCATATGCATCAACATAAAACCATTTTTCTAAAGCAATAAACCATGCTTTTAAACACAATTAAAAAAACATATACTTATATGGATCACTTACCACGTGTATCCATCACTATTTCATGGTTAAAAACAGTATATCACATACTTAAAACATGTATAAATAGTAGGAAAATCCATGTAATAAAAAGCAAGTGCATAAACCATTTCGTAAAAGCACGACCGAGAGAGAAAACCACTTGATACTTACTTCTAAACTTAGGCAAGCGTTTCAAGTTCAAATCTAAGTTCTTATACCACCTTCAAACCTTTAAAAAGATGTAGTTTTCGTTCTCACTCAATGACACGTGAAACTTCAATTCGCCAACGCGAATTCAAGCGTTCGAAGCCTCCAAAGCTTCCCCGATAGCTACAAAATCAACCTCCCTTGTTTGAACCACACAAAAACAGAGGCACAATGCATCACAATGCATTCATAAACCCAACAATAACAATCCTCAACATTGTCTTGCTAAATGCTACCAAATACCCATCCGAAACAACCGAAAACAACATCGATTGACCTCCAAACTTAACCCAACCAAAACCTAACACTTTTAACCATCAATTAACATCAAAAGCCATCTAAAAACCATCTTCTAACATTCTTATACTTCCAGCAACCATTACACCACCATAACTCCCCAAAAACACATAACTAACAACCTAAACAATTAGAGATTCTTATAGTTTCGGGATTCCAATGTTAAAGCCAACTTATTATCATTATAAAATATCATAATCATGTTCCAATCTAATCAAGAACCCAACAAAATAGATCCAAAACGAATCTCAATCAATTTCACCAATTAAATCTTCATTAAACCAAATTTCCACAATTAAATCATCAAAACCCATTAGAAAACATATATAAATGATCAAGAACTTGGGAATTTCAGTAAAGAACAATTCATTAAAGGAGAAGAATGAATTTCACATTCAATGATCGAAATCCCTCTTAATTGGATGATTTTACTTCTTGAAAAACAAAGAAAATTAATGAGATTTTGTAGAAACAAGTTAGAAAATCTATTAGAAATCTTTAGTTTAAGAAAACACTATCATTACCTCAAATCTTTGCTGAAAAATAAGTGTTTGGATAAAGAGATTTTGAGAGAAAAAATTGGAGAATAGAAAATCATGTCAAATTGGTTTTTGTGAAAATAACTTCCTTTAATTAATTTCTTTTAATCCTTTAATTAAAACATTTTAAAACTAATCCAATTGAGAGAAAAATCTAATAAAAATACTTAGGTATATTAGCTCCTTAAAGATTCAAAGTTTTGACCCCTTTTACAAAACAGTCACTAAAACAGTTTTACACTTTCACATTTTGGTCACTAGTCCCAAAATGTCAAATTTCCAAAACTCATTTTCCAAATTGATTTCACCAAAATCATTAACATATTAAATAATTATTTTTAACTATTTTCCCATATTTTTATCTTGTATAGAAATATCCAATTCTGAACCTGACTCAAATCTCTAACTTGGTCCACGAACTGTCTAATTAACCCATAAACCGCTAGGCCCAAAATCGGGGCGTTATTGCTTGTCAGTACGTTTACTAACCTCGTTTGATATCAACTACAATAAATCGCGGAGTGACATATTGCTGGTGATTATTGAGTCGAAATAGGTACCGAGAAAATAAAATGTTGCAAAAAACTTAGCCATAATGGGAGCAAAATGTTGGATGTATTGGTGAAATAACACAATTGTTTGATATCGTTGGTTTTATAGTAAAGGATAATAACGTGAAACTTGCCAAGTTGTAAATGCGAGTTAAAAAATTCTTCATATTTAATTTTATCGAAGAAGAATTGTTACAGTAAGCGTAAAATAGTGAATACAACCTAATGAAAAACCGTAAAATTTAGAAATATTAAATAGGATGTAGACATTACAATTATTTCAATTTCGTGGTCATATGATGTTAGATTATTTCGGACGACCATGTCCGTAAATACACCGTTGTGTCATGCTTGGTAAAACCATAATTTCAAATGAATCAAGACCATGGCTTTGGACTTATTACACAAAGTTCTCCTTACAACATGAAGTTTCGCAATACCTTCGAGAGAAAAAAAAGAATAACGATACGTCATGGTGCAAGGAGAGCTTTGTGTAACTTGTCCGAACCCATGATGTGTAAAATATTCTTCGTTCGTTTGGAATTGATGGGAATAACAAGCTTATCTCCTCGGAATGACGTTGCTCTAAAATAACACTAACATGGTCAGTTGGACAAGAAAGGTTGAAGGTAAAAACTTAAAATGTATAGGTATTTTTACAAATCTTTCACCTGCAAAAGCATGCAGAGGGGGACGACATGATAAGTGGAACTCGCCCTGACTCTACAGACGTTTCTTGCCCTGCCTCAGTGCACGGTAGGCTTTTGCAGGCGAATCTCTGCATCTTCTATAAATAAGCCTAACAAATAATGTTCGAGTATAGAACTTAATTTTCACGAAAACTTAAATCTAGTTTGTACAAACAAGCGCTCGACACTTATCACCTAAACCGTGTAAACGATAAATGTAACAAATTAGTTCTATTTTATTACAATAGTATTGTCACTTCAAAGCTCCATTCATTTACACTACTATAATGGTTGTAAACTTAGACGATTTGTCATCTATAGGGCGACAGTCATGCGATGTTGTAGTTGATATTGACGGTGAACTACGAGTTGGAATGATTTTTACGACAAAGAAAATCACGGAGGATGCAATTAAGAACTACAACATACGCCGCTCAGTTCTGTCGACAGTGAAGAAAAAATGCCGACAAATATATTGTAGAATGTGTCCAAAAGAACCACGAATGTAACTGGAGGATTCGTGTATCAAGAACCAAGTGGGTCAACAACGTGTGGTAAATAACAATATATGAAGAACCTTATACATGCTAGATATCATTTTTTAATGCGATCTTTACTCTCTTTAGGATGCCTTACGCGTGCCGATCTTTACACCATTTTGAACAGATGTTTCAGTATTATGCCGTGAAAGTAAAATAATACGAAATATTATCCCCCAAAACCCCGTAAATTCACTTAAAACATGACTATCGTAGCACCGAATCTTGCCTTTAAAAGCCTACCATGATGACTTCCACAGGGGTCTTTAGGCAACGTTTTTTCCGTTTTAGGATGTTTTTTTCGACGCAAATTTTTCGCCACCGTAACGTCCACATGTTTATCTATCGGACGGCATGATCACCTTTTTATGTGCATTTGAAAAGCGCTCAAAATCATGCCTGCAAAAGCCTACTGTGCGAGTGCCTGAGTAAGAAATATATGATGGGCTCAAAAAGGCTCAGACAATTTAGTTTAAAATGTAAAGATAAATATATGTTGGGTTCGAAAGTCATCAAAAAATTGCAAAATAAATTAGTTCTAATTTAAAGTTCTTACAACAATAAGAAATCAATATCTAAAAACTATCCATTAAATATTTTCATAATTAATTGAACAAAAAAAACAATTAATACAATATTTATTTATTAGAAACAAACAATCTCGACATTTATCATCCTATTCTTTATCCTCTTCCTCTCTTTGGCCTTACGTTTGTTGGTGTCCCGAGTGTGTTTGGTCATACAAATGCGGCCCCCGTCGAATTCTTGGCTAAATTGGGGTTTGTTCATCATCTTCAGCGACGACATCATTATCATCGACACCTCATCCTCTTACATCCCCACTTTCCTCCTCGTCTGTATCATCCTCATGATCATGAGTCATACGACGCAGTTGACTAAACATTCTCGGACCTACTCCCCCAAAATCGTAGGAAAAAATAAGACCTGAAATGGAAGTCATCGACAATAATGCCATCATGGACTCCACATCAGGATACTACATTTCTTGATACTAAGCTTGCGGGACCACAAACTCAGGCACATAAACAACTTCGGCAGAATTACATGTTAAACCTTGCACTTGTGATGCAGCTCCTTCTCCTTACTCGCCCAATTACCATGCATACCTCTCCACATGCCTAGTTCATATGGAATCTGCAAATTTCATGACCCTTGTGTCATGGAAACAACTTGATCCCAAATCAGGGACCCATATGATAGTTGAAAATGGTGACATCAAATGTCTGCAATGTTGGTTCAGGTTCCGGTTCAACATGTCTTGTGTCACGTTTGCCTCTGCATGTACCTCTCCTCCTCCCGAATATGCCTCAAGATGACCCCGCACCAGATGCCGACGCTTCCTGGGCTTGTCAGAATAATAGTAAAGCTTCTCGGCTGGGTTGGCTCGTCAAGTACAGTTTGTCGTTTCCAGCAAACCACTAATGGTATTTAGAAATAGAAAAGTCGAAATCATCCGCTCGAATGGATTCGACATGAGGCAACGTGTTTGCCCTTCCATGCCACTCATCGGAGTACGCTGAATGTTTGCTTGGCCAGTCCTTTTCACTCTTTCCGCGTCCGTCTAAGTCTCCCAAATGATCCAAGATGCGCGGATCAACTGGCACCGACTGTTGGAATCTGAATTGCCTAAGGACCCGATCGCCATAAAACATCTCAACAATCGCAAAATGTATCAACGACATTACGAAAAACCAATTCTCGACATCATCGTACGCAATGGCCGGAATCAGGACTTCAAAATCAACATCCAAATATGGCATCCATATGAACTGTAACAATTTGTCCATTAAAGAAAGTCATTCGCATATAAATTAACATAATTTTCCAATTACCAACGAAAATCAAATATGGGATAAAAATTACAAATTACAAATTTGCATTACCCGATCTTGACAGTAGAGGTCAATCTTCACTCTCACTTCAAGGATTAATTCCGTATGGTACACATCTTTTTTGTTCTTTTGTTTCCATCTGCATAGTTCAAATACATACATACATACATCATAGTTTTTCTAAAAAATAATAAAAATAATTATGGGAATGAACATTATTATCTTGTTGCGAGTGGGAATTCATACAAAGGTTTGAAAATTTGAGCCAAGAATGGAAGCCTACACCAAGCCCATGACTGAAGGAGCACCAAACACCCACCAATATCGGCATGCACAAATCTCTTGTTGATGAATCTCTGGGTTGTTGCCTTGCACAAATCTCGGTATAGGAAAGCTAATATTGCAGATCCCCAATTAAATCTTCTTGCTTCGTGCGCAATATTCAAGAAGCGAAGGTACTGCGTGTGCACGTGGGAAGTCAATTTGTCTGGCATTAGCATCCCACCGATAAGGCGCAATATATACGCCCGAGAACCATTTGTAATTTTGGCCATTGTGGAATCATGATCCATGTAAAACGAGCTCTTTAGCCACGTCATCCTCACTCGTTGCCACCTATATCCGTCGCCCCTGGTGCCTTCCCCAATTGTGGATTATAGTTGTTGCACGCCGAGATGCATAGCAACATCTTGGAGGGTGATTGTGCATTTCCCGCACGACATGTGGAAGGTGTGCATCTCCGGTCTCCAACGCTCCAACAACGCATTAATCACCTGTGGCACGATGTCATAATCGCGAATCTTTGCCGCGTAATTAAATTCGGTTGTCTCTAGAAATCCACAAATTTCTGCGCATGACAACTCGTTCCAAAGAATTCGGGGCCGAAATTTGTTCTCCCCCTCTACAAACACAAGATTTAAATTAAATTACTAACATACCTTTTACAAACTACAAATTAAAATTAAAAAAAATATTTAATCAATTATTATCAAGAAGTACATGTTGTTCATGACGTGATGTTCTTCTCGTCTTAACAACACCAATTTTGTAATTCTCCGTAAAAAAACGTTAAACCGTAACAACACAATAATAACAAATACTTTTATCAAATAAACTTCGATAAACCACAATAAAAAAAATTTAAAAATCGTTTACCTTGAATCTTTTGAAATTTTTTTGTGCTTGATTTCGGGGCTCTACGAAATGCACATGGCTTAACAACAATATCACTTGCTTTACTCGAACTAAAGATGTTGATGAATAATTAGGTGCTCAACACTCTACACCAAACTTCCTATTTATACTACAAAACTTAAATCCCTAACTTGAAAAAATTAGCCGCTGGTCAACGGGTCAAAAAAAGAACTCGTCAGGCCTCCACGGTGAGTTTCTGATTTGTAGCCGTTATCCAACGGTCATATGCTCAATCACGACGCTTGGAAATACCGTTGGACAGACGTTAGGCCATGCAAAACTCGCCACACCCATACGACGGTTTAATCTTCCATTAATCGCGTGATTACGATTTAAACATGATTAAAAGGAAAAAAAATTGAACTCGCCACTGCTGGACGACGAGTTAAATGAAAAAAATTATTTTTTTAAAACTCGTTATGGTAATACGGCGAGTTCACTGTTAGAGTCTTATGTAGGGCATTTTACGATTCTGAATCGTGGAAAGGGTAAAATAGAATTCAAAGATTTTTTTTTTTTTCCCTTATCCCCCATCTCTAGAACTTTGGATTGGAACAGAGTAGTTGCATGTAATAAATTCGTTACCACAAATGTCTTTCCTTTGCATGGATTTTGCTTTTTGGTGGTTTCTTTGCTGCACAGCACATGGTTTTTCGTCGGCATTAATGGTAATGGAAACCTTCTGTATGCAGCTTTAATGGCCATCCACCTGCAATTTCATGCGCCTCTCCTTCTTATAATCCTTATCTCATCTAAGTTTTCCACCCACAATTCTTCACAAAAATGGCTACTTCGTTTTACCATCTTCTTGCATTCGTCGTTTCATGTCTGGTTTTGTTTTTTTCTTGCAAATTAAGAGCCAAACGCCGCCTCAACCTGCCTCCGGGTCCCCCCGGTTGGCCTGTTGTTGGCAATCTTTTTCAGGCTTATCGCTCCGGGAAACAATTCTTTGAATTCCTCGAGGATCTTCGTCGGCAGTACGGGCCGATTTTCACTCTCAGAATGGGGACTCGGACCCTGATTGTACTCAGCGACGCCAAGCTCTGCCACGAAGCTTTTATTGAGAAGAGTGCACTCTTCGCCAGCCGGCCACGGGAAAACCCAACTCGGAACATCTTTAGCTGCAACAAGTTCACCGTCAACGCCGCCGTTTACGGCCCCGTGTGGCGGTCCCTGAGACGGAACATGGTCCAGAACATGCTGAGCTCGAGTAAACTCAAAGAGTTTCGTAGCGTTAGAGAGCATGCAATGGATAAACTCATCGACCGTCTCAGAGCCGAGGCCGACGCGAACGACGGCGTCGTCTCGGTGCTGAAAAACGCGCGTTTCGCGGTGTTTTGTATACTTTTAGCCATGTGTTTCGGGGTCGAAATGGATGAAGAAACTGTTGAAAAAATGGATGAAGTAATGAAAACTGTTCTGATCACAGTTACTCCAAGAATCGACGATTATCTTCCCGTTTTAACCCCGTTTTTCTACAAGCAACGCCGGCGAGCGCTTCAAGTTCGTAAAGAGCAAATTGATTACATCGTCCCGTTCATCGAGAACCGCCGTGAAGCTCTTTTAAAACCAGCTCCGGATCGATCCTCCGCCATGTCGTTTTCGTACCTCGACACCCTCTTCGATCTCAAAGTTGAAGGAAGAAAATCAGCACCGTCCAACTCAGAGCTCGTCACGCTTTGCTCCGAGTTCCTCAACGGCGGAACCGACACCACTGCAACCGCAATCGAATGGGGAATCGCACAGCTGATCGAAAACCCGGAAATCCAGTCCAAACTGTTCGACGAAATTCAATCCACCGTCGGGGATCGAAAAGTGGACGAATCCGATATCGAAAGACTCCCGTACTTACAAGCGGTGGTGAAAGAACTGCTACGGAAACACCCGCCGACGTACTTGTCACTGACGCACGCAGCCGTTGAGGAAGCGGCGACGCTGGGGGGATACGACATACCAAGGGATGCGAACCTGGAGATATTCCTGCCGGGGATCAGCAGCGATCCGAGGATATGGAGCGAGCCGGAGAAGTTCGACCCGGATAGATTCTACTTAGGGAGGGAGGAAGCCGATATAACGGGGGTGAAAGGGGAGATCAAAATGATGCCATTCGGTGTGGGGAGAAGGATTTGCCCTGGTTTGGGGATGGCGATGGTGCATGTTCACCTGATGTTGGCCAAAATGGTTCAGGAATTTGAATGGAGAGCTTATCCGATCAACGCTAAAGTGGATTTTCGAGGGAAATTGGAGTTTACCGTTGTGTTGAACAACACCTTGAAAGCAACCATCAAGCCAAGGGTTTAATTAAGACAATATTTACTCTTTTCCATTTCCATTCCAATTTTAATTCACTTTAAAATCCTTATAAAACAATTCTTATGTTGCGTTTCACCCTTAATTTAATATTATATTCATATGTCTTACAAGCTCTACTTTCTCTCTAATATATTTGTAGTTGTTCTTAATTCTTCATGGGTTTTTCTTTGTTTTATAATATAACAAAAGAAAAACAATTATGATTTATATTCGGGTCTATTATTGTCTTTTTAACTAATTAGAGCGGTATTACATTTTCGTATCGAGATTCGAATTTATATAAGATGATATTACATTAAAGGTTCAACCATATATTTTTTTTAGAAGAGAATATATCTTTTTATTACACTCAATCATTCTTAATCACTTTGTCTACAAGGTGTATGTGTATTTTCAAAATGTTAAAAATATGTATGAATAGATATCACATTGTAATCACCTTTAGACCTTTCAAAAAACACTTCTTAATCTAAATTAATTTATTTTGATCAATAATATAAGATTTAAACTAATTTAAAAATTAATTTTACTATAATAAATTACTAGTGAATGTAAGAATTTATTAAATATTTAAAATGAGTAAGTTGGATATTCTAATTTGAATGTGTTATTTATAATAATAAATCAGATTTAAATTATGAATATTCAAATTCAGCTGATGAGTATTTGATTATAATTTTTTTAGGGAAAATGGCGACAACCATGAGCCTCGTTAAAACAGCCCTAGACCTAATGGGTGAAAAAGAGTGCTCATGGAAGTTGATACATAATAAATCAAGGATTAATCGAAACAAAACATGAGCGAAAAAACACAAGCCTAAACTAAGGCAAAAGGATGCCCACTCTCAATGTCCCCAATCATCATGGAGAGCATCAACAACCGCCATTGGAGGTTCAAGAAACTTATGATACTCTATTGGAAGGTCTCTAGCCAAGCGAACAAGCTTGTCTGTCACCACATTCGCCTCTCTACGCACCCACGAGAAACGTACTTCCCAGTCCCCAGCAAGCATATCCGCAAGATGTCCACAGAGCGAGGAGGAAAAACGCAAAAGCTCTCTCACGGCCAAACCCTCATACACCTCCTTGTTATCTGTCTCAACCACTATATGAGAAAATCCAAACGACTACGCCGTTGTAAGCCCCTCATACACCGCCCATAGCTCTGCCTCAAAAATCGAACAGAGAAAACTATAGATATAACAGAGTTAACATATACACATCGTTCTAAATCTATAAATAATATATATAATATTTAGATTCAAATATTATTTAAATCATTAACATTTAAAACTATAATAAATAATAAAATGCATTTTCTTCAATATTTTAAACAACCATTGGAGAAAAAAAGATATGAATTTTGTCCCAAAAAAAAAACAAACACGTTTATGAACTTATCTTTAATCACTTAATGTAACATTAAAGTTATTAAATTAATTAATAAAAATTAAAAATGTTAAAGGACCGTTGCCGCCCTTGCCTTTTTTGGTTAAAATTGAGCATAGGATTTTGGATTTGATCTTCTTCTTCTTCGAAAAGTCATAAAATGCGGCTCCCAACTACCATTTTTCATTTTCTTACCCACGAGTACGACCCTTCACTTGCATCATTGGATCGGATTTCTACTGCACTGAATTGTGTCCTTCAACTGTTATAGCTGCC
Source organism: Hibiscus tridactylites (assembly GCA_958450335.1). Taxonomy (NCBI): domain Eukaryota; kingdom Viridiplantae; phylum Streptophyta; class Magnoliopsida; order Malvales; family Malvaceae; genus Hibiscus; species Hibiscus tridactylites. The sequence goes on along the minus strand of OY288278.1, from coordinate 58,536,389 downwards.
AAACCAAACTGGACTAAACATAGTAATAGCGGCACAAGGAAAATAAATGGGTTAGATTTAGCGTTTTTTATATATTAAGGAGATTTTAAAATATTTAATTTTAATATATCAATTAAAAATAATATAAAAAGTTTATTAAATTTTATTTTTAATTTTTTTTAAAATAATATTAATTATAAGTCTAGTCTTTAAAATTTTTAATCTTTATTAATCAATTTAATGATATTCAATGTTAGTGATGTTAAGCACGCGATAAGACTTATCTCTAAAAATCGTGAGAATTGCTTTCACCTTCAACTTTTTATCTTAAATATGACAACTTTGGTAAAGTCATCACAACCTAGGACCGTGTTTACCATACGTTATAAAAAAAATATCTCAAATCTCTAAATAATGTCGAAACAACTTTTTTCCCCTTAATTTTTTCAACAAAAGGTATTTCCCTAATTTTACCGTATAAAACACACATCTATATGTAGAGATGAGCAAAACTCAACTCGACTAAAAAATCGTTTTTTTATTCAACTTGACGCGGAAAAAATTCAACTCGACTTTATTCGAATCGTGGTTTCATAAACTCAATTTGACTCGAAAAAAATTCAAATAAAGTTTGAGTTATAAAATGAGACTTGAATGCTTTGTCTTATATATGTATATAACATATGAAAAAATGTACAAATATATATATATATATATATATATTGTATATGGTTATAAAAAATTGTTTAAATTAAAATAAATTAGTATCATAATATTATAAATATTTATCGTTAAATTTGAACAAAAACTCAAACAACTCAGCTTAACTTGAGTTGAGTTGACTCCAATTATATAAACTAGACTCCAAAAAGTATGAAATATTTGAACCAGACTCAACCAAATATTCACCCCTATATACATGTAATGCAAAAGAAGAAATGTAGGGGGAATATGATAGGGGTTATTATTCACTAATCTCACCAACCAATTCAATTGAAGTGCTTCACAAGATTTGGTTTGATGAACCGCCTAAATTGTTGCCTACCCTTTCCAACATTAGACTCCATTAATACAGTCCACAAATTCTAGCAACAAGTATTGGTTTGATGATACAATACATGTTCCTTCCTCATTCAATCAATTTTAACCAAAACTATCCCTTCAATATAAATTTTAACATACTGACTTTTCTGAAACATCATTTACTTTATTCTTTCTTTCAATCATATGCTATAGTTATAAAGAGTTCTTAGAGTAATCGCATAAAATATACAATTTTCTATAAAGTACTTGTTTTAAAGAATAAATTTTATCACTTTTCAATCCCGAAGATTTCATCGATCTCACCCAAGTTGGATATTCATAATTAAGTGGCATTAGATCCCTTAAGTAAGATCAAGGATTCAAATTTTAACATTATGAATGGAGCAAATTGGGTTGGAAAGGTAATTACCATACTGAGTCTCTATAGTACCTAATCCAGATTAATTAACCAATAAATTGATTATCGGTGGTTAAACAAAAAAATCTTTTAATTCCATGTAATCACATAAAATTATGTGTTTTTTTGGGGCTTCATGTTGTCATATGAAACACTATACTCATGCATATAAACTATACATTTATATGCTACATAATATATTGCATGTTGTAGAAGTCTTACTCTAAAAAATATCACTAACTCAACATAAAATGACTAGGAAAAAAAATCCAATCTTTTTCGTCCAAAAATTGTTGTTCAAACACAACTCCAAAGTAATTCATATACTAGAACAAGTTTGTGTAGAGAAAAAGAGAACTCTCACCTAATTTCATCAATGTTTAAAGACCAATGCTTGTTTTTTACAACTAAGCTGAAGAAACTGTTACATAGATTTACAGTAAGCCACAAAAACAGAAAACAGTACACTTCTCAAGCATGAGATCTACACAATGTTACTCGGACTCGGGTTTGAATGTCAGATATGAGTATGCATATGAAGATTATATTTTTCTATGGTTTTCCATCTACTTGGAGGTCTTATATCCGTATTCATGTGACAGATACGAGTGTGGAACACAAGTACTTCAAGAAAAATAATGAGTCCGAGCAATATAGGATCTACATGCATTAAACTCAACCAAAACTAAGAGATTGCTGAAAATCAAGATAATTCAAGGGATTGGAGGGCTGTCTACAAGCTTGTTTCTGAGTCTTTAATGCTGGCCTCATCATCTTCAGTTGTTGGGGATTTGTTCTCCCCAGCTTCCGATCCATCGTTCCCAGAATTTTCCAGACCCGGGTCCATGCCACGGCTTTCATTTCTCGATGGAAACCCATGTCACCGTGTGCCGAAATGATATCGAATGGCTGAACTGAACAATGGTTGCATCAAACGCTTCTTCTCGGAAGATTCACGCAGCGATAGCCGGCAAACGGGACATGTGGAATGCTGTTGTAGCCATGTATCTATGCATGTTACATGGAAGAAGTGGCCACAATAGGGCAGGATACGCAAGATGTCGTTGGCATGGTATTCGGAAAGGCAAACTATGCACCTGCCACAAATAGTAAAATTTGTAGATAGAAGATGGAGATGCAATAACACTTCAAATTCAAAATTTTTAGAAATATATTCAGTAGTGGAGAACCATCGTGTTAGGTTATCAAAAGAAGAATCAAGAAGCAAAATGATTCTTAAATCATTAGCAGGGATTTAAATAGCGGTTGTGGTCGCGGTGTTTTATCGCGGTTGCAAACAATAACGAATGTATTGCAGTCATTGCAGACCGCTATTTGAATCCCTGATCATAAGGCATCTTTCATGTTAGGCAGGTCCTTACTAAGTAACTCAAGCTAGCAATAATCCAAACTAGAGATGATGCGATATAATAAACTCCATTTTATAAGTCGAAAAGATTGAACTGCGATTAACCCAAGGATGACCAACCCCAGTATCTACCATATTGAGGACCAGAACCTGAAACAGCTCGAATCCAAAATGATTGAAACGAAAAATCTGAACACAAAATGAACCAAACTCGAAATAACTAGAACCTGAAGAAAGACCAGCCTGAGCCTACCTACTTGCCATTTCCATAACCATTCATTTCAGGATTGAAAAAAATGGAAGAAAAAAAAAAGCCTCCACCTTCAAAAAAATGGAACAACTAACTTCGAACTTAAATGATAGTGGATGAATCTTTTATCCATTCAAATGGAGAATGTCCTACTCCTAGGTCAACCTCAGGGTAGTGAGCTTGACAATTCTTGCCATGCATAAGTTATTAAGTTCTTGATCCCACATTTGTTGTACAGTACATCGATAACCTCTAAAAAAATGTTTGACAAGAAAGGAAAATATTTTTCATGACAATGCTCCTCGCCATTCCTTTCATTGAAGGGTGCTAGTTCTTTCTAGAACATCAAAGGCGATAGTGAATTCATATGAGCCTTTTTTAGGACCCTAAAATCCAAAAGTTAACCAACTTAATCAGTCAATATACCAGTAATCTTGGTATCGAAAAAGGAATTTACAACTGTAGAAATAACTGTATTTTTTTCAAGAAAAGCATCAATTTCGCTCATCTTCTGATAAGTTTTACTAACTGTTCTTTTGTTAAACACTTCAAATGAAGAATCAATATGGTCAGACCCTATTTCCCATTCCTGTTGTTCATTAAGTGTACATATGACACACAAAATATCATTTCTAGGGTTCATAAGTGATTCAGTGGTTTTTTGACATTCAACAAGTGAGAAATAATCAAAAGGAAAGACCTAAGCTTGTTAGACCAGAAAATCGTCTGAAACTAAAACTTCTGAATATTTCAGGCTATTTGAGGTTACTTCTATTTTCTTCGGTGCGCAATGCATATTCATGAAGATAGTATCAAATATAGAGAATGTTACTTAAGTAGACAAAGTCAAGATTGTATCTAGCTCGACTGCTCGAGATTTCAACAATCCCTCTAATCTATTCATCTTCCTCCAGTTATGCACTGTCTTCCATTTTAGACGTCTCATTAATTGCTCTGTATCTTATCGGTGTTATTTGAACTCTGTTTTCCTTTTTTTCTTTTTTTGCAGATAAAAAGTTCAATATTATAGAGCAAAGAATGTTAGAGCCAAAATATGAGGGATTAGAGTATTCAATTCTCATCCAAAAAACATGCATGGAAAAATAACAGGAATATGAACAAAACATATTATTGTTTGAGCCCTCAGGGAAATAGCGACAACCTTCCTAGATCACATTTGTGACTTGATGTATGCATCGTGACCTTAAAGCAAAACTTAAATTTTCATATTACTTCATTAGACGTCACACTCACTAGTAATTTAAGCTCACAATGCCAACCGAATACTGCAAATAGTGCTTCTTATGGCCACTTCCCACATATTAACTATGTATCGAAAAATTTATACGCGGAAAATTGATTACTCACTAGCAAATCCTAGGCTACACTTTGTTTTTCTTGAAGTATTCATGTAGACACTTGTATTCACATTGGATGGGAATATAAGCCCCAAAGGATCCTCCAAATACAAGGGAAAACTTTAAAAGAAATTTGAGCATACCCGTCTCGGACACATCATTTTATGAAACTCATACTCCAGTTGAATTATCATAGATGCTAGGCATCTAGCACTCCTTCCCGAAAAAGTAAATTAAAGAAAATTCGTCCATGCGACATAAAGTAAAATGTTATGGGCTAAAAAAGCAGGCAGAGATTTCTGAAATTAAGCAAAGGTTCTGTAAACATACTGAGCATCTTCCGAAGCCGAGAAGCACGCATCACTGTATTTCTTGGTGGGAAATTTAGCAACAACAACAGGCTCAAGGCCATGTAAACCCCGTTCGAGCTGCACCACCCCATTAAAAGGATGAATACCACTAATGGAGGGAAAGGGAACACATGAGATGACTCAAATTTACTGCAAACTTTCAATTTACTTTCTGTGTGGTTGGTTTTAATGTAGTTGATACCCACCAAAATGACTAAAACGACAAACCCTTTTTTCCTATATCTTTTCATCTCCTAAGTTTAGATGACATATCAACAAAGAAGAAAACATGAATAATCTTGAAAACAGCTAGATCCTGACAGTATATGAACCAAGAAACAATTTACAATTTCTACTATAAGAACCTTGTAAACTTATCTTCAGTACACACAAAATTCAACCTTTCATTACTGATGCTGAATACCCAGTAAGAATTAGATTCTGAAAATTTAATCCCAATTATAAAAATTGAATAAATATGCTTATTTTGAAAAAATAATTCTAAAAATAAACAAAAAAAGTATATCTATATTGAAACTCTTTTCCATCAGTAATGCTGAACCCTACAAATCCAAATTTGCTAATAAAACCAAAAATTTCACTACCACACAAACAGGATAGTACCCAGTTGCCAGTTCTGGATATTTCAAGGATTAAAAAGAAAAAAAAAAACTTACCATAGAAAGATCAGATCTTGAAGCAACATGGAAGGATCTCCGAGAAGCAATGAGCTGAATCCGAGCACAAATCAAACGAGTACAAACAAAAACAATGAACATAATACTCATTGTGAATCCTATTACCGTCATCACCAAATTTACCCCAGCCGATTTCATTTTTCATATATCCCAAATCTTTATCTCATAAACCCAGAAGAAGAAAAAAAATCAAATTCCCATGCTGACTACAACCAGTAGGAACAAACCTGAAGCGATTCTAAGGTAACCCATTTTCATTTTCCACTGTTTAAACATGAAAACGAACCCTTTAGCTCGAGTGGCAATGTCAGTGAGACAAGAGGTGAAGGAGTTGAAGGTTTGGCGACTGTTTCATTGTTGGAAAGAGAGAGGGAGATTTGTAATGTATGAGACTATCGGATTATGAGATAATGGATCTAAATTTTAGTTTGATTTCTGCATTTGGAGCTCAGAAAATTGAGAATTGAAGATGATTCTAATGGAATTGGTTGGCTTTAGTTTACTACTACTTCGATTCTCTGTATTGTCAGCGTTAGTCTTTTTCTAATTCTATTAACCAACACACATACAGAATATTTATTTACTAGTTCTCCATTATTTTAATTGTCAGTTTGTGAGTTGATGATATGCCATATATGCATTTGTTTATACATATAAATTATTCCAAACAATGACTGAAAATCGAAATAGAGTTGAATGGATGATATATTAGATTCACAAATTTCGCTCGATTCAAACCAATTTACTCCACTCGAGATACGATATCAATTTAAACATTATGATCCGAATTAAATCTGAAAACGAAAATAAACCGAATCAAATTAAAATTGACTCAAACCAATTTTCAACCGAACCGAATGGTGCGAAACAGATTTCACCCAAACCGAATGGCTATGCAACACAAAATAAAAAAAAATATTAAAAGAAATAAAGAAAGATGAGATGTAAAGTTCCGCACAACTCACCAAAAAGCAAAATATTTTGGCTTTATAAAGTCCTATAGAGTGTACAAAAATGATGGACCTAAAAGCCAACTGAAACCGATCGATCTCTTATTGACCCGATTCTAACTCAACCAAAAATCAATCGACTCGAACTGAAACTGAACCGAAAGTAACCAAACTCAAAGTGATTCGTTTGTCACCTCTATGATATATCATATATGATGTTTATACATCTACAAAATTTAATATTATTTATTGAGGAGTCACTTAAAAATGTTTAAATTTTTAAAAAGTCAACTATAAATTTTAGGAGATTAAAATATAATTTTATAACTACGTCTGTAACGTCTCCGACTTAAATTTTTCCTATTTTTAAATTATGACGTCGTGGCCTCATCAATCCTCTTGAGTATCGGATTAAAATTTTCTACTTTTTTGGTGCCTCTATTTATCCCCCAACACTAAAAAAATACTACAAAATTAAATTCCAAGCCCTAACCATAAATTTTAAATCCTAAGCCCTACACCCTATACCCTAAAAAATACACCCTACCCTAAATTCCCTAAACCCTAATCTAAAACCCTAAACCCTAAACCTAATTTTCAACGTGGGGGCATCAGTAGGGGTACCAAAAAGGTGTAGAGGATTTCCATCCCATGAGTACCACCTCTAAGTTTACAGTTTAATGTTTAGAGATTAGAGTGTTAGGATTTAGAGTTTAAGATTTTAAATAAGTGATCATATTTAAATATTGCTTCTATAATTAATATTTTTCATTTTGCTATGCTAAATACTAACTCATAGATCACACAAGATATAAATTTATACTAATTTAGAATCGTTGGATGAATGAAAATAGATGTATAAAACTAACTGTATGAAATGAGACATTTTTACGAGGAAAAAAGTGAATTATCTTCAATTTATAAATTTTAATACCAACCATTAAACTCGGTTAATCCAATTATCTTAATTTAAGATATTAAATACTAATATATATATATATATATATATATATATTATTGATCATGTGAAACTTTCTTTTGTTTTTTTTTCTTTCAAAAATCACGTGACCCAAAAACAACCAAATAAAAATGAGTTACTCATAAATTAATGGGACCAAAAAACAATCAAAAGCCAGCCGTTCCCAAACCAAATAAAAAGATACAGAGGCAAAGGCCCAGCTCCTAATCAAACCAAACCCAAGCCCAAAGGCATCGAAATCGTCTCGGTAGAGTGTTCAATGTGATAATAGTGGAAAAATTACTTAGTTTTTTTATTGACGAGTTTTATTTCATTTTATTATTTTAATTTAATTTGAAAATTATAATTAAATTAAATATATTTAATTGTGTTAAATTTAAACAAATAGATCAAATTAAAAACATAGGGTAAACTACTTTCAAGACCGTTAAATGATTAGATATTATTTTGACTATTGAATTAAAAAATTTGTCAATTAAAAACACTTAATAAGCATTACGATGAACCCAATTGCTCCTGTTTCTTCGAAGGGTATCAACCCTAGCGCGGAAAACCCTAGTCTTAATTGTTTCATTGTCTCAGGCGGCCAGCCGCCAGGAGGAGGACTGCCGGTGGTTGCCCCGCCGCTCGTTGCATTATCTGAGCCAAAGTCGGTGCAGGGGGGACTGGGAGAGGCGCAGATGGCGCCTATGGAGGTTAGCGTATTGGACGTGGTTGAGCCTGGTGGCTTTGTGGGAAATAGCCTGGGGGCTGAGGGCGAGCCGGCGGTTACTGGTGATGCAGGCAGGTCAACGGCGGAACCCTCTGGGCCGCGAAGAGGCTCTTATGCGGATATGGTGGTGCGGGACCGAAATACTGGGGGCTGGCATAAGTCCGGTGTGGTTACGGATGGAATTCGGGTTTTGGATACAGATTTTTCTATCGATCGAAGTGGTTCGTTCCCAAGGATAAGGTTTTCAGAACGAGTTCATGCATCGATCGATGAGAGTATGAAGCGAGCTGTGATTGTCCGCCTACTGGGGCGAACTATCGGATACAAGACTCTGTTAACTCGCATCCCTGGCCTGTGGGCACCAACTGGAGATTACCAGGTTGTGGACCTTGACAACAACTATTTTTTAGTAAATTCTGAATCGAATGAGGACTACACTAGGGTTCTATCGGCTGGGCCGTGGACATTGTTTGGTAGCTATTTGACGGTGCAACCATGGTCGCGATCCTTTTCGACATCGCAGAAACATCCATCGTAAGTTGTGGTATGGATACGTCTCCCCGGCCTTCCATATAGGTATTATACCAAAGCACTATTCAAGTTGATTGGAAGCATTATTGGAACATTTATTCGAATCGATTATAATACGACGGCGGGGGAAAGAGGCAAGTTTGCTAGACTTGCGGTCTTAGTGGACTTGAACAAGCCATTGTTACCATGTATTGGGATTGACAGATTCACTCAGAAGCTCGAGTACGAGGGGTTGCATCAAATTTGTTTTAAGTGCGGGATCTATGGGCACTCATCCGATGTGTGTGGAAAACATGAAGGAGGGGAATCGGATGCTGGCTCTACGATGAAGGAACATATAAGTGAGGGTAATATGGAGTCGGATGTTGTTTCGGACGGTCTCTATGGTCCATGGATGGTGGTCGATGCCAAGAAACGGAGGCTTCAGAAAGTTGTGGGACAACAAAATGAAAGTGATGGGCATGGCATAGGGGGCTCACGTTTTCTTGTATTGGAAGGTGATGGTGATAGTGGTAAAAAGAGTGATGGCAATCCTACAAAGATGAACCAAAACATGGAACAACAAGCTGCAGGAAGCTCGGATAACAGGCCCCATGGTAAGGGGATTCTTGATGCAGCGGGGGCCAAGGCTGCCGGCAGTGGGAAGAAGAGCACGATGACTCGATCAAAACCAACAAATATAGGAGGGTTCTCGTTGAAGGATGTTTCAAATACGGGGGTATCACAGCATGAGGGTATTAAAGTTATATCGATGAGCTCAACTTTACCGGTGCAAGTTCGAGCTTACGAACCAACGATTGCTAATGGTTCGCATAAGGCCGTTTCCATTTCTGAAGGCGTAACGGCCAAGGGCGGCAGAGGTGGTGAACGAAAGGATGTGGGACGTGGGAAGAGCCTCCTACCGGTGAAGGCGGCCCTTAAAAAACCTTCGAAACAGTCGAAGCGTGGACAGGTTGTGCGTTCTCCGTCAAAGTCGGTTTTGGCGGAATGGGTACAGAATCTTTCGGGTAAATTACAGGTCATGCACGATAAGGCAGTGTTGGATGAGACGGGGGTGTCAAGAGGGGCAGGTGTGTCTAGCGATACCGTTGTGAAGTTGCCTCATACGAGTATGGTGTCGGATGCAAAATTACAGGTTGGTAGTGTTGCAACGGACAATACCGATAAAGAGAACTCAAACCCGTCTTGTTAAGGTTCGGTTGGTGCTTTGTTTACATTTACTTATGATTAGTTTAATGTTTTGGAACTGTCAGGGTGCGGCGAGCCCGGAATTTCACCGTCATTGTCGATCTTTTGTGCGGAAATATGATCCAAAGATTATTTGTCTTGTTGAACCGAGGGTTAGTGGATTACAGGCGGATAGGGTGATTCGTAGCTTGGGCTTTGGTAACTCTTATCGAGTGGAATGTCGTGGTTTTAGTGGTGGTGTATGGGTTCTTTGGCGTGAGGAGGTGACAGTTGAAATTTTAGTCGCATCGAATCAATTTGTTCATGGGAGGTTTTTAGATGAGAATATCAGTCAATGGGTCTTTTTTACGGCTGTGTATGCTTCGTCGTCGGTTACCATGCGTCAGTTACTTTGGGACCGGTTGCTCAAGGTTCAATCAAGCGTGGGCCAGGCGTGGGTGTTAGGGGGCGATTTTAATTGTATTCTGCGCGCCGAGGAATGTTGTGGTGGTAGCTCCGTGGTGTCGGGGTTAGCTCCTTGTTTCATGATTTTGTTTATACGGCAGGGTTATTTGAGGTTGAGTATAGGGGTGATGATTTCACGTGGAGACGTGGGCGTTTGTACAAGCGTCTCGATAGGTGCTTGGTAAATGACACTTAGCAGGAATTATTTCCGCATAGTTTGGTCTTTCATTTGGATCGTCTGGGGTCGGACCACTGCCCATTACTTCTCAAGAGTGATTCGTGTACCAGGGCGAACGATGATAGACCGTTTCGATTCCTTGCGGCTTGGCAGGATCATCCGGATTTTGTTAAGCTTCTTGGTGACAATTGGAAACCGTCGGAGTTAGTTGAATCGAATATAGCAAGGTTTTAGACAACTGCATTAAAGTGGAATGTAGAGGTGTTTGGTCACATTGGTACACGGAAAAAGAAACTTGTGGCGCGTCTGAGAGGCATTGATCGCGCTCTTCGCCGTAATTACTCGGGGGTTCTTATGGATTTAGAGAAGAATTTGCGGGCGGAATTGGATGTCGTGTTGGAACAAGAGGAGAGTTTATGGTTTCAGAAATCGCGATGTCGCTGGATAATGCAGGGAGATAGGAACACTAGGTATTTCCATGCATCTACGATCAGTCGGAGGAAAAGGAATTTGATAGCACGTTTGCGAGATGGTAGTGGCCATTGGTTGGAATCGCAGGAGGAGCTTCGGAACCACGCTGTAGATTTTTATAGCAGCCTGTTTACTAGTGGGACTGCGGATGCCTCTAGTTTCTCGCTTCGAGGTAAATTTCCTGTTATCAGTACTTCTACAGCGGATTACTTTGATAGTTCAGTGTCTATAGATGAGGTTCGCATGGCAGTGTTTCAGATGGATGCGTTTAAGGCTCCTGGTAGTGATGGTCTTCATGCCTTGTTCTATCAGCGTAATTGGGACACAATGGGGGCGGATGTCTGTCGTTTGGTTCATGATATCTTTGAGGGGGCTTCTTTCCCTGATAAACTGTATGATACGTTGGTGGTTTTGATCCCGAAAGTCAAATCACCTGAGGGTATGTCTCAATTCAGGCCTATTAGTCTTTGTCAGGTTTTGTACAAGATCGTTACTAAGGTCATTGTGAACAAGATTAAACCTTTTATTTCTGAGTGGGTGAAAGACAATCAGACCAATTTTGTTCATGGTCGATTAATCTCGGATAACATTATCATTGCGCAGGAGGTGGTACATTCCATGCGACGTAAATCGGGTGCTAAAGGTTGGATGGCTGTGAAAATAGATCTGGAAAAGGCATATGACCGCCTTGAGTGGTCCTTCATCGCTGATACCTTTTGCGACATTGGACTGCCGAGGAAGTTACTGGATTTGATTATGCGCTGCGTGTCCTCTGTGACTACTAGTATCTTATGGAATGGGGCGCAGACGGAGAGGTTTCGACCATCTAGGGGGATTAGGCAGGGTGACCCGTTATCACCCTACCTCTTTGTTCTTTGCATGGAGAGGCTTGGACAGCTTATTGAACATAATATAGCTCATGGTAACTGGAAAGGCTTTCGGGTGTCGCGGCAATGACCAATTATCTCCCATCTTATGTTTGCCGATGACATGGTCTTATTTGTCGAGGCATCGATGGCACAGGTTGAGGTGGTGCACTCGGTGCTAGCTGAATTCTGTAATGCTTTAGGGATGAAAGTCAGTGTTGCAAAGACAAATGTTTTTTTTCTCCAAGAATGTTCCAAGTCCATTGCGCCATTCTATATGTACGGTATGTGGTTTTATGGAAGTTAATAACTTAGGGAAATACTTGGGAGTGCCTATGCTTCATCAGCGGGTGACGAATGGTACTTATGATTTTTTGGTTCAAAAGGTTAGGGATCGATTGGATGCTGGAAAACGCGGTACTTATCGTTTGCTAGGCGTATTGTTTTGGCGAAATCGGTCCTTTCGGCTATTCCGTCTTATTGCATGCAGACGACAAGGATTCTTAAGGGGGTGTGCGAGAAGATTGAAGGTATTATTCGTACATTTATATGGGGGAATTCGACGTTGAAACGGGGAGTTCACCTCGTGAAATGGGAGGAGGTTGCGTCGCCTATTGCCAATGGTGGCCTTGGTTTTAAATTGTTAGCCCAACAGAATGATGCATTTTTTTTATGAAAGTAGCTTACATTATCGTGGCGAAAACGGATCACTTATAGGTGTGTTTTCTACGCGCCAAGTACAAGTGTATTGATCGCATACCGGATAATATTGTCCGAAGTAATAGTTCGGTCTTATGGAGGGGAGTGAGTGCAGTGTGGGGCTATGTACGCGATGGAATTGTTTGGAATATTGGCAATGGTGTATCGATGGATTTTTGGAAGGATTGTTGGATTGCGGATATTGGCCCTCTTGTTGAATATTGCACAAGGGCGTCAGTGCCCATAGGCTTCACACCCGTGCGGAATATGGTAGATGCTCGAGGTGAATGGCTATGGGATGCATTTTGGGATGACTTGCCGGTAGAGGTGTTGAACTACATCGCAACAATCAAGCCGCCTGTGGACTCAAATGGACCGGATTGGCCAGGGTGGCGTTGGAGTCGGGCGCGGAACTTCACGGTAAGGTCATCTTACGAAGTGCCAAATCAATCAATGGAAGGGATAGATGAAAAGTTCTGGAAGTTGGTGCACGCATACAAAGAACCACCGCGGATTCGGGCTTTTCTTTGGCTTCTTGGTAAGGGACGACTTTTGACCAATGCGGAGAGAGTCCGACGGCACTTGACGGACTCGACAGCTTGTGTGTTATGTGGGGCGGTATGCGAGGATATCGACCACATTTTGCGCTACTGCCCAATGGTGATAACGACCTGGTCGGAGGTGATTCACCCACATCGCCTGTCGGAGTTCATGCGGTTACCTTTGCAGGAATGGTTGCGGATAAATCTGCTAAAGGATAGGGGCTTTGATAGGGAATAAACGAGCTGGGATGTGTTATTTGGAGCCATCCTTTGGATCCTATGGCGCGTTCGCAACGAACGAGTGTTTGATACTCGGATTGTGCATGGTGATGGGGTATTGGAACGCAGCTGGCGTTTGGTTGCCAGCGGACATCGTGGGAGGTTGGCGACTTGCGAGCAACAACGGAGATGATGCTATGAGCGATCGAATATAGATGCTACTGGACAACATGAGCAGCGACGGAGGTGGAGGCCACCGATTAGGGGGTTCGTTAAGGCTAACGTGGACGGTGCAAAAAATAGGCTTGGTGGGACTGCTTCTTGTGGGGGAGTTATCCGCGATTGTCAGGGTGGTTGGATCACTGGTTTCTCTAAGTATGTGGGAATTTGCTCGTCTATTGAAGCGAAGCTTTGGGCGGTGTATGAGGGACTTAAGTGCGCTATGGGTGTGGATGGGATGAAGATTGTGTTGGAAACGAACAACTTGGATGTGGTTCGTGTTTTATCGGATCCAGCATCTCGTTTGATATCCTCCTCGTTGGTTGACTCTATTAGAGACCTTGCTACAACACATGGTGAAGTGGTGTTTAGACATGTTTACCGGGACGCTAATCTAGTGGCGGATGCGTTGGCGAAGTTGGCGTCGAGGGATACTCTTGAGACTTGTATTTTCACTCACGCCCCTATTGGGGTGCTTGAGCTTTTGAGGGACGATTGTCCCTAGCTTCTTCTTTGATTCGCTTCGCTTTCGATTTCTCTTATGGCTTGTATGGATTATCTATATGTACTCTTTTCCCTCATTAGGTTAGGAGGATTTTTAATGAGGCCTATGATAATTCCTTTCCCCCTTTGATTTATCAAAAAAAAATTTGTCAATTAAACTATTAAATTGTTTAAGTCAAGATAGTGGCGATTTATTATCTGTTAACGAGAATGTTGATGTGACAATTAACTAAATTTATATAATTATATATTTAATTTTTATTACTTACATCTTTTATCATTTTGATCTTAACTTTTAATAAATTTAATCTTCTAATTAGGTGATGACACGTGTCATCACTTAATTAAATGAATTTGATCATTCTTTTAATCTATTTTACATAAAAAATTTAATTTAGTTCAAAAATGTTTTTTTTTCTTTTTTTGACAAATCTTAATTCTAATCTTAATCTTATCGAGAGGGGAGGGGAAGAGAGACTTTAAGGGAAGGAATGAAAGTACTTTTAGTTGGTCTAGAACCCATGACCGAGGGGAAATAAATGAACAAAGATGAGTAGCTTGACCAACCGATCAAATATGCTTGCTCGGTTCAAAAATACTTTTATACATTCAAATTTAATGTTTTATTGTGTAGTGATGAGAGCATGCGATGACGGCCTGGTGGTCAGAGCACGCTCACCTGCTCCACTCCCTTCCTCTTAGGTTTTGGGTTCAAGATCCCTCAGAAGCGTTGTCTTCACCTAGATTTTCTCATTCTCCCTCTGGGTAGAAGTAAAGTAGGATTTTAAAAAAATTGTGTAGTGATGAATATTTAGTGTTCTTCTTTGTTGTCTGGATTACTAAAGACATTAAATCATTAGAAGATTATATGTTTCAAAACCAAATGAACGTCTAACTAAAACATAATCTTAAAAGACAGTGTCGTTATCCATCTTTATTTTAAGTTCTTTTAATTTAATTTTACTTTTATTTTTGTTCTTAATTTTTTTGTTTATTGAACACAATAAGTGTCTCAGTGGAAAAACAGATGATTGCTCATCTTAGGAGATACAAGTTCAAATCGTTTTGTCTACAAGATGTATGTGTATTACCAAAGTGTTAAAAATATGTATAAACATATATTATAGGGTAAACTACCTGAAATACCACTCAACTTTAATGTGTGACTCTAATATGCCACTGAACTAAAATTCGATACCATAATACCATTGAACTTCACTGTGTGATTCAAAGTTAGCACTCCACCGTTACTCCCGTTACGGAATTCTGACGTGGACTCTAACTCCCGTTATAGGGATGACGTGGGCGATAAAAAAATAATACCTTTGCTTAATCTCGCAACACCGGCAGGCGGTATTACCGATTATGTTCAGGGCATTGAAGAAGAATATCCAAAGCCATTGGAACACAGAAGTTCACGGGCTGACCGTCAATGTGCAGAAGATATTCGTGGAGATGGACCCTGCGTTAGTCGACGAGTGCGAGAGGCAGCTTCAAGAGAAAGAGGCCATGGCGGGAGAGGTGGAAGAGCAACGAGAAATGACATGGAAGAAGCTGGAAGAAGCGGCGGTTGAGAAAGGGGGCCGCTGAATGACTGCGGTCGGGCTGGTTTCTCCTCCGTAAAAATGCTTGGATTTCGGTTAAGGGATCTTCCGCTATTCCCTTTTTCAATTTTGACAGTATGCTTCCTTTTCTTTTCTTTTCAGATTTCAATATTTTTTTTTCTCTTTCTTTACTCCTCTTCTTCCTTATGTCGACGTTGTTATCAGCAAAAGAGCTAGCCTCAACCTTCTTCTCATTTGCCTTTGGTTTCTCTTTCTCTTGAACAACCCTTTCTTTTTTATCTGCCCTCTTATTGGCAGCAGCATTCTTGGTTACTGCCTTGGAAGAAGTGCGTTTGCCACATGCGACTATAGCAGAAGGGTTTGGAGGAAGAACGGGCGGTGGCAGAACAAGGGTAGGAGGAAGAACGGGTGGTGGCAGAACAAGGGTAGGAGGAAGAACGGGTGGTGGTAAAACATGGTTTGGAGGAAGAATGGGTGGTGGGAGAAGAGGGTTTGGAGGAAGAACGGGTGGCTGCTGAAGCTGGTCCGGATGGACTGATGACGATGGTTTGTTTTCGAGTTGTTTCAGTCTATCAACACTCTGTTTCTGGTTACATAAGAAGGGTTGCTTCAATGGCTTGAATGAGAAAAACCCAGCCGAGAAAACATGAGTTCCCTTCTTCCTTGACATGAGGCGGAGCAAAGACGATATTGCAGATGAAGCCACCGCACAATACTGTTCAATGCTTTTAATCAGTTTTACCGAGCACACTTCGATTTTCTTCACGTGTTTGCTCACTGAAAACGGCAAACGAACTCTAAACTCGCCACGGCTATTGCTTCTCACTTGTTGCCGAAAGCTTGGCCCTGAACTCTTTCCATCTTTACATTCCACTGCAACAATTGCACTTGCAAAGAAAAAAACATAAATACAGAAAAAACGATGAAAGAGTCTCTCCTGGTAACAGGGTTTGGAGCTTATGGTTCATTTCCTGCAAGACCAGAGCCCGGAGATGTTCGGCGGCAGTGCGTTCAGGGGAGGTTTTCTGGTGAAAAATGATGGTGTTGTTGAATAAGAGGAGGAGATCCCTGAAGAATGATCTACCTCATTATATTTTTTTATCGCCCACGTCATCCCTGTAACGGGAGTTAGAGTCCACGTCAGAATTTCGTAACGGGAGTAACGGTGGAGTGCTAACTTTGAATCACACAGTGAAGGTTAATGATATTATAGTATCGAATTTTAGTTCAGTGGCATATTAGAGTCACACATTAAAGTTAAGTGGTATTTCAGGTAGTTTACCCTATATTATATTGTAATCATCTTTAGACCATTCAAAAATATATTTTTCAGATAAAAAAAATAAAAATGAGCAGAGTGCACTTTAAAGAGATTGCTTGTTAAAGTTGCTCAATCATGATGCTTTCCAATCAGTAAAATTGCAATATGAAAGTTTTGCTTAGGCTTACACAAAATCTTCTTTTTCTTTTGTTCATTAAAGACAAAATCATTTTCTTTCTTTACTTTTATAATTGGGAGATGATATGGATTCAAACTTTAGGGAATGAAGTATCGATATCATTTAATTATTGAGACAATGATTATTATACGTGATAAAATCATTTTTAAAGAAAAAAAATATCAGTCAAATAAAACGAGTTATTTTCTCGATTAAGTTTATAGTGTACAATACTGACAAGTCATTTGTTGACCAAGCATGTGGTGCACCGGTAAAAACATCATTTTAATCTTGGTTGATTAACAATAGGTCTCAAGTTTGATCCCAGACATTTTTTTTTATTTTTTTCTTATAAAAAAAGTAAAATGTGTTATTTTATCTTGGACATACTTATTAATATAAAGCCATACTTATTTTATCATAAACTAATAATGAGATGGTTGTAAAAGACATACTTATTTTATCATTTTATTAATATAAAACTATTATTATTATTTCAGTCTTATTCTGTGTGTTTATAAATAAACTAAATTATAATAAAGTCCTTAAAATAATATAGTTATTCTTAAAATATCTTTAGTCGAGTATTATTGTAGGCATGAACAACAATAGTATATTAAGACTAATATGTAGTTGATTGACGACAAAGTGTTGTCATTGACATGGAGATGTCAAAATCAATACATAAGGACATTCAATAATAACTATATTATTTTAAGGACTTTATTAAAATTCAGTTTATTTATAAATGCACAGAATAAGACTGAAATAATAATAATGGCTTTATATTAATAAACAAGATAAAATAAGTATGTCTTTTACAACCATCTCATGATTGATCTTTGGGCATACTCCAACAATCTCCCACTAGCACTAAGACCAATCACTCATGTATCTAATACCAAGAGACTTAGTGTGACGTTCATGCTTCTGCTGTGTCAGAGGCTTTGTCAGTGGATCGACGATATTGTCATCCGTTGGTACTCTACATATTTCTACATCCCCTCTATCAATGATTTCAGAATAAAATGGTAACGCCTAAGTATGTGTTTGGATCACTGGTGTGATATGGAGTCCTTTGCTTGTGCGATGGCTCCGTTGTTGTTACAACATAGATCTATAGCATTTGATATGCTAAGCACGACCCCTAATTCATATATGAACTTTTTGTTCCAAATAGTTTCTTTTGCAGCATCACTTGCTGCAATATACTCGGCTTTTGTTGTAGAATCTGCTACTATATCTTGCTTTGAACTTTTCCAACTTAAAACACCTCCATTAAGGTAAAACACAAATCCCAATTGCAATCGAGAATCACCCATGTCAGTTTGGAAGTATGCGTCAGTATAACCTTTTATACTTAACTCTTTCTCACCTCCATACATAAGGAATGTATCCTTAGTTCTTCTTAAGTACTTAAAGATGTTTTTTACTATAACCCAATGACCTTCACCGAGATCTACTTGGTACCGACTTGTCATACTTAGTGTATATGATACATCCGAACGTGTACATAACATGACATACATGATAGATCCAATGGCCAAAGCATATGGAATCTTATTCACACATTCTCTCTCTTGAGGCGTTGAAGGACACATTTCCTTCGAGAGCGAAATACCATGTCTCATAGGTAAGAATCCTATTTTAGATTCTTCCATACTGAATCTTTTCAGTACTTTATCTATGTATGTATTTTGACTTAGTCCTAGGAGTCGTCTTGATCTACCTCTGTAGATCTTGACTCCTAATATGTAGGTTGCTTCACCCTAGTCTTTCATAGAAAAACATTTTCCTAATCAAGTTTTTACAGACTACAAGGTAGATATGTCATTTCCTATTATTAGTATGTCATCCACATACAATACCAAGAATGTAACAGTGCTCCCACTAGTTTTCTTGAAAACACATGGCTCATCTTCATTTTTAATGAAACCAAACTCTTTGATTGCCTCATTAAAACAAAGATTCCAACTTCGAGAAGTTTTCTTCAACCTATAAATGGATCTTTGTAGCTTGCATGCTTTTTGGGCATCTTTTGGATCGATAAAACCCTCAAGTTGTGTCATGTACACATCCTCATCTAATTTTCCATTAAGGAAAACGGTTTTGACATCAATTTGTCAGATTTCATAATCATAATATGCACCTATTGCAAGCAATATCTGGATGGATTTAAACATAACAACATGGGGAAAAGTTTCATCATAGTCTATACCATGAATTTGACAAAACCCCTTAGTGACCAATTGCCCTTTGAATGTTTGTACCTTGCCATCCATGTCGGTTTTCTTTTTGAAAACTCATTTGCACCCATGGGTTTTATCCCTTCATGTGGGTCAACCAAAGTCCATACTTTGTTTTCTAACATGGAATCCATCTCAGATTTCATGGCTTCTAGCCATTTCTCGGAGTCTGGGCTCGCCACTACTTCATGATAAGACCTAGGCTCATCTTGGTCTATGAGGAGAATATCTCCATGTAATGTGACGAGAAATCCATATCTCTTAGGCGCATTGCGTTCTCTCATGGATCTTCACAGTGGTTGTGTTTCAAGAATGGTTGGATGTTCCTCAACTATTTGTGGAACTTGTTGCTGTTCAATCTTTGGTTCAGTAATCTGTGGTTGGCTTTGAATTTCTTCAAAGTCAAATTTCTCCCACTTCCTTTTCTGAGAATAAATTCTCTCTCGAGGAAGACTCATGTTCGAGCAACAAATACTTTATTCTCAGATGGATTGAAGAAATAGTATCCTTTAGTTTCTTTAGAATACCCTATAAAATTACATTTATGAGATTTGGGTTCGGGTTTTGTAGATATATGATGTTTAACATAAACTTCGCATCCCCAAATTTTCATAAAAGACATACTAGGACGCTTCTCAGTCCACATCTCATATGGTGTCTTTTGAATCGATTTAGATGGAACACGATTTAGTGTGAAAGCAGTTGTTTCTAGCGCATGTCCCTAAAAAGAAGTTAGAAGATCAGCATGACTCATCATTGACCGAACCATGTCTAAAAATGTTCAATTTCTCCTTTCAAAAACTCCATTGTGTTGTTGAGTACCTGGAGGTGTAAGTTGTGAAACAATCTCGCATCCTTTAAGAAGTTCATTAAACTCTAGGCTTAAGTATTCTCCTCCTCGATCTGATCGAAGAGCTTTGATACTCTTTCTTAATTGGTTTTATACTTCATTCTTAATTCTTTGAATTTTTCCAGGGCTTCAGATTTATGATGCATTAGGTAAACGTACCCATATATACTAAAGTCATTAATGAAGGTAATGAAGTATTGAAACCCTCCTCTGGCTTGTGTATTCATGAGTCTACATACATCACTATGTATTAGACCTAATAAATCACTTGCTCACTCGTTTTTACCATCAAACGGTGGTTTGGTCATTTTTCCCATTAAGCAAGGTTCATATATATCAAATTGTTCGAGAACAAAAGAATCTAAAAATCCATCTTTTTGAAGTTTTGATATGCGTTTATCACTTATATGACCCAAACGACAATGCTAGAGATAAGTTTGATTAGAGTCATTTTTTTTATCTTTTTGTATTTATGTTATATATAGAATTGTCTTAATCTAAGATATAGAGGCTATTGATTAATTGGGTCGTACCATAAAAAACATTATTGAGCGAAAAAAGAACAACTATTATTCTTAATAATAATCTCAAAACCAATCTTGTCCAAACCAGAAATTGAAATAATGTTTTTAGTCAAACTAGGTACGAAATAACAATCCTCTAAATCTAAAATAAGTCCACTAGGTATTAACAAAATATATGTTCCTATAGCTAATGCTTCAACTCTTGCTCCATTTCTCACCCGTAGGTCCACATCTCCTTTTACCAATTTTCTACTCATTTTTAGTCCCTATATAGAAGTGCAAATGCGTGAACTACAACCAATATCTAATACCTAAGAAGTAGATGTTGATATATTAATATCAATAACATAAATACCTGCAAACCCAAATTTAAAAAATGACCCCCAAATTTGCCACGTATAAAGAACTCGCTTTTTGGGAATAGCGAGTCCCAAACTCGCTTTCTGCAAAGAGCGAGGTCTTTATACGTGGAAACACTTTTCAGAATAATGAACTTAACAGGAACTCACTTTCTGTAGAATGCGAGTTCCTCGAGAATTTGAAGAGCCAACTTAATTTATCGCGGGCAGTTTAATGGAACTCCCTTTCTGTAGAAAGCGAGTTCTTTGTAAATCGGGCTGGCAGACCAAGCGTCTATAGACATGTTCGAGCAATATTTCGAGGTTATTAATCATATAATTTTAGTGAACGTTGAGTTTAGGTACGTAGTACTGGAACCTGCCTTTCATTCGACACCAATATGGGCAAGTTCGGTGCATTGTAAATTGAGTAAAATTCGCGTTGAAAACGGTTCCATAGCTTGTTTTTATGAATGAATGAAAATATAAAATGGTGTGATAAGCTTGTTCTGTCAAATTTTTCAGGTTTTTAATCTGACAATTATCGCAATTTTTTACATTGGAGGCGTTGCAGTGGAACTTGTCTTCCATTTGAGACTGATATTGACACGCACGATACATGAAGAAGGGTATAAAATTTGCGTTGAAAATAGTTCCATAGCGTGGTTTTGTATAGGAACGACAAGCCGGAAACAAAACTTTTAAAACGAATGAGACCTTCTTATTTAAACCAAAACTTGAGGGACACAGTTTATTTACAATTAACAGTAATACAATAAGAAATTACAATCACTTAGTCGATACGAGGGCCCGAGCAATTAGGACACTTGTTACTCGTGTGTCTGGGATTTCTACATGTAGTGCAAAGTTTCTTTTATCCGGTTTGTTCTCTATGTTCGACCATATCCTCTACACAGTAAATCAGTGTCGATCGTGGAAGTCCTTTTTCTCGTAGTAGTGCAGGATTTGGGCGTATGGTTGGTTCAGTGTCAACGACATACGAATTAGTTTCATTTCCGATGGGAGGAAACTCTTTTTCGTAAACCTTGAATATTGTTTCCAATAAGTATACCAGATCAAGAAGTCTCATGTAGTGTATCTGTTGGAAAGAACAAGCAGCAATGGCGTGTGCGTACGAGTATTTGAATATTTGGAAGACTCCACACTAGCAGGTTCTGTGCCTTAGATCTACCACGTACATGTTGTGCTATATGCCTTCCAATGACCTCGAAAATTCCAAAACACGAAACGAATGGCCTTCTCAAGAGAAGAGAGTTGCAGTCATCACGTTTGAATGATGCACAAAAGTTTGCAATTGTTCGAGGAGGTCCGAGTGGACTTTGTCGCCACTTGCCATGTACTCAGTTGCTTGCCTTCCCAAGGTTGCAAATAGGGTAGCCAAACGATAGTAGGTCACTTTTTACAACAAAAGTGATAGGAAAATGCCGCACTCCCTTGTGTGCTGAATTGACCGCCTCAACCAAGTTCGTTGTCATGTGACCATATCGTTTACCCCCATCATACGATCGAAGTCATCTTTCCCTCAGGATTTTGGCAATGTAGTCTGCGCCATCTTTATTCCTGGCTCTCAGTTCTGCGAATAGTTGGTGTACCTCATGTATGTAATGCGAGTTGCCTAGGGAATGACAATTGAATAGTTAAGGGCGAACAATACGTGCAAAGGTATTGTAAATGCAGAGGACCTAAAAGACGTACCCATTCGAAGCACTATAACACGTTCATTTTGGTTCTTGTACTTCTGCAAGTAGTTGGTCGCAATGTGTCATAAGCAATAACGGTGGTAAATATGGGGAGGCTGCCAAGACCGACCCAAACATTGTATTACGTACTTGATCACTGTGCCTCTGTCGGAAATAACACATATCTCATCATCCCTTACCCGCATTAAAGGAGAAAGAACATGTCTCCGTTGTTTCTTAAGGAAGAATTCCCAATACTCGAGATCCTTCTTTTGGACTATTGAGAAGGCTACATGAACGGTTTTTTGATTGCCGTCTTGTGCAACCGCTAGAAGTAAGACCTATGTATATTTCCCTTACAACTAAGTACCTTCAATCTGAACCATCGGCTTGCAGTGTAAGAATGCATTAATGCACTATAGAAATGTCCAAAATAGCCGGTAGAATTGACAAACATTTAGTACGACACGATCATTTTTGTATGCCAAAGCTGTCTCAAGTTTCACAACCGTTCCGGGTATGTGTTTCTGTATCATTTTTAGCCACAGGCGCAACTCGTTGTAAGATTCCTCCCATTGGCCAAACAATTTTTTACGGCCTGCCACATTGCATACCATGCTTTATGGTAATTAGAAATGTAGTCGTACTGCGTTTTAGCTTCAGCGATATAGGTGGCAACCATCACACGGGGATTTGCTTTGACCAGTGGCATGAAGGTATCGCATAGGACGTGCACATCCAAGTTCTTGTGATCCTTACTTAAGCTGCTTACGGTGTATGTATGAGGCCCGTCCAATTTCGTGATTCTCCACAGCCCGCTCAGCTTCTTCAAAGATGATACACGAACCCTCCACTTACATCCTTATTTCTTATGGACGCACTCCGAAATGTAGAAATCCGGTTGGGTTTTCTTCACAGTCGACGTAACTGCCCGACGAATGTTGTAGTGCTTAATAGCGGCCACAACCAGTTCTTTTGTCAAGAATGTCATCCCAATGGCCAGTTCACCATCAGCACGGTGGTTGTAACCGTCAATTGTTGGGTATTGTGAAAATTTTGAAACGTTCAAGGCATTCATATCAACCGTATTGAAGCGGGATGGTGGCTGGTAATAAGAAATAGGTGTGGCTGATACTGGAACGTTGCTTTCTACTGAGTGTTCTTCGTTGCCTTCTAAATCTTCGAAGGACCTTGCTGGAATGTTCACGTCTGCTGGTTCTTCATAGAAGGGCCCTCGCTCTTCACTATCGGAACCGGTTTCCCTAACCGGTTCTTCGTCAGAAATATCCCCTCGAACCGGTATAGTTCTGCGTCGTCGACTACTACCCTTTTAGGTGAGCAGTCTGGTCGTCGATTGCGAGACCGCTCACGAACCATATTACCAAGATCAAAATCGACCGCACCAATATAAGAATGTCTCCTCATAGATGGTTGAACATACTCCATACTAGGGACATACGTTGAGTATCGTCCATATGAGAAGTCAACGAAAGGTTTGGACGCTTCATGGTCGGATGACCTCATGTAGTTGTAGGATGATGACACTGCCTCCCCATACTATACGAATTTTACGTTGCATGTCTTCACATTGGAGAGGATGGTTCATCGAATTCATTGTTCAGGGGCTGGTTCAAGTCGTAGCCGAAACTAGCTACGCACGAATGTCTTGGCACAGAAGATGACAATGCACTGAACTCGTTGTGTGGACTGACTTTAGTTAATAGGTTGAAATCATTTCGTAAACTGGCCGTTGGGCTATCAACATTGGCATTAGGGTCGAAGTTGAAATTCACCCGTCTCCGGCTTGAGATTTCGACACCAGCATCAGAATCAGAAAATGACGCTTACAGCTCAAGGGGCCCTCCTAATGAATACTCCAAGTAGGTAACTAGCATCAACTCCACATCACTGTTTTCCCCAATGCAGCATACTGAGTAGGTTAACAGTTTTAAAGAGATCGACAGACGATACTTCAACTCGTCCAAATTTTCCCCAAGGCCATGCGGGACACTATTTTCCACTTTCTTAATCAAATTCTTGTAAGATAATCTCCTTGGAATTGTTATTCTTACAGTATTCGCAGAATGAAAAACGATGCCGAGTGAGGCACCATCGATGATCTCGCCATCATAGTATACTAGAACAACACTTCCTCGTCTTGACATTTTCACAGCAATTAAAACACTTTAATGAAAATTATACAATACAAACATTCCATTATGTCTGATATAAGAGGACCTATGCACGATCATCTGGAAAATCCGGAAGAATTTTACTTTTGCAGACGTGTCAGACACGCAGTGTTAGGATTACTGACTTTGCAAAGATCTCATTTTCTATAGAAATCGAATTCCTTTGAGATTCCTTGATCTTGCTTTTTGTAGAAAGTGGGTTCCTTGCATAGTCATTAATGATGACACAACGTTTCTAACACGTCTGCAAATGCAAAATTCTTCCAGATTTTCCGAATGAATAATATTGGTCCTTTGTACCTCTTATATCAGGTAGAATGGAATGATTGTTTGAATAATTGAGGTAATGAGAGGTAATGTTGTTTGAATAATTGAGGTAAATTGTATCTCCCTTCCGTAACGTGTTGGAAAAAGATAATTTAAGATGATTTGTACCGAACAATATTTCACATAAATAAAGAAGGATATTGCAGTGTTGCACATACTTAGAACATTAATTAAGGATGAAAAACCAACTCATAAAACATAATTTGACGATGATTTGAGAAGTGAAAGGTTAATCAGAATCATCCTAGCCAGTTGAAATTTCTGAACTTAAGTTAAGTTCTTCGATCATCTGTTGTTTTTGTTGTCTACGCTTGTACATAAAAAGCTGCAACTCGTCGGTAGCTACATCAACATTCGGTGAAGATGGAGCTTGTTCAGTGGTCGCTGCGAGTGCGGACGGAGCAGCTTCTACGGGTGCAGACGTACTACCTTCGCCGGCATTGACCTCATCAAACTTAACATATAAATGGATGTATTTAGCTCTTACAGAATTGAGTCGGTCATACATGTTACGTACGTCGATTTCGTTGGTAAGCTTTAGAATGTAGTGCATTTCAGCTGCCGTTGGTGTTGGAATTTTACATTCCAAGTAAGAAATTTGCTTGTCAGTATGTTTACTAACCTCGTTTGATATCAACTGCAACAAATAGTGGAGTGACATATTGCTGGTGATTGTTGAGTCAAAATAGGTATCAAGAATATAAACTGTTGCGAAAAACTTAGCCATGAGGGGAACAAAGAGTTGGATGTTTTGGTGAAATAGACAGAATTGAAGTGTGGGTTTTATAGTGAAGGAAAAGCACTGCGTGAGTAATTTTAATTCGAATAAAAAATCATAATAGAATAAAAAGAATCAAGTATTTAAAGTAGAATAAAATCTCGTGACCTCGCGTTCTTTAAAACACGATATTTAAGGGACCCCACTTTCTGCAGAACGTGAGGTCCCTTTTGACTGTTCAGTAGACGCGTCTTTTCAACGGACCTCGCTTTCTACAGAACGCGAGGTCCCTAAAATACCGCATTTTGCAGAATGCGAGTTCCTTTAATGTCGCTTCCCAAGGGGTGCGAGGCCTCTTATAAATAGCGGCCTACAATCTAATTTACCCCACACAATCTTCTTCTTTTCCTATTCTACATATCCTAAAACAATGGTGGCTCTATTGAGGCTAGACGAACGACACGTCTTCGACTACTGACAGACGAATGGGGAGGTAATATTCTTTTTTTACTTTAAGTTATTTCTTTATTCTTTTATTTATTTCTTCATATATATATATATATTTATTATTATATTTTACTATTTTTCTTCAAGAACTACGAACGAGCATTGACATGCTATCTAAATTGTATCACGGCTGTGCCGAATGCGGATATTGTTCTGTTTATTGCCAAAATCGGTTTTGGTCACGTCGCTACTATTGTTGGCGGTACGAAGTTGAACCGTCCCTTTATTAATGCCTTATTAGAAAGATGAGGCCAGAGACACACACCTTTCATCTTTCATGTGGCGAGGCTACAATTACAATAGAAGATGTTGCATATCATCTTGGCTTGCCTACTGACGCCGAGGTTATTACCGGTGTTGCCAACGGTGACTGGGTGACCTTGTGTGCTGACCTGCTGGGAGTGGTTCCGGACAAGTTCGACGGTGGCAAAATCTTACTAACTCTTTTGGAGCAGAATTTTACAATCCTCACCCTGATGCTGATGACGAAACAAAGCGGGTAAATATATTTATTTTATTATATATTTCGTTTTCTATTTTTTAATAATTAAAATATTTTTGTAAGGTACTTATTATTTTTGCAGCGGTTTGCTCGTGCCCATATCCTACTAATTATTGGAGGGATTTTGATGCCTAACAAATCTCGCAACAAGATACAAAACGAGACTATAGAGTGCTGATCGAAAAGATACAAAACGTGGTTAGGATTTTAGACCATTTTTTTCTTAATTCCTCAAATTCTTTTTCTAATCAAACTTTATATAACTCGCGTTCAAAAATTTTTGTTTAGTTCCTGTGGACTCCGTACATTGCTCCTCCGATTCGGGACTGTATTCCGCAGGACATTACGGACACCTCTCACGCCTGGATGTTGCTAGTGCCACTCATCAACTACAAAATTGTCGAGTGGCATCCTATTGACCGAGTTCTACGACAATTTGGCTACGTCCAAGGGGTTCTGGAGCCGCCACCCAATTTTGACGAATTATATCGGTTGACGCAACAGGGAAAGACGAAAGTCCATTGGGCCCATCATTACGCTAACTGGGTCGGGCAATAGATGACAAGGTTTGGCAGGTGACAGCCCATCTGTGAACGCATTGTGAACCAGGACGTCACATTCGATTATATGCAGTGGTACCACCAAAATAGGAAGCCGCATACACTGATTTGGGAGGAGCGCAAGCGAGAAATTAAGGTGCTTCCCCAAAACTGACTGCCCGTACAACGTCAAGCCACCCAACGCTAGCCGACGCAGCGCGGTACCAAAATGGGGCTTGAAATCCAGAGACGGCAAACTCACACTATATGGGCCTCGTCGTCTGGAACAGCGTAAGCAGCAGATCAGTCCGCGGAACATCGTTCACAGCGCCAGGACCGAAATTTATGCACTTTGCTTCGTCATCATTTTTGCAGATGGGTGGTCTTGAGACATTTCAGTAGATGGGGCCTCCACCCGAGATTTCGATCACGGACGCCTTTCGTCCTTTTTGACTATGCATCCAACATATTACCCAAAAATGCCTTTTGCAAATGTTCCTCCGGTGTTTGATGTTCCATTGTTGGCAGTACAGTTTGACTACAACATTGTCGAGCAGACGCCGCCGCAGAGCTTGTTTTACACTGGCATCATTAGGACGAGAGGAGATGTCTAAAAAATTTTAATTATGTTTATGCAATACTTTATTTCTTATTTTATAATAACCTATATTTTATTTTGTCTTATTTTTTACATAGTTTTTAGATTTTATATTATTTTCGTTCTTTAAACAATAAACTACATTATTCGATTAATAAACCAAATATGCCTATCGCGCCATTTTATATTTTCATTCATTCACAAAACAAGCTATGGAACCATTTCCAACGCGAATTTTACTCCAATACTACGTACCTAAACTCAACGTTTACTAAAATTATAAGATTAATAACCCCAAAATATTGCTTGGACATGCTTATGGATGCTTGGTCTGCCAGCCCGATTTACAAAGAACTCGCTTTCTGTAGAAAACGAGTTCCATTAAACTGTCTGCGATAAATTAAGCCGGCTCTTCAAATTCTCGGAGAACTCGTGTTCTTCAGAAAGCGAGTTCCTGTTAAGTTCGTTATTCTAAAAAGTGTTGCCACGTATGAAGACCTCGCTCTTTGCAGAAATCGAGTTTAGGACTCGCTATTCCCAAAAAGCGAGTTCTTTATACGTGGTAGATTTAGGGGTCTTTTTTTTTCTAAATTTAGGTCTGCGGGGGTCATTTCTTTAAATAATAATTAAAAGAGGTTTTTGATTTAAAACTGCCAAAATAAATACTTGATCCGAACTGTCCATTTTCTCTTGTATTCTTGATGTCCTCAAGATAGACAAGTTAGTTTCTCTTCTAATGTCCATCATTGTTGCAATGGAAACACTTTCCTTCTCTTGCAACTCCTCCTTTAGGTTTCAATGTAGCCTTTCCTTTGTTGGGCTTTGGCATTGCCTTGGTGTTGGGCTTTCCTTTTTCTGTTATCCTTTTGGACCACCAGAATAGGTTTGCAGCCAACCTTTTTTCATGTTGTTCTCTGTTGTTCTTAATAGACCAAGCAACTGGGGCAATGATTCATTTATATTGAAATTAAGAAAAAAATGATTAAAACTATCCAACAATGATTGCAAGATAACATCAGTAGCCAATTCAACACTTACAGGGAAGCCCAATTCTAAAAAGTGTTGCCACGTATGAAGACCTCGCTCTTTGCAGAAATCGAGTTTAGGACTCGCTATTCCCAAAAAGCGAGTTCTTTATACGTGGTAGATTTAGGGGTCTTTTTTTTTCTAAATTTAGGTCTGCGGGGGTCATTTCTTTAAATAATAATTAAAAGAGGTTTTTGATTTAAAACTGCCAAAATAAATACTTGATCCGAACTGTCCATTTTCTCTTGTATTCTTGATGTCCTCAAGATAGACAAGTTAGTTTCTCTTCTAATGTCCATCATTGTTGCAATGGAAACACTTTCCTTCTCTTGCAACTCCTCCTTTAGGTTTCAATGTAGCCTTTCCTTTGTTGGGCTTTGGCATTGCCTTGGTGTTGGGCTTTCCTTTTTCTGTTATCCTTTTGGACCACCAGAATAGGTTTGCAGCCAACCTTTTTTCATGTTGTTCTCTGTTGTTCTTAATAGACCAAGCAACTGGGGCAATGATTCATTTATATTGAAATTAAGAAAAAAATGATTAAAACTATCCAACAATGATTGCAAGATAACATCAGTAGCCAATTCAACACTTACAGGGAAGCCCAATTTTCAATGGTTTGAATATACCCTATCATTTTGAAAACATGAGTTCCCACTAGATTTCCATCCACCATTTTGCATTGAAACAAAGCCTTAGAGGTCTCATACCTTTCTTGATGAGCTTGCCCCTCATATAATTCTTTGAGATTTTTAACCATCACATAGGGAACCATGTCCTCATGTTGCTTCTGAAGCTCAGGGGCCATGGTCGCAAGCATCAAGCATCCGACATCTACCATGTCATTTGAGTATTTCTCAAAGGCTTCCCTTTCATCTTTGGAGGCATCATCTGCTGGCTTTTTAGGAATAGGTTCTTTGATGATTTGTTGTTTCCGTTCTTGCTTAAGGACAATCTTTAAGTTACGGAACCAATCAAGGAAGTTTAAACCATTCAATTTTTCCTTCTAAAAAACGGATCGCAATGATAATGTGTTTGAGTTTGCCATAAAATATACAATGATAAAATATGATTTATAAGTACCTTTTATCATATTTATAAAGAAATTACATTCCCACTATTAAAACCCTCAAAATTGAAAAACTGACTAGAAGTATTTCTAGTGGGTAAGGATCCATATTTCATTTCATCCTAGGTCAGCTTTGGCTTTACTCCTAGAATTCAATTATTTAGGTAAGCAACACTCACTAATTACATCTCATGTAATTCTTATATTTGGTGAACAACGATTATTCTTAATCATCTCATGATTATCCAAATCATTAGTCTTTAGGTTTCTAATCTCATTAGAACAACCTAGTTTAACCAATGTTACAACCAGTGAATATCACTTGCTTATTCTTCGCGTTTAACCAAGATAGATCTAAGTATTTTGCTTTGGAAAAATCTACATAGTACCAATCGAGGTTTTAATGAGGGTTAATATTGGATGACTAATTTTAATTAAATATGGAGGGTTTTTGTTATATTAATCTCACCATTCTATTATGATCTAATCAGTTACCATCATGCTAAAAACATACATTGTATCACATACATGTAAAGCAGTAAATATAAATGTAATGGTTATAGCCCTTAAAACTAAGGTGGCTCATCCCAAGCCAATGAGGGAACCAAAATTACAAAAGATGGAGCTTGCTTCTCAAGCACCTAATCCACCTTTGATTGGCCCATAAGTCTCCTTTGGTCCACGCTTTCTCCGCAAATATTATATTAAAACCTAATTTGATTTTGATATAACAAAGTGTCTAAAGACCTATTTGTAAAAGTAAATAAATTTTTAAGTATTTCAAAGTCTAACAAATTGACAAGAAAACTTGAAACAAAATTTTTCTAAGTCAAATAAATTGTTCAAGCAAAATTTTTCTAAGTGTTATAGCCCAAAACTTACTTGTACGCTAAGGCGTATCGATACGCTATAGCCGTATTGATACGATTTTGAGATTCTGGATTTTTAATCGACAAAAGCGTACCGATACGGTTATACCCATATCGATACAATATTTCATATGGGCTTAACTTTAAGGTATAACGTACCGATACGGTTTTACTCGTATCTATACGGTTTGATCTAATTCGGTAAATCTTTGCATTTAAAGTTTTTGATTGTTGCTTGTCAGTTATGATTTCAGCTAAATTTCAAACGGTTATTGGACCGTATCGACATGCCCATATAGCATATCGATACACTTTTTGCTAAAGTTTTACTCAGGATTCGAGTGACAAAATTCGTATCGATACAGTCTTAGAGTATTGATACGCCCCTATTTTTACAATATACCCGTACCGATATGCCCATACGCGTATCGATACGCCCTCTTAAATGTGCACAATGACTCTTTCTGTTTTGAGAGAAGTATCGATACGCTTGTTCGAGTACCAACACGGTAGGTTGCAGAAGTGCATTTATTATAGGAATAATGAAGCCCAACGGCTCTATTGATGACCTCAACCACCAAAACGGCTAGAAATTAATGCAGGGGGTATATAAACAAGCCTCTAAAGCTACATCAACAATTATTGAACCTATTTGCAACAATCCAAGCATATATCCAAACCCTTGAGCTATTAGAGTTAAATTCTTGTAACCCCACTTGTGTAATCTTTCATTGTACTATCTTATTTCAAGTTTGGGAGTGTTTAAGTGTAATTGGGAAATCTATCAACCTTGTGAGAGGCATTTTTCAGATTGTAAATCTTCTTTGTATTTGAGAGAGTATTGGTTAATCTTTGGGTAGAAAGATTAACCGATTTGTAAGGTTTCCTCCTAATCCAAGAAAATGGGACGAATATCTAGTGAAATTGGTTGAAAATCCTTAGTGGGAGATAAGGTAGTGGATGTAGAGCTTGTTCTAAGCTTGAACCATTATAACTTGTCTTGTCTTCAACTTTCCATTTTTCAATTTGCTCCCTTCAATTTTAAAAAGCCAATTCACCCACCTCTTGGTCATTTTTGAATGATCAACTTAACGATTCGTATTAGAGCCTAACTCTTTAAGGGACTCACATCCATATGAGAAGATTCTAGAAGAAGATCAATCAACCTTGAATCAAGCCATGGCATCTACCTCTGGCCAAAACTTCCTTGAGTCATAATCGACCACCAAGCCACCATTTTTCAATGGGGATAACTATCCCCAAGTTAAATGACTATGTCCTTTAGGATGTAGTGGAAGATGGACCAACTATTCCGATGAAGAGAGATGAAGAAGGAAGGCTAGTTCCGAAAATAAGAGCGGAAATGACCGATGAAGGTCGAAGAAGGCTTCAAGTGAATGACAAGGCTCTTCACATAATCTTTTGTGCACTTGGAGCCGACATGTATGCAAATATGTCATCTTGCACAAGTGCAAAGGAAGTGTGGGACAAGCTAGAGACCACCTATGAGGGCACCAACGATGTAAATAAGGCCAAGATTGGGATCCTTAATTTGATTTACGAGAACTTCAAGATGGATCCGGGTGAGAACGCCTCCAAAATGTTTGATAGGTTCTCCGTTATTGTAAATGGTCTCAAGGGCTTCAGTGAGATCATTCCCGAAGACAAGCTAGCCTGGAAGCTTCTTTACTCGCTTCCTAAATCATGTGACTGGAAGAGAACCGCAATCATCGAGGCCAAGAATTTGAAGACTTTGAAGCTCGATAAGTTGGTGGGATCTCTCCTTACTCATGAGATCATGAAACAAGAAAGAGAAGAAGAAAAAAAGAGAGAAGAAAAGAGTGTAGAAACAAGAGGTAGAGAAGAAAAAACAAGGAATTGCTCTCAAGGCATCTAAAGAGGAAAGCAATTCTAGTGAGGATGAGTTTGAGGAATTAGCTATGATAGCCAAGAGATTCTCTTGGTTCAAGAAGTCCAACCAGGGAAGAAAGTTCCAAAGAAGAAAAGACTTCAAGAACAAGAACAAAGAAGAGAAGAATGATCAACTCATTTTTAATGAGTGTAAGAAGCCGAGGCACATAAGATCAGAATGCCCTCAACTCAAGAAGAATGGGTTCGATAAGAAGAAAAAGCACAAACCCCATGTTGCTACTTGGAGCGATGAAGAATCATCATCCGATAAGGAGGAGCACGAAGTGGCTAATATTTTCCTCATGGCTATTGATGACGATCCTAAGGTAAACCCTAACACATCTGCTTTTGATTTTACATTTGATGAACTTTAAAATGCATATGATGAGTTGCAAGAGGTTTACGATGAGTTGGTTGAAAAGTACAAGGAATCAGTTTTGAAAAACAAGAAAATGATTTCCGATTTGAAAAACCAAAACGAAAAACTAACTCGGAACTTGAAAAGAAGATTGTGGTTTTACAAGATGATCTAA
Source organism: Hibiscus tridactylites (assembly GCA_958450335.1). Taxonomy (NCBI): domain Eukaryota; kingdom Viridiplantae; phylum Streptophyta; class Magnoliopsida; order Malvales; family Malvaceae; genus Hibiscus; species Hibiscus tridactylites. The sequence continues at coordinate 58,502,992 of OY288278.1, read as the reverse complement.
AATATTTTTAAAATGAAAATATCTATTTGAACAATCTTCTTTCAAAAGTTCATGATGATCACCACAGTGTGGTGAACGAGCTTAAGGCTTCTCTTAGTGTAGTTGAGAAACAAGATTTTAAAAAAGCAAGTTTTTCAAAACCCAACTATGTAAAGAGTAACTTTAACGGCTACTAACAAAGAAGCTCTCAAAGGCATCCTAAAGGTAAAATGATTAGAAATGTATGGGTTCCTAAGGAACTAGTAGTTTCTAATCATATTAATGATATTGCTTCTTAGATTCCTAAGGGAACCAAGTATTTGGGAGCTAACTCATATGGACCCAAAATGATTTGGATACCAAAAATCAAGAACTAATCTTTGTTTATACGGGGAGCATTGCTACAAGGCCAGAACTTCAAGTCAAAACACTTGGTACCTTGATAGTGGATGCTCTGTTAGAGTATGCCCAAAGACCAATCATAAGATGATTATAAATGGCATTTGCTTTTATCTTGTTTATTCATAAAGAGGCATTGCCATTATTATTTTAAGTTATTCCGCGTGCATAAATAAACTGAATTATAATAAAGTCTTTAGAATAATATGGTTATTCCAAAATCTCCTTAGTCGAGTATTATTGTGGGCATGGACAACAATAATGCATTAAGACTAATCTGTAGTTGATTGACGACAAAGGGTTGTCATTGATATGGAGATGTCAAAATCAATACATAAGTATGTGATAGAGAACGACATACTGAACTGACCCGCTATGAGCATGTTTCTTGGATTATTATGTGACAGTCACAACATTGCTCATAGTGATAACTACAAGTATGGTCCTCAGACTTGAGATCTGAAAAGCTTGTAACACGCTCGAATCGATCGTATGAAACCGTCAAGAGGGTTGAATCGAACTCCCAAAAGAATTGGCTAAAACCAATAAAAATGATAGACAATTTGCACGATGATTTTAGAGTGGTTCGACTTTTTAACCAAAGTCTACATCCACTACCTTAGCATACCACTAAGGATTTTCCAATTCATTACTATGAATTCTTCCTTTTGAGGCCAAAGGGATAACGTTACAACCCTATCTTTTCAATGGCTAAGATAGAACCACTCTAGTTTTTACTTAGGCTAAACTAGAACCTCTCCCTTTTACAAGGTTTGTTTGGTAAACAAAATACCTCACAAGGTGGGTGTTTTCACAATTGATCTCTAAAGAAAGAGTGAAGGATAAAAACAATAAAATCACTCTCTACAAATATTTACAAGAGAAATGAAGAAAATAAAGAATTAAACTCAATTTCTCTTGAACATTAAGCTTGGATGTGGTCTCTAACCATCTTCAAGTGTCCTTGTGGTGTTTATATAGTGTGAATGAGTTTCTATCCGTTTATGACTGTTGGGGATGATTCATAGCCGTTGGGGATACAAAATGGTCGTTACCTACAAAATATTCAACATTTATATCTAACGAGATCGATCCTTTTTCAAAAACATGACCATTACAGCCAAGGGATCGATCCCCTAAAACCAGGGGATCGATCCTTTTGCACTTGGTGGTTGGAATAAAACGATTGAGGCATTCTGTCCACAAAGGAATCGATCCTTTTATTTAGGGGATTGATCCTTTTTGCCTTGAGGCCTGGAAATGACCATTTTAAAGTGCAAAACAAATCATATTCCTTTTGAAAATGTTCGGTAAGTTGGAAAACATTCGAAACAAATTTTTCAAGTTTGTTTGGACTTTGAATTAGTTTTGAAATATTTGAACAAGTCTAAAACATTTTCCACTTAATTTGTTATATCAAAATATTAGTTCAAAAATCACCCCCTTTTTTATATAACAAAACTCTTTGAAAAATTATTTTTGGCAAATGCTCCCCCTTAGAAAAATAATATTTGAAAAAAGATAATATTTTGTAAAAATATTAAAGCTCCCCATTTTTCTTTTTAAAATTAAAATTTTCAAACCTATCTCTCCCCATTTTTGTTAGGTCAAAAACAATTCAAACAAAGTTTGAAATCACTCATTAGTACAAAATAACAAAGGGTAAACTATACTAATGACCACCGAACTATGGGGTTGGTGTCGATTTGACCACTATATTTTCAATTGTGTTATATATACCACATAACTATTTAATTGGTTCCAATGTAGCCACCTGCCGTTAAAAAAACGAAAAAGTTAACGGGACTGTTAAAATAATTGGTATAATTACACATTTAGCCCCCTTTATTTATACAAACATTCAATTTAGTCCTAATTTTAATCTAATAAAATAAATTAATTATTCAATTAGGTGGTGACACGTGTCACCACCTTATTTGAGAGATTTATCTATTTTTATTAAATTTATTTTCCTTCCCCAATCAGGTGGTGACACGTGTCACCACCAATGGAGTAAGAAAAATGAAATTGTAAAAGTTGGGCCCAAGGAGAATCAAACTCAGGTCACTAGGGAAAGAATGCAACGCCCTTGCCACTGAGCCAAGCGTGTTTTTAGCATATGGATTACCAAATATTTTATATGTGGTATATGTGTTATCCAGTGGCAACCATGTTTTCCATGGAAACCTGAAACACCCATCATGTTTGCTTTCTTCCCACCATTCCCATTTCTGACATTGTTGTTCATTCTACCATAATTGCTGGAAGCTGCAGCAATGTTTCCAACACCTTTCTTTGCATCATAACCATCCATGGAGAAGAAGCTTGTTGTCGATTTCGATCTAATGGCTTTCCCAGTTTTCTATAGTTTAAGATTTCAAGACCAAATGGTGGGCGAAAGGCAATATGAAGTTGAGCACGAGGGACGTGGCTTAATTGCATCCCATCAGCCTCGATTCGCTAGCTAAGCTAGTTAGGCACCGCAGTAGCTTTCTTATGTTATCTTCATCATTTCTCACTTCACCTTTATTTAACATGAGACTTTCATTTGGACATTCTTGTGAATCCCCACATTAAATTTTCCAAATAAAGCTCTGTGTTGTTTCCCTGGTGAGGGGTGCTTCGATCTCTGCCTTTGGGGATCGGAATAACGACATAAGGGAAGCAACCCATACCATCTGCATGTTCTAAGAATCTACCGCATTTAATTCTCTTACTACAAATACCATAACTCCATATCTCCCTACACTGCAAACAAGTCTGCCCTCAACATGTCAATCTCATCTTGTTTCCTTGTTTTCCTTCTATGGCTTTCTCTGCATGCATGTACTGCTCGTCCCCTTGCTGCACTTCACACTGAAAATGAACTTCACGTATCCGCCAAGGTTTGTAATTCTCTTCATTATATAAAACCATGCTTCTTACATTTTGTTATTTAAGTTTACTTGTGTTTTTGCAGAATAATGATGGTACTCAAAAGCTGGAAGATGCTGATCATGTCAAGTTTAAGACAGTTGAAAAGGGGAAAGAGTCAACTACTTAATTGGAATGGTGGAAGCTGCAGCAATGAACAACAATGTCAGAAATGGAAATGGTGGGAAGAAAGCAAACATGATGGGTGTTTCAGGTTTCCACGGAAAACATGGTTGCCACTGGATAACACATATACCACATATAAAATATTTGGTAATCCATATGTTAAAAACATGCTTGGCCTAGTGGCAAGGGTGTTGCATTCTTTCCCTAGTGACCTAAGTTCGATTCTCCTTGGGCCCAACTTTTACAATTTCATTTTTCTTACTCCATTGGTGGTGACACGTGTCACCACTTGATTGGGGAAGAAAAATAAATTTAATAAAAATAGATAAATCTCTCAAATAAAAATGAATGGTTGTATAAATTAATTTATTTTATTAGATTCAAATTAAGACTAAATTGAATGATTGTATAAATAAAGGGGACTAAATGTGTAATTATACCAATTATTTTAACAGTCCCGTTAACTTTTTCGTTTTTTTTAACGGCAGGTGGCTACATTGGAACCAATTAAATAGTTGTGTGGTATATATAACACAATTGAAAATATAGTGGTCAAATCGACACCAACCCCATAGTTCGGTGGTCATTAGTATAGTTTACCCAATAACAAAAGTAAGATAACTCTTTTTAAATCAAAAGCTCCCCCTTAATCAAAGCATTCCATTTAAAATTTTTGTTCAAATTTTGACACTTACGAGATTAAATTTCACTTATTAAATTAAATCAATTTAAAAATCACATGAAATTAAATATATCCAAGACTTTAAAACTTTATGCAAACATATGAATGAAATATGATAAAACATATATGCATAAAGCATTATAAAATGTCATACACTTAAAAAATATCAAACAAATTTGCATGAACATTTAGAACATAAAAAATAGGCAACCAAATAAATAATCAAAATTAAGGTTAGAGGTTACCAATCTTTCTTCATTTGTGTGACTATAGCTTTAAAATATCCTTGCTTTTTCTTACCATTTCTCCAACACACCTACAAGAGACATTCATTTGATTTTTGGAATCTAAATTGCTTTGGAACCATTGACATTAACTTCAATGTCTCTAGTTCCCTTAGGAACCCATACTTGTATAATTTTATAAGATTTTCTTTTCTTAATTAGACAAGTATCTAAAAAATGACCATGATAATGACAATGTGAGCATTTTGTCATTATGGGATGAGATGAATTATTAGAAATAATTTCTTTTTCTTTTGTTAAGCATTTTTTTTGCTCAACAAGATGTCGTATATTAAGATAAAATATACAACCAAATATCACAACGGTCGCCTCGTTAAAAACCTCCCTAAACCTAACGAAGGAAAAGAGTACGACCCGTTTGTGACAAAAACAACGGAAGCAAGCGAACAAACAAACAAAAAAAAAACCAATAACCAACCACGAACGTTAACAAGCAAAAAATAAAAAAACACGCGCCACCCCTTCCTTAGCCAAAGCATCTGCTAAGCCATTCGCCTCCCGAAAAATATGTGAGAAACACACCGAATGTAAACTGGTACAACTACTGTCAATCTCATGAAACACCTCCCAATATCACCACTGTCGTTTGTCCACATGTAACACCCAACTAATGGCGACCATGGAATCCGACTCCACCACCAGAGGATACGATGCCCACGCTGACTGCTGAAAGAAAGTTAAGGCAAAAGCAATCGCCCGCAACTCAGCCTCGTTGGACTCAATACTACCAAGAAGGCCAGAGAACAATGTCACTATCCTACCTTGCTCATCACGTAACACACCCCCCGAAACCTGCAGGACCCGGCTTGCCACGCGCGGATCCATCCACAGAAAATTTCAATGTCCCTACCATCGGAGGTTCCCAACTAATATCGTGACGCTCAGGTCGCGAAATCGGGGACTCGGAATAAAAACTCGGGCAATCCCACCACAACGCCTCGCCAATGCAAAGGTCAGTCCATAATATCCGCATCCAGTAATACGAATGTAACTTAATTAAAAAACATACCTCTGCTATCGGTAGTGACTTCTTATTGAACACCATCTCGTTTCGCGCTAGCCATACTGACCATAACAATGCTGCCACGCACGACACCCATAAGCATCGAAGCACGCCCGAAAACGAACAATGGAAATCCGGTAGGAAAAACTCTGATATACTCTTCGGCAGCGGTAAACATACTCTCCACCAACTTCGAAACCAGTCCCATATGCGCTGGACCAATGGACAAGAATACAACAAATGGTCGACATCCTTCTCACTCTCCTTACACCAAATGCACAACGTGCTTTGTCCCTCAAACACAATACCCCTACGTCTCAAAATATCAAACGTGGGCAGCCGACGCAACCAAACAAACCATAGGAAAGCTTGTACCTTAGGTGGAACCAGGATTTTCCATGTGAAACACGCCCCAAAATCACTCTCCCCCGCTTGATCAAGCATCAAAATTTGAGAAATAGCCTTAACTGTAAACATACCTTGCGCATCCGGGGACCAAATCAGCTTATCACAGACACCGATACGTAAACGAAAATCCCCCACTACAACCCATAAATCATGTAGCTGTCCAACCTCAAAAGAGCGAAGGGGACAACGGAAAAAATCAGCCCATCTTGAATGACGAAGACCCCCCTGCACCGAATAATCCACAACCAAAGCAAGCCTATTACAAACAAATGAAAATAATCGCAGAAATATGTCCTTTAACGGCTTTTCCGCGCACCAAGTATCGAACCAGAAAAGGACTCGACTTCCATCCCCCACTTGCCACAACAATTTCTCATGAAAATTCCGCTGGACATCGGCCGAACAAGCTGTCTGCACTATTTGCTTCCATACAATCGACATCGCGTGTTGACGAGACGAATTAAAACGCCACCATTGGGCAGCCTCTCCATACTTTGCCACTATAATGGCCCTCCATAATGAAGATGCATCAGTGGCATATTGCCACGACCATTTAGCTAACATAGCAGTATTACGCACTTGTAGATCCTCCACCCCCAAACCGCCCAAATGATGCGGCCTACACACCATCTTCCAGCTCACTCTACCCATCTTTCTATGCAAATTTACACCACCCCAGAGAAAAGCACGTCGCAACTTATCAATAGCCGCAATGACACCTTTTGGAATGCGAAACACACCCATATAATAGATCGGTAGTGAAGAAAGAACATCATTCATCAAAGTAACTCGTGCCGCAAAAGACATCGAGCTACGCTTCCACCCCGCAAGTTTCCGACGAACATTAGCAAGAACCGATTCCCATACCGCCATACTACGAGGATTAGATCCATCCCAAAATAAATGAATGGAAAAGAACCACGTCGACAACCCAAGGCCTTGGCACACAACTCAACAAAATTCTCCTCAACACCAATAGCAAAAAAAAGGTGTGTGATCCGATACCCCTCTCGACAAAGAATGCTGACCAATGTTAGTAAAAGCATCTACCCATGCAGACGATACCAAAATTCTATCTATGCGACTACGCCTGAAACCCCTCCCAAATCACGTGTATTGCTTCCCTATCAACGGCAAATCTACAAGTCCAGCGTTATCAATGAAATCAGAAAATTCTTCCATACCTGTCGCCACCGAACTACACCCTGCACGTTCTGATAACCAACGTATCGAATTAAAATCCCCTGCGATACACCATGGTTTTATGATGTCCAAGATTAGCTCTCCTAACCGTTGCCACAGCTGTCTCTGTGCCTCCACATCGCACGGTGCATAGACATTCAACATACAACATTGTAATTCTTCCGCACACCACCTCCCCCTTATAAAGATAAAGTTTCGATCCACCTCCATTGAGACAACATTGAAACGTGAACCTTCCCATATTTTATTCAAACCCCCTGAAGCACCTATCGAAGGTGAGAAAATATATTCAAAACCGTCCGATGCCCACAAACTCGCGACCACTAACGATGACACATCCTCTAGCTTTGATTCTTGCAACATCACCATATCCGCCCGTTGTTTCTTTACTACATCGCCCACCGCCCTACGTTTCAAACTTGACCCCAACCATCTGACATTCCATGAGACCACTCGCATCCCTACTAGTATCGCCTTTCCCCGGAAAGAACCCGTTGAAGATCCTTTATAATGTCAGCTTCACACCCCACTGTTCTCACTCCCACGATATTGCCTAATGCCACTGTCGCCTCTATTTCCTTTGATAGTAACTGCTGGCGATTCTGAAAATCCGAATCCGAGAGAGACGCGTTCACAACTTGCGTCGAAACAGGCTGGCGTAGCACCTGTTTTCGCGGTCTGCCCCTACCAATTTTTTGCGTCGAAACCACACCTGAAAGAAAATTTATTGATTTTTTTCCTGCCGTTAATCCAAATCAATTGACTATTGTCTGAAGCAATTACTTTCTCTCCTATCTTATCCTTTGTTTTCTCATTATTTGAATCTGATTTATCCTCCAAAGCCACTGAATTTGAGATTGGTTCAACCATCTCCACGATATTTGTATTCAAATCCACAGAGTTTGATTGGGATTGAATTACCTCGAGTTGGTTTGCTGTTGTAGGACTCTTCCCACCCTCGTCCGTCACCCTCCCGGAGGTCTGCTCCTCCATCGGACCCGCCTCATCGCCACCTCCCAGCAACTGAAATGAGTTCGTCAACCCATTCGACCCACCTCATCGTGTGAATCATTACCGTGATCCAGCCTTTGTTCCCACAAGGTAGTGCAACACCACAACCTTGTTTCTTCTGTTTGGTCTTGATCCCCGATCGGCTCCACATACCCCAATGCCATGATTTGGTGATCATCGCCTTTGCATTGTGTCCCCCCATCCGAACCCTGTGTCGAAGAAGCATCGTCCTCATCATCGGATTGCATCATTATACATTCACATTCCATCCAAGGACCAAAAGCACACTCTCGGATTTGTATAGGGAAAAACGCACCGTCCACCTCCAACTTCATCTTTGCCTCTATAGTTGTCGTGGATGATGTTTCGATTAGTACCCATCCACATTCAAACGATTGGGGTGAGGTAGTAGAGTCCGCTAAACGATCTAAGCTTCCCCATATGTTCGCAATACTTTCGAAAGATTGTTGCGACCACGCATGGATTGGAAGACCCTTGATCGATATCCAAACCCTTCTCGATTCTAATGCTAAACCCGGTGACTATCGTTCAAGCCTTGTGAAGCATCCTCGTATCGATTCCAACTGCGTCACCTTGTCACGTGTTAACGGGTCCTTGAACATGAGTAATATCATTGCACCGGCTATGCGCAGAATCGACAATCCTTCCACCGCCGTTAGGTGCAATTATGCTGCCAGCTCCTTAGTGCTCCATGGTTTCTTGCACCACCCCACTGCACAGTTTTGCAGTATTTCCACTTGTCCCTTGCCACAAAACCCTTCGCTGAAAAATTGAATGCATTGCCGTGATTAATCTCCTCCTCTGATCACTGCTTCAACGGCGCCGTTGGTCTCAAATTCTCTGCCTTTACCGACTGTGTTGTATCGGTTTTGGCCTATTTCCGTCTCCAAAACGAGTCGTGCTCTCCATATTTCTCTTTACACACAGTGATCCGCGAACCATAAATCCATTTATCGTGCAATCGTTCTATTACCCGCTCAGCATCCTCTCGACTACTCATCCGCACGAAACCAAATCTGAATCTGTTCCTATCAAATTTCCGGGGGATGAACACATCCACCACTACCCCGTGACGATCGAAAACCTGCCATACCCCTTTCCAGTGAATTGATGTAGAAAGATTTCCCACAAAGACTGTCCACACCTTCCGATTGCTCATCTTTTCTCCTTTGTAATTATTCTCGGTGGGAGATGCAGATGAGGTTGTGGATGAGATGGCTTGGTTCTTGGTTGTGGGCGTGGGGAGCTTCCGTTCATGTATCTTGGATTGCCTCTAGGGGTCTTTTTGTTAAGCACCCAAGCTTAACTTTCAAATCAAGATTTTCTTTTTCGAAAACTTCATTGCTCATTTTTGAAAACTATAAATCTTTTTTCAAAATTTCGTTTTGATTTTCAAAAGCAAGTTTTGATTTCAAAAGAAAATCATTTTCAATTTCAAGTTTAGAAACCATTTTCTTAAATTTGGAATTCATGATCTCAAATTCCAAAAATAGTTCATCAAATGCATCTTGTAACTCATCAAAAGAATATGTATTTAATTCATTTGAGTTAGAAGATACATTGTGCTCTTCATGAGCCATAACATCAACCACCTTAGGGATTGAGAGGAGGTTTGCACAAGATGAAGCATCATCCTTCTTCTCTCCCTTCTTGTTGCCATAGAGTTTCTCAAGCTTCTCCCATATCTCTTTGACACTTTTGCATGTATAGACCTTCTTGGAAACATCTTCATTGAGGGCACAAAGAAGAGTGTGCATGGCCTTGGCGTTTAGCTTTGCTTTCATGTCATTTACACTCCTTTGCTTCTTCTTCTTCTTAGGAGCTTTCATGTATCCATCTTCAATGAAATCCCAAACTTCAAAATCGAGAGATTTGATGAAATACTTCATGACGTTGCTCCATTGAGAATATGCTTCTCCTTCGAAGAGCGGAGGACACGAGATAGAGCAGCCTTCTTCAAATCTTGCCATTTTTCTTGATCGGTGAACTACGAGCAAATGATCATTACTAAAGGATGTTGGTCCTTTGATGGAGACGAGGCTCTGATACCAATTGAAAGTCTTGTAACACGCTCAAATCGATCTTTTGAAAACGTCAAGAGGGTTGAATTAAACTCCCAATAGAATTGGCTAAAACTGATAAAAAGGATAGACAACTTGCACGATGATTTTATAGTGGTTCGACTTTCTAACCAAAGTCTACATCCACTACCTTAGCTCACCACTAAGGATTTTCCAATTCACTACTATGAATTCTTCCTTGTGAGGCCAAAGGGATAACCTTACAACCCTATCTTTTCAATGGCTAAGATAGAACCACTCTAGTTTTTACTTAGGCTAAACTAGAACCTCTCCCTCTTACAAGGTTTGTTTGGTAAACAAAATACCTCACAAGGTGGGTGTTTTCACAGTTGAGCTCTCAAAAAAGAGTGAGTGATAAAAACAATAAAATTACTCTGTACAAATATTTACAAGAGAAATGAAGACAATAAATACTTAAACTTAATTTCTCTTGAACATTAAGCTTGGATGTAGTCTCTAACCATCTTCACGTGTCCTTGTGGTGTTTATATAACGTGGATGAGTTTCTAGCTATTTATGACCGTTGGGGATGAGTCATAGCCGTTGGGGATGCAAAATGGATGTTACCTACAAAAAAATCAGCATTAATATCTAAAGAGATCGATTCTTTTTATCAAGGGATCGATCCTTTTTCAAAAAATATGACTGTTACAGTTAATGGATCGATCCCTTAAACCAGGGGATCTATCCTTTTGCACTTGGTGGCTGGAATAAAGAGATTGAGGAATTCTGTCCACAAAGGGACCGATCCCTTTATTTAAGGGATTGATCCTTTTTGCCTTGAGGTCTGGAAATGACCATTTTAAAGTGCAAAACAGATCATATTCCTTTTGAAAAAGTTCGGCTAAGTTGGAAAACATTCGAAACAAAATTTTTAAGTTTGTTTGGACTTTGAATTAGTTTTGAAATATTTGAACAAGTCTAAAACATTTTCCACTTAAATTGTTATATCAAAATATTAGTTCAACAATCTCCCCCTTTTTGATATAACAAAACTATTTGAAAAATTATTTTTGGCAAATTCTCCCCCTTAGAAAAATAATATTTGAAAAAGATAATATTTTGTAAAAATATTAAAGCTCCCCATTTTCTTTTTAAAATTAAAATTTTCAAACCTATCTCTCCACATTTTTTATGTCAAAAATAATTCAAACAAAGTTTGAAATCACTCATTAGTACAAAATAACAAAAGTAAGTAAGATAACTCTTTTTAAATCAAAAGCTCCCCCTTAATCAAACCATTCCATTTAAAGTTTTGGTTCAAATTTTGACACTTACGAGATTAAATTTCACTTATTGAATTAAATTAATTTAAAAATCACATGAAATTCAATTTATCCAAGACTTTAAAACTTTATACAAACATATGAATGAAATATGTTAAAGCATATATGCATAAAGCATTATAAAATGTCATACACTTAAAAAATATCAAACAAATATGCATGAACATTAAAACATCAAAAATAGGCAACCAAATAAATAATCAAAATTAAGGTTAGAGGTTACCAATCATTCTTCATTTGTGTGACTAGAGCATTCAAATATCCTTGCTTTTCTTATCATTTCTCCAACACACCTACAAGAGACATTCATTTGATTTTTGGTATCCAAATTGCTTTAGAACCATTGACATTAACTTCATTGTCTCTAGTTCCCTTAGGAACCCATACTTGTCTAATTTTATAAGATTTTCTTTTCTTAATTGGACAAGTATCTAAAGAATGACCATGATAATGACAATGTGAGCATTTTGTCATTATGGGATGAGATGAATTATTAGAAATAATTTCATTTTCCTTTGTTAAGCATTAAAGCTTAACTTTTAAATCAAGATTTTCTTTTTCGAAAATTTCATTGCTAATTTTTTAAAACTATAAATCCTTTTTCAAAATTTCATTTTAATTTTCAAAAGCAAGTTTTGATTTCAAAAGAAAATCATTTTCAATTTCAAGTTTAGAAACTATTTTCTTAAATTTGGAATTCATGATCTCAAATTCCAAAAACAATTCATCAAATGCATCTTGTAACTCATCAAAAGAATATGAATTTAATTCATTTGAGTTGGAAGATACATTGGGCTCTTCATGAGCCATAACATCATCCACCTTAGGGATTGGGAGGAGGTTTGCACAAGATGAAACATCATTCTTCTTCTCTCTCTTCTTGTTGCCATAGAGTTTCTCAAGCTTCTCTCATTTCTCTTTGGCACTTTTGCATATGGGGACCTTCTTGGAAACATCTTCATTGAGGGCACAAAGAAGAGTGTGCATGGCCTTGGCGTTTAGCTTTACCTTCGTTTCATTTACACTCATTTGCTTCTTCTTCTTCTTAGGAGCTTCCAAGTAACCATCTTCAATGAAATCCCAAACCTCAAAATCGAGAGATTTGATGAAATACTTCATGACGTTGCTCCATTGAGAATATGCTTCTCCTTCGAAGAGCGGAGGACACGAGATAGAGCGGCCTTCTTCAAATCTTGCCATTTTTCTTGATCGGTGAACTACGAGCAAATGATCATTACTAAAGGATGTTAGTTCTTTGATGGAGACGAGGCTCTGATACCAATTGAAAGGCTTGTAACACGCTCGAATCGATCTTCTGAAACCGTCAAGAGGGTTGAATTAAACTCCCAAAAGAATTGGCTAAACCGATAAGAATGATAGACAATTTGCACGATGATTTTAGAGTGGTTCGACTTTCTAACCAAAGTCTACATCCACTACCTTAGCACAACTCTAAGGATTTTCCAATTCACTACTATGAATTCTTTCTTTTGAGGCCAAAGGGATAACCTTACAACCGTATCTTTTCAATGGCTAAGATAGAACTACTCTAGTTTTTACTTAGGCTAAACTAGAACCTCTCCCTCTTACAAGGTTTGTTTGTAAACAAAATACCTCACAAAGTAGGTGTTTACACAGTTGAGCTCTCAAAAAAGAGTGAAGGATAAAAACAATAAAATTACTCTGTACAAATATTTACAAGATAAATGAAGAAAATAAATACTTAAACTCAATGTCTCTTGAACATTAAGCTTGGATGTGGTCTCTAACCATCTTCAAGTGTTCTTATGGTGTTTATATAGTGTGAATGAGTTTCTAGCTGTTTTTGACCGTTGGGGATGAGTCATAGACGTTGGGGATGTAAAATGGTTGTTACCTACAAAAAATTCAGTATTTATATCTAAAGAGATCGATCCTTTTTCTCAAGGGATCGATCCTCTTTCAAAAACATGATCGTTACTGCCAAGGGATCGATCCTTTTGCACTTGGTGGCTGGAATAAAAAGATTGAGGTATTCTGTCCACAAAGGGATCGATCCCTTTATTTAGGGGATTGATCCTTTTTGCCTTGAGGTCTGGAATTGACCTTTTTGAAGTGCAAAAACGGATCAATTTTCCTATTGCAAAAGTTCGACTAAGTTGGAAAACATTCGAAAAAAAATTTTCAAGTTTGTTTGGACTTTGAATTAGTTTTGAAATATTTGAACAAGTCTAAAACATTTTTCACTTAATTTGTTACATCAAAATATTAGTTCAACAATCTCCCTCTTTTTGATATAACAAAACTTTTTGAAAAATATTCGAACATCAAAATATTAAAGCTCCTTATTTTTATTTTTAAAATTAAAATGTTCAAACCTATCTCCCCCTTTTTGTTATGTCAAAAATAATTCAAACAAAGTTTGAAATCACACGTTAGTACAAAATAATAAAAGTATGTAAGATAACTCTTTTTAAATCAAAAGCCCCTTAATCAAACATTCCATTTAAAATTTTGGTTCAAATTTTGACACTTATGAGATTGAATTTCACTTATTGAATTAAATCAATTTAAAAATAACATGAAATTCAATTTATCCAAGACTTTAAAACTTTATGAAAACATATGAATGAAATATGTTAAAGCATATATGCATAAAGCATTATAAAATGCCATACACTTAAAAAAATATCAAACAAATATGCATGAACATTTAGAACATCAAAAACAGGCAACCAAACAAATAATCAAAATTAAGGTTAGAGGTTACCAATCTTTCTTCATTTGTGTGACTAGAGCATTAAAATATCATTGCTTTTCTATTCATTTCTCCAACACACCTACAAGAGACATTCATTTGATTTTTGGTATCAAAATTACTTTTGATCCATTGACATTAACTTCAATGTCTCTAGTTCCCTTAGGAACCCATACTTGTCTAATTTTATAAGATTTTCTTTTCTTAATTGGACAAGTATCTAAAGAATGATCATGATAATTACAATGTGAGAATTTTGTCATTATGGGATGAGATGAATTATTAGAAATAATTTCTTTTTCTTTTGTTAAGCATTCAAGCTTAACTTTTAAATCAAGATTTTTTTTGAAAACTTCATTGCTCATTTTTGAAAACTATAAATCCTTTTTCTAAATTTCGTTTTGATTTTCAAAAGCAAGTTTTGATTTCAAAAGAAAATCATTTTCAATTTCAAGTTTAGAAACCATTTTCTTAAATTTGGAATTCATGATCTCAAGTTCCAAAAACAATTCATCAAATGCATCTTGTAACTCATCAAAACAATATGAATTTAATTCATTTGAGTTAGAAGATACCTTGGGCTCTTCCTGAGCTATAGCATCATCCACCTTAGGGATTAAGAGGAGGTTTGCACAAGATGAAGCATTGTAAAGTGTCTAAAAGTCCTATATTTCATGCACTTTCCAACTCTTATTATTACTGTTTTCCAGCTCATTTTAGGCATAAGTAGGTTCATGCATAACAATTTACAGTGTTTCATCGTTCTACCTTGCTTTTATAACTTATCATTTATTTGGTGAACAAGAGATATTGTTTTAGTGTATTCTTACTTGTAGGTACTAACAGCTGAACGAGGGAACAGAGGAATGGAGGACACAACGTCGAGAAGAAAACCTAGGAGTTGTACTGAAGCAGATCCAACTGAGGATAAGTTGCTGTCGAGCACCTGCCGGGCACCTGCCGAGTAAAGCTGCTGCCAACCTTGCTACCCGCGGCAGCTGACTATGGACATTAGGAGAACCGGAGCGCAATTTGTAGAACTAAAACTCATGAGTCTATCGCCGGTGGTCACATGATTTTCTGACGTTTATAACAGCGGCTAGGGTTGCCAACGTGGAATTTCCAAGCTTACTTGCGGGCGAAGGAAAACGAGGATGAGTCCATATTCCAAGCAAAGAAGTCAGCATTTAAAGCTGCATTAAAGAAAAGATACTTTAGAGGACTTCTACTTCAAGGAGGACTTGACCTAGTTTTGAGTTTATAAATACCCATTGTACTTCTAGTTTAAATCATCCTAGGTTTTCTATAGACTTTACTTGTGCTCTTCTCTGCCCCCATGTTCTAAATCTCTATTGGGTTATGGTTATGTTGTAACTAGAGTGAAACAGTTGTTTTAGGTTTTTGAGTTATTTTTTCAATAAAATATTCCAAGTTTACTTAATCCATTGTTCTTCATTCTTTCAATATTTCCACACCAGTCGTTTGAGAGAATCTATTTGTCGGGCACGAAAGTGCAAGGCTCGTGAAAGGGTTAAGTACGGTCACAACGGGAGGCGTGACTAACTTGGTTCCACACTAGTCCACAAGTTTCAGCAGCTAAAAGGGATCTCTAACTGAGTTGATTGACTTGGTTCCACATTGGTCCTCAAGTTATCAATCTCGAGCATCCTAACCTAGAAATAGGAGGGATCACTGTCGACTATCCTGTCGAACTTTGATTATCTGCCAAACTTGCCGCCATGACGTCTTTCCATTCCACCAGCCGAGATAGTACACACATGTACAGTGGAAGTGACCTGCTGCGGCCGCGTGATAGGGTCGTAGTTTCCCGCCCGTCGTACCCGCCGAGGAAGCATATCATGGCAGCAAAGGATAACTCATTCCTAACTCAACGCAGTTTTCACACTAAGTGGTGACGTTGCTGGGGATTGGTAACATCGAATTTCGTTTTTCAATTTCTGCACCTTTTTATTTTTTCCTTTATTTTTATTTTTAATCGAAAAAGAGAAAATTTTACTGTGTCCTTTGCAAGTGCATGACCAGGGCTAACCCAAGCGGAAACTTCATTATTTACGACCATCTTGAGCGTGAAACTAGACGAATCAAGAGGGAGCTCAGGGAAGCCTTGAAGAACAAAGACAAAGGCAAAGCAAAGGAAGAGACCATGGTAAACGAAGACCCACCAGCTGATGGCAGGGGCGGCAGCCAGATTTGCCACCCAGAGGACCACCAGTACAGTAGAGGCAGGATCCCCCTGATCCACCCCAAGTGCGTACAACTAGAGACTACCTTGAACATGACTTTCAAAGGTTCGAGCCAATAGTAACGGAACCAGAGATAGGGGCAGATCATTTTGAACTGAAGCATGTCATGTTCAACATGCTAAACACATTAGGGCACTTCGGAGGGACTGCCACAGAAGATGCTCGGCAACATCTACGAGGATTCCTGGACATTTGCCGAGCATTCAAAATTTATGGGGTACACCAGGACGTATTGCGACTGAGGCTATTTCCCTATTCACTAAGGGATAGGGCGAAACAGTGGTTGAATAACCAGCCGGCCGGATCTTTCACTTCATGGGCGTAGCTCTGCAAGGACTTTCTAGACCGATTCAGCTCATCCAACGTCACTGATAGGCTCCGGAATGAGATCACAACTTTTAAGCAAGGGGATGACGAGCCAATGTACGAGGCATGGGAGCGGTACCAACAAATGCTGAACAATTGTCTGCTTCATGGTTTACCGGCTTGGACTCATGTATCTATATTCTAAAATGGGGTTAACTACCTAACTCAGATATTGATAGATGCCTCGGTCAACGGGATCATCCTAGACAGACCTCCAGAGGAAGCACTACGACTGCTCAACATAGCAGCGTCGACAAACTAGGTATTTGACCTGTAAAACCAACCTTCGTAATGCTTAAACTTGTCAATCACTCATTCGTGTAACCGGAGGGAAAGATTGAGGATATACTGGTCAAAGTGGGCAACCTAATTCTTCCTGACGATTTCCTCATCTTGGATTGTGAGGCCGATGAGAAAGCCCCCATCATTCTCGGGTGACCCTTCTTGGCCACAAGAAGAACGCTGATAGAGGTGGAACTCGGGGAACTTACAATGATAGTGGAAGATCAAAGCATAAGGATGAATGTGCTGCAACCCTCAAAGGAAGGAAAGGAAGGCCTGGATGAAAGAACTGCCAAGATAAGTGTGGAAACAGGCTAGGGCAGCGGCTTCCATGACAGACCTCGGGGCAGATTGAAGGACCCCATTAAATAGAAACTGGAGGAACAAGAGGAACCCCCAGAAAGGGAGAAAAAGCTAAACCACCTCAGGAAGTGGTTATTTCTGGGAGATGTACCCAAATGCACTCCCAACATAACTTAATTTTTATTTTAATTTTCTTATTTTTATTTTTACACATTAGGATTAGAGTTTATTTTGTTTTAGGATTAGATTAATTTTTAGTATTTTATCATTTAATTATTTTTATTTTTCTTTTAGGATCAAGAATAAAAGAGCAGGAGTACAAGGGAAGACCAGTAAAAAGCCTGCCAACCATCCTGTTGAGTCAGCAGCCAGCACAACAAAATGTAACGGCTAGTTAGCCGCCAACGGCTCCAAAAATAACGGGCAGAAAAATTTGTGAAGTGCACGAGGAAATCAGAACATTGATCATTTAATGCCACCTCGGCACTTCCCGACAACTTCTATATAAACCCCTCACTCATTTCATTTTACTTCACTTCCATCTTTTTGTTAGCTTCTACCTTATTCTTCTGCTATCTCATATTATATACTTGCTATTTTCAGTTAGAATACAACCGTTCACACGGCTTCAACATCTACCCAAAAGCCCACGTACATCAGGTTTCGCTTCAAGGCAGACGAGGAGAGATATAAAGCACAAATCTCGAAGTAGGCCGTCTGGAAGGAACAAGGCTTCCATTATACTAAGTAAACGGGAGACCGTGGTCTAGAGCCCGCCTTGTTCCGAACCATCCACTAAAAGGGATGGGAGATGTTCGCTCAACAGCCTGATATAGCGAACATCACTATAGTCAGGGAATTTTACTCACATCAGCCCTGCCCAAACAAGCCATTCGTCTACGTCTACGGAGAGGCAGTTAAGCTCAACCCTGCTGTCATCAACAGCTATTATGGCCTTGATATGAACGACAACCCGCACGATGAATGAAGGCAGTCACTGACGGCTACCCACTATGAGGAGATCAAGGCCAGAATTTGCAAGCCCAACACACCATGGCTGGGGGGCAAACATGTGGGATATGTCCAACGCCGCCACTTGCTGCCTGAAGCAATGTTGTGGAACACGTTTGCGAAAAGACGCCTGCTACCTGCTACCCACATCCCACAGCTCAACAGTTGACCGGCTGCGCCTCGCCTTAAATTACAACATCTTGATGAACCTGCCAGTCAATGTGGGGGAAATCATCTGCACGGAAATATACAACTGCTTCAAGAAGAACAAGAGTAGGTTGTACTTCTCGTCCCTCATCACAGGTCTCTGCACCAATTTCTGAGTCCCGGCAGAGCCCACAGATAAGTTTACAACTTCTAAAGAGGGCTGGACCAAAAAGGTCTGCATTCAGATGATGCAGGATACAGAGAAAGAACCAACAACGCCCAGTCAGCCCTCCGCCGTACAGTTTGAAATGCCAGCCACCCCCGGCAGTACCGACACTACCCTAGACAGAAGGCCCTCCCGTTGCTCCACACACTCCTCGAACACACAAAACGGATAGAGCAACAGCGATTGGCCTTCATGAACTACGTGGGGGGGGCAAGAAGCCCTTGTGGCCTATTTCCTGCAAAAATTCCCTGGTGATGTGCCCACCATGCCGCCCTTTCCTGATGAGCTTGCAGCAGCAGCAAGAGCACGAAGAACTTCACCTGTCGCCCGCCAGACAGATCATCAGGTGCCCTCTCCTATCATTATCCGCAGCACTCAGCTGCCACGCCATCAAACATAGTGGCAGATTCCCCTGAGAGGCACCAGCTGAATCTCTCCCCAACCTGCACAGCCAATGCAGTGGCAGAATCCTCATCAGAGGAGATTGAGCAGCCTCCGCCAGAACCAGAAACAACAGTAGTAGCGGCAACAACAACCATCCTAATGGCATTTATCCCTCCGGCAGCACCCACAGAGGAAGGGACAAGGAAGAGGAAGCGGCACATAATAGCAGAAGTACCTGTGGACCTCGAGATAGAGTCAGAGGGAAGCGACGCATCTCCTACCGTTCCCCCTGTCGAGCCTCTAGAAGAGCCACATCATACACCAAAAGGAGTCCAGCCTCCACTCAACCCTCGGCAAACTTTTAACTTATTTTCTTTTCTTTTATTGTTATATTTTTATGTTTTATTTTTTTATTATCTTTAACATTTATTTTTTTCTCTTGTTTTCTGTTTTATACATTGAGGGCAATGCTCATCTCGAGTTTGGGGGGGATAGATCTTGCATCATTTGTAGGCATTCTTAGTTGCATATAGGTTTCATTGTACTTGCCTTAGTAATAATCGGAAAAGAAAAGTTTGTTATGACTTGTGCCTATGATAGGATAGTCGATTACTTTTTTTCGCACCTAATTAAAAATTAAACTTAACCTTGGGAAAAAGCATGAAATATGACTTAGATTTTTTTCCTTTCTGCCTGAAAATGTTGAATATCTTTGTTACTTGATGAATGTGTAGAATATTTGATGAACACTGCCTGCTTGTTTTCTTTGCAAAATTCTAACGATAATTGCAGGTAGCCGCCGAGGCAAGCAAAAGAAACAGAAAAATGCAAAACTACCAAAGGCAGAAAAATAAAAAACAAAGAAAAAATGATGTGCTACCCTAGAGGTGCCCGCAAAAGGCTCTAGGAAGAATCATGTGCGAGGACACTCCGCTGCTATCAAAGTCCATGAATCTGAAAGCCTAAAAGTGACGAACAAATTAACATGAGTGAATGAAAGTCTTCACGGGATAACTCTACTCCAAGGGTTCGGGGTTCTGTGGTTTGCTCCTATCTAAACGCCAGACCTGCAAGAGTAGTTGTGATAAGCTTAAGCTCTCAATGCCTTGATTAAAAATAATATGCTTAACTGTTCTGCCTCGACAGCAACCTTTTAAATTACAGTAGTATCTTTGTTTAATCTTTTATTTTGCATACTCATCTTGCTTACAGATTTGCAAACATCACACAAGCATTAGGAATTTAATTCTGAGTTGTTTTCTTGCTTATTTCCCTTCATTAAGTTATATATATAGGTGCCACAGCCTTGAGGAAGAAAATCAGGTTAAAATAAGTTTTTCTTTCTAACTATTATTAGAGCAAGTACTTTAGGTTGCATTGCTTGAGGACAATCAATAGTTCAAGTTTGGGGGTGTGTAAAGTGTCCAAAAGTCCTATATTTCATGCACTGTCCAACTTTTATTATTACTGTTTTCCATCTCATTTTAGGCATAAGTAGGTTCATGCATAGCAATTTACAGTGTTTCATCGTTCAACCTTGCTTTTATAACTTATTATTTATTTGGTGAACAAGAGATACTGTTTTAGTGTATTCTTGCTTGTAGGTACTAACAGCTGAACGAGGGAACAGAGGAATGGAGGACACAACGCTGAGAAGAAAACCCAGGAGCTGCACTGAAGCAGTTCCAGCTGAGGATAAGTTGTTGCCGAGCACCTGCCGAGTAAAGCTGCTGCCAACCTTGCTGCCCGCGGCAGCTGACTATGGACGTTAGGAGAACCAGAGCGCGATTTGTAGAACTAAAACTCATGAGTCTATCGCTGGTGGTCACATGATTTTCTGACGTCTATAGCAGCGGCTAGGGCTGCCAACATGGAATTTCCAAGCTTACTTACGGGCGAAGGAAAACGAGGAAGAGCCAATATTCCAAGCAAAGAAGTCAACATTTAAAGCTACATTAAAGAAAAGCTACTTTAGAGGACTTCTACTTCAAGGAGGATTGGCCTAGTTTTGAGTCTATAAATACCCATTGTACTTCTAGTTTAAATCTTCCTAGGTTTTCAATAGACTTTACTTGTGCTCTTCTCTGCCACCATGTTCTAAATCTCCATTGGGTTAGGGTTATGTTGTAACTAGAGTGAAACAGTTGTTTTAGGTTTTTGAGTTATTTCTTCAATAAAATATTCCAAGTTTACTTAATCCATTGTTCTTCATTCTTTCAATCTTTCCACACCAGTCGTTTGAGAGAATCTATTTGTCAGGCACGAAAGTGCAAGACTCACAAAAGGGTTAAGTACGGTCACAACGGGAGGCGCGACTAACTTGGTTTCACACTAGTCCACAAGTTTTAGCGGCTAAAACGGATCTCTAACCGAGTTGATTGACTTGGTTCCACACTAGTCCTCAAGTTATCAATCTCGAGCATCCTAACCTAGAAATAGGAGGGATCACTGTCGACTATCCTACCGAACTTGGAGTATCTGTCAGACTTGCCACCAGGACGCCTTTCCATTCCACCAGCCGAGACAGTACAAACCCCTGCAGTTGCAGTGACCTGCTGCGGCCGCGTGACAGGGTCGTAGTTTGCTGCCCGCCGTAACCGCCGAGGCAGCATATCATGGCAGCAAAGGATAACTCATACCTAAATCAACATATTTTTCACACTAAGTGGCAGCATAACCCTGCCTGCTCCATCAACTTGATTCACCTATTTTCTATTACTTGTGTTTTTATTTACTTTTCGATCTCAACCAATCATTCACTTGTGTTTTTTATTTTTCCTTTGTGCGGGAACTAAAGAACGAGACAAGTTGTCCAATCCTCGTGGGATTCGACATCTTATATACTATAACTTGACAGGAGTGTGCACTTGCGCTCCTACAAAAAGGGAACACCTACACGCCCTACAAGCATCATCCTTCTTCTCCCCATTCTTGTTGCCATAGAGTTTCTCAAGCTTCTCCCATATCTCTTTGGCACTTTTGCATGTGAAGACCTTCTTGGAAACATCTTCATTGAGGGCACAAAGAAAAGTGTGCATGGCCTTGGCGTTTAGCTTTGCCTTCGTGTCATTTACACTCATTTGCTTCTTTTTCTTCTTAGGAGCTTCCAAGTAACCATCTTCAATGAAATCTCAAACTTTAAAATCAAGAGATTTGATGAAATAAGTCATGGTGTTGCTCCATTGAGAATATGCTTCTCCTTCGAAGAGCGGAGGACACGAGATAGAGCGGTCTTCTTCAAATCTTGCCATTTTCTTGATCGGTGAACTATGAGCAAATGATCTTTACTCCAGGATGTTAGTCCTTTGATGGAGACGGGGCTCTGATACCAATTGAAAGGCTTGTAACACGCTCGAATCAATCTTCTGAAACCGTCAAGAGGGTTGAATTAAACTCCCAAAAGAATTGGCTAAAACTGATAAAAATGATATACAATTTACACGATGGTTTTAGAGTGGTTCGACTTTCTAACCAAAGTCTACATCCACTACCTTAGCACACCACTAAGGATTTTCCAATTCACTACTATGAATCCTTCCTTTTGAGGCCAAAGGAATAACCTTACAACCCTATCTTTTTAATGGCTAAGATAAACCACTCTAGTTTTTACTTAGGCTAAACTAGAACCTCTCCATTTTACAAGGTTTGTTTGGTAAACAAAATACCTAACAAGGTGGGTGATTACACAATTGAGCTCTAAAGAAAGAGTGAAGGATAAAAACAATAAAATCACTGTCTACAAATATTTACAACAGAAATGGAGAAAATAAATACTCAAACTCAATTTCTCTTGAACATTAAGCTTGGATGTGGTCTCTAACCATCTTCAAGTGTCCTTGTGGTGTTTATATAGTGTGAATGAGTTTCTAGCCGTTTATGACCGTTAGAGATGAGTCATAGCCGTTGGGGATGCAAAATGGTTGTTACCTACAAAAAATTCAGCATTTACATCTAAAGAGATCGATCCTTTTTCTCAAGGGGTCGATCCTTTTTCAAAAAATATGACCGTTACAACAAAGGGATCGATCCCTTAAACCCGGGAATCGATCCTTTTGCACTTGGTGGATGGAATAAAAAGATTGAGGCATTCTGTTCACAAAGGGATTGATCTCATTATTTTGGGGGTCGATCCTTTTTACCTTGTAGTTTGGAAATGACCTTTTAAACTGAAAAAACGGATAATATTCCTTTTGAAAAAGTTCGGCTAAGTTAAAACATTCGAAACAAATTTTTCAAGTTTGTTTGGACTTTGAATTAGTTTTGAAATATTTGAACAAGCCCAAAATCACTTAATTTGTTATATCAAAATATTAGTTCAACAAGATCATCATTATTTCAACATCGTGAGTGACATATTTTGATATAGTCAAACGTTTGTTGTAAGTGACTACACTATAAAGACTAATATTGGATATGTCACAATCTATGTAGTGGAATATGATTGATCAAGATATGATTTGTCCCTCCTACATAATAGGAGTAATATCATAGGCCACTTGATTGAGTGAGACTAGAAATCCATGGTCATGCTCGAATAAGTTGATATGAGATATCATAGTTATTCGTTTATATTAGTCTACTCAAGATATCAAGAAATAGTAGATGGAATATACAAGTGTGATTGTTCCATGACTTGTGTTCAATCTAGATATAAAGCACAAAAGGATGTAATACATAGATAGAGTTAATCATGGAAATGTTATGTCGAATCATGATTTCTTGTAACTTAGGTAACAATGACATATTGCTAGATGTCACTCATTGTTTGTAATATTAGAAATGTTCTAATATTTACTACTAACATTATATGAACCTACAGGGTCACACCCACAATTGAAATGAGCATATATTAAACGAATTATATATGTACAAATTTTTTGTACACGAATTTAGTTAAATTAATATATATTTGATATATATATGATTTAACTATTGTGTAAATATTAAAATAAAAATAATTATTATAATTATGTCTCTTTTAATATACATATAAATAATATAATTCAGTTTAAATCAATATATATATATATATTGAAATCCTAATTAAGGTGAACTGAGATTATATATATTTAATATATATATATATATATTAAAATCCTAATTAAGTTGAATTGGGATTATATATATATTTAATATATAAATATTAAAATCCTAGTTGAGTTAAATTAGGATTATACATTTAATATATATATATATATATATATATATATATATATATTGAGATCCTAATTAAGTTGTATTGGGATTATATATATTTAATATATAAATATATTAAAATCCTAATTAAATTGAATTAGGATTGTATATATTTAATATATATATATATATATATATATATATATATATATATATTGAATTCCTAATTAAGTTGAATTGTGATTATATATATTTAATATATATATTGAAATCCTAATATGAGATAAATTATGATTTCAAAGGCTATATAAAGGCATGATAGATCTAGCAGTCATTAATGTTTTTTTTGGGAAAAACCCTCTAAATATTTTAGAGAGTTTTTATATGCTTGTTCCATTTTAAATGGTTTAGAGAGTTTATATATACTCGTTTCAACTGGGTGAACTACGTAGAGGTCGGAGTGTTATTGTTGCGGCTTAGGAATCGACATCGTGGAATCGTGATTCAATATCTCTCTCCTCCAAACTCAGAATTCTAGATTTTAAATAGGTAATTCTTCACCCTTATTCACCCCGATTCGTTCCTTATACATGGATCACTGGTGGTAATCGCTGGATAATTTTTCCGCTGCGTTATGGGGTGTACCGACGTGACCCAACAGTGGTATCAAAGCCACTTGTACAATACAAATTCAGGTTTTAATTACTTGGGTGATGTAATTACATGTTATTTTCAATTTATTTAGCGAATATATGATATTTGTATGAGCAAATCTATTCGATCACAGGTAATATGTTAATCTAGTTAAAAGATGTTCCTAACATTGATGATTAAGAGTTAATCATCAAGATCTTTTTCGTTAGGGTTTGAAATATTATATGTTAATTGTTAACATATTCAATATGGAATTGTAGGGTTTTAGATGTTAAGTGTTAACATATGTGGGTTATAGTTATATATTAGACTAATGGTAAGTCTATAGATTTCAAGCGGGAAAGTAACAAGAGTTGTTTCAGTAAAAAACCTTGTGGATTTTAAAATCCTGAAAAAAAAACACGATAATGTTGATAAAAGTTATCAAATCGTGAGGTTTTTACACATCAATTAAGATGATCTTAAAAAAAATTGCTGCCGATCATGTATCGACAACCCTGCCAGTAGTTGTGGGCCTGCGGGAACCCTGCAAGGGGCTCCATCCTCTTAAAACCCCACGAGGGGATTGACTCTTGCGTAGGAACAATCGGGTAAGACCTTAATAAGAAATCGCGTCGTTATTATGTTTGATATCACAGTGTTTGGAATGTATGGTTATAGCCTAATGACCCATTTAGTTTTATTTAAAAGGTTTTATAAATACGGCCTGCGTGTCGTGCCTTTCTCCACTTCTATTGTAATTATCTTCTCATCTTACTCCCTCGTATGTAAAACGAGTTTTTGAAATTGTAATCTATACGAAGAAGCATGGACCTGAGGAACAAAAGTATGGGCCGACAAAAAGATGCTTGAGAAGTGTTTTTATCCTTAGAATAATTTGGTTCTCCCATTGGCTTGGGACGGCCATATTAGGATATGGGCTATAACTATTGCATTCATATTTACTGTACTTCATGTATGTGATAAAATGAATGTATGGGATGCATGCTAGTTAATTGATAAGATCAAATGTTAAATGGTGAGATAATAATAACAAAAACCCTCAATAAAATATTAAGTCTTTTATTGCTTCCCATTGTTAACCCTCGTTAAAGTCTAGATCGATACAATGTAGGTTCTGCTAAAGCGACATACTTGTATCTATCTTGGCCAAAAGCGAAAAATAAGCAAGTCATATTCGTTGGTTGTAATATTGGCCAAAAGTTAGTTATTTGGATAATCATAAGATGATTATGAACAAGATTTGTTCACCATATAAAGAAGTTACATGTGATGTAATTAACAAGTTTTGCTTACCTAGAAAGATCATAATCTTAAGAGAAAAGCCAAAGCTGACTTAAGAGAATGTGAAATTTGGATCCTTGCCCACTAAAAAACTTTACATAAAGTATTTTCGACATTAATATTTGAGGGTTATTGTAAAGTATCCAAAAGTCCTATATTTCATGCACTTTCCAACTCTTATTATTACTATTTTTAAGCTCATTTTAGGCATAAGTAGGTTCGTGCATAGCATTTTACAGTATTTCATTGTTCTACCTTGCTTTTATAACTTATCATTCATTTGGTGAACAAGAGGTACCGTTCTAGTGTATTCTTGCTTGTAGGTACTAACATTTGAACGAGGGAGCCGAGGAACAGAGGACACAACACTGAGAAGCAAACCCAAGAGTTGTACTAAAGCAGTTCCAGCTGAAGATAAGTTGCTGCTGAGCACCTGCCCATCACCTGCTGAGCAAAGCTGCTGCCGACCTTGCTGCCCTTGGCAGCTGACTATAGAAGTTGGGAGAATTGGGGCGCGATTTGTAGAGCAAAAACTCATGAATCTATCGTCAGTGTTCATATAATTTTCTGACCTCTGTAGCAGCGGCTACGGCTGCCGAAGTGAAATTCCCAAGCTTACTTGCGGGCTAAGGAAAACGAGGAAGAGTTCATATTCCAAGCAAAGAAGTCAGCATTTAAAGCTACATTAAAGAAGAAAAGCTACTTTAGAGGACTTCTACTTCAAGGAGGACTTGACCTAGTTTTGAGTCTATAAATACCCATTGTACTTCTAGTTTAAATCATCCTAGGTTTTCTATAGACTTTACTTGTGCTCTTCTCTGTCGCCATGTTCTAAATCTCCCTTGGGTTAGGGTTACGTTGTAACTAGAGTGAAACGGTTGTTTTAAGTTTTTGAGTTATTTATTCAATAAAATATTCCAAGTTTACTTAATCCATTGTTCTTCATTCTTTCAATCTTTCTACATCAGTCGTTTGGGAGAATCTATTTGTCGGGCACAAAAGTGCAAGGCTCACGAAAGGGTTAAGTACGGTCACAACGAGAGGCGTGACTAACTTGGTTCCACACTAGTTCACAAGTTTCAACGGCTAAAAGGGATCACTAACTGAGTTGATTGATTTGGTTCCACACTAGTCCTCAAGTTATCAATCTCAAGCATCCTAACCTAGAAATAGGAGGGATCATTGTCGACTATCCTGCCGAACTTAGAGTATCTTCCAGACTTGCCGCCAGGACATCTTTCCATTCCACCTGCCGAGACAGTACACACCGCTGCAGTGGCAGTGACCTGTTGCGGCCGCGTGACAAGGTCATAGTTTTTCGTCCGCCGAGGCAGCATATCGTGGCAGCAAAGGATAACTCATACCTATTTCAACATAGTTTTCACACTAAGTGGCATCATAACCCTGCTTGTTCTATCAACCTGATTCACCTCTTCTTTTACTTGTGTTTTTATTTACTTTTCGATCTCAACCAATCACTCACTTGTGTTTTTACTTTACCATTGTGCAGGAACTAAAGAACGAG
Source organism: Hibiscus tridactylites (assembly GCA_958450335.1). Classification (NCBI taxonomy): domain Eukaryota; kingdom Viridiplantae; phylum Streptophyta; class Magnoliopsida; order Malvales; family Malvaceae; genus Hibiscus; species Hibiscus tridactylites. Next base: position 58,475,256 of record OY288278.1, on the reverse strand, counting down.
ACAAGATGTCCAATCCTCATGGGATTCGACATCTTATATACTATAACTTGACAGGAGTGTGCACTTGCGCTCCCATAAAAAGGGAACACCTACACGCCCTACAATTATTAATTTTAATAAAAAATAGTGGGAGTATAAAAACCTTTTATAAACAAACTTGGTAAACGTACTCAAAATTCATATTTTATTGTTGTAGACTTATTATGGAAAATACAAATTTGCTATCATTGCGATCGGTCCTTGAGAAGGACAAGTTAAATAATGTAAGCTACATTAACTGGTCACTCGAAGGAAAATGTTTCCATTGTAATAAGACATGCCATTGTAAAAGGAACTACCCCATTCATCTTGAAAAATTCAAGAAAGCAAATGAAAGTAGAGCGTCTGCCTCAGATATTTATGTTATTGATATTTATTTATCATCACCTACTTCTTGGGTATTGGATACTGGTTGTGGCTCTCATATTTTTACATTTGTATAAGGACTGAAAAGAGTAAAAATTTGAGAAAAATGAGAGGTGGACCTACGAGTTGGTAATGGAGCAAGAGTTGATGCATTAGCTATAGGAACATATACTTTATTGTTGCCCAGTGGACTTAATTTATGTTTAGAGGATTGTTATTTTGTGTCTAGTTTGACTAAAAAAACATCATTTCGATTTCTTGTGTAGACAAGATTGGTTTTTAGATAATTATTAAGAATAATTGTTTTTCTTTTATCTCGATAATGTTTTCTATGATGTGACACAAATAATAAATGACCTCTATATTTTGGATCAAGAGAATTCAATTCACAACATAAATACGAAAAGATCAAAAAACAAATGACTCTAATCAAACTTATCTTTGGAATTGTCACTTGGGTCACATAAGTGAAAACGCATTTCAAAACTCCATAAAGATAGATTTTTGATTCATTTGTTTTCGAACAACTTGATTATGCAGGAATTTCTTATTGGAAAAGATGACCAAAGCTCATTTTAATGGTAAAAGTGAGCGAGCAAGTGATTTATTGAGATTAATACATAGTGATGTATATGAACCAATGAATACACAAGTTCAGAGGAGGGTTTCACTACTTCATTACTTCCACAGATAACTTCAGTAGATATGGGTACATTTACCTAATGCATCATAAATCTGAAGCCCTTAAAAAGTTCGAGAAATTTTAAAATGAAGTACAAAACCAACTACGAAAAGACATTAAGGCTCTTAGATTAGATCGAAGAGAAGAATACTTAAGAATGGAGTTTGGTGAGCTTCTTAAGGAATGTGGGATTGTCTCACTCCTCCTCGTACTCCACAATCAAATGGAGATTTCGAAAAGAATATATCGAACACTATTAAACATGGTTCGATCAATGACGAGTCACGTTGATCTTCCAGTTTCCTTTTGGGGACATGCGCTAAAATAGTTGCTTTCGCACTAAATCGCGTTGCATCTAAATCAGTTCAAAAGACATCATATGAGATATAGACTATGAAACATCCTAGTATGTCTTTTACGAAAATTTGAGGATGTGAAGCTTATGTTAAACATAAGATGTCTACGAAGCTTGAACCAAATCTTATAAAAGTAATTTTGTGGGTTATCCTAAAGAAACTAAAGGATATTATTTCTTCAATCCTACCATGAACAAAGTGTTTGTTACTCAAACAAGAATCTTCCTAGAAAGAGAATTTGTTTTCTAAAAAGGAAGTGGGAGAAATATTGAACTCAATAAAATTAGAGATCAACCGCATATCATTGAACAAGAGACTGAGCAACAACAAGTTCCACAAGTTGTTGAGGAACATTCAACAGTTTTGGAAACACAACCACTGCGAAGATCTTTGAGAGAATGCAATGCTCCTGAGAAATATGGATTTCTTGTCACATTGTATAGTGATGTTCTCTTCATGGATCAAGATGTGCCTAGGACTTATCAAGAAGCAGTGGTGGGCCCAAACTTTGAGAAATGGCTAGAGGCCATGAAATTCGAGATGGATTCCATGTCAGAAAACCAAGTTTGGACATTGGTTGACCCACTTGAATGGGTTAAGCCCATATGGTGTGAGTGGTTTTTCAAAAGAAAACTGACATCGAGAGTAATTTACAAACATACAAAGGGTGATTAGTCACTAAGGGCTTTCGTCAAATTCATGGTATAGACTATGATGCAACCTACATATTAGAGGCTAAAATTTATAAAAGATAGATCAAGACGACTCATATGACTAAGTTAAAAGACATACATAGATAAAGTACTAAAAAGGATTCAGTATGGAAGAATTTAAAAGGGATTCTTGCTTATGAGACATGGTATTTCGCTATCGAAGGAAATGTGTCCTTCAACGCCTACTTCGGCCATTGAATATATCATGTAAGCCATGATGTGTACATGCTCGGATGTATCATTTGCATTAAGTATGACAAGTCGTTACCAAGTAGAATCCGATGAAGGTCATTGGGTTACAGTAAAAAAGGATCCTTAAGTATTTAAGAACTAAGGATACATTCCTTATGTATGGAGGTGAGGAAGAGCTAAGTATAAAAGGTTATACTGACACAAGATTCCAAACCGATAAGGATGATTCTCGATCGCAACCGGGTTTTGTGTTTTGCCTTAATGGAGGCATTGTGAGCTGGAAATGTTCAAAGCAAGATACAATAGTTGTTTCTACAACAAAAAAACATAAGTATATTGCAGCATGTGATGCTGCAAAAGATGGTGTTTGGATCAAAAAGTTCATATATGAACTAGGGGTTGTGCTAAGCACATTGAATGTTATAAATCTACGTTGTCATAACAACTTAGCCGTCGCACAATCAAAAGAATCTAGATCTCACCAACAATCCAAACACATACTTATGTGGTACCATCTCATTCGAAAAATTATAGATCAAGGAGATATGGAAATATGTAGAGTACCTACAGTTGATAACATTGTCAATCCACTGACAAAGCCTCTAACGCAGTAGAAGCATGATCGTCCCACTAGGTCACATGGTATTAGATACATGAGTGATTGGTCTTAGTGCTAGTGGGAGATTGTTAGAGTATGCCCAAAGACCAACCATAAGATGATTATAAATGACATTTCTTTTTACCTTGTTTATTCATAAAGAGGCATTGCCATTATTATTCTCAGTTATTATGCGTGCATAAATAAACTAAATTATAATAAAGTCCTTAGAATAATATGTTTATTCTAAAATGTTCTTAGTCTAATATTAATGTGGGCATGGAAACAATAATACAATAAGACTAATATGTAGTTGATTGATGACAAAGTGTTGTCATTGACATGGAGATGTCAAAATCAATACATAAGTATGTGTTAGAGAACGACATACTGGACTGACCCGTTATGAGCATGTTTCTTAGATTATTATGTGACAGTTACAACATTGCTCATAGTGATAACTACATGTATGATCCTCAGACTTGAGATCATCATTATTTCAACATCGCGAGTGACATATTTTGATATAGTCAAACATGTGTCGTAACTGACTACACGATAAAGACTAATATTGGATATGTCACAACCTATGTAGTGGAATATAATTGATCAAGATAGGATTTGTCCCTCCTACATAATAGGAGTAATATCGTAGGCTACTTGAATAAGAGTGAGACTAGAAATGTATAGCCATGCTCGAATAAGTTGATATGAGATATCATAGTTATTCGTTTATAATAGTCTACTCAAGATGTCAAGAAATATTATATGGACTATACAAGTGTGATTGTTCCATGAGTTGTGTTCAATCTAGATATAAAGGACAAAAGGGTGTAATACATAAATAGAGTTAATCACGGAAATGTTATGTCGAATCACGATTTCTTGTAACTTAGGTGACAATGACATATTGCTAGACGTCACTCATTGTTTGTAATATTAGAAATCCTCTAATATTTACTACTAATGTTACATGAACCTACATGGTCACACCCACAGTTGAATTGAGCATATATTAAACGAATTATATATGTACAAATTTGTTGTACACAAATTTAGTTAAATTATATATATTTGATATATATGATTAAACTATTATGTAAATATTAAAAGAAAAATAATTATTGTAATTATGTCTCTTTTAATATATAAATAATATAATTCTGTTTAAATCAATACACATATATATATATATTGAAATCCTAATTAAGTTGAATTGAGATTATATATATTTAATATATATATTAAAATCCTAATTAAGTTGAATTGGGATTATATATATTTAATATATAAATATTAAAATCCTAGTTAAGTTGAATTAAGATTATATAAGTTTAATATATATATTGAGATCCTAATTAAATTGAATTGGGATTATATATATTTAATATATATATATATATTGAAATCCTAATTAAGTTGAATTAGGATTATATATATTTAATATATGTATTGAAATCCTAATTAAGTTGAATTGGGATTTCAAAGGCTATATAAAGACATGAGAGATCTACCATTCATTAATGCTTTTTGGGAAAAACCCTCTAAATAGTTTAAAGAGTTTTTATATGCCCGTTCCCTTCTAAATGGTTTAGAGAGTTTTTATATACTAATTTCAACTGGTAAACTACGTAGAGGTTGGAGCGTTATTGTTGCGTTTTAGGAATCGACATCGTGGAATTGTGATTGAATATCTATCTCCTCCAAACTTAGAATTCAAGATTTTAAATAGGTAATTCTTCAGCCTTATTCACCCCGATTCGTTCCTTGTACATGGATCACTGAAGGTAATTGTCGGATAATTTTTCCGCTTTTTCATGGGGTGTACCGGCGTGACCCAACATGCTCAATACACATGACCGGAGACAAGAGTAGATTCATGGAGCTAAAGCCAAAGAGTGGTGGAGTGGTGACATTTGGTGACAACTCCAAAGGCCACATTGAGGGTATAGGTTTCATTGGTAATCTCTCTTCTATTCTTATTGAAGATGTGTTATATGTCAATGGTCTAAAGCATAACTTGTTGAGCATTAGTCAAATCTGTGATAAGGGTTTTAATGTTCTTTTTTATGTTAATAGTTGCAAAATTGTGGACATTAAAACAAATAAGATAATGCTCATTGGTCATCACATAGGTAACATATATATGGTGCATCTAGATGACATTAATACAACCCATGCATGCTTGGTTGCTCAAAATGAAAATGATTCATGGTTATGGCATAGAAAACTAGGACATGATAGCATAAGTGTTTTAGAGAAACTGGTTTCCCAAAATCTAGTTAGAGGTTTACCTAAGTTAAAATTCTCCTTGGATAAAATATTTGATGCTTGTGCTAAGGGTAAACAAAAACGAACTTCATTTAAATCCATTAATGATGTTTCAACTAGTAGAGTTTTACAATTGATCTATATCGATTTTTTGGGCCTATTAGAACAACTAGCTTGAGTGGAAAAATCATATGCCTATATTTTAGTTGATGATTTCTCTAGATACACTTGGGGTTCTCGTTTTAAGTACAAAAGACGAGGCTTTAGAAAATTCATCACATTTTCAAAAATTACTCAAAGTGACATTGGTAAAAACATTACTCATAGTATAAGTGACCATGGAACGAAGTTTCAAAATCTAGGTTTTGAGGAATTTTGTAACTCTAATGGTATTAGCCACAATTTTTGCGCACCTCACACTCCTCAACAAAATGGGGTAGTTGAGAGGAAAAATCGTACTTTGGAAGAAATGGTTAGAACTAAGCTTTGTGAAAACAATTTACCTAAGTATTTTTGGGTGGATGCCACAAACATCGCTTGTTATATCATAAATCGAGTAATGATTAGGCCAATTTTAAAAAAAAACTTCTTATGAGATTTTAAAATCAAAGAAGCCTAACATTAGCTATTTTTATCCTTTTAGATGCAAGTGTTTTGTTTCAAATAATGAAAAAGATCATTAAGGTAAATTTGATGCAAAAAGTGATGAAACTATTTTCTTAGGATATTCTTTAAACTCTAAAGCCTATCGAGTGTTTAACAAAAGAACCTTAGTTTTAGAAGAGTTTATTCATGTAGTTTTCGATGATAATCTCCTTCCGAAGAAGGATTCTTGTGATAATGATGATGTTGGGACATTGAAGCCAATGATGGTGGACAATCATAAAAGGTGGATAAGGTTCCAAACAAAGAAGAACCACAAGATCCTCCCATAGAATCCTTGAAGGACATGAATCTTGGTGAAAATGAAGTGAGCTACCCAAGGGAACTCAACTATGTCAAAGATGGTGAAATCTTGGGTGATCCATCCAAAGGGGTAACCACTAAATCCTCTCTTATATTGCTTAATAATGTTGCATTAATTTCATGCATTGAGCCTAAAAATATCAAAGAAGTATTAAAAGATAATTTTTAGATATTGGCCATGCAAGAAGAACTAAATCAATTTGAGAGGAGTAAAGTTTGGACATTAGTTGATAGACCTAGTAATAAGTCTACTATATGAACTAAATGAGTCTTTAGAAACAAACTAGATGAGAGTGGTAACATAGTGAGGAACAAGGCTAGACTTGTTGCTCAAGGTTATACTCAAGAAGAGGGAATCAATTTTGATGAAACCTATGCACTCGTAGCTAGAATAGAAGCAATTAGAATGCTTCTTGCATTTGCATGTTATCATGAATTCAAGGTTTTACAAATGGATGTTAAAAGTGCATTTTTAAATGGTTTTATTAATGAAGAAGTGTATGTTGAACAACCACCCAGTTTTGAAGATCCAATTTATCCAAACCATGTTTTTAAACTAACTAAAACTTTATATGATTTGAAACAAGCTCTTAGAGCTTGGTATGAAAGGCTTTCAAACTTTTCGGTTGAAAATGTTTTGAAAAAGGCAAGGTGGACACTAAAATTTTTATTAAAAGAAATGGCAATAACATCTTAGTAGTACAAATTTATGTTGATGATATTATCTTTGGTTCTACTAATAAGTTTTATTGCCAATATTTTTTAAGTTAATGCAAGGTAAGTTTGAGATGAGCATGGTGGGGGAGCTCTAATTCTTCTTGGAGCTCCAAATCAAGCAAAAGAAGGATGGCATCTTCATCAATAAAGCTAAGTACATCAAGGATATGCTCAAGAAGTTTGGCTTGGAGAATGTGAAGCCTCAAGCCACTCCAATGAGCTCATCAATTAAGCTTGAAAAGGATGTAGGAAGCAAGTGTCTTGATTCTAAGCTTTATCGTTCAATGATTGGCTCTTTGCTTTACCTTACCGCAAGTAGACATGATATCATGTTTAGTGTTTTCATGTGTGCTAGGTTTCAAGCTAGCTCTAGAGAATCACACCTTGTAGCTATTAAGAGAATCTTTAGATACCTTGGAGACACACATTGTTTAGGCCTTTGGTATCCTAGAGACTCTTCCTTTAACCTACATGCTTATTCCAACGCGGATTATGAGGGTTGTAAGATAGATAGAAAATTACCTCTGGCACTTGCCAATTCTTAGGTAGTATGCTCATATCTTGGTTCTCTAAGAAACAAAATAGTGTAGCTTTATCTACCACCGAAGCGAAATACATATCGGCCGGAAGTTGTTGTGCTCAAGTACTTTGGATGAAACAACAACTTCTAGACTATATAATTAATGTAGGCACCATACCCCTTAAGTGTGACAACACTAGTTCCATATGTCTCATTAAAAATCTCATACAACATTCTAGAACCAAGCATATAGAGATAAGACACCATTTCATTAGGGATCATTTCCTAAAAATGATGTTGTTCTAGAATATGTTGATACCTCAAACTAACTAGCGGATATCTTTACAAAGCCATTAGACAAAGAGCATTTTTGGACTCTTAGGAGAGAGTTAGGTCTAACTAGCCTATTTTGACCTTTTAGAGCCCTTAAATGTCAAAAATTTGCTTGAATTTGAATGATGATCTTGTTTATGCAATTTTGCCTCTTGATGCATCTATGCTTTTTGCTAGGGGGAGTATGTATCTGTTTTAGTCCATAAATGTTGCTCATTCATCATACACATGCATTTAGAATCATCTAAAATCCAAAATTTTAAACTCTTCTTAGCTTAAAAATACATTTCTGGTAAAAGAGTATTGATACGGGTAATAGCGTATCGGTACGAGTAGCAAATTGGGAGTCGATACAGTGTTAACTATATCGAAACATTCATACGCATCGATACGGTATAAAAACTATATCGATATGGTGGATCGATACGTCACGTCAGCGTATCGATACGGTATGGCGTTGGAGTTTAAATTGGCATTAAATGAGTGTTTCACTTTAATTAAAACTCAATTTTTTTTTCCTCTCAAACCCTAGCCTTTTTCACTATAAAAATCCCTCTAATCTTCTTGATTTTTCACACCAAACTCAAAATCTCTTGACATTTTTTCATCAACACATCAGGCTAAGATTTGCTATCAATTTGGTGCATTCATCATCCTTCATTCATTCAAATCCATTACTCAAGGTATAAAACCATTTTTTTATTTTTTATTTTCGTTTAATTTTATTCATTTTTTCAACTAATTTTTGTATACATAGTATCTTTATAGTATGAGTTTTGATGTTTTTTGCAAAAATTCTTTAAAATCTGAAAATTATTGTTTCGAATATATAAATATATCATATATTTTTGTAAACTATTTTTCAAAATTCATTTTAATAAAATTAATTTTTATATTTGTATATTTTTTTAACATATAAAATATAGTATTTTTATCAATACTTGAATTATTGAAATGTTTATTGGATCGAATGTGATGATAAGGTTTTCCCTACATCTAAATGAGTAGGACTAAAAGAGGACTAAGTCAAAATACATACATAGATAAAGTACTAAAAAGATTCAGTATAGAGGAATCTAAAAGAGGATTCTTGCCTATGAGACATGGTATTTCACTCTCGAAGGAAATGTGTCCTTCAACGCCTCAAAAAAGAGAGAGCATGAGTAAGATTCCATATGCTTCGGCCATTGGATCTATCATGTATGCCATGCTTTGTACAGGTCCAGATGTATCATATGCTTTAAGTATGACTAGGGGTGCTTAACGAGTTGAGTAGCTCGTGAGCTGCTTGAACTCAACTCGATCAAAACTCCGTAAACGCTCAACTCAGGTTGACTCAAATTGGAACTCGACTCAAGACCTTAACGAGTTGAGATGAGCAAAGTCTAACTCGACTCGATAAGTTTGCGAGCAGCTCGTTAATTTTTTAAAATATTTGTGGATTGTTACTTTAGTTTTAATATGTTAGTTTGATGAATTTGTGGATTGTTACTTTAATTTTAATATGCTAGTTTGGTGTATTTGTGGATTGTTAGTTTCAAATTTAGACTTTGAAAGTGCTTTATACACTCTTTTGATATTTTTTGGTTAAATTTGTTAATATATGTTAATATTAAGCCTCATATAGTATTGTTAAATTTTACTTTTAGTTAAAAATAAGGTAAATTTTTTAGTGAGTTTAATAAGCAACGAGTTGAGCTTAACGAGCAGCGAGTCGAGTTGAGACTCAAAATTTTTTAATGAGCACGAGTCGAGCAACAAATTTTTTTAACGAGCACGAGTCGAGCACTGCCTAACTCACGATCGACTCGCTTGATAAGCACCCCTAAGTATGACAAGTCGGTACCAAGTAGATCCCAGTGAAGGTCATTGGGTTGCAATAAAAAACATCCTTAAGTACTTAAGAAGAACTAAGGATACATTCCTTATGTACGGAGGGGAGGAAGAGCTAAGTATAAAAGGTTATACTGAAGCAAGCTTTCAAACCGATAAGGATGATTCTCGATGGCAATCGAGTTTTGTGTTTTGCCTTAATAGAGGTGTTGTAAGCTAGAAAAGTTTAAAGCAAGATAGAATAGAATATTCTAAAATAGAAGCCGAGTATATTGCAGCAAGCGTTGCTGCAAAAGAGGCTATTTGGATCAAAAAGTTCATATTTGAACTAGGGGTTGTGCTTAGCATATCAAATGCTATAGACCTACGTTGTGACAACAACGAATCCATCGCACAAACAAAAGAACCCAGATCTCACCAGCGATCCAAACACATACTTAGGCATTACCATCTCATTCAATAAATTATCGATCGAAGGGATGTAGAAATATGCAGAGTACCAACGGATGACAATATCACCGATCCACTGACAAAGCCTCTAACACAGTATAAGCATGATCGTCACACTAAGTCTCTTGATATTAGATACATGAGTGATTGGTCTTAGTACTAGTGGGAGATTGTTGGAGTAAACCCAAAAATCAATCATGAGATGGTTGTAAAAGACATACTTATTTTATCTTGTTTATTAATATAAAGTCTTTATTATGATTTCAATCTTATTCTGTGTGTTTATAAATAAACTAAATTATAATAGTCATTAGAATAATATAGTTATTCTTAAAATGTCCTTAGTCGAGTATTATTGTGGGCATGGACAATAATAATATATTAAGACTAATATGTAGTTGATTGATGACAAAGTGTCATTGACATGAAGATGTCAAAATCAATACATAAATATGTGTTAGAGAACGACATATTGGACTGACCCGCTATAAGCATGTTTCTTGGATTATTATGTGACAGTCACAACATTGCTCGTAGTGATAACTACATGTATGATCCGCATACTTGAGATTATCGTTATTTCAACATTGCGAGTGACATTTTTTGATACAATCAAATGTGTTTCGTATCTAACTACACTATAAAGACTGCTATTGGATATGTTGCAATCTATGTAGTGGAATATGGTTGATCAAGATAGGATTTGTCCTCCTACATAATAGGAGCAATATCATAGGCCACTTGATTAAGTGAGACTAGAAATGCATGGTCATGCTCAAATAAATTGATATGAGAGATCATAGTTATTAGTTTTATAATAGTCTACTCAAGATATCAAGAAATATTAGAAGGACTATACAAATGTGACCATTTCATGACTTGTGTCCGATCTAGATATAAGGACAAAAGGATGTAATATATGAAAAGAGTTAATCACGAAAAAGGTTATGTTGAACCATGACTTCCTATAATTTAGGTAGCAATGATATATTGCTAGATGTCACTCATTGCTTGTAATATTAGAATTGTTCTATATGTTACTACTAACGTTACATGAGCCTACAAGGGTCACACCCTATGATTGAAACGAACAAATATCGACTAGATAGCATGTGTACAAACTTGTTGTGCACGAAATAAGTAAAATTCAAAATTATTATGATTATTGTAATTATAGATAATTTCGTTTATATATATTTTTAATACTAGATAATTATTGTAATTACCAGATTCTATTAAAATATATATCACTAAAGAAACCTGATTGAAGTAGAATCAGATTATACATGTTTAATTATATTCGGTTAAATATATTGTATATTTAAAGAATCCGAATTTAATTAGAATTAGGGTTTTGAATGCTATATAAAGGCATAAGGTCTAGCAGCCAAAATATGTTTTTGCGAAAAACCTCTCTAACAGTTAGAGAAGAGAAAATATTGTTCGTTTTGTTTGGGTTGACTGCGTAGAGGTCAAAACGCTATTGTGACGACTTGGATTCGATATCGTGCTAGAAGAATTGGATTCTCCTAACTCCCCGCGATTTTTCAAATTTAATTAAGGTAACGTTTCATCTCCTTTCACCCCGGATTCGTTCCTCGTACATTAATCACTGGTAGAATACGCTGGATAATTTTTCTGTTGTGGCATGGGGTATACCGGCATTTCCCAACATATATTATACGTGATGAAATCAGTTTTAAAGAAAAAAATATCTTTCAAGTAAAACAAGTTATTTTCTCAATTAAGTTTGTGGTGTACAGTACTGACAATAGACATCGTTTTAGTCTTGGTTAATATTAAGTCTTAAGTTTAATCTCGGACAATCTCTCTCACTTTTTATATAAAAAAAAAATAAAACAAGTCATTTGTTGACCAAGCATGTGGTGCACCGGTAAAAACATCATTTTAATCTTGGTTGATTAACATTAGATCTCAAGTTTGATCCATACATTTTTAAAAATTTTCTTATAAAAAAAAGTAAAACGGGTTATTTTTTATTATAAAAATAAAGTCTCCACGGTTAATGTATTTGTATAGTAAGTTCACACGTAAATACTAAATTATGTGATGTTACATAATAATAAAATTAATTGATTATTAGAATTATTAAGTATATATATATATATTAACACACTCAATTTATTATATTTTTTTGGTTGCCCTTCCGGTTCTTCAGGGTCTTGTCCTAATTAATTTGGATTGACCCGTATCGCACACTTGGTTTTGATAAGTGAGTTTTATCGACGAGAATTTTCTGCATGCACAAAGCCTCGAACTCGAGACATGCTTAAGCAATATCAAGTTGCTTACAACTTGGACCAACCCCATTGGTAATTAATTTATTAATTAAAATAATAAAATTGTATTATATAAATTCTAGAAATAAAATATTAAAATAAATGAAACTAAAATAAAATTTGAAAAATCCTGTTGAGAACCTTGAGCTTATCCTTAACCCAATATTCTGGCCTCCAAAGAAAAAAAGAAGAAGAAGAAGAATATGGCATGTCACCAAGTCCACTCCACAATCAACATGGTAAACTTCTTTCACATTATGACATTTGGTTTTGGTCAAAGATTTCCCACACCAATATTGGCTAAGCAAAGGCATCTTTATCATTTTGTACACAGTTGACATTACATCTTCTTCAATGCTCATCTTAAAAGATTCCCAAGGCCTTTTAGTTTTGGAGTTGTTTAAATCAATTCAGATTTAGGTTATATACAATTCAAATTATTTCCAGTTCAGGTCATATTCGTCGGTTAGGGTATTTAAGTGGTAATTTTCTTAAGTTTAGGCTATTTTAGATCACTTACTCGGATCATTCTAAATTTAGATTATTTCATAATTGAATGATTTTCGATTCAAATCAATTCGAATTTAATTAGTTTTGAATTCATATTGAACGTGACAATCTATGATCAAATTAAACTGTGTAGAAGTTAAATTTGAATTTTCGAATTCATTATTTTGTCAAGGCAAATCTTGGTTTACAAGGAAATGAAATATATCCATTTATAGCAAGTTTTTTTAATCAAAGTAGACATAGAATAATTTGATTTTGTAATTCAAGTTGTGGATGCCATTACAATTCACAATGTGGAAATTGCAAAGGATCATAATCTGATCTGCCTTTTCCAAGAGACCAACTATACAAAAGTTGCAATCTCTATATCCCATATATCCATTTATAGCAAGATTTTTACATGAAAGTAGATATAAAATAATTTGATTTGTGGATGACATTACAATTCACAATGCTGCAATTGCAAAGGATCAGAATCTGATCTGCCTGCAAAAATTGCAATCTCTATATCCCTATTCTATGTGTTCCTTCTTTTATACTTTTTGACTAGACTCTTCAAGGATTTCAACATCCTTTTGACCCAAAGAGCCTTCCATTTCAGCATCAAAACTAGCATGAACACTGTACAACACGTATACGAGCACCGCCAGACCCGAGAAGAAGCTGAACCGCGCGTACGACGGTCCGTCGAGAGACCCCAGCAAGAAAACATTCAGGAATATCGATACAGACGGTAGCCAGGGCATGAAAGGGACACCCCAGAATGCAGGTTTCCTTGCCTGTGGCACCATGCAATGGAAAACTTGGAGTATCGATATGGCGATTACGACACAAGTGGCTAGCACAAAGGGCTTAGGCTTGCCTGGAGGTGCAAAATGCCACAACAGGGTGAAGATAATGGATGTGAGGGAGAATAAGCATAGGAAGGATAATGTAGGCCACGGCTTTGTGGTCCCGATCACGACGTAACGCCTGTAGACTACGACGTTCGATACCATGTAGAACACAAAGAGAGTGCCAATGGATACCATGTTGAGGAGAACGTTTAGATCAGTGAAAAGGGAGATCACAGCTGTGAAAATGCCTGAAAATAAAAAGACAGTCATGAATTCTGAATATAAATCGTAAAACAGTCATGAATTCTAAATATAAATAGTAAAACATTAGATACTATTGGTTGAACCGACCATGTCCATAGATCATTTAGATGGGTACAAGCTTGTGATGAAATGAAAGGCCATTTTCAATGATGGGTCAGATTGGAGAGCATTCATTATGTTCTAGAATCATGGATGGACCAATGTGGGCTAAGTATAAATTTTAAAACTGCTTTAAAAAGCAGACATGGGGAGGAGGTGGAGGTGTGCAGTGAAATGATCAGTCAATAATGTTCTTATCATGGACATGGGTTTGCCTGCCACGTGTCTCACCTTTGCCTGATTCTTAGTTAAAAAAGGTAAATTCCCCAAACCCCCTTTGATTTTTCTTCTTCTTTTACCTGAAAAAAAATACATTTTCTTTGATTTTTAAATCAAAATTAAGGCTGTTTATTTCATTAAAATATATTTTTAAAAATAAATTTATATTTTCTAAAACATAGTTTCTAAAAGGATTTTGTAGTGTTTAAATGATATTGTATAAATTATTTCATTGTTTGGTAAATTCTTTTAAAAAATTATTATAAATATAAATATAATAAATAATATTATTTATTAAATAAAACCTTAATATCATTTCAAAACATTACAATATTTTTTCCATTTTGATTATGTCAATATAATTATTATTATTAAAATATTATCACCTTGTTCTTAAGACTATTCAAAAATTTATTATTAAAATATTATTTTTTATAATTTTATAAATAAAACATTAAAATTAGTATATTTTATTAAAATAATAAAATAAAATATTATATTAATAAACACATTTTTTAATATTTTAATAATTAGTATTTTAAAAGTACTTAATACTAGTACAATATTTTAAGGTAATTATTACATATGTTGGTGGTGGAAAAAAATTATATAAGTGTTTTAATTTTTAGATTTAGAGTTTTATTTTTACGGTGAGAGTTTATGGATTTAGAATTATGAGTTTAGAATTTAGAGTTTTTTGTTAGAGTTTAGGATTTATAGATTAAAACTTAAATTTCTAATCATATTACTTTAACCTCTAAATTTTAACCATAACTCCTAAATTTAAAAAATATTTTTTACTGTCAATATATTAAATATAAATCTAATATTTTAATAATAAATTTGTCGGATATAATTAGAATTTACATGTTTATTTGGCTTTAGAGTTTGGACCCTTGGCCTAGGCAAAAAGAGAAAGGAGTGGAGGCAAATAGAAAACGCATGACATCAAGCCGAACGAAACGGTTCAAGTGGGACCCGGTTTTCCAACGGCCACCCCCCATACCAAATGTTTTAAACAAAACAAAGATGGAAAAACCTTACCAAGAAAGGCGGAGGCGTTCACTGGAGTCGACGTTTTGGGGTGGACCCTGGCGAACCAAGCCGGGACCACGTTGGACCGTCCGATGACGCACATGTACCGAGCCTGTCCCAGCATCGCCACCAACAGCGACGTCACTATCCCAGAGCTGGCCCCCACCCCTATCACCCTCGCCACCCATTCCCTCCTCCCTCTAAACGCCCCCGAAAACGGCGCCTCATAAAATACATATAAAGTCTATCGATATACTAAAGAATTGTTATCATAATATTAAATTGTAATCGCAACGTAATATCTGCAACATATGCAACTGCGACTAGGGATGTAAAAACAGGTAATCGGGACAGGTTTCAGGTCGGGTTCTGTCAGGTCGGGTAAAATCGGATACAGGTCATTTCAGGTAAAAAAAAAAATTTGACTCGACTCGGGTCGGGTGCGGGTCCATTGCAGTCGGGTAATTTGCAGGTCGGGTCCATTTCAGGTCGGGTCAATTTTCAGGTCGGGTTCATTTCAGGTCAAACTCGTTGCAGATCGGGTAAAAACAGGTCGGGTAAAATCAGTTAATTGGCAGGTAAAATTACAGGTCGGGTAAATTTCAAGTCGGGTTCATTTCAGGTCGGGTTCATTTCAGGTCGGTTTCATTTCAGGTCGGGTTCATTTCAGGTCGGGTAATTCCAGGTCGTCGGGTTCATTTCAGTTCGGGATAATTGAGGTTCACCAAAAATGAAGAATTTTGAATAAAAACAAAGTTTTATGGACTATAGTGAAAAAAAAATAAGAGCTAATTTGGACTAAAATAAAGTTTTATGGACTTTAATAGGCTCATTTTTGAATAAAAACAAAGTTTTATGGACTATAGTGAAAAAAATAATAAATAAGAGTTAATTTGAAGTAAAAATAAAGTTTTAAGGACTCAATTGAATTGAATTAAAACTTAAAGGACTTGAATAAAAAATTTATATAATATAAAGGGCTTTATTTATAATTTACCCTAAATTGAAATTCAATTTGAAAATTGGCGGTTTGAAATCAAATTTTCCCGCCCATATATATTATAATTTAATATTATTTATTAATTATTATAATATAATATAACTTATTAATTAATATAATAACTTTATAACTTATAAGTATAAATACATGTGATTATGTGTATATATTATATATATATATATGTATTTTTATGTATTCACATGTATATAAATTACAATATATAATTATATATTATACAAACATGTATGTATAATGTATAATGTATTTATGTATATGTAATGTATTATACATAAATACATAAATACATAAATTGAATTGAACTCAATTGAATTGAACAAAAACTTAAAGGACTTAACATCTAAAATTTAAAGGGCCACAAAATATTTAGCCCATCTAAAATTTTTAGCCCAAAGCCCAACAATTAATAATTATTATTAATTATTATATTCAGCCCATCTAAAATATTTAGTCCAAAGGCCCAAAGGCCCAAGGCCCAAACTATTACCAATTATTATTAATTATTATATAAATTATAAGTTATAAGTTTATATATATACATTATAGGTTTTAGGGGCCCATCTAAAATAAATGGGTGGTGGGATAAGAGCCCAAAGGCCCAAGGCCCAAACTATTACTAATTATTATTAATTATTAATTATTATATTATAAATACATTATATAACTTATAAGTTATTATATTATATTATATTATATTATATTGTATTATATTATATTATATTATATTATATTATATACATTATAGGTTTTAGGGCCCATCTAAAATAAATGGGTGGTGGGATAAGAGCCCAAAGGCCCAAGGCCCAAACTATTACTAATTATTATATAAATTATAAGTTATAAGTTTATATATATATATATATATATATATATATATATATATATATATATATATATATATATATATATATATATATATATATATTATATTTATACAATATAGGTTTTAGGGCCCATCTAAAATAAATGGGTGGTGGGATAAGAGCCCAAAGGCCCAAGGCCCAAACTATTACTAATTATTATATAAATTATAAGATATATATATATATATATATATATATATATTATATTTATACAATATAGGTTTTAGGGCCCATCTAAAATAAATGGGTGGTGGGATAAGAGCCCAAAGGCCCAAGGCCCAAACTATTACTAATTATTATATAAATTATAAGTTATAAGTTTATATATATATATATATATATATATATATATATATATATATATATATATATATATACAATATAGGTTTTAGGGCCCATCTAAAATAAATGGGTGGTGGGATAAGAGCTCAAAGGCCCAAGGCCCAAACTATTACTAATTATTATATAAATTATAAGTTATAAGTTTATATATATATATATATATATATATATATATATATATATATATATATATATATAGGTTTTAGGGCCCATCTAAAATAAATGGGTGGTGGGATAAGAGCCCAAAGGCCCAAGGCCCAAACTATTACTAATTATTAATTATTATATTATAAATACATTATATAAATTATAAGTTATAAGTTTATATATATATATATACATATATATATATATTTATACAATATAGGTTTTAGGGCCCATCTAAAATAAATGGGTGGTGGGATAAGAGCCCAAAGGCCCAAGGCCCAAACTATTACTAATTATTATATAAATTATAAGATATATATATATATATATATATATATATATATATTATATTTATACAATATAGGTTTTAGGGCCATCTAAAATAAATGGGTGGTGGGATAAGAGCCCAAAGGCCCAAGGCCCAAACTATTACTAATTATTATATAAATTATAAGTTATAAGTTTATATATATATATATATATATATATATATATATATTATATTTATACAATATAGGTTTTAGGGCCCATCTAAAATAAATGGGTGGTGGGATAAGAGCTCAAAGGCCCAAGGCCCAAACTATTACTAATTATTAATTATTATATTATAAATACATTATATAAATTATAAGTTATAAGATTATATAATATATATATATTATATTATATTATATTATATTTATGAGTTAGTCTTTATATTCGATGGTTTAGGGTTTAGGGTGTTGCATTATGATCACGAGCTATCATTATTGTTTATGGTTTAGAGTTGAAGGGTTTAATGTTTATAGTTTAACTTTAAGGTTCCATGGTTTATGGTTTAGGGTGTTGCATTAGGGTTTATGTGTTATCATTAATTCATTTTTGCAATATTGCTTATGGATTAGAGTACATTCCTACATCAACATGGTTTATAGCTTTAAGGTTTAGGGTTTAGGGGACACCGTACATAGTTCATATTTAAATGTTTAGGGTTGTTGCTATTGTTCATGGTTAGGGTTTAGAATCTAATGTGCAAGGTTTATGGTTTAGGGTTTCTAAGCCATAAGGTTTAGGGTTTATGGTTTATAAGTTTTCATTAATCATTATATTTGTTCATGGTTTATAGTTAAGGGTTTAGTATTTAGGGCTAGGATTAGGGTTATACAATCGACTTGATGAGTTTTCATTACCATTAATGGTTTTGGGTTTATGGTTTAGGGATTATGGGTTTATGAGATAGGGTCTTTAAGTTTTCATTATTGTATAATTTAGGGTTTAGGGTTTAAGGTTAGGATTTATTAGTTTTCATTATTGTTTACAGTTTAGGGTTTAGGATTTCATGATTGATACCTTAATTCAAAAGTCAAACTCATTAACCCTAAACCTAAAGGCTTCATAAACACTAAATCAATACCCTAAACCCTAAACATTTAACCTAAACCCTAAACCACAAACCTTAAATATTTAAACCTTAAACCCCAAAACTCAAACACTAATTGAAATAGTAGCACTAATCCTTAAACCTTACCCCTAAGTTATAACCTTAAACTATAAATTATAACCCTAACTCCTAAATTAAAACCCCAAACCTTAAATTAAATCCTAACCCTAAACCATAAACCCATTAACCCTAAACCTAAAGGCTTCATAAACACTAAATCAATACCCTAAACCCTAAACATTTAACATAAACCCTAAACCACAAACCTTAAATATTTAAACCTTAAACCCCAAAACTCAAACACTAATTGAAATAGTAGCACTAATCCTTAAACCTTACCCCTAAGTTATAACCTTAAACTATAAATTATAACCCTAACTCCTAAATTAAAACCCCAAGCCTTAAATTAAATCCTAACCCTAAACCTTAACACTAAAATAAGGACCAAATCGAACATAAAATAAAATTTTAAGCTGAATTTCACAAAAATCAGGACCAAATTGAAACAATTGAAAGTCAGAGTGCTTGCGGAGCAAGACCCGTGTAACCCGTTAAAAAACACACGGATCTTTTTGACCCGGCTCACCCCTATAAATAAACCCTCACCCCCAGCCATTTTACACCATTTTTACCCTAACGTTACTCTGCCGAAATTTCTCCTCGTTTTCTCTCTCTCTCTGAAAAACACAATTTCTCCCAGATTTCCTATCTATTCTCGATCAAAACCTCACTTTTTCCCAAAGTTCTTCATTGTTCTTCCCCAAAATCCTTCCAGATCTTATACAAACTTCCTACTTCAGTCTAAACCTGTTTCCTCTCGATCAAAACCAAACTTTTTCACCAAGTTCTTCACTGTTCTTTCCCAAACCCATTCTAGATCCTATACAAACATCCTACTTCAATCTAAACATGTTTCCTCTCGATCAAACCCAAACTTTTTCTCAAGAACATCATCATGTTCTTCCACTTTCTCCTTTTCAATCCTTCAAAACCCTAATCCCCAAATCAAAAATGTTTTACCCTAAACCCCAAATTACTCGATACCCTAACCTATATACCCTAAACCCCAATCCCTAATCCCCAAACCCTAATCTATCAACCCTTAACCCTTATCCCAAAAATCGATTCGTATTCAAAAATCTTTTCATCTTCTTCAGAAAACCCTAATATCCCTTCTCCTTCTTCTGACTTCTGAGATCTCTGAAAGCCCTTCTCCTTCTTCTGACTTCTGAGATCCCTGAAAGCCCTTCTTCTTCTCCTGACTTCTGAGTTCCCTGGAAGCCCTTCTCCTTCTTCTGACTTCTGATATCCCTGGAAGCCCTAATCTTCTGGGATTTGGTAAGTTTTTTTCTCATCTGTTCTTTTTATTTTTATTTTATTTTTATTTTTTTTAATTTTTTATACTCTGATTTATCCTAACTTTGTTTCTGTTTGGTTTGCATGTTTATTTTCTGGGAGCGGATCTTCTGGCATTTTCAGTTGTTGGTATATTTCTAAAATCCCTAACTTCTGGTTGGTATATTTCTGTTTATGTGGTTCTGGTATATATTTATGTTTGATATGCATGCTTTTTCATTTGGTTTCTGTTTCTGTTTTGTTTGTTTAGTATGCATGCTAGGGTTTCTGTTACTTAAATGTTTTTAAGTTTCTGTTTATGGTTCTGGATCTTGGTTTGGTTGCATGTCTACTTTGTTTGGTTGCATGTCTACTTTGTTTGGTTTTTCTTAGGTTTCTGTTTCTATGTTGTTGATTTAGTATGCATGCTAGGGTTTCCTTGGTTTAATCCGAGTATATAGGCTAGAATACCAGACCTGCGGGGCTACTGGTGCCAAAGGGGGTTTTTAAAGGACCATGGGGTTCGGTGTAAACAACGTCACGTACAAGGATTAAACTGAAACCACCCTCTGTTTCTGTATTGTTTGTTTAGTATGCATGCTAGGGTTTCTGTTTATTAAATGTTTTAAAGTTTCTGTTTATGGTTCTGGTATATATTTATGTTTGATATGCATGCTTTTTCATTTGGTTTATGTTTCTGTTTTGTTTGTTTAGTATGCATGCTAGGGTTTCTGTTACTTAAATATTTTTAAGTTTCTGTTTATGGTTCTGGATCTTGGTTTGGTTGCATGTCTACTTTGTTTGGTTGCATGTCTACTTTGTTTGGTTTTTCTTAGGTTTCTGTTTCTGTGTTGTTGATTTAGTATGCATGCTAGGGTTTCCTTGGTTTAATCCGAGTACATAGGCTGGAATACCAGACCTGCGGGGCTACTGGTGCCAAAGGGGTTTTTTAAAGGACCCTGGGGTTCGGTGTAAACAACGCCACGTACAAGGATTAAACTGAAACCACCCTCTGTTTCTGTATTGTTTGTTTAGTATGCATGCTAGGGTTTCTGTTTATTAAATGTTTTAAAGTTTTTGTTTATGGATTTTGTTATGTAAATGTGTTATGTACTTGTTCTTTTTGCTGTTTCATTCATTTTCTGGGATTTCACATATTTTTCTTTTGTTCATTTAGCACAGCTATGCCTATGGATGATATTTCTTACGAGTTGGAGTTTCCCGTTCAAAGAGGTATACTCTTTTAACTTTTTTATTTTTCAGAAGATCATTTTTAGTATTTGATCAGTCACTAACTCATTTTTGTTAATGTTTTGTTTGAAGCGGATGAAAATGACCAAGCCTCTACTGTTCTTCCTTCCACTAGAAGGAGGGCTTCAACAACTTCATCAACAGAGTTTGGGAGAAGGACTTCTCCTGTTTGGGATCACTATTGCTTCATTAAGGAGAAGGATGACATCTTTGCTGAATGTAAGTATTGCAAATCAAAAAGGTATAAAGCTGATTCTTATATTGGTACCTCTAACCCTAAAAGACACACTGAAAAATGCCCTGCCTATAAGGATTTCCTTGTATCCAATCCCAGTAGTTGTTTAGGAAGTTCTTTTGATCAGAAAACCTACTGTGATTTGTTTGCTGAAGCTATTTTGTGTCATGGATATGCATTGAGCATGGTTGAGCATGATAAACTTAGGATTTTACATCGTTATCTTAATTCTAATGTCAAGGATATCTCTAGGTATACTGTTACTAAGCATTGCATGTTAAAGCATGAGAAGCATAAGAAGTTGTTAATTGATTCAATGCTTTCTGTTTCAAGTCGAATCTGTTTTACATGTGATGGTTGGTCTACTTGCACTTCACGTTCATATTTTGCTCTGACTGCCCATTATGTTGATAATAATTGGAAACTTCAGTCAAAAATTCTTAACTTTTGTCGTTTCCCCCCACCCCATGATGGTGAGTCTATATATAAGTTTGTTAAGAAGTTGTTACGTGAGTGGGGTCTTGAAAGGAAAGTTTTTACTATAACCCTTGATAATGCATCTGCTAATGATAGAATGGTTAAGCGTCTCAAAGACGATTTGCATGCCATATCTCCCCTTCCTTGCAATGGTAAATACTTTCATATTAGATGTGCTGCTCATATTCTGAACTTGATAGTTCAAAGAGGGTTGAAGGTTATTGATTCTTCTATTGTTAAGTTGCGTGAAATTGTTAAATTTATTGACTCTTCTGATTCTAGACTATGTGATTTTGATTCTGCTGTTAGAGATTGTGGTTCTGATTTTTCTGGTAAGTTAGTTTTGGATGTCCCTACTAGGTGGAACTCCACTTATTTGATGCTACGTAGGGCTATTGATGCTAAGTTAGCTATCAATTTGTTTGTTAATAGAGAGAATGGCCTGGATATTATTTTAGAGGATGAGTGGGAAACTGCATCTTTGATCTGTGATTTTCTTGAGCCTTTTTATGAGATTACCACTCTGTTCTCAGGATCCAAGTATCCTACTTCTAATTTATATCTGGCTAATGTTGTTGCTATTGAGAAACTTCTGTGTGATGCTCACAATGATCCTTGTGTTGGAATTTTTGCTATGGCTGGTCCTATGCTTGAGTTGTATGAGAAATACTGGTCTGAACACTCTACTATTCTGTCTTTTGCTGTTTTACTTGATCCCCGTTATAAGTTGCAACTTCTGAAGGAGTTGTATGGTGTCCTCTATGTTGAGGATGAGGTTGAGAGGAGGGTTAGTCTTGTGTACAATGAATTTGTGAATTTGTATATCTATTATTCTAGAACTGTTATGTGTTCTTCATCTTCTTCTAATTCTTCTGTCCAATGCAATTCATCTCAAAGTACAAGTGTTTCGAGTTCGAATCGGTTTCGGACCTTCAAAAAGTCAAATCTGTTTCAGGTCAGTTTTGTTTTAGTTTATGTTTTCATTTTTGTTTCTTTTACTTACAATTTTCTAACTAGTTTTATGTTTTTTTTGTAGAACTTTGATGCTAATTTGGCCGCTTCTAGGAGTGGTAAATCTGATGTTGACTCTTACATATCTTTGCCCCTTCTCCCTCGGTCTGATGATTCTGAGCTTGATATATTAGAGTATTGGAAGTCACAGTCTGTTTCTTTTCCTACTCTTTCTCTCATGGCTAGAGATATTTTAGCCATTCCAATTACTTCTGTTGCATCCGAATCCTCATTTAGTATGGGGGGTCGGATTTTGAACAAGTTGAGGGCTAGACTTTTGCCCAAAAATGTTGAAATTTTTGTTACAACCCGTAATTGGTTGTATGGATTTGAGCCTGAGGATAAAGATGATGAATATCTGGTTGTTGTGAATGAATCTTCTCTGTCTGATGTTGCTGTTGAAGATCCCATTCCTGAATGAGGTATTCTAATCTCTCTCTATTTTTTATTTACATGTCTCATCTTTTTTTTCTTTATTTACATGCCTTTTATTTCTGTTAGTGTTGTTTACTTTTTCTTATACCTTATTTTTTTTTCACTTAGTGTTGTTTTGTTCTGGTTGCTGTTCAATGCTGAGTTTGATGCTGGTTGAAGTTCTTTGTTGGTTGCTGTCTTGCTGGTTGCTGGTTGCTGGGTATTAAGTTCTGTTAGTTTGTTGGTTTTATTTCGTTGCCCTTGTTTTAATTTTGCTGGTTTCTTAGCTTTCATAGCTAAGTTACCCATAATTAAAACTTGTTGGTAGCTTTATGTTGTTGCTCGATGATGATCTTTCTGGTAGCAAAGTCTTTTGACTTTGCTATAAGATCTGAGAGCAAAATTACTTATCATTTTGTAAGCTTCTATTCTGTTTGTAAACTTAAAGTTTGTATTCTCTTTGTTATTAACTTATTTTAATTATATGTTTGTAAAATTATTATAGTTTAAGTTAACTGTTAGGAAAATTCTACAACGGGCGACGAACATTGATGAACACCACTAACGATGAACACCGATGAACACCATTAATTTTTTTTTAAAATTTCAAAAATCTAAAGGACTAAAATTATAATTAAAATTATCTCTTTAAAAAATAAAAAACAAATTTAATAGTTACTTTATAATATTTTTTAATAGGTTAGAATCAAATATACCCAATTCTCCTAAACCCTAACAAAATCAATTACTTAAAAAAATAAAAATCAAATTTAATAGATCTAGTGGAGCCATCAAAATGCTGTTGTTTTTAATTGTCAAAGTAATTCGGATGGTTTAGTTGATAGAACTGTTCGAATGGCAGTAGAGTTCGTTGCTGCAACTTTTACATCTAAAGATAAAGGTACCCCAGATTGCGTTCAAACTAGATGGAATCCACCAAATGAGGGTGTTCCTAAACTTTGTTTTGACGAATAATCTTTTGGTAATCCTGGAGTTGCCGGCGCCGAAGCCATCATTCGGTGGAGAACAACTTTCATGAACAATTATTTCTATTTTTTTAAGAGATTGATTTTGTTAGGGTTTAAGAGAATTGAGTATATTTGATTTTAACCTATTAAAAAAAATATTATAAAATAATTATTAAATTTGATTTATATTTTTTTAAGAAATAATTTTAATTATAATTTTAGTCCTTTAGATTTTTAAATTTTTTAAAAAAATTAATAGTGTTCATCGGTGTTCATCGTTAGTGGTGTTCATCAATGTTCGTCGCACGTGGTAGACTCATCCTAACTGTTAATATGAAGTTAACCCGATTACTTCATTTTGTTCATTGTTTGTTGTTAATTTAAGTTAACTGTTAATTTCAAGTTAGCAAAGTGACTTCATTTTATTCTTTGTTATTAACAAATTTAAGAAGTTAACCCGTTTAAATTAACAAAAAAGAATTGTTATCCAGATTAATCTAAGTTAACTGTTAATTTGAAAGACTTAATATATATTAATCATTTGAAAGGCAATTGTCATAATACTAACTTAATTGTTAATTTGAAAGACTTATTATATATTAATCTAAGTTAACTGTCATAATACAAACTTAACTGTTAATTTGAAAGACTTAATAACTTAGTAAATTTTATGTCAATTGTCTTAGTATATATGTTTTATATAATTTAAGTTAACATAAATATGAAGCATAATAAGTACGAAAAATAAGACAAATTATAAGTTAATAACTTAGTATTTATTATGTCAATATGTTTTATATAATTTAAGTTAACATAAATATGAAGCATAATAAGTACGAAAAATAAGACAAAATATAAGTTAATAACTTTGTATATATTATGACAATTGTCTTTCAATTAATATAATATATAATTAATATAATACTTAAAAGATTTTTCTTATTATGTTAATAACTTTAGTAAAATAAGTTATTATGTCAATTGAAAGACATTTGACATAATAAAGTATATAAGTTTAATATATTATATTAATTATATATTATTAATATATTATATATTTAGTATAAAATAAGACAAATATTTTAAGTATATAATTTTATTATACATAGTATATATTTTTATACTTAAACAAATTTTTAAGTATATAATTTTAAGTAATGAAATTAACATAATCTATTAAAATTTTATTAAGTTTATAATAAACAGGTCTACATTAGTTTAGGTCAACAACAGTTCAGGTTCAAAACAGGTCGGGTTCAAAGCAGGTCGGGTAAAATCGGATCTCGGGTCGTTTCAGTCGGATAATATCAGGTAATTTTCCAGGTCGGTCTCGGGTTCGGGTTCGTTTCAGTCGGATGCAGGTCGGGTTTCAGGTCAAAATTACCAAGTTAGATTCGGGTTCGGGTTGTTTTCAGTCGGACACAGATCGGGTTCGGTTGCTACAGTAACAGGTTCAACTCGGGTTCGGGTCAGCAACAGTCAGTTACAGTTCGGATTCGGATCATCGAATTCTCGAGTTAAATCAGGTTCTGACTCGAGCAGGTTTCAGGCAGATTTCCAGATCCTGACTTGTTTTTACATCCCTAACTGCGACATCATAATATTTGTGCAACATATGCAACTGCGACATCACATTCATTGATTCGTAGCTGTAAATTGTAATTTAATACTAGGATTGTTATTTCTTATTACCATGTCATGTCGTAAGGGAGTAACATGGACATAGAAGCGGCCATGAGACAGTAAAGAATGGTAACCATAATGACGGACCCCGATACTCCCATCGGAATATCTTTAACGGGATTACAAACTTCCTCGGCCATCGTATCCGATATAACTCAAGTAAACCATTGCAGCTCCATTGAAGACGCCGGAAGCGCCGTAGGGGAAGAAACCGGATGGGTTGTTTGGATTCCCCGGGCGGGTGAAGTTGTTCCAATCGCCTCTACAAAAACCCATTGATATTACGAAAGCTATGAAGATGATGTGTACTGCGGTGAGAATCATATTGACGGCTGACCTTTCTCTGCTGCTGTAACAGATCACGAGTGTGATGATTAGCACCACGGCCGGAGCTACGACGTCGATTTCATTGAATCCGTTTGGGAGAAATGGGAGTACGAATCTCCATTTGGCTGTGGAGATACCCATTGCGGCGCCTAAATAGGAGGTGAAGCCTCTTGCCACGGCGGCGTTTGACATGACGTATTCGGTTATTAAGTTGGCTCCGGTCAAGAATGCGGCGAATTCGCCGAAGGTGATTCGGAGGTAGCTGAAGGCACCACCTGCGACGGGCATATGGACAGCAAACTCGGTGTAGCAGAAGGCGGAGAGGAGAGCACAGAGTCCAGCAATGGCGTAGGAGATAACGATAGCAGGGCCAGCGTAGAGGCGACTAGCTCTGCCGGTGGTGACAAACACGCCTGCTCCAACCATACCTCCAATCCCGAGGCCGACCAAATCGAACCAACGGAGGGTCTTCTGCATGTTGGAGCCGGAACGAGCCTTGACCCGGCTGAGTTCTTCGTAGGAGGAAGAAACAGAGGGGGCACGGCGAGCAAAGCGGTGTGGGGTATGGGCCAAGGCGTGGAGGTAAGATTGGAGAGAAGAGAAAGAGGAAGAGTGGGTTTCCATTAGAATCGGGGAAGAAGAAGAAGAAGATAGAATCTGAGTATTAGGGGAAATGGAGAGCTATGCCTATGGCTTCATATCTTTCCTTTTTCTTCTGTTTTTGGACTGAGAAAAGGAAAGGACTTTTGAGAAGAAGATGCCGATTCAGGCACTTATGATCCACCCATTAGATAATAATTACTAATTAGATTCATATTTCATGCTTGCTGGTTGCTGCGGTTACAAATATTTGTATTTTATTTACTATCTAAATTTGAATTTACAAATACATATTTTTATTCAATACACTTTTTAAGTTAAAAATATATATTAAACAATTCGTTAAAGCTCTCGGTCGATATTATCTCTTTTCCTTTAGATTGTAGGTTCAATATCTATTGGGATTTAGGAATAAAATTTTTCTTTCCTTCGATTTAGATATTAGTGGTTTAGGTATAAGGGTTAAAAATATAGGTCTTGTGAAATTTAGAGTTTATGATTTTTTATTTTAAAGGATTAGAGAAGAAAGATTGTGAATATGTGGGATGGTCTTATCCTTTGGGGTTTTGGGTTTTGGATTAGAGAGGGACACAAACAACACAATCAGCGTGACTTGTAAAGGGCAGGCATTACGCTACAGATACATATTCCCTTTCACCCCCGATTTTAGGTGCCAACATAATCCATGCGCTTTCCCAAATAAGATTTGCTTTTTTAAAAATATATATATAATATAAACATTAAATAAATCAACAAAACGTTAAATAAGATGTAAAGTTATACAAATTTAAAAATTAACAAAACATGCTCAAAAAATATATATAAAAAATATTAGGATCTCATTTGAGTTTTGAGTTAATCATTTACAAACACAGATAATACTTGATGCTTCGACAGGGAAATTGGATCCAAAACACGCATTTTTACAAAACAAATTTTGGGTCTCTTAATCTCAATTTAGCATCATCCTCTTCCTTCTTTGCTTTTACTTTCCTCGCAACTAACAAATCTTATAGCCATTCAAAGACGAACCAAATCTCTTCAGAAACAGAACCACCACACACACACACACACATTCAAGCAATAATATGCGATACGGGCTGCGTACCTGAAAAACAATCAACCAGTCGAAGAATTCTCAAAAGCGGCGGGATCAAAACTATCGTTTAGGTTCGCTTAAATTCTTGCCCTCGAAGAATTCTCCCAACATTCGTTCCAGGTCCTCCGCTGTATACTTGACGTACTTCTGAGGATTCTTCCCGCTCTCAACCAGAGGTCTGCAGGAAATCGAAAACTCAGACATAAGAGCATGTTCAAATAGAGGACAGCACAGTTTTCTCGAGAACAAAGTAAAAACATCTACCGTTAAGTATCATTATCTTATATGAGTAAGAATCAAAGGATTAGAACTTATATGATACAATAAAACAAGGTGGGGGGGGGGGGGGATTAAAATAAGAAAGTTCAGAGCCTCTTTAGTATTTTTGTCCTACTTAAAATCAGTAATTAGAGGAGCCTCTTTAGTAATGAGAAAAAGCGTACCCAAAGCGTTTTAGGAATGATCTGTAGGCAGGCAACAACACTTCCGCGACTGCAAGCCTAAGGGACTCCCTCAATTCTGTGTCGGGCACTGTCCATTGAGATTGTCTTTGATGAAGCTCCTCAAATTGCATATTGAAAATCTTGAACCTGATCCAAATAACTCACACATCAAGATCAGAGGTATAGTAAAAATAAACTAGATGGATTCTCAACAGGCCAGCTGCAATTGACCTGTCTTTAACCAATGCTCTGGAAACTCCGCTGCTATTGCCTCCGTCACCTACTGAACTACCACCTCCGGATGAGGTCAGTCCTTGTATAGATAGGCACTGAAGGATCTACAGTAGAAAAGATATTGAGAAAAATATGGTTAATTTGTTTTAACATCTGAAAGGCATTGTACAACTGCAAGCTATTTCCAAGTGGAGAAAATCATCTCTTTGGAGCTATTACCAAACGTTTTTCTAGTCCACGACTAATGTACCCATGGAAATTTATGAATTTCATCCACCTACTCTACGAAAACTAAGAAACTAGTCCCTCTACTTTAATTTGACAGAACTTGGTCCTTGTACTTTAAGAGGATTGAGAAGTTAGTCCTATCGGGTAATACAAATTAACTTTGCCAGTAAATAGCTGACATGAAAATCAACACTTTAGCAATTTATATGCGATAAATTAGAAAAAGTCAACAGCTCAAGTTTATGCGCAACAAATTAGTAAAAATCAGCAATCCAAGTTCATGTATTTACCAACACCCAGACTAACTTATCAGTTTTCGTAAAGTAGGAGGACCTAATTTTGAAAAATTAGAGTGGCTAACTTCTAAGCTTCCATAAAGTCGAGGGATATTCATAATTAGACCTATTGAAAAGTCTGCATAAGCATTCATTGTGCTAAAGGAGTATTATGAAATATGTGTGGTTTCCTTTTAGTTTGGAGTTCTGAAAAGCATGATAATCATCATATAGGTCAAGAAATATCAGTTATCTCAAAGTAAAAGTTTCCGCCTTTACTTTCATCAAATACCTATTGCATTTGAGATATGCAAACTCAATAAACCTTTTAAGTATAGAGTAGGACTGTGTTTACTAATAAAAAACATAGAAAGCTATTGTTATAATAGTTTTAGCTTAGTTATAAACTATTAGATGCATGAGCAAGCGATAAGAACTTCCATTTTCCACAGGGACGTCGTGAGCAGAAGACGACAAGACGACAGGAGAATACGTTTCAAACAATGGCCTAACAGGTGATATTTTCACTCCTGTGCAAGGATGCTGAATGCAGACAAATTTCCTCAAGAACCAGTTCAGGGACAAGCCAAAGCACTTAATGCAGTTAAATTGTAAATGTCTTTTCATACACAACAGTTCAAAACTAGAAGCTTATCATCAAAGTCTATTGCATAAATGAGTGGTTTATTTTTTTGAATATCTTAGAAAAAAACATCAAACTATCAAAGAGAACAATGCCAAACTTGTCTTGTTCTGCCTTATGTCAGTTAGGTCATCAGAAAATACCTTTTGCCAAGCATTCCTTTTGTATTGGTTTGCATGCTGCTGCACAATCCTCCTGTGTCTTTGGACCCAGTCATCCCCTAACAGGTCTTTGGCTTCGGACCTAAACAAGAAATTAGAAAGTATCAATACTGCATGTAAGACGAAAGCAACCTTTACAGGAGAATTCAGATTTATGACATACCTGCGCACAGATCTCACCATATAATGAATATTATTCATGAGAAATAAGTGAGTCAAAGAGGGATCTTTATACTGCTTGGATTTTCCATCCAAATTTGTTTGAAGAGCCTGCATAATTCTCATTGTTACAGAAGCCAACTGAGATCCCGTATCATCACCAGTTTCAAATTCCTGGAAAAGTTGCTTCAATGTTGATTGGTAGCTGCAGGAATTTAACACATGATTGTCAGTTAAGCAGAATGAATATATCAATAGCCGGTAGAATCATGCAGCAAAATAAATAAATATCCTGCAACCAGAGCTTCTTAAAATCGGAAAGGTAAATTGGCTTCAAGATCAAGACAAGGCAAAATATGATATGATCATATCATGATTTGATTATGAAAACTGTAGGATGGTTAATCCTGCTGACACATACCCAATCCTCCATTTGCTAAAACGAAACTAAGTGTAAATGAGTCCTAAAGATCACAGGTCGTGCATAATATTTCACTGTAAAAGAAACATGCAATTAGCATGCATTACCACAACCCAAAGAGATAGAGCAATAAACTCCAAATTACAGAAAGCAGAACTTACTCGAATAAAAACTTTACATAATTAATCACATAGCTGGTTAAAGGATGGACAGTTCCATCCAAAACAGAAGTTTTTGTTGCATCTTTTTCAACTGCTTCTTCAAAATCACCAAAGGTATCCTGAGCTGTCTGGGCAAGTCTCTTTGTTAAGCCCAATGCAGATTCTCTAATCTCAGTGCAAGCTTTACCTTTGAAAATGGTTTCAATCTGCAAAAGGAACCATCTGTTCAGTTAATGGAAAGTACCTAGCACCATTTGAGTATTCCCCCATCTTTACAGAAGGGAAGTGATTGCTACACATTAAACTTGATTATCTTTTTGCCACTAGATTGTCAACCAAGGTGGAATATATCATAGATTTTGAGGATATTACCTAGTATTGTTGCAAACATTAATTGTCCAATCCATGGGATATATGAAATTATGACGAGATCATAATAGAGTTATGAAACAAAATGTAAGTTATCCGAGAAGTGTTAGAGCTTGAGGGGGAGTGTAAGTTATCCGAGAAGTGGTAGAGTTTTATTTAATCTATAATTGGAGTTTATTCCTAAGTCAGTAGTTTAGATTGACTAGAAATCTTATTTAAATTAGGGACAAATATTATTTAAATTAGAGATAAAAGTATAGTTTTAGTTATATTAGAACTCTATATCAGCCTATTTAAAGGCTACTCTGTATACATTTAATAATAAAGAATAATAAGAAAATACAGAGAAACACATTGTTTTTTCTGGAAAATATCATTTTCATCTTCTTCAAACAATAAATCCTTAACCACCGATCACACACAAATCACAATCATTAATTGCATCTCCGGCCACCATGGCCCCTTTCTCACATGGTATCATGAGCCAACAACGGTCTTGATGTCGTCACCACTGCTGCCATCTCTAATCTGAAACAGATCGACCATGATCTGATTTTTCAGATGCACATTTTTTTTTCTTTTCCGCTGCTGTCATTAGGCCACACTCGTTCCTTGGCTTCTCCCTCGTTGGAATCTTACATCTCTAGTGAAATTTCTACTCGTTTAATTT
The DNA here is from genome assembly GCA_958450335.1 of Hibiscus tridactylites. NCBI lineage: Eukaryota > Viridiplantae > Streptophyta > Magnoliopsida > Malvales > Malvaceae > Hibiscus > Hibiscus tridactylites. The sequence continues at coordinate 58,443,003 of OY288278.1, read as the reverse complement.
TGCTGTTTTCTTCTCTATTTAATGGTTCTATCTTAGCCAATCAAAAAGATAGATGAAAAGGTTATAGTTTAGCCTTAAAAACTATTTGGTTTTATCTTAGCCATCCATCATAAAAGATAGAAGAAGAGGTTCTAGTTTAACCTTAAAAACTAGATAATATTTTTTCAAGGGATTCTACATCAAAGATCCAAGCTGGAACTCTAGTCTGTGTAACTACCAGCTTGAGGGGGAGTGTAGATTCATGTGATCACTTTTTACATCGTTCGCATCATACCTTTCAGTTAGGAACTGCATGCCATCAACAATTGCTGCGCAAGAACATCATGGTTCTGTCCTCACTCTTCAAATCAAAGACTCCCGAAAATAGGGAGCATTTTTTTTCAGCAGAAGAAATATGAGTAGGACATCACATCCAAGATCCAAGTTGGTGCTCTATTACGTTTGCTCACCAGCTTGAGGGGGAGTGTAAGTTATCCGAGAAGTGTTAGAGCTTGAGGGGGAGTGTAAGTTATCCGAGAAGTGGTAGAGTTTTATTTAATCTATAATTGGAGTTTATTCCTAAGTCAGTAGTTTAGATTGACTAGAAATCTTATTTAAATTAGGGACAAATATTATTTAAATTAGAGATAAAAGTATAGTTTTAGTTATATTAGAACTCTATATCAGCCTATTTAAAGGCTACTCTGTATACATTTAATAATAAAGAATAATAAGAAAATACAGAGAAACACATTGTTTTTTCTGGAAAATATCATTTTCATCTTCTTCAAACAATAAATCCTTAACCACCGATCACACACAAATCACAATCATTAATTGCATCTCCGGCCACCATGGCCCCTTTCTCACACAAAATACTTTAAAACCTTAATATCTAATCTCAAAAGAACAAAAGACAAAAGTACGACTTGAAAGGTATACATTTTGTACATGATGTTGATAAATTCTAACATCATTAAAATGCAAAATTCAATAGATTCACGTCAATTTGGACATCAGTTTCAGTTTAATTAACTTCAACTGGAAGTATTGGTCTTCATATAATGAAATAATTGGTAAATACAAATAAAAGGATAAATTGATAAAGGAAATATGAGATCTAATAGAAAGTCATAGTCTTACAGTGAAAACCATTTGTTGTTGTAATTTTGATTATGAAAAATGTGTATTAACAGCAATAAAAGACAAATAAAGAAGAAAAATGAAACAAAGTGCAGCCCTTTGCTTTGATTTTAGAACTATTCTATTCAGTGGAATAGTATAGGGTGCATGTTTGGCCAAAACGATATAAAATATTATAAGTTGTTACATTTGACCCACATATTAATAGTAATTTAGCCAAGATGGAAACCTAGAAAATTCCAGATCTGCCTAATTAAGTGGAACTATATAAAATGAGCATATTTATTTTATCCACTCCCCAAGTCCCATTTCAAAAAAAAAATGGCCTCGTTAGTTTTGTAAAATTAAGCATACCTCAGAGTGAAGCTCTCTCATTATCTCATACATGTCTAGAAGTACAAATAGCTTTTCTGGGGATCTCTTGCTTCTCGCAATCGCCTCACCAAAACTGAGTAGAACCGAAACACTACTTGCAGTAACTTCAGCAAAACATTGATCACTAAGAGAATCAAAGCCTTCAAACATTTGATCACAAACTTTTCGTTCTCCGGCAAATAGTAGTTTGACCTGTCCAAACATGATAAGTTTATGAAGAGCATGTTGATTGAAATTTCTCCATATCCCAGAATGTTACTATTTTACTTACAGCAATACGCATAAAGTGAATCCAATTTCCAATCTTTGCCTCCAAAACCTCCCATTGCATCTTCTGGACATCATCTTTGCTAAGTTTTTCAACTCCCAATTTCTGGAGACTTTCTTCCAAGACCAACGAACGAGTTTCTCTGGGAAAAAACAACAATGTACGATCAGTTCCAGCAAAATAATAATTAAGCCACACGTGTTCTAGATATGAATTACTTATCTAAGGAAGCTAACTGTATATATGTCTAGTGTAGGCAACAGTTGAAAACAATCACAATGAATGGTGTGTATACATCTCACATGCAATAACAAGATACAGTTTAACATGTTATTGATTTGGAAGGAGACTAGGGAGTCATTTTTTGAAACTTTATCTATGTTATCTCCCTAATGTTGCCAACAAGACTTTTCTGCCCAAGCCCATTTCCCAGCCCGGTGCTTGCCACTTCTATTTAGTTAGAATCCCAACAAAACAATTATCAATGGAATGACAACTATATCACAATTTAATTGTTCAAAAAGAATATTATATAATGGCTTTAAGTCTAAACAATCAAACAAGTAAAAGAATGTAAGCTTAAATAACTAAAAGAAAAGTGAAAATCTTACTTATAAATCCTGAGTAACTGCTGCTGGTGACCAGCTCGGACCATTTGCTTGGCCAGATCATGCAGCAATGGCATAATTCGAGGAGGTATAAGCGTGGGAGGAGTATACACAGCAGTTTCCAAGTCAATATTTTGATGCTCAGAATGGCTATGGGATGTAGCCTTGCCACCAGCATCTCCATGATTTCCAGGTGATCCTGATGATGGACGTAGTGCATTTGGAAGGCCATCAAACAAACGATCAGGCTCAATAGGTTTGCTGAAATTCAATTAAAAGGCCAAAGTAATAAATGGAAGGAATAAAACATAATAATTAATAACAATTGCAAGATTAAGTAAACTACAGAAACTAGATCCTTAAAAATTGAAATATCCTATCCTAAATTTTATTGCGAAAACACCCCAAGAGTAGGTTATTGTTAAACTCCCTGAAAATAGTAAACTCAAGTAAAAAAAGAAGAAATTTGATTATTTCCCAGTTAGTGTTTGGAATTGGATTTATTACTAGACTAAAATACAGGGAGAGCCAGCAGCATATTATGAGGTACCTGGCAGCATTAACATTATCAATTCACACTTTAGCAATTAGACCATTTGGATCTCAACCTTATAGCTGTTAACCACATCTTCAATCAGATTAACAAATAAGACATGCCCACACTTGCACAGATACACATGCAAGAAACATTGAGAAAGCAAACTCATAACATCAATGCAATTGCTTAGTAAGTTAATAACAAAGAAAATAAGGAAGATATGTTTTAGTTGTAGGAAAGGAAGATCAAATATGTCTCCCAAGGCTTGGATTATATACACAAATGTAAAAGATCTGATCCGGTGACAGAAAATTTCAATACAAGCCAGGAAGTCACCATCTGATAATGGGGCCTAGATCTTTTACAAAACAAGAATTCACTAAAATGTACAACTCAGAAGAAGAAGAAAATGTCAGAAACTGATGATAAGTCAGAAATATAAACCTATAAGAATTTAATCGCTGCTTAAACTCATCCTCTAGCTTTGAAATAGCTTTAGCAAGTAAAGTGTTAGCCTCATTAATCACCCCATCGCTATTCCTAAAGTTCTTGTTGCCGCTAAAAAACCGAATGTTGCTCCTTAGCTGATCAATTGCCCCCAGATAACCTTCTAGATCCTCATGCGGCCCCTTAAGTATTTTAGCCTCCGCCTACCAAAATTCAAACGATCAACGATACAAAATACTATAGCAAGTCTACTATAATTCAAGGATTAGGTTTGAATATACATAAACTAACACACACACCTAATCAACAGATCTAGAACTACTTTTAGTTCTTTTCAGTGAGAAAAATGCTAGTAAAACGCTAACCTGACGAGAGAGATCGAATTGAGCCAAAATGACTTCGGCAGACTTCAAAGACTTGTCTATATTCTCATGAGCTTTCCTTATAGCATGAGTTCTAATCTGCAAAACAGGAAAAACAGAAAACAAAAGCATAAGGAAAGGAAATCGACTCATCTGTTTTGGTTTTTGAGATGAGATCTAGACCTGAGTGGGTCGCATGGCGGTTTCGAGGGCGGAGAGGCGGCTGTCGAAGGAGCCGAGAATGGTGACGACGTTGTCCGTGATTGTTTGGCTCTTTTGAAGAGCTTCCCTCATCATTGCTGCTCTGTCGCTTAGGGAATCCATCCCTGCAACGGCTATTCCCATCTGTTTCTCTTTTGCTTTCTGTTTTCCGAGCAAAAGTGTTTTATATTTTTATGAATTTGGTGAGGAAAATGGGTTGACAATTCTTTTTTTTTTTCCTTTCTTTCTTCCGTTTCGCCTTGTCTTTGTTGTCGATCTGTCCGGGTCAGTTCAACAGTGAACCGGAAATTTACCGGTCTAGAAATATGGATCGAGTAAGCTATTGTCAAATTCAGTCCAAGACCACAAGCTTTAGAAATAGTTAAATATTAAGAACTAAAGAATGAAGACCATCGTTATCATCTGACGGTTTGGCCGAGTGGTCTAAGGCGCCAGATTTAGGCTCTGGTCCGAAAGGGCGTGGGTTCAAATCCCACAGCCGTCATTATTATTTTTGGTCAAAAAATTAATAAGGATTAAGGGTTTATTTATAGGTTAAACTAACCCAATGACCATCATACTATGTTAAATGTATTAAAATGACCATATTAAACGTGGCACTTAAAAAATTAAAAGTATAATTACATATTTAGTCTTTATTATTTACACATTTTTTGAATTTAGTCTTAATTTTAAACTAATAAAATAAATTAGGTGATGACACGTGACAACACTTTATTGGAGGAATTTAACTATTTATATTTGATATAATAAATTATTTTTCTCTTCTAAACAGGTGGTGACACGTTTCAACATACATGTTGCTAAGAGGATTTAAACTCGGACATTATAGAAGTAAAAGGAGTGGGTTAACCACTACACTAAGAACCTGGGCTTTTGTTGTTTCAGTTTTTTGCAGACTATAACTCAAAATTGCTGGAATCTAAAAACTATATTACGAGAAGACAAGCTGTCAAGGTACGGCCCAGAAATGAAAAAAAAAAAAGACTTATTGTAACACCCCCCCCCCCCCCCCCCCCCCAACCACGCCCAAAAAAAAATCAAAACAAAAGTTCGGTGCTTCTAAACATGCTTGACTTCACCAGTACATTCAAAGGGTTCGTTTGCTGATTCAAACTGAAACTTAAAGTTCTAATAAGTTTGAAGAGTGGAATGATAGTTGTACCATTCTGGGACTCGGGATGGAATAGTTTGGCTGCTTTAGATTTGATAACCCAATCAAGTTCTTATTTTAAATGTTGAAATCATTGTAGTATTATGGCTGTTTTATTTCCAAAGTTCACTAAACAAGATATGACAGTAGCAATTGCAGTTTTAATTTTTCTTTGCCAGGAGACCTGTCATATTTTAGATATTTTTTAATTAAATTAAAAAATAATTAGATGATTTTATATGTGAAATTAAAAAATAAATGTAGAAACAAATAAGACATATATTAAAGTTAGTGTTTCATAGCACAATATTGTTCTTAGTGCAGTGGATGATTTTATATTATTAAAATATAAATAATTAAATTCCTCCAATAAGGTGTTGACACGTGTCACCACCTAATAAATTTATTTTATTAGTTTAAAATTAGGACTAAATTAAAAGAATGTGTAAATAGTAAAGACCAAATGTGTAATTATACCTTTAATTTTTTAACTGTCACGTCACCTTCCGTTAGCCCATTAACGGCTGGTGGTCACATTGATTCAATTTCAATAGTTTGGGTGGTCAATTAAGTCGATTTTTTTAATGGGATCATTTTAGTACATTTACCATAGTATGGTGGTCATTGGGTTAGTTTACCCTTATTTATAAAACATCAAAAAGAGATATTAAAAATATTTACAATTTTGTAGGGTAACGGGGTTTGGATAAAGGCAAAAAACCTCTTTCTAGGTATACCTTATAAAAAAAAATTGAAAACTCAGGGCGGGCTATCTAAAGATGCTTTCTCTGATTTTTTTTTCGTTTTGGACCTCAACCCCCTGAATATATCTCTAGTTCTCAAACTTGTAACACCCTAATTTTGGGCTTAGAAGTTTAGGGTCTGAATCAGACGGGTCTAATAAACGGTTCGAATATAAAAGGAGGTTTTAGGGAAAGCCTAGTTCGGGATGCTTTAAAAATATAGAAAAATATCTAAAAATCCTCATTTAATATATATAGGAGAGTGGTGAAATCAATTTTACAAAATAAGGTTTGAAAATACTACATTTCGGAGTAGTGACCAAAATACGATTTTTGCAAAGTTTTGTAGTGACTGTTTTGTAAAAGATTGAAACTTTGAATCTTTAAGGAGCTAATTTACCCAAAATGTTTTTCTCCAGATTTTTCTTTAATTTGAGTGATTTAATTAGTGTTTTAATTAAATAAAAGAAAAGGAAAACTACTTTTTGGATTTTCATAACTACCTTTCCAAATTTTCTCTCATTCCTTTTTCTCTCAAAATCCCATCATCCAAACACATTTTCTCCAGCAAAATTTGCATTGATCTTCACTTCAATTGATGAGATTTCCATCATCTATTGGTTCCTAATCAATCTTGCATCAAATCCTTTTGATTTCCACATTGAATTTTCATGGAATTTTGCCCAAATCATGGAGAAATCATCATTTAGAGGTAAGAATGTTCTTCTCATCTAAATACTCAGTTTTTTACTGAAATTTCCAAGTTGTCAATCCTTTATTTAAGTTTTATAAATGGTTTTAATGTTAGAAACATGATTTTGGCTTAAAACTCAAGATTTTGGAAGAGATCTTGAAGAATTTCGTTGTGATTGTTTGGGCTCTGTTTTGAGGTGGTTCTTTAATGTATTTTGGATATTAAATGATGTTAGAAATGAGGTTTTATCAATTCAATCCCGAATAGGTTGTGTTTCCTAAGTTTTTGCTTAAGAAAATGGTGGTTTTTGAGGTGTTCTTGGTGTTCTGTTATAGCTTGAGGTATAAGGTCGAGTTTAGGATTGTTTTTAATGGTGATTGATGTTTAGAAATTATTAGAAGTGATGGATCTTGGCTGGGTAAAGTTTTGGAAGAGTTTGGAGGTGATTTCGGTTGTGTTTGGTAGCTAAAACGTTGGTTTTAGGAAGAGCAACGAGTTTAGGTGTGTTGGCTGAAGATTTCAATGCATGATGATGCATTAATCCTCTGTTTTGATGTGTCTAAAACAGGGGAGGCATCTTCGGACACCTTTGGAGTTGATTCGAAAGCTTAATTGGCGTTTCAGCAAGCAAGTGAAACGTAATCGGTGAGTGGAGATGGTTTTCCAGCTTTGAAACGATTATTTGAAGGTTTTGGGAGCTTAGTTTAAGTCTAAACAATTTAGCTAAGCTCAAGAGTAAGTTTTCGGGAAAACTCCCTCGGATGTGCTAAGTTATGGTTTGATGCATTAGTTATGAAATGCATGTTTAATTACTGTTTTGAAAGCATGTTTTAGCATGATTAATGCTGGTTTTGAAAGCCATGTATTGAAGAATGCTCAAGGTAAGAGATCCTTGGTTTGACATTTTATTAATTTGGTTATGATGCATGGAGATGCATGATGACAAGTGGCTTTGATTAATGCTTAAAACAGTGAATTGATGATGATATTTGATGTATATTGACAAGTGATGAAATGGTTTTTAAGTACTTGAATCGGATATGTGAAACCGATATTTTAATTTTGATATAACTAAAGAACCTAAGGACTAAATTGAAAATGTTAAAACGAATTTTTAAGTCCTCAAACATCCCCATATGATTTTAAGAATATGCCTAAGTCAAAAACTAAGCTTTCCAAATATTTTCTAAGTGTTCTTAAAGCCGAAACAGTGTTTTTCGAGTCACTGTTTCGAAGCGGCCTAAGGCGTTTCGAAACGATTTTGAAACTGTCAACCCCTGTTCTGAAACAGGTATCGAAACGGCTTTAGAACATAGAGAACCCGTATCGAAACTCCCGGACAAGTGTTTTGAAACGGTTCTTCATTTTGATTTAAAAAATATGATCGTTGCAAAGTTTTCAACTGATTTTTCAGAAACCGTTAAGGTGTTTCGAAACGGGTTCAAGCTGTTTCGAAACGACCCTTGACAGTGGTATAAGTGTTTCGAAACGAGTTCAATCCGTTTCGAAACGGGCTCTTAAATTTAACCCAACGGCTCTTTCTATTTTGGTCTGTTTCGAAACAGGTTCCCGCGTTCCGAAACGGGTGGTTGCAGACTGCATTTATAGAGGTGAGATAACACCACCAATGGCTCTATTCAAGTTCCCAACCACCCAAACGGCTAGAATTAATAGAGGAGATATAAATTGAAGTCCTTTGAAGGTCAGCAACAACTATTCAACCTACAAGCATCATCAAAGCAAAAATCCAAACCCTTGTGCTCTTCAAAGTCAAATTCTTGTACCCATCTCTAGTGTTTTCAATTGTCATTTTGTATTGTGAGTTTGAAGTGATTGAAATTGTAATTGGGTAGATATTTATCCTTTGTGAGGAATTATTTGAGTTTACCAAAACTTCTCTTTGTAAATTGAGTGGATTAAGCTTTGGGTAGAAAGCTTAATCGAATTTGTAAGGTTACCTCCTCATCCAAGAAAAGGGGAAGAATTCAAGTAGTGAATTGGTTGAAAATCCTTAGTGGGAACTAAGGTAGTGGATGTAGAGTTCATTTGGAGAACTTGAACCACTCTAACCACTTGTGTCAATTTTTATTTTTCACTCATTCTTCCCACCAAAATTTTTATTGCCAATTCACCCCCCTCTTGGCCATTTGCAATTGTTTGATCAACTCAACAGGATATAGATAGCCGGCTATAGGATTGGGTGCACCGTAAGTAAAGTCGTCTTGGATGTTGAGGGGTTGTGATTGTACCGTAAACTCCATCCAAGTACCCTAACGATTGAGGTAAGATCACAACGGTGGTTGTAAATTCCGTGTGTGGATCTTGTGTTATGTGTCCCTTACTCTCGTTAGTGGAATTATACAACTACCGGTGAGTGGTGTTGAGGGGTTGAGATTGTACTGTTATACTCCACCACAGGTGTCACATCAATGGAGGGTTTGCTCTTGAGTGTGAACCTTGTGTAGTACGGTAGTGTGTATGAAGCGTGTGGGACAACGCTTGTAATCCGCGTATCCGGTTGTGTTTTTTTTTGAAATGGTTACGAACTATCACTTGAAAGCCAATATAATGTATTTGAATGTAATGAAGCATGAGATGCTTGAAAAGTATGCAAGATAGCATGAAAAAGAGATGAGCATGTGGTTTAAAAGCTTTGTTGAAAGTGTTTTCTAAAAATGCATTGTTGTATTGGTTTTATTTAGAGCATGCCTCACTAAGCATTTGTGCTTATGCTCTCTTTTACCAATAATGCAGACAATTGAGGTGCTTTGGGCATCAAGAAAGCTAAGTTCATCCAAGGAAGTCCAAGCTCACGTATGGTGAAGTTTTCATACGCTATTAGTTTTGATGAATTGGCAATGGGGACCTAAGTTTCGTTTTTAGGAGATGTATTGAACTCCCTAAGGTTGTGGCATGTATGCCTTTGTTGGTTTGAATTGTAAATGGCCTTAAGTGCTTGTTTTGAAGGTTATTTGCTTATTTGGTTTTGATGATAGGAAGCATGCCTCTAGACTTGTGAGATTTCATGATTGATGATATGAATGTGTTAGGGTGACCTAAATGTGTACCATTTATGTATGTGGACTTGTTGACATGATTAGGGAGTCTTTAGGTCGGGTTTGAACGAGTTTATGCATGAAAAACTAGACTTTGCTGCTGAATCTGGGCAAACCGTATCGGAACACCCTCTAGTGTTTCAAAACGGGGGCCTGAAATGGCCTTTGTGTTCCGAAACGCTAAGGGACGTTCCGAAACGATTTGGCTACTAGAAGGCCTTGTTTCGGAACTGGTCTCGGAACCAACCCACGTATCGAAACGGTCAACGCTGTTCTGATCCTGCGTTTCGATACGGCAGGTGGGTGTTTCGGAACAGGTGACCCTTGGGCACTGATTTGAATGGTGTTGTAGTTTGCAAGCTTTACATTTTGGTCCCAAATGTTGATGTTGCAATTGCTTGAGTTTGGGATGTTCAAATAAGATGAAATTTGGCAGAGAAGCATGTAATAAGACTAATTTCATATTGGTAACCTTAAAATCAGAAAAGACCTTCTAAATTTACGAAATTACATTTTGGTCCTTAAATTTTTATTAAGTGCAATTGAGTCCCTTTTTCTTATCCGATCGTTGTGCCTTTCTCATATATGTTTTATGAGTACTCACTTAGGGTTAACGTGTATCTAGACAATATTAAAAAGAAAAAAAGGTCGTTAATCAAGGTTGACTTTCGGGTTGACTTTGGTTTTCCCCGTGTAATCTTCATAGTTCGGGTCAACCGTCTAGGCCAGGCTAAGGGGGTTACAAAACTACTCAAAAGTTCTGCTCGTTAGTCATATCATATGTGTGGACTGCCCCCATCGCGAAGCTTCGTCGTTCTTCCAGCGTGTTTAGCCAAGTGATAGGAGAAGGGTGGGCGTAGGACGAAGGACCAAAGCCATCAACGAAGACAGGTGGTCGAATATTCTTAACGATCTGGGTTATGGCCACACCTTTACTCGAAAAAACTGATTGCCCCGAGTCTTTCATAGGTGGGCTCTATCGTTTTCTTATGGGGTGCTTCAATCAAGGGTGTGGAAAAGAAGCTCGGCGCCGTGTGGACTTCTCTCACCCATACCTTCCTCACCACGTTCATCAGTGGCCTTTTTCGATTTACCGGCAAGAAGAGGATCTTTCATGGCCCTTTTGTGGTGCTTCTAGGTACGACAACTACCTTCGTTGATAGAAACCATAAACCTTGCAGCGGTTTCAAGGTGGGAGGTAAGGGTATAAGGGCACTTTGGTCTTTGCACTACATTTTTTGTGCATGCAGCCATGATGCTTTTTTCAATGGACATAGGCTTCCCTTTAGTCATGAATCAGTGCATCGGGTCAAGTGGATGTGGGTCCCATGTTGTTAGATCTCTTCCAGATTGTTGGGGTTTGTTGCTCATCATAGTCTTGATCTTGGTGACCTTTCATCGTACAATTTTGATACAGGGATTGTGGACCTTGCTTTGGTTGTTGTCCCATGTTGTTAGGCTTCCCATTTATAGTATGCATTGGTCAAAGAACAAGATGTTCCTTGATGACCCTTTTTCGCTGAAGGTTGTTTCTGGTTCTAATAAAGAAGAAGGTGGAAGTTTTAGTTCGGCTGTTTTAATGTGTTGCTTTGGATGGTCGTTGATATGTTGTTTGTGTTTCCGCTGTCGTGTCTCACATAGGACTTAACAATGCAATTAGACAAGATGTAAATAAAAGAAATTTTCTAAGGTTGCTAACCGAGGTGGGAACTTAACGGGTTTCGCGTCGGTTTTCCCTGTGTAGCCTACTCGGACCGGTCAAACGTCCGGACCGGGATGAGAGGGTTACATTTGTTGGTATTAGAGCCTAAGGTTTCCAAGACTTTTAGCAGGTAAGTGAAGTAAGTTTAATTCTTGTGTTGTAATTGCACGGTGGTTGCTTGCCAGGTAAGCATGTTTTCTTGTTTATCAAGTATGCTTGGTGTATGTTGCTTGAAGCATGTTGAGTAGAGTCACATTGCTTCTATTACATCGGAAAAAAGAGATTTTTAAGTGAGGGAACATACTTGAGCCACTTGGACCCTTTCCTTTGTTAACCCAGTTTGTATGTTAAATTGTTGTTGTTGTTGATTTATTGCTTTTATATAAGTTTGAGGCCAAGGCGTGGGCAGTAGATCGGTAAGTGGAAGTTGTGGGTTCTGAAAATGTGGATGATGTTGAGGGAGTTCATCGCTTTAGTCAGGGAGGTATGGTTGTACCGGAGTTGAGTTACAATTTGTTGTTTGAGTTCGAGTGTATGTGGGTTGATTCCGGTTGATAAGGAACGATGTGATCGATTCTGGTATTAGTTGGTAAAAAAGGGTGAAGACCTATGAGTGGGATTCAGAGTAGTATCGATGTTATAGTAGATAAGCCCTTGGTACAGTTTTGAGTTTGTCCCCTTCTGGTTGATACTGAGTATGTACTTCTGTATATTGTTAGCAAGAATGCAAGGTTTGAATGTGCCCGATGAAATGTTAGAGGTAGGTATGAGTACCCTAGTTCTTTTGGCGAGAGCAAGGTAAGGGTCTCGTGTGTGTAATCTGAAACTCAGAAAAGTTAGTTGGTGATCGTTGGGGTTCGGCCTATAGTTTTAATACAAGACAGCCGGTCAGTATCCGTGAGTGGGAATCAATTAGTGTGATTGGGTCAGTGTACGTCTGAGTTGTCTCCCAGCAAGAAGGAGAGATGAAGTCGCTCCCGATATAGTTGAGTCGAGAAGGAAGTCTTGAGCTTTAGCTTCAGATTGTTTGGTAGTGGGATGTTTTGAGTCGTCAGGACTGATGTTATAGAACAAGTTCAAGCATGATTGTGCGTGTGATCAGAACTGCATTTTGAAGTTTCGAGATGTTTTAAGAACGGTTTGAAGAGTAGGCTATGTTTGAAGGACCCGCCTGAAGACAAGAGAACCGAAAACTATCAGTTGTGTACATGTGAAGTTGCAATTTCTGCAGATACATCCTTTTGTGTGAGCATGTAAGGAAGCTAGATATACCTGTTGAGATCTTAGGCGTAGGGACGCGTGTGAATAGACCTTTTGGTGAGATAGTGGTGGTCAGAAAGATGTACGGAAGATGTTTGTTGATGGTTCAGGGTTATGTGTTTCTAGTTAATGTGAAGTAATTGTAATTGTCTTTTCACGGTTTCGATGTAACATTTGGCATGGTTTGGCTTGTAGAACACAGAGCTAGAGTATACTTTGAGACAAGAGAGAGTTGCCTTGAAACTGCAGATTTCTTTGAGACTATAGTGGTAGGTAAAGATGTGAACTTCTTATCGAGTGTTGATCCAGCTTTAGAGGTCAAAGATTGATTGAGTTTAGTTGATAGGCTTGCCTTGCAAATGTGATGGATTTGATTTTTGAATGAAGATTAGATCGCAGAATGTTAGAATAGTTTGTGTTTTTCCTAGAAGTGTTTGGAAGAATTGCCTGGTTTGTCTCTTGATAGGGAAGAAGAGTTTGTTGTTGATACCGTCTCCGAGTTTTCTCCTGTTTTGATTGCTCTATATCTTATGGTTCCCGAAAGAATTGAGAGTGTTGAAGAATCAACTTCGAGATTTGTTAGACCTTAGATTCATTAGGCCTAGTACCTCATCTTAGAGTACGACAGTGAAATTTGTGAAGAAGAGAGATGACAATATGAGAATGTGTTTAGATTACAGACAGTTGAAACAATTGACAGTAAATGAGTAGTATCTGTTTCCGAACGTCAGTGATTTGTTGATCAGTTGGGGTGTGCCCCAGTCTTTTCGAGGATTAGTTTGAGATCCGATTACTACCAGTTGAAAGTGAGAGAAGTTGATGTACCGAAGACAACTTTTGGGGCAAGATATGATCACTTCGAGTTTTGGGTTATGTCATTATGTTTGACTAGTGTGTTAGTTACTTTTATAGAGATGTTGAGCAGAATATTTCCTGAGTTCCTTGATCAGTTTGTAGTAGTTCTCATAGATGATACATGGGTATATTCAAGTACCGAAGAAGACCATGACAAGATTTGGAGTTAGTATTGTAGATCCTATTAGAGAATTAGTTGTATACCAAGTCGAGCAAACGTGAACTCCGAGTCAAGGAAGACGTTCTCCTAGGACAGGTAGATCAGCCGAGTGTATCAGGGTAAATCCTAAGTAGGCAGAAGAAGATGTGAGTTGGAAGAAATTGAAGACTGTGACAGGTATCTATAGTTCCTAGGTCTAGCATTGTTACTATCGGAGGTTTGTAAATAGTCGTTCGAAGATAGCTGCTCCTTTGACAGATTGCTACAGAAGAATGTCTAGTTTGTGTGGTTAGATGCGAGACAATGAGCCCTTGAGAAACCGAAAGAAACTTTGATGAGAGCTTCGACCTTGATCCAGCCAATATTAGAGAAAGAATTTGTGAACCTTAGTGATGCGTTACATGGAGGGTTAGGTTGTGTACTTATGCAAGACATAAGATTTGTGGCTTGTTCGTCGAGGCAGTAGGAAGTACATGAAAAGAATTATCCGACACGAGACATGGAGTTAACTGCAGTTGTATTTGCTTCGAAGACTTAGAGACAAAGCGTGTATGGTAAGAAATGCACAGTGTATATACATATCATCCGAACTTGAAATATTAGACGACTTAGGAAAAAGGGTTGAAACTTGAACAACATAAATTGTTAGAACTGCTTGAAGACCGTGATCTCAAGATTGAGTACCATCCGAAGAGAGTTAACGTAGTAACCGATGTTCCGAGTTATATTTGTTGTTAGATTAGTAGTTGAGCTGCGAGCTGTATTTGTCGGATTCAGTTTATCAAATGATAGGGGTTCTGTGGCCGAGTTTCGGGTTAAACCTACTTTGAGTTAGATGCTTGAAGAGAAACAGTTGCAAGATAGGTTCTTGGCACCTCACGTGCAAGATATAGCAGAAGGAAGACTTTCAGAATATAGTTTCAGAGATGAGAGAGTTATGCATTTCAGAGACAGAATAGTTGTGCTGATTGACATAGTGTTCTGAGTAGTATGAAGACGTATTGTGGGTTGAAGATGAATACTTCTAGATTGAGTTGACGAATGATGTGGTTCAGTATGAGAGTAAGTGTGTAATTTGCCAGCGTGTCAAGACCGAGCATCAGTTTTCTTCTAGTTGTTACATCCGTGGAAGATTCTTATCGAAAGTGAGTAATAGATTCGAGAGACCTTGTGTCCGATTCGCCTTTGATTTCCTCCATGAGAACTTGGCTGCGTAAACAATGATAGTTGCATCGAGTGTGCTCATTTCATACATGTTCACGTTACTTGTACCGTGTGTAAGATGGCGGAGTTGTACCTTAGCAAGAGTGTGAGTTGTACAATGTCTTGAAATCGATAGTGGCCGATAGAGATTCGAGATTTCAACTAGATTTTTTTTGAAGACGTCTGCATAGTGTTTGGTTACCTGTTAAAGTCAGATGATCAGTTAGAGAAAGTTATGGGTCAAGTATTCAAACGGTGCCGTATGAGATTGTAAATCGGGCTAGTTCTGTTGTTTATTTGTTGCGGTTACCACTAGAGTTAGAAAGGGGTTTGTGATGTGTTACGTGTATCTATGATTCGGAAATGTGAAGCTGATCTGTCTCGTGCTATGTTTATTGAAGAGGTTGAGTCGAGTTTGAAATTGGCATGCATTGAAGGACCCGTTGAGATCTTAGCATCAAATAGCTAATGTTGTGTGGTAAGTCTACCGAGATTGGTTAGTATGTTGTGGTGAGGAGAAAAGTGGGTAAGAGCAGATTTCGTGGTAATTCCTGTCCGATAAATTTCGGGGACGAAATTTCCTTAAGTGGGGAAGAATTGTAACACCTGGGTTTGGGGGTCGAATGAAAATAATATTAAAATAATGTTTCGGGTTTCGGTTTTACAATTTAAAATAATAAAATACTATTTTGGGCCCGAGTTTTCAAACAAATAAATTATGTTGGGCATGTTTTGGTTTTAAAGCCCAATTCCATGGCATTGGAAAATTTAAATGGATATCCTCATTAATGGCAAAAGGGTAAATAAATGGACTTCTAATTTAAATTCCCCTTTTTTATTAAAATATCCCTTTTGTCATCTTCTTCACTCATCTATTTCCATTTTCAACGACAATGAAGAAGCTCCCCCTCCATTTCACTATTCCATCTCCTTTCTTCTTCATTCTTGGAGCTTTTTGAAAGAAGCGAGATTTTGTGTTTGTGAAGCCTCGGGAACAAATCCGGAATCGTTGGAAGCTTGATCGGCTAGTATGGTTGAGCTTGGAATTGTCGGTGAGTGGTTAAAATGTTTTAAATGAATTTGAGCAATTGGTTCAAGCATGTGGACTAAGTTGGGATTGGTAGACCCACCTAGAGTTGGGATTAGGGTGGTAGCCTAATCCTAAGCTTTAGTTAGAGACTTTGGTTGTACTCTATTTGATGTTTGTGTCTCGTGTTTAATTGAGATCGTGGTGGTTATATATATGTTGCTATACATGTATGTTGAGGCATGATTTGATGCATTGTCAAATGCATGTTGATGATGAGTATGATGTGGATATACATATGTGTGAAATATGATGTGGTAATTGTTTTGATGATATACATGTGGTGTTGACATGTGAAATGATGTTATGAGGTGGTTGCATGATCCGAGGATCATGGTGAGTACATGCTAGGCATGTAAATGTGGTTTGTGCATGACGGTAAGTCATGGTGAGTACGTGCTAAGCACGGAAGTTGTTATGCAATGATATTGTGAAAGATTAATGAAGTGTGTAGTATTGGCACTAGTATGCTTGGGTACAAATGATCGATCATTAGGATGTTTAGTGTGCACACGTGAGTCAAAATGCGCGCGTGGTCTTGATGATGGTAGTCATCAAGATGGAGTATGGGTTCGCCCGGAAATCTTCTTATGTATGTATATATATATATATATATATATATATATATATATATATATATATATATATATGTGTGTGTGTGTGTGTGTGTGTGTGTGTGTGTGTGTGTGTCGGTGATGAGTGGAATCTCATCGACGGGCGTGAGGATGAGTGGAATCCCCTCCGCGTAAGACGAGGCGTGAGGATGAGTAGAATCCCCTCCGCGAGAAACGGTGATGAGTGTAATCCCACCGTATGGTAATGGATGTGTTGTTGGATGTGAGTTCCAACGGTTATCCGCGTATTAGAGTCATAGCTAGGTGCCAATGCGGATTGTGGTTTATGTTACTCATATGTTGAATATATGTGTTTTCCATATGTGTGGTTATGGACTCGTTGAGCATGACATGGCATTGATACTATGTTCATGCATCATTCATATTTTTGGCTCTTGTGGATCGGAGGTAAGATCATGCATTTCATCTCGGTTGTTGCTCGTGCTTGAACCTTGCATTGTCGAAGGTTTATTTTATGAGCTTTGTAACACCCGGGTTTAGGGGTTAGGTGAAAATAATATTTTAATATTATTTGGGCTCGAGTTTGTAATTAAAATGATCCTTTTAAAATTCCGGGTTCCAAAATAAACATTTGAAATGGGACCAAATTGATTTAATTTCAAAACTGAAGAGCTATTTTAAAAACAAGGGAATAGCCGCTCATTAATGGCCTTTTTGTAATTTACCCATTTTTCTAATTTAAACCCCCTTTATACCATAAAACACCCATTTCCTATTCATTCTCGTCTTCACCAACGGGAAAGAGAGGAGTTCTCTACCAAGCTACTATTCCATCCCATTTCTCATCCATTTCAACTCCGTTTTGAAAGGTAAGGACGTTTTTGACTTCCCCTCAACTCCCTCTCTTTAAAAGTACCATTTATTTCGATTTTCATGAAGGTTTTGGAAAATGGAAGTTTTGAATGTTTTGATTAAAAATGAGATCTTTATGTGGTTAAGTGAATTATTTTGATTTAATATGTTTAGTTATGATGTATAGAGGTCAAATGGTATAACATATGTGAATTTCAAAGGATTTTGAGCAATTTTCGGATTTGTGTTGCAACGGGGTTTTAGGAAGGTTTTAAAGTGGTTTTTGGGGTGGTTTAATGTTGGTTTTTGAGGGCTGGTGTTAGTATGATATATGAGGGTCACTTTGGGTGTATTTGATGGTTACTTGGATGCTTGAATTGGAAGATTTCAGTGGGTTTTGTGGGTTGCTCGGAAATTCTGTTTTGGGCTTGATTTTGAGTGTTGGATGCTTGAAAATGTTAATCCGGGTTAGTTCCGATGATGAGTTATTGATTGTGGATGTTTTGTTTGTGTTTGGGATTGATTAGAATCGAGTTTGGGCATCGGTGAAGCATCGGAAGTAAATCCGGGGATTTCGGAGTCTTGAGCTTGGTCTTCGATCTTCTCTTGGGTAGCAACGATGAGTAGAACTATTGGTTTTTACATTGTGCTCGATAAGGGTTCTTTTGGGGTTTGGGTGGAACCTTGAGAGGTCACCTAAACCCGTGTGTAAGCCTCTTTACCCTCATGTTGTGTGATATATTGATTTTGTATACGTTGTGATTATTGAATGCATCTTAAGTTGTTAATGTTGTAGTCGTGTTGAGTTCGTGCCTCACGTGATGGTGGTCTAAACTACGGCGATGTGTAGTCCCACCGGTAGTGACTAGTAGGGTAGTACTTTGATGTGTAGTCCCATTGGAAATCCACTAGTCAAAACGGTGATGTGTAGTCCCACCGTACGTGTATGTTGGTTGTGCTTGTGCAAACCATGTGTTGTGGTTAAGATAGACCTTGTGCATCCATTGCTTTCTTGCATATAAATCGTGTTTTGGAAAATTGCATGTTGTGAATTGTAGAGCCCCTCTCACTAAGCTAGTTGGCTTATGCTCTTCTTATTTCCAACGTGCAGATCGTTAGAGTTCGGGAGGCGAGCGGGCGAGGGAGGAGCTTTTGGAGTTCTCAAGCAAGTTTAAGTATGGTTTGCTTTTGTAATGATGCCTAGACAATGGGGTATAGAGTTTAGGAGTTGGTGTCAAACTCCTTAGGATTTTATGTTGAGCACGTTAAGCTCATGGTTGTGTTATGCTTTTGTTTCATGGGTTGTGATTTATGCTTGTTATGTTGCTTATGTGATCATGCCTAAATATGTATGTTTTTGGCCTATGTATGCCTTATATTTGACTATCCCTTGTGAGGAGTTCTATGCTTGCTAAGTATGCACATTTTTGTGAAATTGTATGAAGTCTTGAATTGTATGTTCTTCGTTAGAATAAATGCCTCGCATGTTAAATCCCGATTGTGGTTTGGCGTATGTATGTTTGTATGTGCTTAGGGGAGTCCAAAAAAATGCATCTAGAGTTGTGTTTGAGGTCACCAAGTTGAAGATTGTGGAATTGCAGAGCAGGGCGTATCGATACGCCTAAGGGTCGTATCGATACGGCTTTGCCCAAATGCCACAGTTTATGCTTGGCGTACCGATACCCTAAGGGTATCGATGCCCTCCAAAGTTACTGGAATTTGGAGATGTGGGATCGAGTAGTCCGTACCGATACGGGATTCTCGAGTATCGGTACGGGTCTACTCTGTTGACCAAGAAGGGTTGACCGAGAAGGGCGTATCGATACGCTCAAGGGCTGTATCGATACGGTCTTCCCAGAGTTGACTCCTTGGGTTGACCTGGTTAGGGCGTATCGATACCCCTAGTTAGGGTACCGATACGGTCTGCCCTGTAAGCTTAAAAATGAGCTATTTGTGTATGGTTGTGGTTCGAATGTGACTTCCTTTAAATGCCTTCCGCTGTTGTGAATCACATAGGACTTAATATTCATCTAGACAAGACTAAACTAAAAAGAAAAAAAATAGGGTTGCTAATCGAGGGGGGGACCTTAACAGGTTTTCACTCGGTTTTCCCCGTGTGGCCCATTCGGACCGGTCATCTGGCCAGACCGGGACGAGGGGGTTACAAGCTTACCCTCACTAAGATTTTATGCTTACGCTCATGTTTGTTCGACAATGCAGATCAGTAGCTTGTGGGTGGCAAGGGTAAGGAAAGGCCTCCAAGTGTCGCTTTTTGGTAGCTCAAGTATGAACTTTAAATTGTAGATTGTAATAGTCAAGCAATGGGATAAGTGTTGTTAAATTGAGTTTGGATGTATGTGATGTTGGTTTGGCTTTTTGATGCCTTGTTTGAATTGTAAATCTTGCCTATGCTACATGTCATGAATGCCTATATGTTTGTTTCTAAGGCATGAACCTTTAAGTGCTAAGTATGTCCTCTTTATGGTAAATTGTGTGAATCCTCTAAGTGCATGATCCTTGTTCTTTTGCATGTCATGTATGTTGATATCTTGGTTGTATGAGGTTGAATGTATGTTGTTTGTGGCTAGGGAAGTCTTAAATTGCATCTAGAGTCGAGTCTTAAGTTGTTTTACTGAAATTTGGAGACTTGCAGTGCAGGGCGTATCGATACGCCTAAGGGCCGTATCGGTATGGTCTTGCCCTTCAGGACTCAGTTTTGGCTTGGTGTATCGATACGCGGGTGTGTATCGATACGCCCAAAGCTCACTGGAAATCCGAGATTTTGGTGAGACTTTGGCGTATCGATACAGGCTCTAGGCGTATTGGTACGGTGTTGACTCGTTGATTGCGAGATGTTGACCGGGGAGGGTGTATCGATACGCCCAAGGGCTGTATCGATACGGTCTCCCTGAGTTGACTGAAGGCAGTTGACTTGGTCAAGGCGTATCGATACCCTTGACACCTGTATCGATACGGCCTGCTTAAAAAGCTAAAATTGGTTGTTTTAATGTGTTTCTTTGGATGGTCGTTGATATGTTGTTTGTGTTTCCGCTTTCGTGTCTCACATAGGACTTAACAATGCATTTAGACAAGATGTAAATAAAAGAAATTTTCTAGGGTTACTAACTGAGGTGGGACCTTAACGGGTTTCACGTCGGTTTTCCCCGTGTAGCCTACTCGGACCGGTCAAACGTCCGGACCGGGACGAGGGGGTTACATTATTCCTATTCCAATGTCATATTCAAATTTGTTGCCATACTTTGTGCAGAATCACCTTTTGATGACAGTTCCACCGAAGTTTTATAAGTCTTTCTATGGCGTCAAAAATGCTTGCGGTTATTACTGTGGAGATTTCAGTCACTCTATGGAAGATTGTATGTTTTTGAAACACATAGTCAGTAGTCTCATCAATAATGGACATTTATGTATTGAGAACATAGAACTCCGATTCTACAAAAGACCATCATTTACTAGAAGAATTGAGATAAAAGAGAAAGGGCAGAATCTACAGCAAGCTTTTATGCGTAATCCGCTACAGTTTGGGGTCTACTAGAATTAAAGTAATGTTTGAACATCTACCTCTTCAACGTTTCCTTTATTGAAGAATACTCCAAAGTTAGATATTCAAAATGCTCATGCCAGTGGAAAATCAAAGACTAAATTGGATCTCACTCATGTTTCCTATCGTGAGCTATACTTCAAATTGCTCGAAGCTTCATCGCATCATTTGAAACCTTCATAGCCCTATCATCCAAGTTGTTATAACATTAGAAATCATTGTGAATACCATAATGGAGTACATAATCATTAAATTGAAGACTATTACAGTTTCAAGCAAGATTTTGGAAGTCGACGTTGAAGGTTAATCTATTAAGATTTGTAATTCAAGGGGTGATGAACTGATCGGAGCCAATGCAATTCGATTGCTTGAAAATCAAGTGCTGAAAGACATCAAGAAAAGGAAAAGAAAGAACAGAAAGGTGAAACTAATTGAGAATCATCAGCCGACAACGAAGAAATCTCGAATGGACATGCCCATTAAAAGCTTCAACACATCCAGCCAACATCTTGAAAAGTAGAGTTCAGCTAGACGTCGACCATAAGATGTTAATTTCCACACGACAATGTTGAACATTCTATGAAAAATAGCAAGCAATTGATTGAAGAAACAAGGAAACTCATAAAAAGAATGGTCTTACTTCAAGATTCGATGAGAACATAAGCAAGAAGGGGCACACCTTTGTTCTGGAAAAAAAATGAAGAATTGTTGATAGAATTGGAGTGGCTGAAATTCACTTTGGTTTTCCTTGATCAATTATCGACAATTGGACCATAGAAGATCTGTTTGTATTTTTAGGACTGTTACAAAATAATACCCTAAACCATCCCAATCACTTTTGCCCGCGAGCATTGGGGGTCCTTTGTAAGGGAGGTAATTTTGGTTTATTTATATTCAATATTTGTTTCTTACATAATTTTTCTCAAATGGAAAAAATGCATTCCTAAAATATTCATTCTCTTTAAATATATGTACATATTCCCAATTTCTTTGTAGTGTCCCTATTATTAACTGTATGAATGAATCAGACTCTAATCCCGAAATAGAGCAGTACATATGTTTAATGGAGGTAGATGAATACAAAAATGAAGAGGAAATTGACGTCCCTGAGGAATTGTCAAGACCGATCGAAGATGAGGAAAATAAATTCTACCTCACAAGCAAAAATTAAGATTTTGAATTCGGGGACTTTGGATGAAAAGCGAAAAATAAAGATTCGTTCAACTTTCTCAGCAAAAACCAAGTATGATTCAATTTAATTGCTGCAAGAATTCAAAGACATCTTCGTATGGTCATACCAGGATTTACCAAGGGCTAGATACAAACAATGTTATGCACAAGTTACTCAAGAGGCCTGAATGCAAGATTATTCAACAAAAGCTTAGAAGAATGAGATCAGAAATATTGTTCAAAGGCAATTTGATGATGAATTCCTCAAGATGGCTGAGACCTTAATAAAGTGAGCTTGAATGACAATCTTCTTTTGATTCGAACGAGGTAGAGAAAACAACATTTACAATCATGTGAGACTCATTTCACTACAAGCTAATGTCATTTGGATTAAAAGCATTAGGCAACACATTAGAAGGCCATGGTAATTGAAATAAATATGGATGCAAAATTCAAGAATGATTCTCCAAGGATTGAGGAAGTATTAGTTGAAGTCCAATCCATCAAAGTATACTTTTGGAGTCACGTTTGGGAAACCCATGGGTCAGCAAAAGTGGAACTGAAATTAATCCAGAAAAAATGGAAGCTATTCAGAATTTTCTCCCTCCGGGCCAAAAAAAGAGAACAAAAAAGGGGAAAAGTAAGCAAAGAAAAAAAAGAGAAAGAATACCCGGAGAGATTGAATTATTCATTGTGACGGACAGACGAAATGCGGTCCAATGTTCAAGTTACTGACAAAGATTGATTCAAGAGTATAGGATGAAGAATGCCAGGAAGCCCTAGAAAGATCAAGAAACATCTATCAAAGTGCCTAATTATGATAGCATCGGTTCCAGATTGGTCGTTGATTCTTTAACGGGCTATGAAAACTCAATGGGGTGTACTAGGCCAACATGATGAAACAGGAAGGAAAGAGCCATTTATTGTCCGAGCAAAGATTCACCAATTAAAAATTTGATGCTCGCCAATTCGAAAGCCTTGTTGTGGGTAACTCGAAGGCTCAGATAATATATGTTGTTCTCAAGATTGGATCCTTTGAGATTCTTGATGAAAGAATTAGTGTTGACTAGAGAATGACTCGTTGGCAAATGTTATTACCAAAGTTTCATATAGCCAAAAAGTAATGGTGGGTTTCTTGGCGAGACGTGCTTCAGATGATCATGAATCCTTGAACTTTAATTTTCCAGATGAGGATTCGATGTGCATAACAGAAGGTAAAAGGAAACAAACCCATAGAAGCTTATGTTTAAGAGAGCATACAATGGCTTTTGTTTTATAAGGCAGATTTATCCAAAATCCTCAATAGACGTCGTGTTATCATGGTCGTGATTGATCACTTTACCAATTAGGTAGAAGTTGCTTCCTATATCGGTATTACAAGAGGAATAGTTTGCAATCTCTTGAAGAGAGAGATTATCTATCGATATTGTTTTACAGAGAGAATTGTCATTGACAGAGCCTCTAATCTGAATAACAACGTGATATTAGAATATTAGTGAATAGTTCAAGATAAAGCATCATAATTCTGTGACTAATCGCTCAGAGATTAATAGGGCAACAAAGTTGGAAAACATAAGTGTCAAAAGATTATTTCAAAGACTTGCAAAGACTGGCATGAGAAACTACCGTTGGTCTTGTATGCATATCGATCCACAATGTGCACTTCAACATGGGCAACATTGTATTCTTTGGTCTATGGGATTAAAGCAGTATGATTAATTGAGGTTTAGATTCCATTTTCGGGTATAGACATATGTGAGATTGGAGGACGCAAAATGAGTATAAGCTTGATAAAGTCAATTGAATATCATTGAAGAGAGGATACAAAAAGTAATTTTCCATGGTTAGATGTACCAAGAAAGAACGATGCGAGCTCACAACAATGAAAGTTCATCCAAAAGAATTCCAAGAAGAAGATCTACTTCTTAGAAAGATCTTGCCTCTTCATAAAGATTTTCGTGGGAAATGGATGCCTAATTGGAAAGGGATATACATCATCAAGAAGGCCTCTTTCCGGAGTAACGTTGATTTTGATGGTGATGATCATAGATGAGTTAAGCAAATTAATGGACTCAGACTCAAACAAGAAGTGTTACGCTCAAAGAATTAAAAAAGTGATTGTAGTAAGGAAAATAAAGAAAAAATGAAGTGAAACCCCAAAAAGGGCGCTTCGCAAAAAAAAATCTATGGTGAAATCCGCTAAGGGCACCTTAGATATCAAAAAACAAAAAAAATCAAATCAAAAGAAAAAGGGATTTAAGATGAAAATCCACAAAGGGCGTCTTGAAACCAAAGGCGGATTTGAGTTGAAAACCTGAAAGGGTAGCTTAAGTAAATTTTAAGATTAGGCATCCAGCAAGAAACCTTCTCAGAAATCTACATTTTTGAGAAAATTCGGTGTTGGAAGCTCTATTTCGGTTGATAAGGCTCTCGCGTCCTTCATATAATGGATATCTGGTGCATTGTATTGAATTTATCATGTTTGCCATGACTTATCAAATTATTCAATTTTCTCAAATTTAGTAAAATAATATTTTGAGCTTTTCACTTATCTTTTCAACAAGCATCTTGCATATAAATCGATTAGGTATAAGAAAAACAAAGGATTTTGTGGGTATTATGATGATGTACTAATCCTTTAAGTGAAGGTAGAACAAGAGATGACCTCGGTACTTGTTTAATGATGAAAAGTATGTCGAGGAAAAGACACAATTTTGAGTGTTATAAATATTTAAACAAAGCTGCAAGAAAGCGACACAAAAAACTCTAGGGCAAAGAGAGAACATGAACCATCTTTTAAGACAAAAGTTGCAGCATGTTCAGTTCGTTAAAGATTCATACTAGCGAAGATCATTACTTTTGAGGCATTGCAAGACAAGAAAGCTTTGTGAATGTTAGAGTGAGAAAAGATGGTAGCTGAATTCAAGGTTGAGTGGGACAATGCTGCAAAGAAGAACATTACAAGAGAATATGCTTTATTTCGATGAATAGAGTCTGCAAGCTGGAATAACAGAAGTGATGATCTCTTTTGGAACCATGAGAAAGAATGATGTTAAAGAATCTGAATGAAGATATAAGAAGAATGGCTTTACAAGAAAGGAATTATCACTAGTACCCGAGATTTTAAGAAGTGAAACATGGCAAGAGAAGGTTTATGTGTTATATCCATGAAAAGGCAAGTACAAGTTCCACCAGAATTGAAGTTAGCCTTATTTGGAACAAAGAAAATGCATCATTGTAAGGAAAGAAGGAAAAAGAAAGAAACATGGTGAAACTCGCAAGGGTGCTTCATAAAAAAGGAAAAGGAAAAAAAAAAGAAAAACCATGGTGAAAACCTGAAAGATGGCCTTGAGAAAAAGAGAAAAAGAAAAAAATAAAGTGAAAACCCGAAAGGACGCTTTGAGAAAATCAATCTAAAGTGAAAACGTGAAAAGGTGCTTGAGAGCAAAAGATGCAGAGATCCTGAAGATTGAACCTGAGTGTGAGATGAGTTACTTTGGCAGCAAAGGGAGTTTTAATCAAAAATGAAACAAGGAAATTTTGAGCTTCTCTGATGACGAAAGCTCACCCAAGTGGTCCTCAATTAACACCATTCATGCGTCATATATAGCTAGGCATCCATAAGATAAGAGCATGCTAACTCATGCATTCAAAGCATTTTTGCATATTTTGGTAGGAATTTATAGAATCAGCAAATAACAAGCAAAGATTTCAATCACATTTTTGTGAAGCAAAGACATCAACCCGTGACTTCCTTTTTGAAACAGCGGATCACAACAAATATTTTCTGATTGTTTTCACAAGAAAAAAAGTGCATTACAATCCTAAAACCTTCGGGTCATCAAGAAGTCCTTCGGGTCAACACCTTCAGGAATGATGAGAACATTTGATTATTTGCACAAGATAGAAAGTGTAGTATAATTCTAAATCCTTCGGGTCATCAGTAAGTCCTTCGAGCATGATGTCCAAGTCCTTTAGACCGACACCTCTAGATATGATGAGAACTTTTTGGATGGCATCTGCTCAAATGAGAAAGATTCGCAATTTAATTTGTCAAAAGTTTCATCGTCTCGTTTATGCACTTGAAGTTTCTTAATGATATACCCAAATTGTACATTTGCTTTACAATTAATGTTGAAAGATTAATTATAGATTTGACTTTTGCAGGTCACATATATGTCCCAATCATATATGGAGATCGATTAACAGAGAAATAAAAACAAAACATCTCATGCGAGCTTTAGACTTAAAAATCAAAACACTTTAGTTAGAAAAGCAATGACTCTAAAGACCTCAGCTCTTCAAGCTGAAAATTGATAATATTTCATACCACCTCAAGTTGAAATTTTATTAATTAATGATATTTCTTTTTTGCATGTTCATTTTCCCCATAGGAATAGGTGAACCAACATTCCTAGCAAACAATGAAGAGCTCCTAATAAGAAGAGTTCTCCCAGCAAGGAATATAGAGCTCCTAATGGGAAGAGTTTACCCAGAAAAGAATATAGAGATCTTAATGGGAAGAGTTCGTCCACAAAAGAGTACAGAGCTCCTAATGGGAAGTGTTCACACAGTAAAGAGTACAGAGTCTGTAATGAGAAGAGCTCGCCTAGCAAAGAATGAAGAATTCGTAATGAAAAGAGTTCGCCCGTTGAAGAATGAGAAGAGCTCGCTTGTTCAACACCTTTACAGAGAGGTGGATCAACATTTCCAAGAAAGATTGAGAAGTTCATAATGGGAAGAGTTCGTTTGTTCAACACCTTTACAGAGAGGTGGATCAATATTTTCAATAGTGGATGAGGGTCAACTTTGTTGTAGAGAAAAGTGGATCAACATTTTCCAGAAAAACTAGTTTAGACTTCAGTTTAGCCTTGACAAAAGGATTGAGAAGTTCATAATAAGAAGAACTTGTTCAAGCTTTCTAAAGAAGAAGAAAGAGTGGAAGTTCGTAATAAGAAGACCTTGCAGCTCAGAGCGACAATCAGCAGGTCCAGGCAAAATTTGTGTCTTTGCAGTCTTTGTCCAATTCCCGTTCCACAGCAATGAGCAAAGAGGGGCAGTTGTAATACCCAAATTTTACCCGGGTATAGGTATACGTTATAGTCTCTTAGTAAATAAAAATAAATAAATATAACAAAAGCTAATAATAATAATAATAATCCATAAATAAATAAGTCCATTACATATATAAAAAAGGGTCCATTTACATATAAAACACCTAAAAGCCTAATTAAATCCCATCATCTTATTTTACATTCTGTTTCCCGCCAATTTTAACCCAACAAAACCAAATTTCATCTTTTCTGCCCAAATCTGCCTTTTAAGGGACATGTGGCATGTGTTGATTGGCCCAAACCGGTTTCACAAGGATTTGTGTTTCTTATCTCATAGCTAGATACAGCTGGCATGATGTCATTCCCCATGACATCAACAATGACATCACGAGTCTAATCACCTATAAATAGCATGAGAAAGAAAAAGTTAGAATCAATTACCATATTAATTACTCACCATTAATAATAATAATAATAATTGTTGAGTGGATCGAATGATCGAAATAAACCAAGAGTGGGTGAATTGGATTTTTAAAGTTTTTGGTGGTGGAATTGACAAATAAAAATGGTAGACAAAGAATTTTAGAGTGGTTCAAGTTTCAATCGAACTCTACATCCACTACCTTAGCTTCACTAAAGATTTTCAACAATTCCACTAATTGTTCTTCCCTTTTTCTAGGCTAAGGAGGTAACCGTTACAATTTTGGTCAAATTTTCTACCCAAAATTTGACCCAATCCTCACACAATAGAAACAAAGAAATTGTTGGCTAAAACAAGTATCTCTCAATACACAATATAGCCCAATTACAAGCACCCAATCCAATTGAAATGATAAGAATGAAAAATACAATTGGGGTTATAAGACAATAATGGGATTTATGCATAAATGATTGGATTTGATGTTTGGATGTTTGCTTTTGGATCAATAGTTGTTGCTTAAGCTTTTAGAGGTCCCTTTTATATCTTCTCATTGAATTCTAGCCGTTGTGGTTGTTGCATTCATCAATAGAGCCGTTGGGGGTGTTATCTTCCTTCCATAAATGCAGTCTGCAACCAACCGTTTCGAAACGCCCAACCTTGTTTCGAAATAGACCAAAATAGAAAGAGTCGTTGGGGTGCATTAAAGAGCCCGTATCGAAACAATTAAACTTGTTTCGATACGCTAAGAGCCGTTTCGAAACTCGTTTCGAAACACTTTTGCCACTGTCAAGGCCTGTATCGAAACGGCTTGAATCGTTTCGATACGCCTTAACGACTTGTGTAAAATCAGTTAAAAACTTTCAACGTTCATATTATTTAAATCTAATTTGAATGCTGTTTCGAAACGTTGGATATTGTTTTGATACGGTGTCTCGATGTTCTTAAACCGTTTCGAAACTCGTTTCGAAACAAGGGTTCACAGTGTTGAAACCGTTTCGATACCCGTTCCAAAACACGAGTTTACAGTTTCAAAAGTGTTTCGTAACGCCTTAGGCCGTTCCGAAACGGTGACTCGAAAATCATTGTTTTGGCTTCAAGAACACTTAGAAAAGTTTTGATAAAATCAGTTTTTAACTTAAGCATTTTCTTTTAAACATATAGAGAGGTTTGCGGACTTAAAAATTCGTTTTCACATTTTTAATTTAGTCCTTAAATTTTTTAGTTATATCGAAATCAAATTATCGGTTTCACAATCCCCCTTTTTGATATAACAAAACCAAAGTTAGAATTTATAAGAGTTTTGAAAATTTTGAATAGATTCTAACTCCCCTCAATTTAAGATGGGTTTTTAAAGTTTTAAAAAGATTTAAATTCAAGTTTTAAAACTTAAAAACACTTAAAACGAATTTTAGCTCTTAGATTACTTCTCCCCCTTTTTGTTAGATCAAAAATAATATACAAGGCTCAAAGAGAAGAGATAAGGTTAAAAGCAATAATCAATAAGCAATAAGCAACATAATATAAATTCATAAAATTCAAATATCCAAAACATAAATCTTAAACAATAAGTTCAAAGCATAATCCCAAATAAAAGAAATCAAAGCATAGGTTCATAAAACATAAGGGAAATAAAGATGCAAACTTAATCCTAATATGAATAGCTAATATGAGATGACATGAGAATCCTAAATCTCGTCGTCGTCATCATCATCATCCACGGAATCATCATCATCCTTAGCTTGAGAGCGATGAAAATCCATCCATTGGCTATAAAAGGTGGAGAAGGACATGTCCATAGATGAATGTTGGTTCTCAAGGGATGTGAGTCGATTCTCATTTGCAAGGAGACGATCCTCCACGGATTGCAAGCGAGTATTGATAGCACCAAAACCCCTAGACATGTTAGTATCCAATGTGTTGAACCGCTCGGTAAGAAAAGTCGTGAGAGCTTCATTGTTAGCAACCGAAGCTTGTGGTTGAGGTTCAACTTGAGGTGGAGGTGCTTCCCTATAAACACGTTCCCATTGCCCATTGTCGATGTATTGAAATCCGGACTTGCAGAGAGAAGACTCACCAAGTTTTTGCTTGCGGGGTTCCGAAGTCATAAGTGCAATCAATATCAAGCTTCTCAAAGATATAACTCAAAACAGTCCCATAAGTGAAAGACTTAAGCGCATCAGTTTCCCGGAGCTTAACATTATTCACCATCTCGGAAAACACGATCTTAACAAGATTAGGGCGCTCTCCACGACGAAAACATTCAAGCCAAAAATAATCTACTTGACGAACATGAGAAAATTTACCTCTAGAGGGGCGAATAAACCACGAGACCATCAAGTGGAGGAACTTATCGTGAGCATCCAAGGCAAGCACGGAACCGGTGTGAGAGCCAAAGTGAGTCTCATTCTCGATTCCTTCGTTCTTAAGCCCAAAGGTAGTCTCTAAGTAAGGTATGTCGATGACAATCTTCTTTCCCGAGATCTGAGACTCAATGCGAACAACTTCGGAGTTGTCTTCATTGTTGATGAGTTGGGCATTAGAGTAAAAGATAAGAACCATGTGCTTGTAGCAAATATCCGGGATATCCAAGAAACCAAAGAAGCTCCATTCTTGTAAACCGTGGATATAACGGAAGAGAAAGCGCTCGGAGTCAAGAAACGACATGTCAACAACACGCTCACGATGAACGCCAAACGTCTTGACATATTGGAAACGCGCCTTCAACGCGGGAGTTTGGAGACTCTTGAGAAAAAGTTGAGTAAGGTTGGGACGAAGAGCGGCTTGGTTTGAACCTTCACCCGATTGAGGTGCCTTACGTTTCTTGTTAACGGGATCCATTGAAAAAATCCTAAAAACATGAAGCAAGCAATTTAAGACAAATTTGAAGTGTATGCATGAGATTCCTTAATTCAATCCAATAGCAAATCCCACTTAGGTAAAAAAAAATTAAGAACAAAGACACAAAACAAAACAAAATTTTAAAAAAAAAATTAAGAGAAAAACAATTAAAAAACAGAAAAGAAGACGAATCAAAAATTTGAGATTTTGAAAAAATTTACAAGATTTGAAAAACCCAAGTATCAAAACACATAAACTATACAAAATTAAAATTTTCTAACCTAGGATTCGAATACAAATTTAAGGAAAAAGAAAAAGATGAAAAAATACCTTAAATTGGGATTTTGGATGAATAGATAAAAAATCCTTGTACAAGATTGTTGATGCTTGCTTAGACTTGTGTTTAAGAGTAAAAGCCCTCAAGATTTGGTGAAAAACAATGAGGTTTAGAGGGGTTTTATAGGGAAAATTGTTTTAGGGTTTTTAGGGTTTGAGGGGAGTTTTAATTAAAGTGGAACTTTATCATTAAAAGCCCTCTATAAAGATGTCCGCTAACCCGTTTCGAAACAGGTTCGACCGTTCCGAAACGCGGGCATTGAAGGTTGATCGACTTTTCAACTCCAGTTGATCGTTTCGATACGTCTTTGACCGTATCGAACCCACGTTGACTCGTATCGAAACACGTTTCGATACACCCCTTTGCAATAGCAAAAACGTTTTGAAACCCTTGGAAGACGTTTCGAAAAACCCTTCTCTCAGATGGAATTTTAAGGCACCCGTATCGAAACAGTTGGACCCGTTTCGATACACCTGGGCCTGAAAGTGCATATGAGGCTTTAAAAGTGCAGAAAAATGAAATTTTTTAAGGTTTAACTTGCATGAATTACATGAATGAGCATGAATAACATGTGCAAACATAAACATACTCCCCCTAACTATAAGCGTGGATGAAATTAGGAGTATAAAACACATAAACATGGCATTTCACAAGATCAAACAATTTTAAGCACAAAAGAGATCCTAAAAAGTCAAGATAGGCTAGTTAGACCTAACTCTCTCCTAAGGGACCAAAAACGCTCTTTATCTAAAGGTTTTGTAAAGATGTCCGCTAATTGATTTAAGGTGTCAACATACTCTATAACAACATCTTCTTTAAGGACATGATGTCTTATTTCTATATGTTTGGTTCTAGAGTGTTGGATGGGATTTTTTGTCAAACATATGGCACTAGTGTTATCACACTTAAGGGGTATGGTTTCAACTTTAATACCATAATCTAAGAGTTGTTGCTTCATCCAAAGGACTTGAGCACAACAACTCCCTAAGGATATGTACTCGGCTTCGGTGGTAGATAAGGTTATACTATTTTGTTTCTTAGAGAACCAAGATATGAGCATACTACCTAGGAATTGACAAGTTCCCGAAGTACTCTTCCTATCGATTTTACACCCCTTATAATCCGCATCTGAATAAGCATGAAGGTTGAAGGTGGAGTCTCTAGGGTACCAAAGACCTAGACAATGAGTATCTCTAAGGTACCTAAAGATTCTCTTAACGGCTATAAGGTGAGACTCTCTATGACTAGCTTGAAACCTAGCACACAAGCAAACACTAAACAAGATGTCCGGTCTACTTGCGGTAAGGTAAAGCAATGATCCAATCATAGAACAATAAAGCTTAGAGTTAACACACTTACCTCCTTCATCTTTGTCAAGCTTTGTAGATGAGCTCATGGGTGTGGCTTGAGGCTTTGCATTCTCCAAGCCAAACTTCTTGAGCATATCCTTGATGTACTTTGCTTGATTGATGAAGGTGTCATCCTTCCTTTGCTTGATTTGGAGTCCCAAAAAGAATGAGAGCTCCCCCATCATGCTCATCTCGAATTCACCTTGCATTAGCTTAGCAAACTCTTTGCAATGACATTCGTTAGTAGAACCAAAGATAATATAATCAACATAAATTTGTACTACTAAGATGTCATTTTTATACCTTTTTATGAAAAGTGTAGTGTCCACCTTACCTTTTTCAAAACCTTTTTCAATTAAAAAGTTTGAAAGTCTTTCATACCAAGCTCTAGGAGCTTGTTTTAAACCATAAAGAGCTTTATTGAGTTTGAAAACATGATTTGGAAATTTTGAGTCTTCAAAACCCGGTGGTTGTTCCACATACACTTCCTCATTTATAAAACCATTTAAAAATGCGCTTTTAACATCCATTTGAAAAAGCTTGAAATCATGATAACATGCATATGCAAGCAACATCCTAATGGCTTCCATTCTAGCTACGGGTGCATAGGTTTCATCAAAATCTATTCCCTCTTCTTGAGTGTAACCTTGTGCTACTAGTCTAGCTTTATTTCTCACAATGTTACCACTCTAATCTAGTTTGTTCCTAAAGACCCATTTAGTTCCTATAGTAGATTGATTACTAGGCCTATCAACTAATGTCCAAACATTACTTCTCTCAAATTGATTTAACTCTTCTTGTATAGTCATAATCCAAAAATCATCTTTCAATGCTTCTTTTATATTCTTAGGCTCTATGCATGAGATAAATGCAACATGATTCATAAGTTTAAGAGAAGATAGAGTGGTTACCCCCTTGGATGGATCACCCAAGATTTCACCATCTTTGACATAGTTGGACTCCCTTGGGTAGCTCACTTCCTTTTCCTCAAGAACCAAGTCCTTCAAAGCTTCAAGAGGTGGATCTTGTGTGTCCTCTTCTTTTGTTGGAATCTCATCCTCTTTTGAAGTTTGTCCTTCATCAAAGGCATTTATGATTCCTACATCATCATCATCACAAGAATCCTTCCTTGGAAGGAGATTATCATCAAATACAACATGTATAGATTATTCTACTACTAAAGTTCTCTTGTTAAATACATGATAGGCTTTAGAGGTTAAAGAATATCCTATGAAAATAGCTTCATCACTTTTTGCATCAAATTTACCTAAGTTGTCTTTTCCATTATTTAAAACAAAACACTTGCAACCAAATGGATGAAAATAGCTAATGTTAGGATTTTTAGATTTTAAAATCTCATAAGGTGTTTTCTTTAAAATTGGCCTAATCATTACTCGATTTACAATGTAGCAAGCGGTGTTTATGGCTTCCGCCCAAAAATATTTAGGTAAATTGTTTTCACAAAGCATGGTTCTAGCCATTTCTTGTAAAGTTCTATTTTTCCTCTCAACTATCCCATTTTGTTGAGGAATTCGAGGAGCCGAAAAATTGTGGCTAATACCATTTTCATTTAAAAATTCTTTAAACCCTAGATTTTGAAATTCGGTTCCATGATCACTTCTAATATAAGAAATTCTAAGTTCAAGATCATTTTGGGTTAATTTTGAAAATGTGATGAATTTTTCTAAAGCCTCATATTTAGTACTTAAAAATAAAACCCATGTAAATTTAGAAAAATCGTCTACAAGAACAAATGCATAAGATTTACCACCCAAGCTCATAGTCCTAATTGGCCCAAATAAATCCATATGGATAAGTTGTAAACACCTACTTGTAGAAACATCATTAATGGATTTAAAGGATGACTTATGTTGTTTACCCTTAGAGCATGCATCACAAATTTTATCGTTTGAGAACTTAATCTTGGGCAAACCTCTAACTAGATTAAGAGAAACTAATTTTTCTAAAACACTAATGCTAGCATGTCCTAGTTTCCTATGCCATAACCATGCATCATTTTCATTTTGAGCTACTAAACATGCATGGGATGTATGTATGTCATCTAGATGCACCATGTAAATGTTACATATGCGATGACCTATGAGCATAATGTTATTAGATTTAATGTCAACAATTTTGCACCCATTTTTATCAAATAATACATTAAATCCTTTATCACATAATTGGCTTATGCTCAACAAATTATGTTTAAGACCATCGACATACAAGACATTTTCAATAAGAATGGTAGAGCGATTAACTATGGAGCCAATACCTTTAATGTGGCCTTTAGAGTTGTCACCAAATGTCACCACTCCTCCACTTTTTGGCTTTAAATCCATGAATCTACTCTTGTCTCCGGTCATATGCCTCGAGCATCCACTATCAAGGTACCATGAGTTTTGACTTTGTGCTTTGGCCTTGTAGCAATGCTCCCCCTACAAACAAAGATATTAAACTTTTGTTTTTGGTACCCAAATCATTTTGGGTCCACGAGTATTAGCTCCCAATAACTTGGTTCCCTTAGGAATCCAAGGTGACATAGCAACAATATTATTAGATTTTACAAGTTCCTTAGGAACCCATACACTTCTAATCTTTTTAGTTCTACTATGTCTAGGAAAGATACTTTGTTTGTAGTTATTAGTCTTTCTCCTAAGTTGGTTTGTTTTAGATGATTCACATATTTCATGCTTCACACTACCAACATATTTAAAAGACTCTTTGAACATGTTAAGCTCATCTAACACCTTTTGGTGTTCATTATTACATTAAGAAAGAAGATTATTAAGGTCAATATTTTCATCTTGGAAGAATTTGAGTTCATCTTTCAACCCTAAAATCTTTTTCTCAAATTTTAAATTAGCTTGAGAAAGTGAGTCGTTTTTATCATTTAATTCCGAAATAATTTTCTTATTCCTAATTATCGACTCCTTGTATTTCTCAACTAATTTATCATAAACCTCTTGCAACTCATCATATGCATCATTTAATTCATCATATGTAAAATCAAAAGATGATGAGTTAGAGGTTACCATGGAGGAATCCTCCTCAAGTGCCATGAGGCAAAGGTTGGCCACTTCTTGTTCGTCGTCCTCGAATGACTCCTCATCACTCCAAGTAGCAAGCTTGGCTTTATGCTTCGTCTTCTTCTCAAAGCCCTTCTTCTTGAGTTGAGGGCACTCTGAACGAATGTGACCGGACTTATTGCACTCGAAGCAAATGATTTGATCCCTCACTTTTTCTTTGTTTTTACCTTTGAAGTCCATCTTTCTTTGAATATTCCTTCCTCGGTTGGACCTCATGAAGCGTGAGAATCTTTTGGCTATCATAGCCAATTCTTCTAACTCATCCTTCTTACTAGAAGAGCTCTCCTCAAGTAATGAAGCTTTAAGAGCTATTCCCATCTTCTTCTTCTCTTCCACCTCTAGCTTATCTACTCTTTTCTCTTCCTTCTTCTTTTCTTCTTCTCTTCCTTGCTTCAAAATCTCATGAGTAAGGAGAGAACCTACTAGCTCATCAAGTTTTAGAGTCTTCAAGTTTTTGGCCTCTATGATGGTGGTTATCTTCCCATCCCAAGATTCGGGAAGTGAGTAGAGTAGCTTCCAGACAAGCTTGTCTTCCGGAATAGTCTCTCCAAATCCTTTGAGCCCATTGACAATGGTTGAGAAGCGATCAAACATCTTGGACACCGTTTCGTCGGACTCCATCTTGAAATTCTCATAGCTAAGATTGAGAATTCCAATCTTGGTTTCCTTCACATCATTGGTTCCTTCATAGGTGGTCTCAAGAGTATCTCACACTTCCTTGGCACTCTAAATGGAGGAGACTTTAGAGTAGATGTCGGGACTGAAAGAACAAAAGAGCATGTGAAGAGCTTTGTCATTTATTTGGATTTTCTTTCTCTCTTCTTCACTCAACTCCATATTTTTCTTCAAAACCATCTTTCCTTCATTATCTTGCTTCAATGGAATGTAGGGACCATCTTCAATGACATCCTAAACCAAGTAATCGTTGGACTTGATGAAGAGGCACACCCGATTCTTCCAAAACGGATAGTTATCACCATTGAAGAAAGGTGGTTTTGTAGTGGATTGAGACTCGTACATGCTAGAACTGGAGGTAGATGTTATATCTTGATTTTTGGATGATCACACTCTTCCTAGGAACTCCTCTTGTGGTTGTTAATCCTTCAAAGAGGTAGGCTCTGATACCAATTGTTGAGTGGATCGAATGATCAAAATAAACCAATAGGGGGTGGATTGGATTTTTAAAGTTTTTGGTGGTGGAATTGACAAATAAAAATGGTAGACAAGGAATTTTAGAGTGGTTCAAGTTTCAATCGAACTCTACATCCACTACCTTAGCTTCACTAAGGATTTTCAACAATTACACTAATTGATCTTCCCCTTTTCTAGGCTAAGGAGGTAACTGTTACAATTTCGGTCAAATTTTCTACCCAAAATTTGACCCAATCCTCACACAATAGAAACAAAGAAGTTGTTGGCTAAAACAAGTATCTCTCAATACACAATATAAACCCGTTTCGAAACATTTTTGCCACTGTCAAGGCCTGTATCGAAACGGCTTGAATCGTTTCGATACGCCTTAATGACTTGTGTAAAATCAGTTAAAAACTTTCAACGGTGATATTATTTAAATCTGATTTGAATGCCGTTTCGAAACGTTGGATATCGTTCTGATACGGTGTCTCGATGTTCTTAAGCCGTTTCGAAACAAGGGTTCACAGTGTTGAAACCGTTTTGATACCCGTTCTAAAACACGAGTTTACAGTTTCAAAAGTGTTTCGAAATGATTCCGAAACGGTGACTCGAAAATCACTGTTTTGGCTTCAAGAACACTTAGAAAAGTTTGATAAAATTAGTTTTTAACTTGAGTATTTTCTTTTAAACATATAGAGAGGTTTGAGGACATAAAAATTCGTTTTCACATTTTTAATTTAGTCCTTAAATTCTTTAGTTATATCAAAATCAAATTATCGATTTTACAATAATAATAAAGAGGAGAGAGAGAGTTTACCATCCTTGGAAGTTAAATCTCCATCGGGAAAAGAAATCGTCACTGGAGCAATCGAAACATCACCGGAATGACCGAAAGGATGCCGAGGAAGACAATTCGCCACCGAAAATTTCACCAGAATCATTGTACGAAGCTATCAGAAGGTATATCTCTTTCTAATCTTTCATTTCTTGTAGTTAAAACATGAAAAAACATTAGTTTTCAGTTTGAGATAAGAAAAAATAGAAATAAAAAAGAGGAAAGCAATCGGAGCTTAGCTTTCAATCCCCGTGAGTCTAGAGTGAATAGGCAGAGTTGAAGAGGGCCGGGAACGGGCTTAGTTTAGATTTAGGAGGGTGGAGTCGGGTGGTTGTAATGAATCGGGATTATATTTAAGATTTTCGAGTTAAAAAATCGGAAAAATCGAGAGAAAAAATTAGAGTTTCGGCCGGCTGGAAGGAAGCGGTGGTCGGATAGTTTAGGCGATGGTCGGGGAATGATGATTGTTGGTATGAGAAAATCTGGACAACGGTGTTGACGGCGGAGTGGTGCTGAATTCTTAATGTTAATTCTATTCATGATGAACGAGTAGGAACACCAAGTGGGATTTGGGTGTTTGATCTTTAGAAATAAGGAAATAGATGGAATTCGGTGTTTGTGACGATCAAATGGATGCAAACGTGAAGAACATGGATGATTTTGGTGAAGAACAAATATTTCGATCCGTTTGGATGAGTGTTTCTAAGTATATTGGTGTTTATGACGAGAGAAAAGAGAGAGGGGGAGAGTAGAAAGAGGATAGAAATCTAAAAATTGAAGAATTTGGTTTTAAATATGGCTTTATATAGCCATGGGAATACGATATCGTTTAGGGCCCGAGTTAAGGGAGATTCGCATATCCGAAGTCTGGTCGGATCTTAGACTCGTGCCCTTTTAATTGGATTTTCTGTTTTTGACCCAAACTTTTGTACTTCATTCACTTTGGTCCCTATGGTTAATAAAATTAAAATTACAGCTTTAATTTCTTTCAATTTAGTCTTGCTTTTTAATTAATTTAATTTAATTGTTTTTAAATTATGTGTTTGATGCATATTTTAAATTGGGCATACAGTTTTAATTATTAAACAATTTAATCACCAAGATTGTTAATTGTTAGAGTCTTTCCTTAGGTTCTTTAATTAGGATTTAATAATTTAAATAAAATATATAATTGTAGAAAATTAACTTTCAAAAAAAAAATAATTGTAGAAAATTAACAAGTATTATTTGAAAATTTAGAAGTTTTAATTTGAATGACGCCCTAAAGCAATTGGGTGTTACTCAACATAAACTTTTAAGATGGAATAAATAATATTTGTTAGAATCTAGAAGATGATAATTAATTTAGTTAATTAATTAAAGCCTCAATTAAGATTAGTACTTAAACAATTAGATGAATTAATTAGTGAATATTATCTAAAGTTTAGGGGTTTTGATATGGATGGTGCTCAAACAATATTAGGTGCTATCTCATAAAAGCCTTTAAATTAAATAATATTCATAGTCTTAAACAATTTAATTAATTAGAACCTTATCTAAGTTAGTAGTTAAAATAAACAAGTCAATAAAGGATTCATGCATTAAAAAATCTTTTATATTCAAATATATATTTTTGGAATATAAATAGAGGGGTGCTTTCAATCTTATGTTCGATACAAAAAAAAATATTCCTTTATAAAAGGAATATTCTCATTTAAAATACGAATCTAGTTAATAATTAAGGAACAAATTAAATTCAAATTATTATTTTCTGAATGCCAATATGCCACGCAAAATTAAAAGGTACTGATAACGGGCGTTTATGGGGTGCTAACTATTCCTCACACGTAACCGACTGTTGAACCCAAATTTAAAAATAATCTATGATTGTTTTTATGGTGTCCGGTCTACCAAAGTGATCGGTGACGACTCTAAATATTCTTAAAAGTAAATAAACAGACAAACCCAATTTTCATGATTTAATTGCAAAACCTAATTTAATATAAAATACCTATTTTTTAAGATTAAATGAATTAAAAGCTAAAATTCTAATTTTTAAAAATTAATCGTCGAACTATTTTTATACCGGTTAAAAAGTGGTTACGACATATATATATATATATATAAAGGGAATGGTTTATAATTATTTTTCTTATAATTATTAGTTTTTACTATTTTGTTTTATAGGGGAACAAATTTCAGTTTCGTCAAACAATTTCAATAAAAACTTTAATAATTTAAATTTCAAAATAATAGGTAAATAATAAGGAGAAAAAATATTAAGAAAAATAGTTTAAAGGGATCTTAATGATAATTAATGTACCTATGAAGTATTAGTCAATTTATACTATTTTATATGTATGACAACAACTTTCAATTTCTTCAAACAATTTCAATAAGAAATGAATAAATTAAAATTAATAATTTTATGAAGGCGGTAAAATTTATACATACATATGACTTTATAATGAGAAAACTCGTCCCAGTTGTATATATATTTATATAAAATCCGATACGGTCAATATTAACTATAGGATAAATTACCGCAGAAATCACCTATGTTTATATTAAGTACAAAGTTAGTCACCAAATTTGAAAAATAACTAGTAAGGTCCCAAACGTTTTCGGGGTGTAAAGAGTTGGTCACTCTGCCGTTTAGACCCGTTAACTTTTAACGTGTGGCTGACATGGTTGTTCTACTTCATCCTCAAGTATCCATACAACAGTCCACCTCCATGGAAACCTCGTGCATGTTCAACGAAATCAACGCCGGCGGGTCGCACCGACCGTGCACGTACGACTGGTAGCTAGGGACGTCGGGGTTATCCACCATGGCCGGCTCGGGAACCACCGCGTACGCCATCACCGCCGTCGGGTGTTCCCTGTCATTTATGACAGCAACAGGTATGGGTGTTCTTGGTCATGTGCATCTGATTATTAGTTTTAGCTTTCGTATTAAGTAATCAATTTCACGTTGACTTAAAGCTGCTTAACCTTCTACTCCTTTTCAAGTGCGTATTTGTACTGTAAGTCTTGTTAGGTTTAAAAATACTGAGGTATAGCTGGATGACCTTTCTGTTTTTCTTGTCTTTATACAGAACTGTTTTATCTTTACCACCAATTATTAATGGTGCACACTAAGCAATCACTTTGAAGACAAAGAATGTCTTCATTGAGTGCACAGCAACTGATCTAACAAAGGCTAAAATTGTTTTAAATACAATGGTAAGGAATTGAGTGTTGTTAGCTTCTGTCCTCTCCTTTATAAGTGGTGGTAGTTAGGAATGAACATTTCTTTCCGTCTACAGGTGACCACTTTTTCTATCTACTGTAAAAGGAAATTTGAGGTGGAACCAGTTGAAGTGATATCATTTGATGGAAACTCAAGTGTTTATCCAGATTTATCAGAATATACTATGGAAGTTCCACTTTCATATATTACTGGTTTCATTGGAGTACCTCTGAAAGTAGATGAGGTAATGTTTCCATTTTCTTTTTGCATCATTTCTTTGTTTTCCAATATCAGTGTGTCTGTACCTCCAACCAGAAGTGACATTCTTCACCCATGTGATGTTATGGAGGTAATGATCGAAGGAATAGTATTTCATGGACATTTTTTAGGTAGACGTTGAGCTCCTCCTTTGTGTTTCTGTTAATGAGTCTCTTTCAGGATGTTGCAATTGCTTATGGCTATAATAATATTCCAAAGAGAAAGCTTTCATCTTTGAACCAGCTCAGTGATCTTATTAGATCTGAGGTGCCTGAATACACTGAAGTAGTTTTCCTTATCTGTAGACTTTTTATTGTAATTTTTCGATTCCCTAATTGAGGTTCTTTTTAGATATCCATGAATGGTTTTACGGAGGTGTTGACATGGATTTTATGTTCTAAGAAAGAGAATTTTGAGATGTTAAATCGGAAGGATGACAAATCCACTGCAGTGATCATTGGAAACCCCCGCTCTTCTGATTTTGAGGTTTGTATTTTCATGTTAGAATATATGTATAAGATTATTTCAATATTCCAGCTTTCTGGGTTCCTCCTTACCGTGTCTGTTCTAGAGTTGTAATTTTACACTGCTTGAGAGCTAGTATTAGCTTTTTTGATTTTTCTGGGTTCCTCATTACCGACGGCGGTGATGGCGTACGCGGTGGTTCCCGAGCCGGCCATGGTGGATAACCCCGACGTCCCTAGCTACCAGTCGTACGTGCACGGTCGGTGCGACCCGCCGGCGTTGATTTCGTTGCACATGCACGAGGTTTCCATGGAGGTGGACTGTTGTATGGATACTTGAGGATGAAGTAGAACAACCATGTCAGCCACACGTTAAAAGTTAACGGATCTAAACGGCAGAGTGACCAACTCTTTACACCCCGAAAACGTTTGGGACCTTACTGGTTATTTTTCAAATTTGGTGACTAACTTTGTACTTAGTATAAACATAGGTGACTTCTGCCGTAGTTTACCCTTAACTATATTATATAAAATTAGAGGATTTCAATTCAAAAAAAAAAAAACTACATTATATAAATTTTTATGCATCGGTATCGTGTTCGTATTATTTATTATGTGATAGATTAAGATACATTATTGGTGAAAAAGCTTCACCCTGCAAGAGCCTAAGTGCCGGTGCTGGTGCAGCAGCAAGATGCCATTAAAAGGGCAACAACAAAGGGGTTCTGAAAAGGTTAGTATTTCACAACTTCACTAATTCAAGACTAGGGAAGCAGGTTCGAGTTCAACTCAGAAAAGTCATGCTAACTGCTAACCGTAACATAATTTATGTGCACAAAAACAGCTGATACATTCATATGCATGAATCAAAATAGAAGGCGTAGCGCCGCCATCAGTCGATTATGGCAACTTCCACGATGCAGTAGCTATTCTATTAAAATCGTGAGATGCATCCTGAATAAGTTTGTTTAGAAAACTAACATGCAACTTCAAACTACCAACCTTAAGATTCTTAGCCTCCTTGTCTGATTTTATGGAAGCATGTCTCTCTTGTAACCGACTAATCTTCTTCTCGATCTCTTCGATCTCTTCATCGAATTTAGATATCTCCTTAGTGTTCTCAATTATCTCTCTTTCAGCATTTTGTCTCTCCCCTAGATGCTGATTATGTCCTTCTTTGAGTGAAAGTAGTTTATTCAAGCGGTGCCGAAGCCGAGTAACATCAAATCCATGTTTTTCCAAGTCACTAAGACTTTCCAAAATGATGTCAAATGTATCTCTAGGTTCATCAAAATGCAA
Source organism: Hibiscus tridactylites (assembly GCA_958450335.1). NCBI lineage: Eukaryota > Viridiplantae > Streptophyta > Magnoliopsida > Malvales > Malvaceae > Hibiscus > Hibiscus tridactylites. The sequence continues at coordinate 58,400,703 of OY288278.1, read as the reverse complement.
CATGGATGTCTTCTCAAACAAACTAGCAAAGGTTACCATGATACCGATTGCCGATCCTTCACGAAACTCCTCTCTGTTTTCAGCCAAAGGTAGAAAATGTGGTTTTTGAGGCAAAATTTGGAAGACATCCATAGATTCAATTGTTCGCCATATAGGTGATCTCTTCACAAAAGGCAAACTCCGATCATTAACCAATCCTTTTTCTTTGTTCCATCCGTTGACAAGCCTAGCAGAGGGGAGTCCTAGAACAACAAGATGATGCTAAAAAATGTCATAAATATAAAAGCCAAGTGACAGTCTACATTTATGTACAGGAACGGAACGAGAAAAGAAATCTGATTACACATCTTACTTGGTTCTTCATCGCCTGAAGTGTGCATTCCTCCTATCCAAGTTGTCAGAGGTTGATCCTCATCAGCCATGTCAGAAATCCGAGGAACCGCCATGTGGACCTCTTTTGTTTTGTAATCGTAACTTGTCCTTCCTCGAGAATCTTCAGTGGCTATACAATTAACAGGTAGGACGTTAATTTACAATATATAAGATGAGTAACCGTAAGCTGAAAAAGATAACAGATAATTACAATGGCGTAGGTAAAAGACAGCATAAGAAACAAGAAGAAAATGTTGTTGGTATGCATAACCTTTCTTCTCCACATCACCCTCTAATTAGCATACTACTTGGGAAAATCATTTAAGAAAATGGAAACTGCTGGTTACTTACAATTACGTAGATTAATAGTTCTAGTCGCACTCAAACGTAGGGCATTTCCCATTTTTATAGGAACTACTACACCAGAAACAATGGTATCTCCAATTATAGCCCCTTTGGATGTAAAATATATCTCCTCACCATCCCCAAAGTGTATGGGTACACTTGGGATTAAAACATTGGAAATGCTTAACCAAATGCTACCAAGAGAGCCTTATATAGCAGTTATACATTTTCCTTGTGGCTTATTAGTAACAATGACAAACCAAGAACTTAGACCCCCCATGTACCTGACAGCTCCAGTCCTTTATGTTTTGACAAACCAGCTTCATCACTTGTACAAACTTTTACAACTTTTGCATCAGTAATCCCTCCAGCCCCATTTTGCTCCTTACCTACCAATCGTAATATTAAGTTTGCATTGAAACAGATTTGCATATACCTATCAAAACGCTGAAGCTTAAGTTATATATACCAGCATCAGAAGCCTTTGGACTTGTGCCTACTGATCTACGGGGTCTTCCCCTCTTCCTTTTCAGATCGCTGGCTCCAACTTCATGTTCCTTTGTTTCCTATACAAGTAAGAGCAATAGTTAAAATACTAGTAAAAGAAAACAGATATACAAACACAAATCAATAAAGGGGATTCCCATTCCATGTTTGGTAACATTTTAAGATACAAGGCATAGAACATGAAAATGAAAAAGAAATATAGACCAATATTAAGTACTTGCAATAGCTTAATGAAAAAATTGTTCCCATTAAGAATTTGAGGCATATCGAATTTAAAAGCTTATATTGGTAGTTTGCATACCATGTTCTCATTTCTGACCGAATCATTTAAGTGATTCTTTTGATCCCCCATTAGCTTCAGAGGTTCCTCACTAGGAATCTGAAGGGAATTTTCAGCCTGAAAAGTCTTTTTGAACGCTGTTAATCCTATGCCGATGGGCATTTCAACTTCTTTTGTTTTAATCTCCTCTTCATTAGATCCTTCAGCAATCCGTGTAGTTCCATCCTTTCCTGAAATATGTTATACATATTATTTGTAAACAATATATCAAACCGATGCACATATGCCAATGGCTATACATACCTGCTGTCGGAACCTGTGGGCCTTTACTTGGTGACTTTCTAGCTCTGACATTCCTTTTCACAAGGTTATTTGCCGTATCATCAGCTGAATCAGCTTTCTGCCTCTTAGTTGTCTGCATCATTAAGGGGAAATGTAGGTCAAATGAAGGTAGTAGAGACAGTGCTGATCGGGAATATTGACTGACATTGCGAACGAAACCAAAGTGACAACACTGAATGAGCATTACCCAGTTAGAACGGTGATGTTGACAGAAAAGGCCGTCATTTGAAGCAGTTTGCTGCAATGCAAGGGGGCACATTGAATATCCCAGTTGAAAAACAAGTTTTCTTAACCCTTGAAACAACCCATTGAGCAGTAGCAACTATGTCAAGCAGGCCAATTTTTTATGATGTAGACATGGCTGTTTTTAGTTATTATGATTTCAAAACGGCAAGCTAATTTTCACTTCTTCATTGTGAATAGCTTGGCTTTCAGAGGTTACAGTTGAAGGCACGCGTGATTTTCTAGCATATTTTAGAGCAAAACATAAGCTGTGTGGTTCAAGGCAACTCAGGGACGCAATACGGATACCAAGCGGTAGTAAAGTACACCATATTTTAAAGTGATGTCTATCAATTTCTCATCATCAAATAGAAATGTATTAAAATGTCCAAAAGAAAACAATGGAGGAAACGAAAACAATCTGACGCTATTAGCATGAACAACGAAACTCCAAAAGAATAAAGCTAACTCACAGTTTTTGCTCGTGTTGTCGGGCTCTCAATCTTAGCACAATGCTCATCACCAATCACAACTTTCCTCGAGGATTTAGCACCTTTACCACCAGTCCTTGGAGTGCCTTCTTTACACAATGTTTCACTAGGTATATCTTTTAACTTATCACATGCGACTGATATCGGTGTCTCTGCTGCATTTCCTTCAGTTATCTTTTCCGAAGGCCGTGAGTGAGAAGTGTTACCATTTGATGTTTCCGGTTTGACCTTCTTCTTGCTTACGTTCAAAGCATTGTTTTCTTCAGTGGAAGTTGACTTATCTTCAATGTTCTCTTTTGTGGACAAAGAACTTTCAAGTTCTGCAACCACCTTGCTGTTTTGGGTACGGAGAGCAATTCCTATCTGCTCTTGCTCATCGGACGCAGTTACGACTTCCTGAAACAAAAAGCTTATTGCTTAATCTACCAACAAACAAATGACATCTGCACTTGCATGCAACTAAAGGACCGAAATAATTACAAAAAAAATACTTGCAAACCACCAAAGGAATTGCAGGCAATACCAGAACTGGTACAAACATTTAAGGGATTCAACACACCAACTATTTACATGTAAAGTTTGAGCATATTTTCAAGCAGAGTGAAGTGATAATCCACAACATATCAATTTAGAGAAAGTTGAAATAAGTGGAGTAGAGGAGATAAGACATAAAAACTAAGCATTTCTCAAACAGGAAATAGTTTTGGCCATCACTGAAATGTACAGAAATGAATTTAGATACAAAAAAAAAAACTATTTCAAATATTTATTTCCCTTGCCTTTTAATATGATTAAAAGATGGTACTGGACGTGTGTTCAATACCACAAACACAACATAAACATCTCATTCAATTTTAAAAGTGGGAAAATAATGGAGAAAAATACATATCCCAAAAAGAAGATACAAGAGATATACCTTGGATTTACTAACCCATTTGTCATCAATCCATTCAACGTTAGGCCTGATATCGGAGTGTCGGAATTCCTTGTCCTCGTTCCCATTCTTAAAAAAGACATTGTACCTTTTTCCGGTAAGAACTTTGGTAATTACTCCACTTCGCCAACCGAAATTATATGTTGCATCCACTCTTTCCAGGAATTCATAATTTCTATCAGCATATGGAGGAGGAATGGGTCTGATATGGAGGGAATCTACAACAACTTTCACTGTCCCAGATTCATCATCAGTCCCAGAGTTCTGATACTTCACCAGGAAAGTATTATCCTCGTTTTCTTTTACCACTAGTGCAGGGTACCAAATATCACCTGGGTTTTCATTGTCAATATTTACCTCAACAGCTGTCCCTGAGCTAAAAATGGAGCCTGTTGATTTCTTTACAAGACATGAAAAATTTTAAAAAATTAAATCACTTGCATGGTACCAAAACTCAATCAGGCTGTACATATGTAAAATTTTGCAAATAGATATAGAGAAAAGCCCATATATAAAGTTGACATAAGTTTAATTCTGACATAAGGGATTCAATAGCATACATTATGTCTGCAACCGCTATAAAACAAGCAACCGAAAACACAATTTAAATCACTGTCTGACATAGCAGAGAAAGATATATTTTTTAAATGCAGCATGCATTGTTGAGGAAATTACATCATCAAACTAAAACTAAATTAGCAGAACTAAAACAAAGGAAGCATAGAAAATGAAGCACATGTATGGATAGCAGCAGTCATGAAAGCATAATTTAAAGAGCAAATTTTGAATGTAAAAAGCTGCATGCATGCAATGTCACCGAATGCATACCTGCATTTCAGGTCGAACCCATTTGCCATGGATCCAGTTCAAGTGAACCCTCAAATCTTTGCCGTCAAATTCAACGACATCAGGTGGATTATCAAAGTAAACCCTGTATTTGGAGTTTTCCAGAACCTTCCTCACAACCCCAGTCCACCAACCGTGTCTGTAGCACGCACCAACGACGTCGTTTACTTGAAACCGGTGAGCACCCCCGTTGTGATTAGGCGGCAAAGGGCGGATATAAGCGGGGGCGACATGTTCCGTCAAGGGGGAGGAGGCATCATCGGCGAGCAGAGTGTTGTATTTAATCAAGGCCTTGTTGCGCTTCTTGGAAGTGGATTTGGGGGGGATTTCGAGGATTGTGGCGGAGTACCAAACGCCTCGGAAGGCTTCGCCGTCGCTGCTGACCTCCACTGGGGCTCCCTTGGTGAAGGCTTGCTGTTGCAGTGAGTCAGGATTCGCCATGCTGGGTGAAGAGGTGGAATCTTCTTTTCTTGCAGAAAACAGAGTTTAAGCCAAGGGGTTTCCCGGGTTTTTATTCTTTGCTCTCTTTCAACCCTGATTGGAGTCAATCAAACTGCTAAAGTTGAATACTTATTGGCCCTCCTTTCCATCATTTTAATTATAATTTCGAGATTTTTGTCTAGAGGTGATAATTGGATTGTTCGAATCGAGTTCGAATAAGGTCATTGCAGGTCGAGTTAATTTACGGGTTTGATTTGCTTTCAATTTAGATTCGATGCGGGTCATATCAGGTCTGATTCAAGAATTTGTTCGGGTCGTGGTTAATATTAAATAGGTTGATTTTTCGGAACGGGTCAATATCAAATTGATTGTAATATCAAGTCGATTAATATTGGAAAGATTAAATTTTCAAGTCAGGTCAATATCGAATCGATTACTTTTTTGGGTCAGGCTAATATCAGCTCAATTGACTTTTTATTTGAGTCAATATAAGAATATGGTATTTTAAAGGAGAAAAAGATAATTTTAAATCTAAATCATCGAATCTCAATGTCACTATGACGTCGTCTTGATTCTTGAAGTCACTAAAACGATTGGTGTCGTTAAAAAATGATAAATTACCTAAATAGTCCTTAAACTATTACTTTATTTCTATTCTAACCATCGAAATAAAAAACAATATCTATAATTTCACATTTAATCATCCGTATTTACAATTTTTTTTTCTCCCTCCACCATCTTTCATCTGATCCTGAAAAGCAGCAAAACAGTTTCCTATTTGGTGGAGAGTTACGGTTACTACTTACTACATGTTATATGCTCTTCCTTTCCACCGCCTTGTATACCAAGCATTGTATCGGCAGCATCTCATGGTCTGCCCTTAAAAGGCCTTTCCGCTCCAACATCGGAGCCTACTGTCATGCTTAACAAATCAAAAGTGCCCATATATAGAACCAAAGAGGCAATTACTCCTAATTTATCTTACCAATGCCATTCTTTTTATATTTCTACCTGACTGTCGTTGTTTTGTATGCTGACGGCCTTTCAGATGTATTCTCAATGGTTTCTTGTCTAGTTTTTGGCAAACAGTTTGTAACATAAACAATGCATTAAAACCTGTGTTAGGTTCGATGCTTGCAATTCCTAGAGCCACTCCATTTGAGAGGTTAACGTTTTTTTAAGGGTCCTTAAAATCTAATTCAAGAGACAAACAAGGACGGAGCATGCATGCCTTCCTTCACCCCAAATCCGCAGAATTAACAGTAAATCAAATTATTAGTTCATTGTGCATGCGAGCATAGCTGAACATTGAACTTGAATATTTATACTGTATTTCTTGCTTAGGCCACAAGACATTCAATAACTGATCCATCTACAGAATTCCTTTCTTCTTTTTCGTAATCACTGTTGGCCCGATTAATCTAGATTGAAAATGCATGCACAACCATCATCCCATCTAACTTTTTTGTTTTTTTAACGGCGTGTGGCTAACGTGGCACCATTTAAATAGTTGTGTGGTGCATTTGCGACGAAAAATAATATAGTGGTCATTTTGATATCAACCCCATAATTCGGTGGTCAACTGTGTAGTTTACCCAAAATATTATTTACCGGACTACATTTCAATTGTTTACCGTTGAGTGATTCTAAAAAGAAACATGTTAAAAGAAGGCTAAAAGAAAACCAAGCTATTTTGGCCGTTGGATTTACATGAACCAATAATAAGAGTTTGATTAAAAAACAGGAAAATACAACTTGGTTAACAAGTTGGGAAAAAGACAATTAAAATTTGGGTAAACTACATAGATGATTACCTAATTATGAGGTTGGTGTCGAAATGATCATTATACTTTTAATTTTGGTAAATATACTAAATTATTTAATTGGTTCCAATCATGCCATCAATCGTTCAAAATTAATGGAGAGAATGACGTGGCCATTAAATAAGCTGGTATAATTACACATTTAGTCTCTGTTATTTACACAATCTATCAATTTGGTCCTAATTTTAATATTTTTATTTAATTAGGTAGTAACACGTGTCACCACGTGATTGAAGACAATGAAACTAGCCATAGGTAGATTCAAACCCAAGTACCCCAAGTGTAAATCATGCATGTTTCCCACTGGGAAAAGCCCAAACTTGAGATATGTATTACAAAATATACTATATGGGTTAATTGTTTCTTAATGGCAGGAAAAAGGTAGTAAATGTAGTTTTAAGGGACTCGAACATAACACACTTATGATGCATAAAAATATTTAACCTAATTAAATAAATCTAATAATTAAATTTTATAAAATTTTGTACATATTTTAAATTATAGTTAGTGTACGAATTACAATTAAAAATTAAACTATGTTCTTGAGTTAGGTTTCGCTAAATGAATTTAATATAATTTTAAATTTTTAATTTTTATATTAAAAACAGTAAAAAATTATATTTTATAAAAAATATTAAAAAATAAATTTAATATAGTAATACTATTTTTATATTAAAAACGATGACTTTAAAAAGTATATTTAATAATGAATCTAATATAATTTTAAAATTTTGATTTTAAATCGTGCACTAACTATAATTTAAAATATACACAAAATTTTGTGAAATTTGATTATTAGATTTATTCTATTGGGTTATATCTTTTTAAGCATCATAAGTGTGTTATGTTCGAGTCCTCTAAAACTACATTTATTTCTTTTTTTCCTGGCACTAACAACTACTAACGCATATAGTATCTTTTGTATTATATATCACAAATTTAGGCTTAGTCTAGTGGTAAACATACGTGATTTACACCTGGAGTATTTGGGTTTGAATCCCCCTATGGCTAGTTTCCTTGTTTTTATTTTTCCTAACATTAACAGCTAATTAACACATATTGTATATTTTGTATTCCATATCACAAAATTAGGCTTAGCCTGGTGGTAAACATGTGTGCTTCTCACTAGGAAAACTTGGGTTTGAATCTGCCCAGGGCTATATCCTTGTTTCTATTTTTATTTCTCCAATCAGGTGACACGTGTCATCATCTGATTGAAGGAGAAAAATAAATATATTAAATAAAATAAAAATAAATAAAGTCCTCCAATCACGTGGTGACACGTGTCACTACCTAATTAAATAAATAATTTATTTTATTAAATTAAAATTAGAACCAAATTGATAGATTGTGTAAATAACAGGGACCAAATGTATAATTATACCAGTTTATTTAACAGTCACATCATTATCTCTGTTAGTTTTTAACGGTTGGTGGCATGATTGGAACCAATTAAATAGTTTAGTGGTATATTTGTCAAAATTGAAAGTATAGTGGTTATTTCGACTTCAACCCTATAGTGAGGTGGTCATCTGTATAGTTTACCCTTAAAATTTTAAGTTTCATTCTTTTTGTCAACCCAAGCCGTCGTCATTGTAAAATGTCATCAGAGTTGTTCCTTCTGACGTCGTCTCCGTAGCCAACGTGATCGGACGACGTCTCTTCTGTTACTCTCTTTAAATCTGATTACTCTTTTCGAAAATTACCTCAAAAAGCTCTGAAATTTCATATGAAAATCAGAACTTAGATCGTTTGATCCGTCGTCGTTAGTTGTCCGATGAAATTCTATTCGAGATACATGGTTCTCCTCATACCGTTAAAGGTTCTTACCGTTAGGATCACTCGTCCGACCACCGTTAAGAGTCTAAATCAGCAAGTAGAATAAATTAGATTTTTTTGTAGTTGATCTGATATTGTTGTCTGCGACAATCGACATCATAATTGTCTTTCCTTTCACCATAAATATATTTGGGTTTAACTCCTGCATGTAACAATAAGGTTCAGTTAATAAAGATTTTAAAAAGACCATGTTTCACCATGAATATATTTTGTAGTCCATATTTTTCTTGTGGTGCGTTTATACCTACGTAGGTTTTTGATTGGTTGTGATGTTAAATTAACATTTGGATATGAATCGAGCTGTTAAGATATATTCCCTGTTAAAAGAGGTATGTATTTTGACTCGGAAGTGATATCCGTTGTATACTTGATATGTTTGAGAATGTTCAGAATATAATATATGTACTAAATAATAAAATATTGTTGTTCGAATAGTGTTAACTATAAGTTTAAGCTTAAAATTGTTCAGGATATTTGGAGAACTGTTAGTTGTTGTTCATGTGTACTAATTGGGAAGGAGTCTGATAATCTATGGCCAAGGATTGCAAGTGTAGCCAATGCCATTGTTTAGGAATTGGAGTTTGCTCACCTGCTTTGGAACTGATTATAGTTTGTTGGTTCACTATTTTGTAATATCTACTTTTTGTTTATTCATATTATCTTTTGGATGGTCTTTTATTTGATTTTGTGTTTGGAAATGAATGATGAGTTTTTTTTTATTATTATAAAAGTTGAGATTGCTATTGCATGGTTCTAATAATTTTGATTTTTAAAGTTTCGGTAAAAATAATATAATTGTGTTTTATTTGTATTTATAATTATACTTATAAATTTACTTGTAATTTTCTTTTAAATTTAAAGTTTCCTCATTAATAATGAAAATAATTTTTCAAGAAAATTAGGAAGGATTGGGTGTAACATCCTGCAAGATAAACAACATATAGCATATAAAACAAATTCCTATTCATCAATTTCATGCATAAATTCTTCAAAAATGTAATGAATTTTGAAATACCCATAAATAAAAAAATATTTGAAAATTATAAATGTTGTTAAAATCATGTTTAATAAACTAAAGCATGAATAAAAGACACGAGTATTAAAAATTTAAAGCATGAAAAATAAATTGTAGTGAAGAGTCTATCAAATTTTAGTAGTTTGAAGTTTCGTTAAATATGAATTTTTGATAAACTTACCTTAAGAAATTGATAAAGATGATGAAGAAACCCAAGCTCTTAAGAGATTTTGCAAGACTAGGGCAAAATACTTGAGGAAATTTTTAAGAGTATTTAGAGTTGTAAGAGAGGAAATAAGATTTTGAGTTTTTAAAATTAATTTTTAGGGTTAAAAAAGCAAACACCCCCGTGAAATCTGACAGGATGGTTTCAAAACCATCAAAGCGGTTTTAGTACCACCGATTTCAAAACCAAAGGGGTAATTTCGCAACCTCCTGACTAAAAACGCTATTGCCAAACAGGTTTCGAAACCGATCTTGGTAATTTCGGGTAAAATTTTTGATATTTACCTATTTTTTTACGATTTATGTAAGAAATTATATATAAATTATAATAATTAATGTACTTGCTGAAATTGTTATTGTTCTTGTAAAAAATAGGTTTTATCATAGGAAAATATGTATGTACACAAATGTTTACCCTGTGTTGAGCTCTTTTTGGTTTGAGTAATCACATGTAAGGATTTCAGTACCTACCTTTATTCTTACGATTTCCGTAAGAAATTACGAATAATTTGTAATAATTTTTGTACTTACTTAAATTTCAATTTTTCTTGTAAGAAAATATGTTTTCTCGTAGGAAAATATGTATGTACGCAAATGCTTACCCTAAGTTGAGCTCCTTTTAGTTTTGGTGATCTCGGGTAAGGGTTTCGATACCTACCTTTTTTCTTACGGTTTTTGTAAAAAATTATGTATGATTTGTAATAATTTCTGTACCTACTTAAATTCCAATAGTTCTTGTAAGAAAATAGATTTTCTCGTAAGAAAACATGTATGTACACAAATGTTTACCCTAAGTCGAGCTCCTTTTGGCTTTGGAGATATCAGGTAAGGATTTCGGTACCTACCTTTTTTCTTACGGTTTCTGTAAAAAACTTGTATAATTTGTAAGAATTTCTGTACATACTTAAATTTCAATAGTTATTGTAAGAAAATAGGTTTTCTCGTAAGAAAATATGTATATACACAAATGCTTACCCTAAGTTGAGCTCCTTTTGATTTTGGTGATCTCAGGTAAGAATTTTGGTACCTACCTTTTTTCTTATGGTTTCTGTTAGAAATTACGTATAATTTGTAATAATTTATGTACCTACTGAAATTCTCATCGTTCTTGTAATAAAATAGGTTTTTTGTAGGAAATTATGTATGTACACAAATGCTTACCCTAAGTTGAGCTACTTTTGGTTTTGGTGATCTCGTGTAAGGATTTCGGTACCTACCGTTTTTTTACGATTATTGTAAGAATTTATGTATACTTTGTACTAATTTTCGTACCTACTGAAATTCTTACCGTTCTTGTAATAAAATAAGTTTTCTCTTAGGAATTATGTATGTACACATATGCTTACCTTAAGTTGAGCTATTTTTGGTTTTGGTGATCTAGTATAAGGATTTCGATACCTACCGTTTTTCTTATGATTATTGTAAGAATTTATGTATACTTTGTACTAATTTTCGTACCTACTGAAATCATTAAACTCTTAATAAAATAAGTTTTATCGTAAAAAATTATGTATATACACAAATGTTTATCCTAAGTTGATCTCGTTTTGGTTTTGGTGATCTTGTGTAATGATTTCGGTACCTACCATTTTTCTTACAATTTTTGTAAGAAGTTATGGATGATTTGTAATAGTTTTTGTACCTACAAAAATTCTCATTGTTCTTGTAATAAAATAGATTGTCTCGTAGAAAAATATGTTTGTACATAAATTTTGTAATATATTTGTATATATTATTTTTTATTACAGTTGCTATAAACAATTATGTATAAACCTCATAAAAATTTATGTACAAACTTAGTGGCGGAACATCACGGGGGCCACAGGGATGTGGTCCCCGTCAACTTGCTAATTTCTTTAAGAAAAAAAATAAAATTAGTGTATTAATCTTTCAACTTTTATAAAATTTTATTTTTGTCCCATCAAAACTTTTAGTCTTATTTTGGTCTCCTCCTTTATAAATTTTTAGTTCTGCCCTTGTACAAACTTGTATCATGCTAAACACTAAACAGGCTAGTCTTAAATTAACCTCAAATTAGAAGTCCGGCACTAGAACCTCCCGTTTACCGCTACTAACAAAATTTTAAAAGCAAACGACACATGGTGTATTAAAAATTTAATAATTGATATACTACAATGTATTAAATATGTTTTTTTGTCCGAAAAATATTTTTTCTTTATATATATACATATATATATTTTATACACAGACGGTAAAAATTAAAAATTTACACAAACATTTTAGTTTTAAGGTGTAAAAAAATTAATTTATGGTATAAGGTATAAGGTTTATAAGTTTAGGTGTAGTGATTTAGATATATATATATATATAGAGGTTTGGAGTAAATTAGCGTACTGTAGTAAAACCCATAATAAAATGTGTGCGAACCCTAGCTAAAACCCTCATAAGAGCTGGAGTTGCAAAGCTCGTCTTTCCTCCCCATCTTTTTCCCTCAACAGTATTAGTGTAACAGATCACTGCCACTCCCTTTTCTATCCGCCAAAAAGCCGCCATGGCCATGGATAGCGGCGCCGGCGAGCAGTCGCACAGGGCTCACCGCTCTCGCCAATCGGGCGCCTCTGCAAAAAAGAAAGCCAAAGACAAAAATAAGAATCAAAACTCCGACCAGAAGCAGCAAAACCCTAAGGTTCACCTGCTTCTCTCTCTCTCTCTATCTCTTTAAAACTGATATGAGTTTGCTCTTGATTGAGCTAATAATTTAAGACTATTTTTTTCTTTCTGAAATTGATTTTTATACCAGGCGTTCGCTTTTCGTTCCAATGCAAAAGCGAAGCGATTGCAATCACGTACTGTTGAGAAAGAACAGCGTAGGCTTCATCTTCCTGTTATGGATCGTTCCTATGGGGAACCGCCTCCATTTGTGGTCGTGGTGCAGGGCCCCCCTCAGGTAATGTCTTACTGCCACGACCGTTCTTTACTTTTTGCTATGATTTTCTGGAATCGAAGGAAAATTTATTGACATTGTGTTGTTTGGAACAGAGCAATTTTGTAATTTAAATGTTCTTTTAGGATATCTAAATTGGTTTCTCCTTAGAAGAACTATGCTAAAGAAGAGGTGTTTCCATTTCAACAAGAGCTGCCTGTTTACATAGAATGTGAATGAAAAATTTAAGGACCTATAAAGTGTTTGGCTAACTTCCTGGACCAATGATATATCTATATGTTATTGAGAACTGTTGCTAATAGATCTGTTTAACCTAATTTCGTAGTGAAAACTAAAATTTGAGGATGTCCTAATTTCCCCTTTTTAGATTTCAGTTTGAAGGGATTTTACTGTATATTAGAGTTTATTTCATTGTTTGTAAGGAGATTTAAAATAAGGATAGCGTATTTTCACCTTTGAATATGTTTCATAACGACTGTAAAGAAACTTTGGAAAAAGAAAGAGTTGGGGGTAATAAGTAAGAATTTCCTATTAATTTTGATGGAATTTACAAGAAATAATATAACAGCTTAGATTTAAAATGCTGAATTTGAAATTATTGATCTTTAAGGCTATCGTGTAGAGAATCCTGAGTATAAACTGCAGCCTAGAAAATATTGGAAATTCTTTGTCCCACAGGCTATTTGATGCCTACTTTCAGATGTTTGGGAACTTTGTAATTTTGTCTGTGCGGATGTGTACAATCAACACTACTAGGCAGTGCCATCTGGAAGTCTTTTCCTATGATTATATGGTTAATAATTGTTGAAAGTTTTACTCTTCGCAGGTTGGAAAGTCTCTTTTAATTAAGACTCTTGTAAAGCATTACACAAAGCATAATTTACCTGAGGTTCGAGGACCAATAACAATAGTATCAGGTTGATGTTCCCTAAATTTTACTAGTTTTATATATTTATATTCATTTATTTTTCATCTGGAATAGAAAAGTAGTGGAGTTGCTCCTTGTCTGATATGGAATTTGTTTAACTTGTTAGGCAAGCAACGGCGTCTGCAGTTTGTTGAGTGTCCAAATGATATCAATGGCATGATTGATGCTGCAAAGTTTGCTGATCTAGCATTGCTTCTTATTGATGGAAGTTATGGCTTTGAAATGGTGAGACATCGAAGATGTTTGATATGCTTTCCATAACTTGAACTTTTAGAAGATGATAATCTAATTCTTTGGAAATTATATTCTTTAAATCTTCTCTTTGAATCTCAAGTTTCAATCAGTGAGATTTTCTAATATATTTCAATTACTTTTGGGTATCTTGTAGGAAACATTTGAATTCCTTAACATATTGCAAGTTCATGGTTTTCCAAAGGTGATGGGGGTTCTTACTCACCTTGATAAGTTTAAGGACGTAAAGAAACTGAAAAAAACGAAACAGCGTCTCAAACATCGTTTCTGGACAGAAATATATGATGGAGCTAAATTGTTTTATTTATCTGGTCTCATTCATGGGAAGTAAGCATCCTAATTAAGACTATTTTGACTACACTCACTGGTGAAATTCCATGGCAGCTTACTTAGAAGTTCAATTGTGAGATTTATTGTTGCTTCTCCGACTTTTCTAACAGGTATCCAAAGCGAGAAATTCACAACCTTGCCAGATTTATATCTGTTATGAAGTTCCCTCCTTTATCATGGAGGACCTCCCATCCGTATATCTTGGTTGATCGTTTTGAGGATGTTACTCCTCCCGAGAGAGTGCAAATGAATAATAAATGTGATAGAAATGTTACACTTTATGGTTATTTGCGAGGCTGTAATATGAAAAAGGGAACTAAGGTATGCCCTCTGAATCTTTTCTAACAGTCATCGCTATGCTGCATGCTAAATTGTTGGATATTTTTAAAGTTGTGAAGATGGCCTCTTCCATTGCCCTTATGTCCTAAAACTTGAGTTGCTCATTCTCCAGCCTGTGTATGGATCCTGTAAATAAATAGCATGTTGCTAGAATACCTTTGGATCCTCGCTAACTTGGTTGTGGTGGCCTCATATCAGTATCCAGTTTCCCATGAACAGAAGCATCATCACCATAGTTCATGAACTTGATGTTTAAAAATTGCATCATGCTTTACTCCCAAGATTTGTTTACTAAGGATATCCCTATGTCGGTAATGACCGGTCAAACCATTTCATTTCTTTTGGATAATTTGTTATAAACTCATTTCTTTAGTCAATAATGAGTTTGAGCTTCTAATATGCTCGTGTTTAGTAGTGTTCTCTAATTTGCTGTTCTTTTCTTCATTTTTTTGTTCTGTTTTGTGGGTTAGGTGTCAACTGATTGGTGTGAAAATGTATATTTTTAATTGAACCAAAACTGGTCTGTGATTTATGAATTTTATGTGGTTTCTTGGGGTGAAATCTAATTCAGGTGAATAATTTTCCCAACACTTGGTTCTGATATTTGTTAATCTTCAAATAGTGCAAAAGTTTCAAGTACTTCAAAAAGTTTCTGAAAAATTCCCATGCACAGACACCATGGTGAAAATCTTAGGATGAATTTGATTTTTGTTTAAACTTTTTACTGGTAAACATTCTGCATGGATTGTAATCTAGTTGTTTTACATGTTTTCATATATTTGCTCCATGTAGTACCAGTGTCTCTATATTATTATTAATAAAATTGATATTAACTTTCTACTTGGAAACATAGAAATGCATAAATCTTGTTAAGATTGCACTTAGTTGTCAACATGGATGACAGATGCCTTATGTTTTTGATTTTGTCTTATTTTTATCCAATCCAAGAAATGTCTTTAAGTTTTACTGTACCTAAGTTTCATATAAATTTTGTGATCAGGTCCATATTGCTGGTGTTGGCGACTTTAGCTTAGCTGGTGTTACAGGCCTATCTGATCCTTGCCCTCTACCGTCAGCTGCAAAAAAGAAGGGACTGCGTGACAAAGAAAAACTTTTTTATGCCCCCATGTCTGGGCTTGGGGATCTCTTGTATGACAAAGATGCGGTCTACATAAACATTAATGACCATTTTGTTCAGTATTCTAAAGTGGATGAAATGGAGGGGACAACACATAAAGGTTTTAAATCTCTTACATGTTAAATTTTCTCCCTGTTGTTGAAGGTATCTTATGATATCTCACTGGTTTCTTTCTGTTGTCAGGAAATAAATGGGATGTTGGTGAGGC
The DNA here is from genome assembly GCA_958450335.1 of Hibiscus tridactylites. Taxonomy (NCBI): domain Eukaryota; kingdom Viridiplantae; phylum Streptophyta; class Magnoliopsida; order Malvales; family Malvaceae; genus Hibiscus; species Hibiscus tridactylites. The sequence goes on along the minus strand of OY288278.1, from coordinate 58,384,921 downwards.
CTTGGTGAAATCACTTCAGAATATAAAGAACCCAATTGACGAGAAGTTGGAAAAGAGTAAAATTTCCCTTTTTAGTCAGAATCCAAAGCTAATTCGCGATATAGAACCTTTGGAGCGACACCAGTCTGATGGAGAAGAAGACGACAATGAGTTTGATGAAGAAAGTGCTGATAGTGATCTGGATGATTCAAAGTCTTCAGACCAAGTTGAAGGTGGGAATTTTGATGAAGGAAATGCTGATACATCAGTCCTGGAACAGGTCGAGTTTCATAGTGGTAGAAAAAGGAGAAAAGCAATCTTTAGTGATGGCGTTGATCATAGTAATCTCAAGGTATTTATCGATGATTCTTTTTGCTAATTTTTAAAGAACTCTAGTATTTTACAGCAGATAGGTGGAAGAGTCGTGAAATTGTATCCTTTCTCTCTCCTGGTCTCTCCAATGTGTTATTAAGGTGGTATTGGTGGAAAACATTATTTTCTTTAACTAACTTTATTGCAGGGGACAGATGATGAGCTTGAAGATGACGAAGATGATGATGACAAAGATGAAGACGATGGAAGCAATGATGGTACCGAGTCATGTTCAGGTTCAGAGTTTTTAGACAGTGACAACGACGATCTGAAGTCTGATGGTACTGTTCATAGTTATATATATTGATTGTACACGTGTTTGCTCATCCATCACCAGTAGACATTATACTATAAGCTACACTTGTAGGAATTATGTTCTATATGAGGCAGTATAATGTATTTTGACTAAATAACAGCATAGCTGTCCAAGGGTAGGCCTATCCACCCAGGGCCAGTAATGTTCTATTGGAGGTACTATGTCATACTTCGTAGCCTTGCTGAGCCTGAAATTGTTTCTGGTAAATACCGAACTTGCTTAGTTTTGATTCAAAAATATAAAAATATTAATAAAAAACTTGCTTTCCTGGGTTACACTTAGCGTTTCAAATGTCAGATTGATAGGCACAGCCCCTGCACATCTCTAGATAGTCCCTTTTGGTTGTTTAATTTCAAATGTGGTTAATCATTATGTTAGATATTTTCTTCCGTGTTCTTGTTTTACTTTCTAAATGCAATTTTATAATGTCCTTCTAGAAGATGGCATGGGAAACATATCAAAGTGGAGAGCATCATTGGTAGAAAGGTCATCTAAGAAACAGAATATAAATCTAATGCAGCTTGTATATGGGAAATCTGCATCGGCATCAAATGCTTCTGCGAATGAAGTGCAGGATGATTCTGAGAATGAAGAAAGTGACGAAGACGAATTTTTTAAGCCAAAAGGACAAAGGGAAAAGGTGTGTCCTCTATTTAATATGTGGCACAACTGATTTATAATTTCTGAGGTGTAGCTATTTGAGTGTGCCATCTTGATCATCATATTTTATTTTTACTACTGTAGAGTTTGAAAGAAGGATTAGATGGCGGGAACATCAACACCGAGGACTGTTCCAAATCCACTAATTTTTCAGAACTTAAGAACTGGAAAGATGAAGAAGTATATGAGAGTGTTCGTGATCGTTTCACCACTGGCGATTGGTCTAAGGGTGCCCTCAGAGATCGAATGCCAGAAGCTAGAACTGAAGAAGAAGATGATATGGTTGGTGACTTTGAAGATTTAGAAGTTGGTGAGAAATTTGGAAGTCATAAGGAAGATGATTCTAGTAATGGTGGAATCCAAAAGGAAGATGATGATGCAATCGAGGAGCGGAGGTTAAAAAAGCTAGCTCTCCGTGCAAAATTTGATGCTCAATATCCTTTTGTTGAACTATTTTGAGTGTTGCACTTTATATTCTTATTTTCTGCCTGCTTGGGATCATCACTTCCTGTTTATCCTGGTAAAATGGCAGGGGGTGAATGTTGCACATTCTCCTGCTATAGCTGTCTGTATTTTCTCATCCACGCTCAAGATTGTTGCTTCTATTCGTGCATTTCTCTGGGCTGCATTGTTTTTATTCTTTTCAATGAACAGTTCAATTTTGATTTCTGTTTGCATGGGATGTATCGATGAAAACCGTATTGGTTTTGTAACCTTAACGTTTATTACTTATGATGGATCTGAAGCACCAGAAGAGGAAACTGATAAACAACATGGGGGAAAGTTTCACCGCAGTCAAGAAAATGACAGTGGTTATTATGACAAGGTAGACTTCGCATTTCTTTTGATCAGAAATATAATCTAATATTAGGTTTAAGCCATAAATCTTTCTTGGTTCTTCCAGTTGAAAGAAGAGATTGAACTCCAGAAACAAATTAATATAGCAGAACTTGAGGATCTCGATGAGACTACCCGATTGGAAATTGAGGGATTCCGAACAGGGATGTATCTAAGATTGGAGGTTCATGATGTTCCTTTTGAGATGATAGAGTATTTTGATCCTTGCCATCCCATTTTGGTTGGAGGAATTGGCCTTGGTGAGGACAATGTTGGATACATGCAGGTTAGAAGATGCTTAAAATTATTAATATTGTGCTATTGCACTGGTGAATAGTAGTCTGCTTTCCTGTCCTTATGGGAGGAAAATGTTGAGCTTTATTTGTCTGCAACCCTTTTTTATTTTCCATGTATTAGATTCATTTCTCTTGCTTGTTTATACTGGGTTTATATGTGAATGGGAGTTCTAACGTTTAAGTGGTGTTGACCCTTATTGGTTCTGTCTTGAGCTTGTGGCAGTCCTATGTTCTGTCATTTTGGTTGTAAATTTAGAATTAAACATTATTCAATAAGGAAAACATAGATTTGAGGTAAAAGATTGTTGTGAAATCATACAATTTGACAAGATTTAGCCGGTATATTTAGTTGATAAATTCATAGTTATTTAAAAAACAATTTGGTAGCAACATCTACACTGCATTCTTATTAGTAGATTGTCTATTGTAATTCTGATGGTTTTGATATTCTATCTTGTAGAACATACTTAGAATTTTTCTTTTTCTTCCAGACAAGGCTGAAACGACACAGATGGCACAAGAAAGTGCCGAAGACTAGAGATCCAATAATTGTTTCAATTGGATGGAGGCGTTACCAGACCACCCCTGTTTATGCCATTGAGGACCAAAATGGAAGACATCGCATGCTCAAGTATACTCCAGAACATATGCATTGCCTTGCAATGTTTTGGGGCCCTCTTGCCCCACCCAAGACTGGAGTGCTCGCTGTTCAGAATTTATCTAATAATCAGGTCAGTTTGCTCAATTTTATGTACTTTTCATGCTAAGAATTATCCTGTTAAAATATGGAATAAGTGGGGATGGTGATGAATGATAGTACAGTCAAAGTATCTGGGGACTGGAAAATCTTGCTACTATACCATCCGAGGTAATTTAGTCTCAACTACAGAAAAACTAGCCAATTGAAGCAAAAAGATAAATATGTAGCTGAGTTGATATTTTAAAAAATGCTGATGTATCAGTCAAATGGTGACCTTTATAAAGTTACCACACATCATTTTTAACAAATATGTTTGCATCTGACCAACACATCAGCAATTTCCAGCAGCTCATGTTAACTCTGTAATTTACCTTTCGGCATAAGTGTTAAATTTATGAGGATTAAGTTAGCTAAATTTTTAGAGGGACTAAATTGCTTTAGATTGTATAGTACAGAGACTTTTTAAATATTTATATCCATGATAATATGATTTCATAGCCTTCCTATACTGAAACCTATGTCACCATTTATTTATTGGTTCTGGTTGATCATTGTTGTACAGATAGCTAAATATTGTTCTTTAACTAAACTACATGTGACCTCTGATTTTTCACTGGGAAGTTTAATTGGTAAAATCATTCGTATTTATGCATGAAGCCCAATAAAATCCCTTTGGAGCCTTGAACCAGTTATTGATCTTATTATTTAACAATCCTAGCCATATCATAGCTTTAATTGCAGCCCCATACCCCTCGAAACGTCCTCTATGAGATAAAAAAACTGAGAACATTATTTAACCAACGAACTTAACTTCGAATATGCTGCTTTCTCTTCATAAGTAAATCGTAGATAAAATATTTGGATATTGCAGAACCAATATATTTTTACTCTAATGCAATCCTCCAGTACTGTCTTCCTTCTATAGTTTGGTAGTCATTGAATTGTGTGGGAATTGTACATGTTTAGTCTTCCCAACAAGCATCCTTTCTGATATTAAAATAGTATGAATCTTTAATTGGTACTGTCATATGGCAATCAATGACAATCATTAATCTAGGGATGGCAATGGATGCTAAAAAATTGGATACCCAACACTATGTTATCTTTTTCTGGATTTGAACCCTCGGGCTCGGAGTTGCCTTAAAGACCCCAAACACTTGTTGCTTTCTTCTGTTTTCCTTTGTGTTGTTCCTTAAGTATCATAGCTACTCATCAAACAGCTATTATTTGGCATGCCAGGCATCATTTCGCGTCATTGCAACGGCATACATACTTGAGTTCAACCATGCAGCACGGATAGTGAAAAAAATCAAGCTAGTTGGTCACCCTTGTAAAATATTCAAGAAAACAGCCCTCGTTAAGGATATGTTTACCTCAGATCTTGAAGTAGCTCGGTTTGAGGGTGCAGCAATTCGAACAGTCAGTGGGATCCGTGGGCAGGTGAAAAAGGTAATGCTCATTGACATTGAGAATCTTGAAATTCAGACGACTGTTTGTATTTTTGTCATCTTAGATTTTGCTGATGGCATTCACTTCAGAGTAGCTGGATGCCCTTTAGCTGAATTTTACAGAGAATAAGTAAGAATCCTACTAAGGATCTTGGTTTGGCATGACCATAATCAAAGCATTTTCTGCTGTTTTCACACCTGCTTAAAGAAATGTGGGTGAAAACTGATGGCATTTTTATATTCTCAGGCAGCAAAGGAAGAGATTGGTAATCGACCCAAAAAGAAGGGAGGGCAGCCTAGGGAAGGAATTGCAAGGTGCACCTTTGAGGATCGGATTTTGATGAGTGACATTGTCTTTCTGCGAGCATGGACTCAAGTTGAAGTTCCTCAGTTTTACAATCCTTTAACTACCTCGTTGCAACCTCGTGAAAAGACATGGCAAGGAATGAAAACTGTTGCAGAGTTGAGGAGAGAACACAATCTTGCTGTTCCTGTTAACAAGGATTCCCTCTACAAGGTTTTTCTTGTTTATTTGGATTTATTATGACTATTTCTGTTTTAATACGAGCTCTAATATTTATGTTATGTTTACTGTTCTTATTGTGTATATTTGTATTTGTTGCGTTTACAGCCAATTGAGAGGAAGCCAAGGAAGTTCAATCCCCTGGTGATCCCCAAGGCATTACAGGCAGATCTTCCGTTTGAATCAAAGCCCAAGAACATACCTCATCGGAAACGGCCACTTCTTGAAGATAGAAGAGCTGTTGTGATGGAGCCTCACGAACGAAAAGTTCATGCTCTCGTTCAACACCTTCAATTGATTAGAAATGACAAGGTGTGTGATTCTAGTTATATTTTAAATTTGAAATAAGCCATCTGTTGATGTATATCGCTTAAAATTTTCACAGATGAAGAAGCGGAAGCTGAAGGAGGAGCAGAAAAGGAAAGAAGTCGAGACAGAAAGAGCAAAGGATGAGCAGGTATTAAGAAAGCGCCGAAGAGAAGAACGGCAAGAGAGATACCGGGAGCAGGACAAACTAAAGAAAAAGATGCGCAGGCATGCTGAAGGCTGATACTCATTATACATGTATGTTTGATATTTACATTTGGAAAACGAGGTCAATGTTGACTAAATTTGATCTTAAAAAGTTCAGCTCGGGGCTTGATGCTAGTTTTATTCAGGCGTGTTAGTGAATCCATGAAGTTATTGCCACTGTAGTTGTCCGTCCTTCGCTGTTAAGTTGAGCAGCTTCGGAAGTGGTATTATTAACATCATATCTTAAGATTTACATATGTCGAGATTGATGTTCCTTAAATTATATAGATTTCGATACTTATTTCTTGCTTTGTTTCTTCTCTTATTATATGTATATGTTCTCTTTCTTATTTTATATATGTGGGGATTCACTTGCACTAATGTAAATGCAAATTTTAGTAACACAGCTTGTAAGCTTTTTTATGATTCATATTTTAATAATTTAACCGTTGAAATTCGTATTGGGGATCGTGTCAGATGTATTTAATTTAGGATAAAAAATAAGTGTACAAATTATATAATATATTTTAATTTTAGGCGCTTAAAGTTTTATTTCGATAATTTTAGGTGTCATATAGTTAATTATGGTTAAAAAAATCCGTTAACATGTGGTATGTTTATTTTATTTTATTTTTAAGATTTAAAATTTCAAATAATTTTTTTGGTAAAGTACACCGGTGGTCACCGAACTTTTAGGATATGTTCATTTTGATTATTGAATTTTTAAAATTTTCATTTAAGTCACCTAAATTTTAGTTCGCTTTCATTTTATTCCCTCTCGTTAACTTCCGTTAAAAATGCTGATGTGGCACATTAATTCTCCTTCTTCCTCCATTTTTTCTTCTTTACTTGCTCTGTTTTTTCTTCTAAAATTGAAACCCTTTTTAAAGATTTTTGGAGAAGCAAGCACTATATTATCTTTAAAATTCTTCAGAACTGTTCTATCCTCGTCTTCATAATTGTTATTATAATCTTTGAGACCTTCCATTACATTAAATGTTTCTCACATTGAAACTTGCCTTCCATGTTTCAGTTATAAAATAAATGTCATCAATTTCGAATCAATATCAATAAGTTTGGTACAAACAACTATATGATCTTGTAAATTACCTTGTAAACTATTGTTTATGTCATACCCAATTATTTTCATAATAGAAACACATATAATTCTTCTCATGTTGCTTATTCTAAAATCAGAGTTGCTAAAGTTGCATGTAAAATCAAAATTGATTTTGATATAACAAATAACTTTAGAGATTTAATTGTAAAAATAATAAATTTTTAAGTATTTTAAAAACTCACCTATTGTCAAGCCTTTTTGAATCTAGTACTCTTTCAAGTCAAAACATATTAAAAGGGTTCAAATTTTCCAAGTGTTTTCAAGCCAAACTTCAACAAAATACCCAGGCGTATCAATACCCTATAACGTATCGATACGAATTTTCAACACTGGAATTGTAATTGACCATAGCGTACCGATACGGTTTAACCTCGTATCGATACGATATTCATCTGGGTAAGACTTTAGCGTATCGATACTCATCGGGGCAGTATCCATACGTTTTTTCAAAGAAAATTATTTTAATGCTATAGCGTACCGATACGGTATGTCACCGTATCGATACGATATGCTGACCATTGTGAAATCTTCACATTTATTATTCGAACGTTCACTTGTCAGTTATTGGAATCCTAAATTTTAAATGGTCGTTGGACCGTATCGATACGCAAATAAGGATTCCAGTGAGCAAAAACCGTATCGATGCGACATTTTGTATCGATACGCCCGTTATGATCGTGCCGATGCGTCCTTCTTGCATATCGATACGCTTTGTTTTTCAGTCACAACAACTCTTTTTTCTTTGAGACATGTACTAATACGATCACAAAGGGTATCGATACGATATGCAGTTGAGGAGCATTTATTGCGGGAAAATGCAGCCCAACGGCTAGATTAATGACCTCAACCACCCAAGCTGCTAGAAATCAATGCAAGGGTATAAAAACAAGTCTCCAAAGCTACAACAACTATTGAATCTTCAAGCAACATCAAAGCATTTATTCCAAACACTTGTGCCTTTAGAGTCAAATTCTTGTACCCAACTCATTTGGAGTTTTTCATTGTAAAGCTTTTTAGAGTTTGCGGAGTGTATGTGTAATTGGGGGTAAACAATTAGTCTTTGAGAGGTACATACAAAGTTTGCTTATCTTTCTTTTAAAAAGAGTGATATTAGGTCAATCCTTTGATAAAGAGATTGACTGATTTGTAAGGTTTCCTCTTAAGCCGAGAAAAGGGGACGAATGCAAGTTAGTGGATTGTTGAAATCCTCAGTAGGGTGCTGAGGTAGTGAATGTAGAGCTTGTTTGAAGCTTGAACCACTCTAAAATCGCCTTGTCTTCATTTTTAAATTATCTATTTGTACTCTTCAATTTTTATTCCACCAATTCACCCTCTTGGTATTTAGCCATTATTTGATCAACTCAACAATTGGTATCAGAGCTACACTCATTGAAAGTATTAACACACTCTTGAGTAGATCTTGGAAAAGTTTGATCAATTGCACTTCAATCAACATTCTTCAACGGGGATAACTATCCTTATTGGAAGAACCGGATGCGACTCTTCATCAAATCAAACGACTACATGGTGTGGGACGTGGTAGAAAACAGTCATACAATTTCAATGAAGAGAGATGGTGAAGGAAGGCTTGTTCCGAAGACCAAAGCCGAAATGACCGATAAAGATAGAAGACGTTTGCAAGTCAACGACAAAGCCTTACACATAATCTTTTGTGCTCTCGGTCCCGACATATACTCAAAGGTGTCTTCAATCGAAAGTGCTAAAGAAGTGTGGGACACCCTAGCGACTAAATATGAAGGAACATGTGACATCAAGGAGATAAAGATCATGTTGCTCAATTTGAGTTATGAAAACTTCAAAATGGAAGACGACGAAAGTGTCTCAAGATGTTTGATCGGTTCTCAGTCATTGTCAATGGACTAAAGGGCTTTGGTGAAGTTATTCCTGAAAAAAAAGCTAGCCCGAAAGTTACTTCACTCTCTTGGGATAGCAAGAGGACAACCATCATTGAAGCTCAGGATTTAAAGACTCTCAAGCTAGGCGCCCTTATTGGATCTCTACTCGTCCACGAGATCATGAAAAAAGGGAGAGAAGAAGAAGAAAAAAGAGAAAAAGGTAGAGAAGAAAGAGGTTGAAAAGAAGAAGCTAAGAATCTCACTCAAAGCGTCATACAACGAAAGTGATTCTAGTGAGGAGGAGGACGAAGAAATGGCCATGTTGGCCAAATGATTCACTCGATTCATGAAGTCCAATTGAGGAAGAAAATTCAATAGAAGATGGGACTTCAAGAATAAAGGAAAAGAGAAAGAAAATGATCAACTCACTTATTATGAATGCAAGAAGCCCGACCATATTCGAACCGATTGCCCTCAATTGAAGAATAAGAGCTTTGGGAAGAAGAACAAGCTCAAGGCTCAAATGGCAACTTGGAGTGACGAGGAGTCATCCGAGGAGTCCATTTAAAATATAAGAAAATCATTTCCGATTTAAAACTACAAAATGTATCTTTTTCTAAAACCAATTCTGAATTGGAAAAAAATTTATACTTGAAAAATCTCACTAATGAACTTAAAAAGAAAAACATAGACCAAGAAAAATTTCTTTCCGATTTCTAAGATTATCACACAAAGAAAGTGGATAATCTCAAAAATTCTCTTACTATTGGGAAACATGCTCTTGAAAAGGGAAATTCTTCAAAAATCCAATATGTTAAGAAAAAATCATTTTACCCCAAACAAAGAGTTTTCAAAATCAATCTAAAGTTAAAAGAATTATGAGTGTATAAGTTCCTAAGGAACTCATGGTTTCTAATAATGTAAATGCAATTGCTTCTTGAATTACTAAGGGAATCAAGCTTTTGGAAGGTAACACTTGTGGACCCAAAATGGTTTGGGTACCAAAATCAAAGAACTAATCTTTATTTGTAGGGGGAGCATTGCTACAAGGCCAAAGCTTCAAGTCAAAACACATGGTACCTTGGCAGGAGATAAGAATAGATTCATAGAACTCAAGCCAAAGCATGGTGGAGTGGTAACTTTTAGTGACAACTCCAAAGGCTATATTGAGGGTATTGGCTCTAGTGGTAATCTCTCATCCATTTTTATTGAAAATGTATTACTTGTCAATGGTCTTAAACATAATCTTTTGAGCATTAGTCAACTTTGTGATAAAGGTTTTGATGTTCATTTTGATAAAAATGGGTGTAAAATTGTGAACATTAAAACATATGAATTAATGTTCATTAGTCATCGCATAGAAAATATTTATATGGTGCATTTAGATGACATACATTCATCCCATGCATGTTTAGTTTCACATGATGAGAATGATGCGTAGTTGTGGAATAAGAAACTAGGGCATGCTAGCATAAGTATTTTAGAAAAATTAGTTTCCCAAAATCTAGTTAGAGGTTTACCCAAATTAAAATTTTCATTAGATAAAATATGTGATGCTTATGCTAAGCGTAGACAAAAGAGAATCTCATTTAAATCCATTAATGATGTTTCAACTAGTAGGGTATTACAATTAATCCACATGGATTTATTTGGGCCTATTAGAACTATGAGCTTGGGTGGTAAGTCATATGCTTTTGTATCTGTAGATGACTTTTCTAGATACACTTGGGTTTTATTCTTAAGTACTAAGGATGATGCTTTAGAAAATTTTATCACATTTACAAAAATTACCCAAAATAATCTTGATCTTAAAATCTCACATATTAGAAGTGATCATGGAACCGAATTTCTAAATATGAGTTTTGAAGACTTTTGCAATGAAAATAGTATTAGCCACAATTTTTCGACTCCTCGCACTCCTTAACAAAATGAGATAGTTGAGAGAAAAAATAGAACTTTAGAAGAGATGACTAAGACAATGCTTTGTGAAAACAATTTACCTAAGTATTTTTGGGCGAAAGCCACTAATACGACTTGTTATATTATTAATAGAGTAATGATTAGACATATTTTAAAGAAAACACCTTATGAGATTTTGAAATCCAAAAAACCTAAGATTAGCTATTTCCACCCTTTTGGTTGTAAATGTTTTGTTTTAAACAATGGAAAAGACAACTTAAGTAAATTTGATGCTAAAAGTGATGAAGCAATATTTTTGGGTTATCCCCTAAACTCTAAAGCATACCAAGTATTTAATAAAAGAACTTTGGTTGTTGAAAAGTCTATACATATTGGTTTCGATGATAACCTTCTTCCGAAGAAGGAATCTTGTGATGATGATGATATAGGGATCATTGAAGCCATTGATGGAAGACAAACATCAAAGTTGGATGAGATTCTAACTAAAAAAGAGGAAGCAAAAGATCCACCTTTTGAAGCCTTGAAGGACTTGGCTCTTGAGAAAAAGAAGGTGACATACCCAAGGGAGTTCAACTATGTCAAAGGTGGTGAAATCTTGGGTGATCCATCCAAGGGGTAACTACTAGATCCCCTCTCAAACTTATGAATCATGTTGCACTTATCTCATGCATACAACCTAAAAATATCAAAGAAGCATTAAAAATGATTTTTGGATATTGGCTATGCAAGAGGAACTTAATCAATTTGAGAGAAGTAAAGTATAGATATTAGTTGATAGGCCTAGTAATCAATCTACTATAGGAACTAAGTGGGTATTTAGGAACAAACTAGATGAGAGTGGTAACATAGTGAGAAACAAGGCTAAGCTTGTTGCTCAAGGTTACACTCAAGAAGATGGAATTGATTTTGATGAAATATATGCACCCGTAGCTAGAATGGAAGCTATTAGGATGCTTCTTGCATTTGCATACTATCATGATTTCAAGCTTTTTCAAATGGATGTAAAAAGTGTTTTTCTAAATAATTTTATAAATGAAAAAGTGTATGTTAAACAACCACCCGATTTTGAAGGTCCAAACCTTTTAAACTATGTTTTTAAACTAACAAAAACTTTATACGGTTTGAAATAAGCTCCTAGAACTTGGTATGAAAGACTTTCAAACTTTTTAATTGATTTTTTTTGAAAAAGACAAGGTGAATACTACACTTTTCATTAAAAGATATGGCAATGACATTTTAGTAGTTCAAATATATGTTGATGATATTATCTTTGGTACTACTAATGAATTTTATTACCAAAAATTTTCTAAGCTAATGCAAGGTGAATTTGAGATGAGCATGATGAGAGAGCTCTCATTTTTTGGGGCTCCAAATCTAGCAAAGGAAAGATGACACCATTAAAAATCAAGCAAAATACATCAAGGATATGCTCAAGAAGTTTGGCTTGGAGAACATAAAGCCTCAAGCCACTTCTATGAGCTCATCAATTAAGTTTGACAAGGATGAAGGAGGTAAGTGTGTTGACTCTAAGCTTTATCGTTCTATGATTGGATCTTTGCTTTACCTTACCACAAGTAAACTCGATATCATGTTTAGTGTTTGCTTGTGTGCTGGATTTCAAGCTAGTCCTAGAGAATCACACCTAGTTTCCATTAAGAGAATTTTTAGATACCTTAGAGATACACCTTGTTTAGGTCTTTGGTATCCTAGAGATTCTTCCTTTGACCTTCATGCTTTCTCCGATGCGGATTATGGGGGATGTAAGATAGATAGAAAAAGTACCTCTGAAAAATGTCAATTCTTAGGTAGTATATTCGTATCTTGGTTCTCTAAGAAATAAAATAGCGTAGCCTTATCTACCATTGAAGCGGAATACATATCCTTAGAGAGTTGTTGTGCTCAAATTTTTTGGATGAAACACCAACTCATAGATTATGGTGTTCAAGTAGATACCATACCCCTTAAATGTGACAACACTAGTGCCATTTGTCTCACTAAAAATCTCATCTAACACTCTAGAACAAAACATATAGAAATTAGACATCATTTTATTAGAGATCATGTCTTGAAAAATGATGTAGTTCTAGAATATATTGATACCTTGAACCAATTAGCAGATATATTTGACAAACCTTTAGATAAAGAACATTTTTGGACCCTTAGGAGAGAGTTAGGTTTAACTAGCTTTCTTTGACCCTTTTAGGTCCCAAATGGTCAAAAATGTGCTTGAAATTAATTGATGATCATACTTATGTTGATTTGTCCCTTTTTGCATCTATGCTTGTTGTTAGGGGGAGTGTGCATCAGTTTTAGTCATTAAATCTTGCTCATATACCATTCACATGCATTTAGGGTCGTTCAAAGTTGAATTTTTGGACTTAAAACTGTCTAAAATGCATTTTTTGGTAATGGCGTATCGATACGGCTACAAGCGTATCGATACGGGTTCATCAATAAGAAGTGATACAAGTCAAACTGTATCGATACGGTCACGCGTATCGATACGATATTAAAAATAAATTTAAAATTAGGGCAAGGCGTATCAACACGCTATGCAAGCATACCGATACGGTATCAACAGAAGCTTAAATTAGAGCCTTTTAATGAGAAATCGTTTTTCATTAAAACACCCCTCTTTACCCTAAACAAACCCTAGCCGAAAACCACCTATAAAAAACCCCCTCAATCTGTCAAACTCTTCACATCAAACCTAAAATCAATTGAGGATTTTTCATCAATACATCAAGACTCAAGCTTTGCAAGAAATTTGTGCATCATTCATCCTTTGTTCATCCAAATTTCCTCATTCAAGGTATAAACCATATTTTCTTTTCTTTTTTAATTTTTGTTCAATTTTAATGGTTGTCTTTAATGGAATTTTGTATAAAGCATATACATATAATATGAGTTTTCAAGTTTTTACAAAAAATCTTCAAAATCTGAATTTTTTTTGTTCGAATATAAATTTATACCGTATATTTTTATAATCTGTTTTTCAATGTCTTTTTCACCAAAATATTCTTTTATACTTGTATATATTTTTAACCTATAAAATATAGTATTTTTATCAATACCTTGAATTATTGGAATTTATCTTTGGATTGAATGTGATTGTAATTGCATACATGTTCGAATTGTTTTGATGTTTTTAGGATTATGGCACCTAAAAAGAGAGCAACACGATTTTTAGCCTCTACATCTTGCAATCCTATCGAAGACGATGAGGGTAATCCTAAACCAAACCTCCCTTTCATAATCCAAAATAATTTTTCTAACCCTTCGAATTTGTCACGTTACAAGCTATTTCAAGGTTTTACTCTTAGGGAAGAACGTATTGTCTCAATCCCATTTTTAAATTTCGAACGTTTTAAATATGAATATCTTGGTTTGTTTAGAAGATGAAAACTTATGAACTTTTTGAGCATATCTCCGATTTTATATCGAAATCTAGTTATAATATTCTTTTTAAATGCCAAATGCATTCATGATGCTAAAAGAGAACATGTTGTCATTGAATCTCATCTTATGGGCACAACTTTTAAAATTGATAAAAATGTTCTTTGCCAAGCTTTTAGTTTTGAAAATATCGGGATTGATGATGAAAATTCTTTGGGTCGTGGTCCTATTGGTTTCGTCAATGTTTTAAATGTCCAAGACCGTATACTTCATCTTATAATCTCTTGGTGTCTACTTCCTTCGGGTGAATTTTTTTTAACTATACGTCACGTGGATAACTTTTGGCTTATGTGTTTTCGTGAGGGTAAGCGCCCTAATCTTTGTCAAATTATGTTTGTCGATCTTGTCTATCTTGTTCAACACCGTTGCACCGACCAAGTCAAATCTTTTTTACTGACAGCCTTGAGTCATTTGTTTCACTCTCTTAAGATAGATTGTTCCCATGACTATCTCGAACCTCTTAGCCTACCTATAGATGAGCGTTCCCTTACCTGTGCTCACTTTGCCTACCTTAACAATGAATGGGTTCGTGTTCCTCGAGCTCCTCGCCAAGATGTTCAAGCGGAAGCTCCACAAGGTGCTTCTATTTCTTAATCTTCCATGGATACTCTTATGACGTTTCGCAATGAAAAATTCAACAACATGAAAACCGATTTTGCAGCCATTGGTACTCGCTTCACATCATTGGAAGATCGAGTCAAGGACCTTGATACTCGCTTCACATTTTTGGAGGATCAAGTCAAGGTCATTGGACTTCAACAAAATTCCATAGATGTCTCTCCCATCGTATTCCATGGTGCTTGACTTAATAACACTCGAAAACCTTAACCAAGTCAAGATGATGAAGAGGACGAGGATGAAGACGATGGTGAGGACGAGTAGTTTTGCACCTCATGACATATCATTTAGCCTTATAGTTTATGCACCTATCTATGTTTTGTTTTAAGAACCTATGCTTTGATTTATGTTTTTAGGATGTGTTTGGAATTATGTTTACACTTAATTTGCTTTGAGTTTTATTGCTTAATAATATTGAGTTGCTTATTTATGCTTTACATTGTGCCTCATGTTTCATCTAACAAAAAGGAGAGAAGTATAAGGGCCAATTTTTGAAAACTTATCTTAAACTAAGGGGAGTAAGCTTTTCAAAGTTTTCAAAACTTAAAAATTTATATTTGGTTTTGTTATATAAAAAAGGGAGATTGTAAAAGTAAAATTGTTTTTGATATAACAAATAACTTTAGGGACTTAATTACAAAAATAATAAATTTTTAAGTATTTTAAAAACTCACCTATTAAAAGTTTAAAGGGAGCTTTAAAAATATAGTTATTTTTAAAATGGTTAAAATACAATCCAATACCCGAGTTTGATTTCAATGTTCAATTTGATACCTGAATTTTTCTTATTCCGATGTGCGGTTTCCGTTACATAACTTAAATACGTAAACTAACATCGCCAACACGACGATTGTAATCCGAATCAACATTGGATGAAAGGGAGATTTTATTGAGAACTCTCAAGCATTGATGAGACAATACACATAATTTACAATTGAAAAGAAGGTATTGCCTAGCGTGGGAGGACATGGGCAAATGGGAGAACCTCACAAGTGACAAGCATAAGAAGCAAAAGCAAAAGTATTCAAACCCTATACTAATAATACATGCTCAAACCTTATCCTCTGCTTCTCTCCACTCTTTGCCCCCCAAAATCTATGTACAAAACAAGACAAAAGGCCAACACCATTGTTTCTCAATGTCCAAAGCCTTCAACCTCACCTCCTGAAACCAATCACATGACATCAATACCTTATTGTGTTATTATTTCCATAATGTCCCCCCCCAAGACACTACCCAATCTGTGTAATTACATTAGCTGTTGATTTGGACTTTGATTCATGTGAACATCCTTGTTTTTACTAAACAATGTTGGCATTATTCAAGATACAAACACCCCAATCTCAGAAAACAATATGTACCACAGGATTAAATTATATTTTATTACAACACTTCATCCAAGAGAAAAACATTGTAAACTCTGTTTCTAGGGTTAAAGACAAATTTGTACCTTTGGAATTGTCTCTGTGTTGTGTCTACTTGGATTGACCATTACACTTGCCAAAATATAAAGGCTAAATTATTATAAAAGCCCTTACTTGGTTCCTAATTCAAAGGCAATCTTAAGAGAAGTAATGGTGTTAAACATGTAAATTCATGTTTCTAAACGGAACATTAAGTTGTAATGTAAATTTGGACCTACTAATATCATTATATAAGTAGGGACCAAAAGAGAGATTAAATCTTAAATTTAAACATGATAGAATGACTAAAACCATAACTAAAACACAACTAATGTGAAATCTAAAATCTAAACTCAAAAGATTTGTGTTGGTCATTAGTTAATAGATCAAACAAATTTGACTAAATTATAGGTTAATTTTTGTACAATTGGTATCCGACTCATTGGTCGACTAATCCAAATCAGATACTAGTACTACTAAATTTCATTGTGGGGCAACCCTCCTAACACAGTTTGTTCCATTTACAATGTTAGAATTTGAAACTATGATCTTATTTTAAGTTTGACCAACCGATAATTGATAAATTTTATATGACCATTAATACCAAGTCAAACAAAAGTTAAAGATAGGTAAGCAATCCATTAGGGGTGAGCGTTCGATCGAGTCGATTCGAGTCAAAAAATTTCAAGTTATTCGAGTTGACGAGTCATATTTTACAACTCAAACTTTATTTGAAATTTTTTCGATTCGAGTCGAGTCGAGTCGAATTTTCGAGTTCCTATAAAAATTTAACTGTAATTATTTATCCTGTTATAGTAGGGTTTGATTCCAATTTAAACTCGTTTCTCTAATCATATAAGATATGCACATATATATTTTTTCACATGTGACAATATTTTTTCATTTTTTTATATATCAGTATGTATATATCATAAAAAATAGAGGGACTCGTCTCTAACTTAAAAATAAATCCACTAATTACTAAAAATTTCGAGTTATTCGAGTTATTCGAATTTCCATTTTACAACTCAAACTTTATTTGAAATTTTTTCGAGTTATTCGAGTTTATGAAATTTTGAGTCGAGTCAAGACGAGTCGAGTATTTTTGCCTCGAGTCGAGTCGAGTTATTCGATTTTTTCGAATCGAGTCGAGTTTTGCTCACCCCTACAATCCATGTCTAAATACCTAACTAAATCGAAGCATTATCATGATGATGCCATAAATAAAATGTGTGTATCTTTACTTAATTGGACTTTACTAGCACCCAATTTGCAATTATACCCAGAAATCATGGGGACTTGTTCAACTCACCAACCAAAACAGATCACTAAACTCAGTCTCTAAATTTTAACCACTCAAACGAGTTAACTCAGTGAAAAATATATATATAAAAAAATCTTTGCAGGTGATTAAGGAGCTTACCAAATTCAGCTCAATCTCTGAAAATGACATCATTGGCGATCTCCATCAGCGGCTGCAAGCACTCCGGGGAGAACTTCCGAGCAAAAAAATACGAAAAACTCGAATTTGATTTCCTCAACGTATGTATAAGCTCCGGCGAGATCTCCGGCGAAAGGTACGTATGCGGATGACCGTCGACAGTGTCAGTCCAATTAACTCTAGTTAATGTGTAAAGGCTGCTCCCTTTGGGATCCTCCATTGATAACAACGTAGGGAAATAATGTTCTTCAGGGTAACAAGAATCTAAATCCAAACAAGGCTGCTTAAATTTCCTCCACAATTTCCTTTCCTTCAACACAAGCAAAGCGTGCCGCTTGGCCAGCACGAAGAACTGGGACCCGACCCGAAAGTTATCGTACGGTATTTCCGGCAGCAACGAGCCGTCTCCCCGAGCGACGTACCGGTTGTGCAAATACGGCGCCTCCGATAAGATCTCGATGTAGCTTTTGTGAGAACGTTGGGTCAAAAACGCTTTCGGCGCCGACGAAGGGTTCCCGAAAAGGGAAGCGTAAACGAATTTAAAGGAATGGAGAGGGATACAGTGTTGGGATACCAGTGCGAAGTAGAGATTGAACGGGTCGTCGATGATGGCGTTGGCCATCAGTCTCCGGGCGGCGGAGATGAGCGTCGGGGATGCGCGCGCGGTGGTTTTAGCCGGGATGAAATTGGCTTTTACCAACCATTCCGGGGTGGAGAGTTTAGTAGACGGATCGGCATGGACGTAGACATTGAAGAGATGAGCGTTTGAGGATTCAAAGAAACGTTGCCATAAAGGGGCAAAGACGAGATCCGAGTTGGTGAGGAAAAGGAAAGCGATTTTGGGCTTGGGGTTAATCGTACCCAGATGGGAAATCTTAGAAGAAGCGCCGCGAGAGGTGGGCGTGGCCTTAGCCTTAGATATTGCTTCACGGAAGAGATGGAGATCGTCGAGTTCATCTTTGGCTGAGATTAGCGGCTGAGGGTGGTGGCGGTTTCTGGGAGGAAAGAATTGAGGAGCAAAGAGGAAGAGAAAGAAGAGGGAAACGAAAAGAGTGAAAGAATAAAGAATCGGAGGCGACGAAGAAGGAGATGGAAACATTGCTTTGGGTTGTTTTTCAAGTCAAAGGAAGCGACTTGAAGTTGAATTTTTATACACAACAACAACAACAAAGGAAGATTAGTTACTGAAAATTTATGATTTTGAATGATAAGTTTCAGAGGAGTGAGGTAGAAGAAATGAGGAGCAAAGGGACAAACATTATTATTAAAACAGTAACTTATGGCCGATGGGAATTGGTATGGTGGTGGGGCATATTGTCAGTTGTCACCCACAGGCACAGCCTCAGGGTTTATCAATTCTTTATGGCTAAACTATTTGCAGTTACGGGTTCAAGTTTTCACCAAGTCTTGAAAATTTTAGTTAGACTCCATTCTTAAAAAATTTAAATTAATCCTTCAGAAATTTTGAAAATTTAATTTAAACCTTTATATATTTTGAGAATTTGAAGTAGAGCCCCTCAAATTACATAATTAAGATCCATCATTGCATATTTTAGTAGCTATTTGTATAATTTACCCATTATTTATTTACAGAGAGGCGAGTACGATTTGTTGAGGCGGAGGTGGTCTCATGGCAATTAGCTTTTTTTTTTATAAAAAAAATGGATAATCTTCATCAGTGGCCCCTTTCGTTTAGGATGAGTTTTATTTTGATCACCATAATTCAAAAAAATTATTTTGGTCACTTACATTTAGAATCGTTTCTATTTTGGTCCATTGGCCGTTAGTCTCCGTTAGTTAAAAAAATAGTTTCTAATTTAATCCTCAAACTTTCAAAATTTTACTTTTCACCATCTTCCCAAAAAATTATAAAACTAAAACCCTAAAAAAATTAAATTAATGGCTAAAACTCCAGTAAATTCGCTCTCGTTCTGAGGCACTACGGCTTCAGGTGCTTATTTTTCTTTATGTTTCTTCATTGCGTAAAAGTCTTCTTTTATTTCTGTGCTTAGAACTTCTTTCTTATCTTTGCTGGAGAATAACCCCAAGCTCTTCTAGTTCTTTAAACATGTATGTTTGATGCTCTACTTCCATCAACAAAGACATGTAATATTTAAACGCATAAAAATAATGTATAAATACGTTATTGGCTTATTTATATGATCCATTTACCTTTTCATCAAATTAAAATATGTTAAAAATGTTTTTCTTGATATAAATTCATATGTAGAAATGGGCGTCTGAGCACTGTTCAGCACCTTTCCGAGCCCCTGAATTGTGGGATTGCCCCACTGATGCATATATTGATGAAAGAACTGATATTTGGTCGTTGGGTTGCACATTATATGCAATAATGTAAGAATTAATGCGTATACATGCACAAATATATTCTAGTTATTGTATGGTTAACATATTTTGTTCTTGAACTATCATTTCATTATTGTTCATGTTCTTTGTCAAGCAATATGTAAACAAAGTATTTGTGGAATCTTATAGCTGAATATTTTCTTCTGGCTTAAACCAAGGAGTAGATTTGATGTGAAAAGTTTTATAATGCAAAAAACGGAGTGTGTATTATTTTTTTATGAAATTTTCCAGTGGTGCTCATATGAAGAGTGGTGATTATATGCAATCTGATTGATTGAGATTTGGCCCTCCACAAGTTGATGCATTTATATGCTAATCATTATTTGCCAACTTGATGACATGTAACTTATGTTTTTGCTCAATGCTAGTAAATTGATATTACTGTACGATGTAGTATTACAGAAAGGGTGGTTCTATGCCTTCATTTATTTATGATACTTGTGATAAAATTTTTCGTTTTTGGAGTTTCATATCCTTCCTCAAAGTCTTTGAATGAGTGGACTAGTATTGGAGTTTCATTGTGTCTGGTTTGCATTGTTCTGTCTATACTTTCATTTATGCTTTTATTCTCTGCAGTGAACCATTTCAGTTTATGTAGTCAGAACTCAGAAGCTTTAATTTAGCTGCTTACGTTTAATTTTCATTTATTTTTATGGTGTATCTCCTTTTGAGTATGCACTTGGAGAATCAGGAGGAAGCCTGCAATGCACAGATTAAGTGGCCAGCCGGACCTAAACAACCATATTTAGAAGCTCTTCGCCAATTTATTACTTGGATGCTTCAACCTCAACCTGCCCTTCGCCCTTGCATAGATGATATTATATTTCATGTCGACAAGTTGGTCTCAAAATTTTCACCGTGATATCTTATGAGGTAAGAAGGAAAGGGCATCCAAGCACTGACATACAAGTTGATCGATGCTCACATTCTAGCAATTTGCATCATGGATGTCGATTACTTACCGTTGTCCTTTAAATCCTTCAGAAGTAAAAGCATCTATGAAAGCAATGAGAATTCCTTATTAAAACATACATAGATAACCCTTTCTGGTGAAGTTGTGCATTAGTTCATTTTCCATAATTTCATGATATGTAATTTGCGGAAGTACATGTTATTCCCTGAATTCCAGAAGGCAGAGGTTAGGGTTTTGAATTAATTTTATGGGGTTTTAGTTTTATAATTTTTGGGAAGATGGTGAAAAATAAAATTTTAAAGGTTTGGGGTTAAATTAGAAACTATTTTTTAAGTAATTTAAGACTAACGGCCAAGGGACCAAAATAGAAACGATTCTAAACGTAAGGGACCAGAATAATCTTTTTTGAATTCTGGTGACCAAAATAGAACACACCCTAAATAAAAGGGACCACTGATGAAGATTACCCAAAAAATTAGAAACAGCCGAGGGTGTCGGTAATATGTTTGTTGACCCCAACCCTAAATTACTTATATATTTTTTAATATTTTTATCCTCTCGATTATCCAGGTTTTATTCTCACTAATTCGAACCAATTCGTATTGTACACCTAATTTTGATAGGTGAGTTTTTTAGCGGGAATTTTCTACATACACAAAGTCTCGAAATCAAGACATACTTAAACAATACTAAACTGTTTACCACTTGGACAAACCTTCGTTAGTTAAATTTTAAATGTTTTAATGAAATGTACAATTCCAACTAAGGATGTGCATTTCATCCGGCCCCGTCAAGTTGGGGTTTTTTGTTAAAAAAATAGTTTCGGGTCGGGTTTTTATTAAGGATAAGGTCTGATTAGGTTTGTGGTAAAAAATATTCGATCCGGTCCGGGAGTAATAGTACAATTTTCTCATATATCTTTAGGGATATTTGTAATAAATTTCCCTATTTATAATTTTTATACAATTAGACCCTTAAAATTGATTTTTTACGATTGAGTCCCTAAAATTATTTTTTTACAATTAAATCCTTAAAATTGATTTTTTATAGATCAAGTTCGGGTTGAGTCGGGTTTAGGTTTAAAGTAATTATTTCTGAGTCTACCAAAAACTTGACCCGCTCGACTTGTGCCCATCCCTAATTCTATAGCTAAAATTCAATTAATTTTACACATTTTTTGGACTGTTGGATAATGGTAATAAATGGCTAAAATTATTTTATTTTTCATGTGATAATCTTCTCATTTTTTACTGTTAATCTCATGCATCCATTTACTATCATTCAACGGTCCAAAAAAGATGTAAAAATAATTGAGTTTTACACAATATAAGTAGATCTTAACCCAATAAAAATAGTTGAAATAAAAATCAAGTATTAGTTTAACGAGAAATTATATCATGAGTGATTCCCACCACGTCATCTATGGGACCAACCAATAAAAACCACCCACTTCATCATTATTTTCCATGTCATTAATCTAATAATAAAATAACTTTCAAAAAAGCAGTTTTTAAAATGAAAAAACTTTAGTGAATATTTATTGGTTGGAAAAAATGACATGGAAAAATTATGGTGAAGTGGATGATTTCCATTGGTTGGTCCCATGGATGACGTGGTGTGAATCACCCATAATATAATTTTTCTAGTTTAACGTATTAAAACTTTGTACTAATCGATAGAAATCGATACACGTATACATTGGTATTAACAATTTTTTAAAATTAATTCGTTTATTCCATAAAATATGATAATATATAAAAGTGTTAAATATGTATAATCAAATAATTCAGAAAAACAAAAATACAACAAACAATATAATTGGTGAAGGATAAACAACATTATATATATTTTAATAATAACAATAATAATATATTATAGCATGTTGATATAGTTAACAAAAATTATGTGAAGTCAAGACTTGTCCAACAAAACTAATAAGTCATTATGTATTTAAAGATATATGTCAAAATTATTTGATATAGTTCACAAAAATTAATCTTAAGATTAAAATTGACAATTTTGAATGAATAATCCTTTTTAAATTATTATTTGGGAAAATGGCTCCCAAAAAATATTATTTGGCAAAATGACCCCCAAACTTGCCACGTCGGTGAATCTCGCGTTGTGTAGGACGCGAGGTCTGATATCGCGTTCTGCACAACGCGAGTTCAGTCTACGTGGCCTTGTTGTTTGTGTTAACGGTATTACAGTACCTTGCGTTTTGCAGAACGCGAGGTCCACGAGAATTTGAAAGGGCGGCTGAATATATCGCACAGACATCGCGTTCTGCAGGACGCGAGTTCTGTGCAATTCTAGGCTGAAGAACAAGGGAAAACAAGTGTGGGTAGGCCTGTTGGAGCCCAATTTCGGGTGTATAAATCGTATATTTTTAGCGATCATCGAGTTTGGGGTCGTAGTACTGGAAATTCTCTATCGTATGATACCAACATGTATAATTTCTGTCCATTCTACAATGGTTTAAAATGGCTTCCAAAACCCTATGTTATCATCCTTTTTTGAATGAAGTTGCATTTGAACAAATGTCGATTTTCGGTTTAGTAATCCCATAAAATTTATTCAAAACTGAAATTAAATAAACATTTTAAAGTTTAATTATAATATATAAACAAAATTATAATACGGCATTATAAAAGTAAAATGTGTGGAATATAAATATTAAAAACATAAGTACAAATCAGCAAAAAAAAAGACTAAAAATGCCTATGTCCACCAGTTCCGCAATCGGGTGGACGACGAGCACGATCTGGATACCTCCGATCATCGTGTGGTGGTCCCTGGTCCCCATCGCCCTGACCATCGTGTGTGATATGCGGATCTGTGCTGGGCCCAGGCGGGGAGTAAAACAAGCTACCCACCGGCGTATTATCCACAATGCCAAAGTCATACTGAGATGGCAATTGTGGATAATCGATAAGCTGAAGGTCAATCGTCGGCGTATGGGGACGATAGGCATCGGAGGAGCCGAACTGGGGTGTAGGCATCATCTGCTGGAAACTCGATGGACCGCTATAAGTATGAAATGCTGCGGCAGAAGATGAGGCCCCTGCAGTGTCATGTCGTGGTCTCGGACCGTGCTGCGTCGGCTGCCTCTGCCTCTGGCTCTGGGTCGCTCGACGGCTGCCGCGTGGACGGTTTTGGGGACGCTGAGGAAGCCCTGCATCGCGCTCGGCCTGAGTAAGGATATGTGGCATCCCATTGAGCGCATACCACTGGCGGTAATTGAAAGCGACCGAATCGGCCCCTTCCATAATCTGTTGGAGAAGGGGTGGGCGTTGGGCAAATCGATTAGCCCAAACCGCTATCCAGACAGCGTGGTCGTCTGTCGTTGTTCGTCAAGAAGTGCCTAGAGAGTTTCTAGTAAAACTTTTCTAGAGCCTCTTGAGGAATAATTTGTGAAATTCGCCGCTTCCCCTAACCATCTAGGAGACTCTTGATGACTCTTTTCTGAAGTCCAGGGTCAAAGAAGCACGGGCGGATTCAGATCGACCAGAGTGAAAGAAGTCGGTGCCGATTATATTTCTCCACCTGGATTTTTTGCATATACTGTTTTGACTTTTTGTAAATATTGTATCCAGTTGTCTCAATTTACTTATTAACGGATACTTGTTGAAAGTTGAAAGTTTTGTTAGATGAAATGCGAAATAAAGTTTTGATTCGAGTTAAATTTACTTATGTGGTGTTTTTCCTTTACTATAAATACCCACGAATTCCACCATCATTTACTCATTCCAAATTCTCTCTAAACACCCAATCTTTGCTCCCCTTATGGCAAAATTTCAGGCAACATTTTATTTTCTCGATACTTATTTTGAGTCAACAATCACCGGCAAAATGTCACTGAAAGATTTAATATAGTTGACAACAATCGAGGTTAGTAAACGCACCGACAAACAAATTTCTTCCTTGGAATGTCGAATCCCAACACCGTCAGCAAACGAAACGCACTACGTTATGAAGCTTACGAACGAAACAGACGTTCGTAACATGTATGACCGGCTCAATTCCGTTGGAGCTAGAGACGTCGATTTAAATGTTAAGTTTGATGAGGTCAACGCTGACGAAGGTAGTACGTCTGCACCCGTACAACCTGCTCCGAACACTGAACACGCACCGTCTTCACTGGATGTTGATGCGGCTGCCGACGAGCTGCAGCTTTTTATGTACAGGCGTAGACAAAGAAAACAACAGCTGATCGAAGAACTAAACCTAAGTTCAGACGTGTCCACTGACTACGATGATTCAGATTAACCATAAACTTCTAAAATTATCTTCCAATTATGTTATATGACGTCTTTTTTCATCCTTTATTAATGTTCAATGGACCTCGCGTTATGTAAAACTGCTAGTATTCAATTACATTACTAAACTACAATTGTCTCAGTTATTCAAACATAAAACGAGTACATAGTACGAGTTTTATTAATTCTGACGGAATCTCTGTCTCAATATATATAAAGGGACCTCGCGTTATGCAGCACTTGTAGTATTCAATTACATTATCAGGCTACAATTGTCTCAATTATTCAAACATGTTCTCAATTACACAAACAGACAATGAGTACACAGTACAATTATTATAACTTCTGACGGAATATCTGCGACAAAGCAATTAAAGCGATCTCGCGTTCTACAGAACGCGATATTTATAAGACCTCGCGTTGTGTAGAACGCGAGGTCCTGCTTATCACGTTCTGTAAAACGCGATGTTCGTAAAGCCTGCCTCCCGGGTACCATTATCCCTTACTTGTCCAAAGTTAGGGGATTGCCTCCCGGGCACCATTATCTCTTACTTGTCCATTATTTTCCTGCTTATCGGTTTTAGGAAATGGACAAGCAAAGTTACCTCTCAGAACCATTATTTGCCTTACACAATCGGATTCTCCGTGATTTCAAGTGGCAATAATTTTCCCTATATATGAAGTAGAACCATAAAACGTAAATATATGTTTCAATTGCCAAAACAATTCCTAAAATTTTTCAAGTATAAAAAATTCAGAAGTCTTTCACAAAATATTCAAATGGCGAGACGAGGCGTTACTACTCTAGTTTACTACGATGGGCAGATATTCGACGATACCGAACTCGGCGTCGTTTTTCACTGCGAAGATCTGGTAACGCTAAAGATTCTGAGGAGATTATCGTTCAAGAAGTTGGTAAAGGAACTGGAAGCAAATGTCCCTCATTTCGATAACCACCGTTTGTCAGACGTGAAGTATCGGGTGCCAACATCTATAGCCCCTTTAAGGTACTCTGTATGCCAAATTGCGGAAAATGCTTATGTGGACATGATGCTGGAAACCCACTTCGACTATTTATTAAGGGGCCCTCGAGCTGTATGCATCATTCTCCGAGTCTAATCCAGTTATCCAAATACCAAGCTGGGGCCGGGCGAATTTCGACTTCGATCCGAATGCCAACGTTGATAGCCCGACCGCAAGTCTACGACGTGATTTTAACCTACTGTGCCAAGATAACGAGTTTGGTGCATCGTCATCTGCTCCTCCAAAGCAGTCGTGCGTAGCTAGTATCGGGTTCGACCTGAACCAATCCCCAAACGATAAATTCGATGCACCAACAAATGCATCGTACAATCTATACAATCCATACAATCCTTATAGTTTTGGGGGGGGGAGGGAACGTTGGCTCCTTACGTTGCGCACGACCATGAAGCATCATATGGCCGACACTCAATGTATGTCCCTGGCACCGACTACAGTCAACCATCTATGGGGAGACATTCTTCTTTTGGAGGTGAGGGACCGTCATCTTCTTAAGCTATGCACGACCATGATTCCTCATATGGACGACACTCAACGTATGTCCCTAGCACGGAGTACGTTCAACCATCTATGGGGGGACATTCTTCTTATAGTGATCTTGATTTTGGTCTTGGAAATGCGGTTCGTGAGCGATCTCGTGAGAGGTCTCCCGATCGTCGACCCCCATCCGAGCCTCCAAGGGTTGTGATCGACGAAGTTCTACTATTCAAGCTCCCGAAGGATGCTTCTGACGAAGAACCGATTAGAGAACCCGGTCCTGACGGAGATGAGCTGGGGCCATTCTATGATGAACTAGAAGACTTGACAGTTCTGCCGGAAGACGATACCGTTCCACCACCAAATTTCGACGAACAACCGACTGCGACCAACTTCCCTGTAGACACAACACCAATTTCTATGTTCCAGCCACCATCCCACTTCACAACGGTTGATATGGATGCAATGGACGTCCCTGATTTTCCGCATGACGACATAATAGACGGCAGAGTCAACCATTTTGATGGTGAACTGAGAATTGGTATGACGTTCTTCACAAAGGATATTGCGGTGGCGGCAATTAAGCAGTACAACCTTCGTCATAATGTTGAGACGACAATGGATAAAACTCAATCCAAATACTACAAGGTTCACTGCGTCCAAAAAAATCAAGGCTGTCAATGGAAAATCCGTATATCACAATTGAAGAGGGCAGGAGACCGTTGGAAAATAACAAAACTTGAGGGGCCCCATACATGCACCGTTGCTAGCCTCAGCCAGGATCACAAGAACCTGGATGCAAAGTACCTCGCGGACATCTTTTCGACACTGGTAAAAACAAATCCCACTGTGCCGGTCCCCACATGTCAGGCTGTAGCTCTAGCTGTCACCGGCTACCGTCCTCAATATAACAAAGCATGATATGCAAGGAAGCGGGCTAAAGAGGAAATGTATGGCCGATGGAAGGAATCTTACAAAGAGTTGCGCCCGTGGCTTAATCTCCTGCAGAAACACATCCCCAGAATGGTTGTCAAACTTGATAGGGTTTCGGCATACGAAAATGATTGTGTCGTCCGAGGTGTTTGTCAATTCCACCGGTTATTTTGGACTTTCCCCCAGTGCATCAACGCATTCAAGCACTGCAAATCGATGGTCCAAATCGACGGCACATGGTTGTACCAAAGATATACACAGACCCTACTTCTAGCTATTGCATAGGACGACAATCGCAAATGCGTTCCTGTTGCATTCGCAATCGTCCGGAAGAAGGATTTGGAGTCCTTGAAGTTCTTCCTTCGAAACCTACGAAAATATGTCCTTGATCCTGTAATACAATCAAGGGATGGAGGGGTATGTGTTATTTCTGACAGAGGCACAACACTGTTGTGGGCGATAGAAAATTTGGGTGACTATTGGAAGCCTCCATACATTCACCACCGTTTTTGCTTGCGGCACATAGCCGCAAACTACCTGCAGCAATTCAAGAACCGTGATGAACGTCAAATGGTGCTCGATATGGGTACGTCCTTTATGTCATTTTCATTTACTATATTACTTGTTACTCGCTTTCATTTACGACCTTTCTGCATGTGTTTTTTGCCCATAACTATTCAACTGTCATCCCATAGGCAACTCGCACTACAAACAAGAGGTGGCTGACCTGCTCGAGGAACTGAGAGCGAGAAACAAAGATGGCGCAGAATACCTTGAAAAAATCCCAAGGGAAAAATGGCTTCGATCGTATGATGAGGGTAAACGTTATGGTCACATGACAACGAACTTAGCTGAGGCAGTGAACTCATCACTGAAGGGAGTGCGGCAGTTGCCTATCACTTCCATTGTCAAAGCGACCTATTATCGTTTGGCTACCCTTTTTGCAACCTTGGGAAGGCAAGCAACTGAGTACATGGCAGGTGGACACAAAGTCCATCTAGATTTCTACACAAAACTGCATACTCAATTGGGCCAATCAAGACAGATGACTGCAACTCTCTTCTCGCGAGAAGGACACATGTTTCGTGTTGCAAAATTTTCCAGGCAGTTGGAAGGCATTCAACACAACGCGTACGTGGTAAATCTGAGGGAAAGAACCTGCGAGCGCGGAATTTTCCAAACATTCAAATACCCGTGCGCACACGCCATTGCTGCTTGCACTAACCAACGGATACAATACATGCATCTGGTTGATCCAGTATACTTACTCGAAACGCTGTTTAAGGTTTATGAAAAAGAGTTTCCTCCAATCGGAAATGAGGTTGATCCAAATACCGTGGACACTGAACCGATCATACGCCCAGATCCAGCACTACTAAGAGCCAAAGGACGTCCATGTTCTACAAGAATACACTATGCCGAGGATATGTTCGAACATCGAGAAAAAACTGGACAAAGAAAGCATTGTAGTGTATGTAAAAATCCTGGACACATAGCTCCTAAGTGTCCTAATCGCTCAACCCCTCGTCTTAATTAATTATTTTTAATTTGTATATGCGAGTTCGCCCATGACAATCGAATCAATAAAGTCAGTCTACTTCGATTTATACAGTAGGCCATCTTATATTTTCAGTCATTCAAAAAAATATGTTATGATAGCGTTTTCGATGCGACTTTAAGTTAGTGTAGAATGGACGGAAATTGACCGTGTTGGTGTCATACGATAGAGAATTTCCAGTACTACGACCCAAACTCGATGTAAGCTAAAAATTTACAATATCTACGTATGAAATTTTGCTCGAACATGCCTATCGACATTTGTTCAAAGGCAAATTCATTCAAATAAGGATGATAGCATAGGGTTTTGGAAGCCATTTTAAACCATTGTAGAATGGACGGAAATTAACCATGTTGGTATCATACGATAGAGAATTTCCAGTACTACGACCCCAAACTCGATGATCGCTAAAAATATACGATTTACACGCCCAAAATTGGGCTCGAACAGGCCTACCCACTCTTGTTTTCCCTTGTTCTTCAGCCCAGAATTGCACAGAACTCGCGTCCTGCAGAACGCGAGGTCTGTGCGATATATTCAGCCGCCCTTTCAAATTCTCGTGGACCTCGCGTTCTGCACCGTTAACACAAACAACAAGGCCAGGTAGACTGAACTCGTGTTGTGTAGAACGCGATATCAGAACTCGCTTCCTACACAACGCGAGGTTCACCGACGTGGCAAGTTTGGGAGTCATTTTGCCAAATAATATTTTTTGGGAGCTATTTTCCCAAATAATAATTTAAAAAGATTATTGTTTAAAAATTGCCATTAAAATTACATATTTCAAAAATATAAAAAGTAGAGGGTTAAAATAGAAGAGTTAATGTATTAAACCAAAAAACCTAGCAGCGCTCCTCCTTCCTTTTCCTTTGAACATTAGTTGGCATATTTTTTATTTATTTTTTGTCTAATCAACGGCGATATCAGTCTTGGTGTTGATTGTCGACCGTCGGTAATTTATATTTCTTTTGTTTGTTTTGTTTTTTCTTTGTATATGTTGTTGCGCTTTCCTCTATCTCTATGACACATTTTCTCTACCTTATGACACATTTCTATGGTTACTTTGCATGTTTTTGGTGTTTGTACGGTGATCATCACGACGCTTGTTTCTGATTCATTTTTTTCGGTGGTCATGTAGAGTTTGATCCCCTTTGGGTTGTTTGCCGATGTAATTTATAGAGAATCGTCGTTCTTGGGAATATGCGAGAAAGATGGTTGCTATTAATTTTGAGGATTTCATCCAGTTCGTGTTTTGAAAACTCCTCAAGGACCCTTCCTACAATGGACCGTAGAGATTTTCTTTGGTGCAAAGAGAAAATGTATGATCTGACTGGTGCAACGCTTATCTTTTATTTTTAGATTTATCATTTTCTTTCTTGTTTTTTTATGTTCTAAAAAATTTTAAGTTATGTTATGTTTTTATTTTTGTTTATCAATAAAGCTTCCTAGTTAATGTTTCAAAAAAAATGAAAGAGTTGATGGCACCACATATCCTTAAAACAATGATTCTCTTTCTAAATTGATCATCGAACTTTTAAATATATTAGATTCATCCTCAAATTACAACTCTAATTTTAAATTGATCTCCAAACTTTTGAAGTCTCTAATTTCATCCTCAAATTATTGTTTATGCCACATAATATTATTATATAATGTATATCAATGTTTACATGACAATTAACAATTTTTATAACGATTTTATTAACATGTGATACGATTAACATATATTGATAATTTGATGATAAAATTAGAACATTCCAAAGTTTTGGAACCAATTTCGAATGAGAGTTATAGTTTGTGGACGAAATTGAAATATTTAAAAGTTTGGGGTCAATTTAGAATGAGTATCATAAGTTGAGGATGAAATTAAAACATTTAAAAGGTTAAGAACTAATTTAAAATGATGATAATAATTTGAGGACATGTGATACAATTAACTCTTAATAAAAAATAATCAAATTATACTAAAATCTAAAGGTTTGAAAGCGCTATTACCAAAGTGTCAACGTTGCTTGTTGGATATGCTATGTCATGCTTAAACCTAAGTTTGGGGGTTCAAATATTGTTATATTTTTTAGATAATGCCGCAAATGTTTCTTGTATTTTGTCATTTTTTTATAAGTAAAAATGCCTCATTAAAAACCCTTCTAAACTTAGATAGAGAAAAAAAAGTGCCCGATAGAATATTATTAATAATAATCGAAATTACAAAGTCCCAAAGCAAGTAAAAAGTACCAAAGAATAAAAAAAAACTCTTCCAAGTATGACAACTACACCAGCCAAGCCAACAATATAAACAACAAGCCTAACCCATTATTACCCTATACCAGCCTTGGCTAAAGTATCTGTAGTTGTGTTGTAGCAGCGAGAGACCTGTTTCAGCACCACGCCCCTTCTCCTAATTATTTGCGATAAATCAACAACGATCCTGGAGTAGATGTCCAAAGGAGTTTCATCCAAAGATAATCAGTTTATAATAGCCTTGCAGTCGTATTAGACAATTAATCTAAAACGGTTACCCCACTAGAGGAAATGAATTTTCCAATCCCAACCTTAATGGCCAATAATTCAGCCATAAAAGGGGGAACTTGGCCAC
Source organism: Hibiscus tridactylites (assembly GCA_958450335.1). Classification (NCBI taxonomy): domain Eukaryota; kingdom Viridiplantae; phylum Streptophyta; class Magnoliopsida; order Malvales; family Malvaceae; genus Hibiscus; species Hibiscus tridactylites. The sequence continues at coordinate 58,353,319 of OY288278.1, read as the reverse complement.
ATTATTCAGAGAACTGTAACAAAATATACCCCTGTCATTTCTAATTAATCCACCAATTCCCCCTCTTGAGTCGACCGAAGATACAGCCCCATCGATATTTAGTTTTAGCCATCTCAAATGGGGTAGTGTCAAACGCATCGAAAGGACAAATTTGGGGTAAACCAGAAAGAAATCAGAAGCTAGTAATGAATTAGTAATAAGACAATCACGAGAGATGTTACATTCACTGAATTTGCCTTTGATTCAGAAGGCAAGACAAGATTTTACTAAAAGAACGATCTGTAGAGTGCCTAAAATTTTTGCATTGAAAATCATATCATTCCTGAAGAGCCAGACAGTCTAAATAACTACAAAAGGAATAGTCGCCCATACCTTACGTAGCGATGGAGGACTCATTGCATTCCAAGCTTCCATGAAGATCATTGGTTTGTCAGGAAAAGCCAATGAAATTTCTACGAGAGCCAAAAATTTAGACCAAACCAACCGGCTTATATTGCAAGTGAAAAAAAAGATGAGAAATCGCTTCCTCCTCCAAAGAGCAAAAAGGGTAGAGTGTGTAGGGGGCAGGAGAGATCCCCCATTTGAGCAATTCGACTTTGACAGGAACCCGACTCATGCAAACCAACCAAATGAATAATTCAATTTTTGGAGGAACCACACCACACCATACGAACTTATTCCAAAAGTTATTCGAAGGCATTGAGCCATGCAACATATTCTTTAGAGATCTAATAGAGAAAATTCCATCCCCTGATTTGAACCATCTCACCCAATCGTGCTCCAAAGGGGAAGATTTGAAGTTATTGAGGAGCGAACAAAGAATGTTCACAAAAAAGCCTCCCAGTCGAATAGACGCCATCTTAAGGGTAAATTCCATACCCAAGTATCTCTATCTTTATAACCATAATCAGCAATGCAACCATTCTTTTCGATCGCTAATGCAAAGATTCGAGGAAACCTATTTTTCAGAGGACCGTCAATCAACCAAACGTCATGCCAATAAATGGACTTCCCATCCCCCACTTGTAAAATTAAGTTTGATCGTAAACAAATCTCAAACTCGTCTTCCTTATAATAAGATTTTATGATCACATTCCATATCCAAGATGATAGCCTCGGGGTTGAATTGATAGGGATCATATTGGGTCCAACTGACAGAATTTTACTCAAGATAACCTTTCTCCACAATCCATCAGGTTCATTGCCAAATTGCCAACACCATTTGCCTAAAAGAGAGAGATTAAAATGATCTAGATTCGAAATACCAAGTCCTCCCTTTCCAAACGGCTTACAGATCGACTCCTAGTTAATCCAATGTATTTTGGACTTATCCACAGATCCCCATAAAAATTTGGCCATTAACCGATTCAACCGAGCTAAAACTGTCGACAACATTCATAATAGAGATAAGAAATATATAGGTAGGCTTGTGAGGATAAACTTGATTAGTGTAAGCCTCCCCCCATAGAGAGGTATCTCAGTTTCCACCCTTTCAATCTTTTTTTCAAATTTGTTTACCACCGGCTCCCAAAGGGCAATAAAGTTTCTTTTAGCACCTAGAGGGAGGCCCAGATAGCTAGACAAGAACTTATCCACCAAACAACCAATAGAGGCAGCCCAAGAATTGAGAGTCTCATCATCGATATTAATACCGTAAATCTTATGTTGAGTTGTGAGGAGCTCGATTCGATCAACCGATGTGGCTCACCAAGTGGTGGAGAGGTGGATTTTTGGGTGGATTAGGTGTGGAAGCTTAAAAGTAAATGAGACAATGATTTTAGAGTAGTTCAACCTTCTAACCAAGGTCTACATCCACTACCTTAACTCCCCACTAAGGATTTCCAACAATTCCACTAATTGCTCTTCCTCTTTTCTAGGCTTAGAAGGAAACCCTTTACACCAATCAAGCTTTCTACCCAAAGCCTTGATCGAAACCCTCTTTACAAAGAGAAACAATAAGCAAACTTAAATCCCTCTAATAGGTATTTGTTTGCACAATTTAGCACTCACCCAAAACCTAAAACACTTGAGCAAATTTGACAATTTTGGCTCACTAGTGTTTGTCTATACAAGTATTGACAATTTAGGTACTAAGACAATATTTGATCATTTGTTGATTGACAATATGAGCATTAGCCTTTACTTGATGCTTGGAGGTCCCTTTTATACTCCTTGATGAGTTTATAGCCGTTGCTAGCCGTTGGGATTGAATTGGAGCCGTTGAGGACTTTAATTCCCACCATAAATGTAGTTCTGTAGCTCACCGTTTCGAAACGCTCGAACCCGTTTCAAAACACCCTTTAAGTAGAAAGAGCCGTTGCAGTCTGACAAGGCATCCATTTCGGAACGCCCCTGGCCGTTTTGGAACTCGTATCGAAATGCCCTAGACCCGTATTGGAACGCCCTGCATTTAAATGTTAGTTGGGAAGTAGCCGTTGGGGTTTATGACCGTTGTGGTCGAAGCCACGTAGGCGTATTGAAACGACATAGCCCGTTTCGAAACGCTGGGCAAAATCCTTATCCAGGGAAAGCCCGTTTCGATACTAGTATCGAAACGTTTTAGCTACTAGAATGCACCATATCGAAACGCCCTAAGGTGTTTCGAAACGCCTGGACAGTTTTGTAAAGTTTGGCTTTGAAAAACATGTAAAACCTTTTAAAAACATCCCTAAACATAGTTTCAAGTTATTTGGACTTTGGAAATTATTTTAAATACTTTTTAAATCAGTCCAAAATATTTTTCAATTATTATATGAAAACATTAGTTCTACAATCTCCCTCTTTTTGATATAATAAAACTAACTTGAAAAATTATTTAGGATTCTCCCCCTTTAACTTTTAAAAATGTGAATAAGAGATTAAAGATTTGAAATCAAATAAAGCTCCCCATTATTCATTTGAAAATTCAATTTTTCAAACCATTTCTCCCCTTTTTGTTATATCAAAAAGAATTTAAAACATTTAAGTTCAAAATAACAATACATGTAAAAAAATGACAAAAATAAGAATTTGGTTTTAAAATGGCCCCCCTTACTCAAAGCATCATTAAAAGTGTTAGTCCAACAAACATGATCATCTAGTTGACATAAATAAAAAATAAATCAAATAAAATCAAAAGCAACTAGATTTTACCACACTTGAACTCAATGGAGGATGTGAAGCCTTCCTTCTTCAAGTGTTCTTCCTTAGTGTGCATGGAGCTCCCCCTCATTAATTTGACTTGTAGATCAATCTCCATCACACCTAGCAAAAGACAATCAAGTGATTTTTGGTATCCAAATTGCTTTGGATCCATAGACATTAGTAGCACAAAACTTAGTCCCCTTTGGAATCCATTTTTCAATGTCATCCTTTTTAGTTGAAGTGGTTAGTCCTTTTGGGACCCAAACACTTCTAAAACATTTTCCTTTTACAAATCTAGGGGCACTAGATTGTCTTACATAGAAATTTGATTTTCCAAAATTGTTTTTCTTTTCAAGCTCTTTGGAAATCAAATCCTTTTCTTCTTGAACTTTTTGAAGCAAATTTTGTAAATCAAAACATTTTAATTCAAACTCTTCGAGTTTTTCTTCAAGTTCAAGTTTGGTTTTAGAAATCAAGTCATTTTGAATTTTTAACTTTGAAATCAATTTGTTGTTTTTCAAAATGTGATTTTTAAAATCTAAAACCAAATCATCATAGGCATCTTGTAATTCATTAAAAGAGAAAGAACATGAAGTAGATGAATTAGAAGTTACCCTTGAATCTTCTTCGATGGCCATAAGGCAAAGGTTGGCTTGTTCATCGTCGGTGGAGTCCTCATCACTTCAAGTAGCCACATGTGCCTTCTTCTTATGGCTTGAAGTGCTTGCCCTCTCCTTTTTTCTTGGATTCTCGTTCAAGCTCTTTCAAGGCTTTCTTCATGAACGGGACACACTTCTTGAAGAGATGAACTATCTCTTCTTCTTTATCCTCCTCTTCACTTGAGTAGACATGATGGCAAGTGGAGGATTTGAGAGCCATGGCACTTGCATTGATGCCTAGCCCTTTGATTTTCTTCTCTCCCATAGCTCTAATTTCTTCCCTCTTCTTCTCATCTTCTTTATTCTTCTTCATGATTTGATGAGTAAGGAGTGACCCCATGAGTTCATCAAGCTTCAAGGTCTTCAAGTTCTTGGCTTCGATGATGGCGGTCCTCTTTGAGTCCCAAGACTCGGGAAGTGAGTAGATAAGCTTTCGAACAAGCTTTTCCTTCGGGATGGCTTCTCCATAGACTTTGAGACCATTGGTGATAGTGGAGAACCTATCAAACATCTTCTCGATGTTCTCTTCCGGATCCATTTTGAAGTTCTCATACTCTAAGGTTAGAAGCCCAATCTTGGTCTCCTTGACTTCATCGGTTCCCTCGTATGTGACTTCAAGCTTGTCCCATACCTCCTTGGCACTCTCACAAGAAGACATCTTCTCGTAGATGGTTGGGCCAAAAGCACAAAACAAGATGTGCAAGGCTTTGCAATTAAGCTTCATCTTCTTGTGATCGTTGGCACTCCATTCCGCTTTGCTTCATTGAGGCACGGACGGACCATCTTCAACTATGTCTCGTAGCTTGTAGTCTCTTGACTTTATGAAGAATTTCATCTTGGTCTTTCAATGGGCATAGTGGGTACCGTCGAAGAAAGGCGGTTTTTCGATTGATTGTGCCATTGAGCCGGTTGAGTAGAATGTTGATCGAGCTTGCCGGATCTTCTCAACAGGATATGAATCCTCCTCAATTGAGCCAAGCTCTGATACCAATTGTTGAGTTGTGAGGAGCTCGATTCGATCAACCGATGTGGCTCACCAAGTGGTGGAGAGGTGAATTTTTGGGTGGATTAGGTGTGGAAGCTTAAAAGTAAATGAGACAATGATTTTAGAGTGGTTCAACCTTCTAACCAAGGTCTACATACACTACCTTAGCTCCCCACTAAGGATTTCCAACAATTCCACTAATTGCTCTTCCCCTTTTCTAGGCTTAGGAGGAAACCCTTTACACCGATCAAGCTTTCTGCCCAAAGCCTTGATCGAAACTCTCTTTACAAAGAGAAACAATAAGCAAACTTAAATCCCTCTAATAGGTATTTTTTTTGCACAATTTATCACTCACCCAAAACCTAAAACACTTGAGCAAATTTGACAATTTTGGCTCACTAGTGTTTGTCTATAAAAGTATTGACAATTTAGGTACTAAGACAATATTTGATCATTTGTTGATTGACAATATGAGCATTAGCCTTTACTTAATGCTTGGAGGTCCCTTTTATACTCCTTGATGAGTTTATAGCCGTTTCTAGCCGTTGGGATTGAATTGGAGCCGTTGAGGATTCTAATTCCCACCATAAATGCAGTTCTGCAGCTCACCATTTCGAAACGCTCAAACCCATTTCGAAACACCCTTTAAGTAGAAAGAGCCGTTGCAGTCTGACAAGGCACCCGTTTCGGAACGCCCCTGGCCGTTTCGGAACTCGTATCGAAACACCCTAGACCCGTATCGAAACACTCTGCATTTAAATGTTAGTTGGGAAGTAGCCGTTGGGGTTTATGACCGCTGTGGTCGAAGCCACGTAGGCGTATCGAAACGGCATAGCCCGTTTCGAAACGCTGGGCAAAATCCTTATCCAGGGAAAGCCCGTTTCGATACTAGTATCGAAACATTTTAGCTACTGGAATGCACCGTATCGAAACGCCCTAAGGTGTTTCGAAACGTCTGGACAGTTTTGTAAAGTTTGGCTTTGAAAAACATGTAAAACCTTTTAAAAACATCCCTAAACATAGTTTCAAGTTATTTGGACTTTGGAAATTGTTTTAAATACTTTTTAAATCAGTCCAATACATTTTTCAATTATTATATCAAAACATTAGTTCTACATCTTACTTGTTGTGTTTTAAGGTGCTCGATTCCTTCAACCGTTCTAGCTCGCCAAGTGGTGGAGAAGTGGAATTTTGGGTGATAGAGGTGTGGAAGCTAAAAAGAATAAAGACAATAAGATTTATAGTGGTTCAACCTTCTAACCAAAGTCTACATCCACTACCTTAGCTTCCCACTAAGGATTTCCAATCAATCCACTATTGATTCGTCCCCTTTTCTAGGCTTAGGAGGAAACCCTTACAAACCGATCAATCTTTCTACCCAAAGCCTTGATCAAACCCTCTTTACAAAGAGAAAGAAATAAGCAAACACAAATTCCTTTAATAGGTATTTGTTTGCACAATTAAGCTCTCACCCAATCCTAAAACACTTGAGCAAATATAACAATTTTGGCTCACTAGTGTTTGTCTATACAATAATTTGACAATTAGACTTTAAGACAAATTCTTGATCATAGTGTTGTTGACAATTGAAGCATTAACCATTACTAGATGCTTGGAGGTCCCTTTTATACTCCTCTTTGTGTTTGTAGCCATTACTAGCCGTTGGGGTTGAATTGGAGCCGTTGGAGACTTAATTTCCCACCATAAATGCAGTTATGCAGCTCCCCGTTTCGAAACGCTCGAACCCGTTTCGAAACACTCTTGAAATAGAAAGAGTCGTTGCAGTATGATGCAGCACCCGTATCGAAACGCCCTTGGCCGTATCGAAATGCCCGTATCGAAATGCTCTTCATTTAAAAGGTAGTTGGGAAATAGTCGTTGGGGGTTTTATGACTGTTGAGGTCAAGCCACGTAGGCATATCGAAACGGTAGAGGTCGTATCGAAACACTATGCAAAAATCTCACCCAGATAAAGCCCGTTTCGAAACCCATTTCGAAACACTTTGACACTGTAAAGACCTGTATCGAAACACCTATGGGTGTTTCGAAACATCTGGATGGTTTTGTTGAATTTGACTTTGAAAACATGTAAAAACCTTTTAAAACATCCCTTAAACATAGTTTCAAGTTGTTTGGACTTTAGAAATGGTTTTGAATTCTTTTTAACTTTGTCCAAAACATTTTTCAATTATTATATCAAAACATTAGTTCTACATTACTCTTTTTCAAGTTGAGTTTAATTCCTGCCGCCAATTCAAATACTCTGAGAACTCGTTTTACGTTCCTAACTTGATTCAAGGAAGCACCGCAGAAAATCAGTAAATCATCTGCAAATTGCAGATGAGAGATTATAACACCCCGAAAATTGGTCTAGTCGGAATTGGATTCCGATGATCGGAGTAATACTATTAAAATATTGAAATATCGAATCTTTATTATATTGTTATAGGATCTTAATTAAGCCAAGTCCTTGGTCAAGACTGCTTTATGAAGGCTCAAATCAGTGTTTTTAAGCTAGGTGTTTTGATAAGATCAGAACTGTATCGAAACGGCCTATGCAAGATGTTTCGAAACGTTTATAGGTGTTTCGATACGATTCCAACGGTAATAACTAACTTTTGGACTTTTGCTTGACCGTTTCGATACATTTCCTCCAGTTTCGAAATAAGTCCCCTGTTTCAAATGCGTTTGAAGGTGTAAATTGAAAAGAAATGAAAAGTTGGTTGTCCACTTGTCTAGGGCTGCTCTTCCCACGTGAATATGGTCAGAAGATATGACTTATAGTCATCTATATGTCTATTTTTGGTAAGGGTAAGGGTAAGGGTAAGGGATAGCTAAATAATATTATTAAATAAGTTTACCTTAGTTTGGAGGAAAGCTTCATATTGGTTACATGAGAGGTGGGTGATGATTAAAATGATATTTCCTTTAAAATGAATTGATCAAAAGAAAGCTCTCATCTTTGTTTAGAGTTTCACCGAGACAAACACTCATCTTTTGTTCAAGATAATAAGCAGGCACCACCATTGTCATCTTCTCCACCAAGCTCAAGCACACACCTCCCTATTGTGAGCCATAAGCTTAGGCTTTCCTTATTTTAAGAACATCAAATCATAGCTATCGATCGGGTAAGTGAAAGCCCTAAGTTAGCAATCAATTTTCTTGGCTATTAAATGATCATTTCAAGCTTTAAGTTAAGTCTTGCCTATAGCTCATGGATATTCAAGCATCGATATTGTCATATTGATCCTAATGACTCTTTATTGCTTTTCCTAGCTCAAGAAGTGGAAAAGACTAATCCAACGCCTTCACCGAAAGCTAGGGATAAGGGTATCGCCATCTGAGTGTAGTCAGAGTCTCAGAATTGGGCGATGAGCCTTTCTGAATTTACCGTTATTGATTTTATAAGATTTACTAACTATTGAATTAAAGGGGCTTGGTATAAAGCATCATTGAAAACCATGTTGGTAAGTTTTGGTAAGTATCGCATCGATTCATTGTCCATAGCATTGGTATCATTGTCATGGAAGTCATTGAAGCATTGACATGAGTTTTTGCTATTGCTTATTGACATAGAAAGTATGATTGTTGATTTATCCATTTATTGATATGAAACTATTGCCATCGAAGTATTGTTATTGATATTGATATGGAAATATTGTTAAGGAATCATGGATATTGAACTATTCATTATTGGACCTTAGATTTGAAGTATTGGATACAATTGGCATGCCATAGAATTCACGAGCTCAGTGTACGGGTGGACTACGGTCCTATATTGATTTGGCGAGGCGGAGGGATGCATTGTGTATTGGTCTTATTGGCGATGTCAACGGGATGACCATTTATTGATTTGGCGAGGAGGTGGAATTCGTGTATCTAAATACCATGAATCTATCCAAGGGAATTGTTGATATTGTTATTGTTTGCTATGAACTCATAATGTTGCTATTGATGACATGAAACTATGTTTCTATTATTGAATAAGGAACATGCTATGTTTATTGCATAATTAGTATTAAGATTATCATTGAAGCATATCATTTGGCATACTATGTTCATTCATTGTATTTGCGACTACCTCACTAGGCAAAGTATGCCTAATGCATTCCATTGCATCCATTTCAAGATAGTCAAGCTTTGGGATCAAGATCGGAGAAGTTGAAGCGTTGCACAAGTCACAATCAAGCTCTAAGTAATGTATATTGACCCTTTGAAACTCCTAGTAGGTGGCAAAGCCTATGTATAAGTTTATTAAGTCTCTTTTGATGTGCCTATGTTATGGTTAAGTGTTATAATTATTGATAATAAGTTGAAATTTTACCGCACCAATCATCGCACTGTTCATCAGTAACACGCTCCGACCCGATTTTCGACTAGGCCGGGAAGGGGGTGTTACAAAGATCTTGACTTGATCAGTACCCCAACCAATAGAAAAGCCTTCGAGTAAATCCATGTCCATTTCTTTAATTAATAGGAGATTGAGAGCTTCCCCTACTAAATTAAATAGTAAGGGGGACAAAGAGCAGCCATGTCTAAGACCCCGGGAGGTGGGGAAAGATTCAGTGGGAAATTCGTTGACCAAGACTGAAATAGTAACCGATGAAATACATTGAAAGATCCATTTGCACCATTTGTTCCCAAAACCACATTTAATAAAGATAGAAATTAGAAAACTCCAATTCACTAAGTTATAGGCTTTGCGAAAATTAATTTTAAAAGCCACACCCTCCTTGTTTTCCTTAACCATAAAGTCAATCAACTCGTTGGCAATGAAGGAACAATCCAAAATTTGCCTACATGAAATAAAGGCAAACTGTGAATCCCCAACGATAGATCCAATAATCGTGCGAAGCCTCTTTGTAAGAACTTTCGACAAAATTTTGTATCTACCCCTTACGAGACTAATAGGGCGATACTCATCAAGAGATACTGGATTGGACACTTTTGGGAAGAGGGTAATAAAGGTATGATTAATGTCTACCTCCCAATCTCGGCCATGATAAAAGTTGTCGAAGAATTTCATGATATTATTCTCAAGAATGCACCAGAAATTTTTGAAGAACCCAAGGTTGAAGCCGTCGAGACCAAAGGCTTTGTTGCTATCCGAAGTTTCCAAAGCGGACCATACTTCCTCAGCCGTAAAAGGTTTTTCAAGATCCTTAGACTGAATACAGGAGATTCTTGATAAATCTAAATTGAAATCCTCAAGTTCTAAAGCATGGATGGTGTTGTAGGCTTTAGAAAAATGATCCTTTACTGCTGATTTGATTTGTACAAGATCAATAGATAAATCATCCCCCAATTTTAGAGATTCTATAGCGTTAATTCTGCATCTTCCAAAGGCAGCTAGATGAAAGAATCGAGTATTTTTGTCTTCTTTACAGAACCAGCGAAGACGAGACTTTTGTAGCCAAGCACTTTCCTCCTTACAATAAGCCTCCCAAAGATTTGTCCTCAATTGTGTTATTCGAGCATGTGTACCAGCGTTTACCAAGCCAGACTGTATATTGGCCTTAAGATTGAAACTCTTTTTTTCTAACAGGGCAATTGAAAGACTAGTAGGTTGGGATAAATTTGTCGACCAATTCCTCAAGGCTAATTTTGAGCCTCTAATTATAACACCAATACCAATTCTTGGATTTTTTCTCTCAATTCAAGAATAGAGTCTTTGACCGTCTCAACAAATCCTTCTTCCTCAAACCAGAAGTTAAATAGCTTGAACAATTTATGTCCATAGTTAATATTCTATTCTTGTAATAGGACTGCATTTTTAATTTTTTTAGAAATTTTAATATTAAAGGTTGTAAAAATAGATATAAAAGAAAAAAAAGTTAATGAAAAAAATAAATATTATGTTTTTGTTATGAATATTTATCTATGTGGATGTCTATCATTATTAGAACTTTATCTAATGAGTTTGATTTATTTATTATTAGGAATATTAACTCTATTAATTAGAGTTTAATGTATTATGTACTTCTTATGCCTATAAATAGATGATTCATTGAAGGCATTGTATACAATTCTATTTTTGAGAATAATACAAATCTCCCTCTTTCTCTCATCTCTTTGTTCTTATTCTTGTTTTTCTTTATTTATTCACAACACGTTATCAGCACGACTCTAATCAACTGAGGTCTTCATTGTTTGAATCCAAAAGAAGTTATTGGAAAGAATTCGATTCTAGGATAAACCAAAGATAAGTTTTTTTTCTCTCTTCATTTTTTTTAATTACCGATTATCTTTTTCTTTATCTTTTAACTTTTTTTGAAAAGTTTGAAAGTATGTTTGATTTTATTCGAACATTGGAAAGAGACAAATTTGTGGCTTCTCACAAACCAAAAGACAGATCGAAAGAGACGAAGAGGTTGCGTTTGGTGTAAATTACGTGTGTTTTCTCTCGTTCCTAAAAGGGTTAATTAGCGGTATGCTTATTCATACTTTTACTTATATGATTATATTTGATATTTTTCATATTATTATTTATGTTATTTTATTTGGTAAAAGTTACTATTTTTAACCGTGTTTTGAGTTTTACATGATATGCTTAAATGACTTGGAAAGAGATGTGATATAAAGGGACTATGAGAAGCTATCTCGGTCATATGCTATGTCTCTATTGTCCACGAGAGAAAAATCAATACCAGTAAATTTTAATTTTATTTTTATTCTTTATATTATTATTTTAAAGTGCGATAAATCATGATGATTTTGCATTTACAAGAAGATTATTATAAAGTCTATATTTACTCGAAAGTAATATTTCTTCTTCGTCGAAAAACTCGACCATAGACTTCTCCCAATTTCAAGTTACGAAAATTTGTCTTGATCTAAAAAGTTTTATGGGAGGCATTCCCTGAAGTGAATGCAAGCATGATGTTTATTCCATGCGATTATTGGAACTGTTTCATTCCCTGAAGTGAATGCAAACATGGTAAATCATTATTCAATTAGAGATATAATTTCGATATAATCCAAGTATATTGGCTGGACATCCCGTTCTGCGAGGCTACTGGTCTCAAAGGAGGTTTTTAAAGGACCTTGTGGACAGGTTTAATAATGTTGCGTACGAGGATTAAATCTTTGTTCTCTGTGATAAAGATATGTGAAAAAGGTTTCAAAGGCCCACTGGCTCTACTCTATTCCCTGAAGTGAATGTGAGATTATATTATGGAAGGAATAAAAAACCACATTAAAAGTTGTGGTCGTGGTTGAGGCTATGAATATACACATAAAAAAATATAGTCGTTTTAAGAATACTTCTACCCGCTGGTAGCGAAGTTATAAGGATGACAAGAGTGATAAAGATCATTCTAAGGAAGTTAAATCCTTTTACCAATGTGATGTTATAAACCATTGGTTTCATACTTGTCAAACGCCAAAGTATTATGGACTTTATCCATAATCATGAATGATAAATGAAATAAAATATAAACAAAATTTGTTTATGGCGAAAATAATTATGGCGTTATTGGTCCAACTCAATTGGATATTGTTAATTTTCTCATAACCCTTGAAGGGAATAATTTACCATTTATTTTATTTCTCTTATAACCTCTAAAAGGAATAATTGATTTTATTTATTTATTTTATTTTTTTATGTTAATTCGTTCTATTTATTACTTATTTATGTCAGTTTGTTTTATGTTTATTTGTTTCACATATTATTTATTTACGCTTTATGTTTATTTATTATTTGAAGAATGTGATTACTTTCGGAATAAAATATACAATGAATTGTGGCTATTTATGCCTAGAATTGTGGCTATTTATGCCTAGCAGATAATGCAAGTACTCATAATGTACTTAAGCATAAGAAATATTTTTCCCATTTAAATGCAAGGGAAAATATGAGTAATATTTCTCAAAGTACTAAAATATCAATGCTTCGGAAGAGCACTTGAAATTTTATCTCTGATAGATAATCGACTTGATATGATGTGCTATATTTTATATTTTTCATTCCTCGAAGTGAATGATACAAAGTACATATTTTCATTACCCGAAGTAAATGAAACAAAGCACATTTTGAAAGGTGCATAATTATGCATTTCTCGATTAAAATGCAAGGGAATAATGTGAGTACTATATCCGGAAGTACTAATATCACAAAAGGCTCTGGTTGAGCAAATATGTTATTGTCAAATGGAATTTTATTCCATATTCACAGTGCGTTATACTCGTCAAAGTCATAAAGAGACTTATTTAATTTTAAAGATATTCACGGTAATGGATATCATATTGAGACCATTAGTTGATAGGAACTATCTCAATGTTATGAGTATAAATCAAGGCAATAATAAAAACTTGAAAAAGTTATATGCACCGTCATCCATCGTGTACTACAATAAAATTAGTACAAATTGAAGCTCATGCTATTGTGAATCAGAAGTTTACTGATAACTTTATTATTTGGCAATGACCAGTTAGACCATCCCGGTTCAATTATGATGCGAAAATTTGTTGACACTTTCATGTGGTAATTTATTGAAGAGTTGAAAATTTCTTCAAAGTAATGTTTTCATGTGATACTTGCTACCAAAGCAAACCGATTATTCAATCATCATCAGCTATGATAGATTGCGAATCTATTAATTTTTTCTGGAACAGATACAAAGGTGATATATGTGGGCCCATACACCTTTCTTACAGTCCATCTAGATATTTTATTATTTTAATTGATGCATCGACTAGATGGTCATATGTATCATTGTTACTAATCCGCAACTTGGTATTTGCGAGGCTACTTGCTCAGTTGATAAAACTATGAGCACATTTTCAGATTACCTTATAAAGACAATTGGTCTTGATAATGCTGATGACATGTCATTTTATATGTATTATCACTAATTCGCATCAAGCCAACAAATTATAATAAGTTCTCCCTATTATAAATGGTTTTTGGCCAGGAACCAAATATTTCTCATCTTAGATTTTTTTAGTGTGCGTTATATGTTCTGATTGCTCCACCACAACGCACAAAGATGAGTTATTAAAGGAGGTTGGGAATATATGTCAGATTCAAATTTCCCTTGATAATTAAATATCTTGAGCTTCTCATAGGGAATTTATTGACAACTCGATTTACTGACTATCATTTTAATGTGTCAGTTTTCCCAACGTCAGGGGGAGAAAATAAAATAGCTGGGAAAAGAAATAAATTGGAATGAATTATCATTATCTTAGTTTGATCCACGTACTCAACAATGTGAACTATAAGTTCAAAGGATAATTCATTTAGCAAATCAATTGTCAGATGATTTTGCTGACTCTAATAGAGTGACTAAGTCACATATACCAGCTATGAATGCTCCATTTAAATTTGATGTCCCGAAAGAACAAATTCTAGTTGCTAATGAGTCTAACTTACGCCTGTAGCGTGGTAGACAAGTAGGTTCCAAAGATAAAAATCCTTGAAAAAAAGGAAGGGAGCTATAGTTATGATGGTCTGATCGAGGAATCAATGAATTATGAAAATCTCAAGAAGAGATTAAAAGGTCTCCAATAGAGGCATTAACATGACTCAGGTACCTGATAATAAAGAGATCTCAATAGATTATGTCATGTCTGGTAATAAGTGGAACTGAAATCAAATCGACGTTGATAATACATTTGCATGCAATATAGCACTAGAGATTTTATTTGACGATGTGGATCATGAATCATTGTCAATTAGACAATGTAAACAAAGAAATGATTGGCCAATATAGAAAGAGGCAATTGAGGCGAAACTAAGATCTCTTTCGAAAAGAGAAGTATTTGGGCCTATAGCTCGTATATTGAAATGTGTAAAGCTCGTGGATATTAATGAGCCTTTGTGAGAAAGAGAAATCAAAAGGAGAAATCATGAGATATAAGCTCGTTTGGTTGCAAAGATTCTCACAAAGACATGAAATTGATTATAAGGAAAATATATTTCTCGGTGGTGGATGCAGTTACTTTTAGATAGTTTGACAATAAAAAAAATAACTCAGTTTTCCGCCTAATGGATGTTGTTACATCTTATTTGTATAAGCCTCTTGATAACAACATTTACATGAAGCTTCTAGAAGGATTTAGACTGTCATAAGCAGTTAATTCAAGTTCTCGAGAACATTATTCAATTATATTAAATATATCTTTTTATGGATTAAAATATTTTGGGCACATTTGGTATAATCGCCCCATTGAATACTTATTAGCGGAAGGCTATAAGAATGATTTAATTTTCAGAGCATTTTATTAAGAGGTTTAGCTCTGAATTTGTCATTGTTTTTATTATGTATGTTGGTGATTCATTGAGACTCATGAAGAGATCTCCTTAATAATGAAATCCTTGTGCAGCAATCGGCAAACACAGAAAAATGTTTAAAGAGACTTTACATGCATAATGCATATTTGTTGACCACTATTTGGTTGCTAGGTCTCTTAATGTAAACAAAGATCCATTCCACCCTCGAGAAAAAGGTGGTGATATTCTTAGTCTAAAAGCACCACATATACATTAATTGATCTGGAAGCATCGTATCTTGGTTGATCCAGAAATACTATCTAAGTGCTACGAGACCATTGCCTTTAAATAATTGCTATGCATGAGGCAAAGCTAAAATATGTGTTTGGCTAAACATATCCAGAAGATATGTGAATTGCTTTCACAAGATAAGATGCAAGCTATCTTATATAGAGATAATGCAGAATTTATATCTCAAGGTGGATACATCAAATGTGATAAAACGAAACATATCTCTTTAAAGTTTCGTCCTTCATGATCTTTAGAAGAATAATATTTGATGGATCATTTCAAGCAATAATTTGAAAGATTTATCCACTAGTGCATACTCTATTTCAACATTTGAAGATTATATTCAAGATTGAATTATGAAGATTCAAAGATCTTATGTGATATTTTTATGAGGGGGAGTAAATACGTGTTGCACTCTTTTTCCCTTAACCGAGGTTTTGTCCCAATGGGTTTTCCTGGTAAGGTTTTTAATGAGGCAACATGTTATGCGTATTAAAGATGTGTGTACTCTTTTTCCTTTACTAATGAAATTTTTTTCCCACTGGGTTTTTATCTTAGTAAGGTTTTAACGAGGCACATTATCTTCATAGACATCCAAGGGGGAGTGTTATGAATATTTATCTATGTGGATGTCTATAATTATTAGAACTTTATCTAATGAGTTTGATTTATTTATTATTAGGAATATTATCTCTATTAATTAGAGTTTAATGTATTATGTACTTCTTATGCCTATAAATAGATGATTCATTGAAGGCATTGTATACAATTCTATTTTTGAGAATAATACAAATCTCCCTCTTTCTCTCATCTCTTTGTTCTTCTTGTTCTTATTCTTGTTCTTCTTTATTTATTTACAACAGTTTTAACTTTTTCATTGAAAAAGAAAAAAAATTGTTCTCATCCCTCTATTTTCAATCGTGTTTATTTTTCTTAGAAAAGGAAATGGTTAAATTGTTTCAAAGGCCCTTGATTTGAGGTGTTTTTTTAAGGGACATGTGGCAGCATATGAGAGTGCCACATGTTCCAGCTACATTAACATTTAACACCGTTAGTCTCGAGGGGTATTATAGAAGACGGAAACAAAATCTGGGGGGCACATTGAACATTTAAAATGTATAAGCATCACATTAACAATTTGAATAAAGTATAGGGGGCATTTGTGCCATTATCCCTAAAAATTATATTACCTAAGACTCAAACTCGGAACACATCAATAGTAAGTCAAAGGCTTACCCAACAAACTAATATTACATTTTGTGATTGAAAAACATGTTTAGCAAAAAAAAATCATAAAAAATAAATTGTTTGCAATAGGACTTCAACATGAGGCTTGGGTTTAAAGACACCATAGTGCAATCAATTGGCCTCACACTTTAATATGGGAAAAGTACTCTTATGTTAATAGTATTTTTGAAAAGTGTACTCTTAAGATTAGATAAAATTGACCCGATATTCGATACATGAACTGATTTATCCGAATCGAGACTCGATATAGATCTAAATATGATGATTCTAATTTGATTCGAACTCGAACCAAAACCGAATTGAATCTTAGCTAAACCGAAAGTCATACCCAATTTGACATGAAATCAAAAATCAAATCGTATCAAAAGTCAACCTGAACCAAAAGCAACCTGAATTTAATTTGCTCAAATACATATGTTGTGTTCTCCTTATGTATTATATTACTAATTAATAACCACTTTTAGAAATAGTTTAATGTTTGACTATCATATTTTCTCCAATAAAAGAGCATCTTCATATATCGACTCAAATCGAAAATTGACTGATCTGATATTAACCAAACCTGAAATAATATAGACTCGAACTAAATCTAAATTAGATCTGATCTGAATTGAACATATACTTAAAGTAACTCGAACCGAAAATCAAATGACTTGACCAAACTATCTGATTGGCACCTCTATGTACTCTCCTCATGTTAAAAGAGTTATTTTATAAATAAATTTTGAGAAAATATGTTATGTATTAATGATTGAAATTTTATTTTTCACGACTAGATTAATCCTAGTCCTTAAACTATAGACCATGAATTTTAAGGTTTTAGATTTAACGTTTAAGATTAAAATTTAAAGTTTATAGTTTAAGGACTAGGATTAATGATTTGAGGTTTAGTATTAGAGATTTAAAATTTATTTTATGATGTTTAAACATGTATGCTTATTTAAAAAAATTCCAGTCTATGCATCATATATTAGATCACAATTTTTTAGGGTGATATTCTAGTAAAAAATATAAATCTATCAAAAGTGTAAAGTACAAGGACCTTTTAGAGATTTTGACCTTTAGTTTATATTTTTCAAGAGTACATTTAGGTACATAATTTTTTAAAAATACTCACATAAGAGTTAATGTTTTAAAATGGTTGAATAAGGGTGTAACATCTTTAAAATCTATTTAAATAAGAACCTAATGTTTCAAGATGTTCGTTCAAAAACATATTTAATCTTTTTAAATTTATTCAAATAAGGGTTTAACATTTTTAAAAATGTCATTTTAATTGCACTACTATGAGAAGTTTAATAAACATTATTCCATTTAAATTTAACTCTAATTTAATCGTTTTGAAAAATTCTGCTTTTGTTTTTAAGTCTCATTTGATCTATTTAAAAATAAATATACTTTTAATGTTAAATCTTTATTAGACTTGATTATATTTTAGGGTAAACTACATAAATGACCACTATAGTATGAGTTTGGACTCGATTTGACCACTATACTTCTAATTGCAGCAATTAAGCCATTGGACTATTAAATTAGACTCAATGTGACCACCGGCCGTTAAAACTTAACGGAGGAAGTGACGTGACAATTAGTAAAAATTTGTATCATTACATATTTGGTCCTCGTTACTTATACATTCTATCAATTTGGTCCTAACTTTAATTTGATAAAATAAATTAATAATTTAATTAGGTGGTGACACGTGTCACCACCATATTGGAGGTCTTTTTGTTATTTATATGTAATTTAATAATTTTATTTTCTCCCCCAATCTGTCACCAAATTGGAGGAAGAAAAGAAAATCAAGGCGCATATGCCTTTGGCGTGAACCAAACCCGGGTTGGCATGGGTAAGGCGTGCAACATGCTTACCACTAGGCCAACTGTATCTTTGTGACATGTTGTACAAAACCTAATATATATCTCAGTTTGTTGCTCATGTTAGGAAAAAAGAAATAAATATGAATTAAGGGGACTCAAACAGGACATTTTTGGGATGCATAAAAACATCTCAACCACCGAAATAGATCGAATAATTAAATTATTAATAATTTTATTTTTATTAATTTTTAATTAATTTGTTATATTAAAAAATCAAAGAAATTAAAATAATATTAAAAATTTATTTAACGAATCTAAACTCGCGAACATAATTTAAATGAATTGATATAACTTTAGAATTTTTAATTTTTAATATAATTTCATATATAACATAATTTAAATGAATTGATAAAACTTTAGAATTTTTTTAAAATTATGTTCGTGAGTTTAGATTTGTTAAATAAATTTTTAATATGATTTTAATTTTTTTGATTTTTTAATATAATGATTTAATTAAAATTAATAAAAATAAAATTATTAATAATTTAATTATTCGATTTATTTTAGTGGTTTATATGTTTTTATGCATCCCAAAAATGTCATGTTCGAGTCCCCTTAATTCATATTTATTTTCTTTTTCCTAACATGAGCAACAAACTAAGATATATATTAGGTTTTGTACAACATATCACAAACTTACAGTTGGCCTAGTGGTAAGCATGTTGCATGCCTTACCTAGGCGAACCTAAGTTTGATTCACGCTAAAGACATATGTGCCTTGATTCTGTTTTCTTCCTCCAATCCGGTGACACGTGTCATCATATGATTGGGAGAGAAAAATAAAATTATTAAATTAAATATAAATAACTAAAAAGTCCTCACCACCTAATTAAATAATTAATTTATTTTATCAAATTAAAGTTAGGGCCAAGTTGATAGAATGTATAAGTAACGAGAACCAAATATGTAATTATAAAAATCTTTACTAACTGTCACATCACTTCTTCCGTTAGGTTTTAACGGTTGGTAGTCACATTGAGTCCAATTTAATAGTTCGGTGGTTTAATTGTTGCAATTAAAAATATAGTGGTCAAATCGAGTCCAAACCCATAGTATAATGGTCATTTATGTAGTTTACCCTACATTTTAACTCGACAAACCCTAAAGGTTACACATTATTTGAAGACTTATCATTTTTAAGGTAAATTACATTAGATGTCACTCAATTATAATAAGGTTATATTTGAGTCATCCAATTATTACAAGTTATATTATGCAACTCAATTAAAGTTTTAGTTGTGATCATGTCACTCTTCTGTTAAGGTACAAACGGACATCCAATTTAGTTCTAATTCAAAATAATCTAATAGATTTAACTATTCACACACACCTATATATATATATATATATATATATATATATATATATATATATATATATATATATATATATATATATATATATAGTTACTTTTCTTCTCCCAAATTGTTTGTTCTTCATCGTTCATCATCATTCATACTTGGGTACTTGCTATAAAGCGAGCTATACCAAACTTGATATTTTAAATATGTTTAATGATAAAAATTATTAACTTAAAAACTTTAGTTATTAGTTTATTTTAAAATAAAAGGAAGATAATGAAGTCATTAAAAAAATATGAAATTACTAAGAAAGTTGTATAATAGTAAAAAAACATGAATTTTTTTTGTAGAAAACTGTGTGGTAGCAGTAAGTAAAACCTAAAAAATTTTATAAATAATTTTAAATAAATTTTGATGAATTTGATTTTAATGTAGATACTAATTACATATCTAACATTAAAAATAATTATAAATATCTTCACATTTATAAAATTGTGTATTAGATTAATTAGTGACTTTAAATAAAGTACTCTTTTTTAATCCATAAAGAAGAAAAGGTTCATTAGCAAATAAGGTCGAAGACACTAGCGTACATCAGCGGGAGATCCATGTAAGCATCCCAATTACACAAACAGAAAGGAGAAACAAAGACCATCAACCTAAAAGGTTGCGGTTGTCTAACAAACATCCACATAAAGCACGTAAAACTAGAGCACTAACCGGTGCAATCCAACTGAATGCGTCCAGAGAAAAGACTCTAGATAGCATTAACCAACCAGCAAGGCTTGGAAAAAAAGGCCGAAGATTCTTGTGATGGCAATCTTGTCCCAACGATAAAAAAGACCATAGATGAGCATGCCTGAGAGCTCCATCCGGAGGCAGGCTTCCACTACAGATGATGTGGTCCTTATCAAGGCATTAACATCTAAGGTCCATAAGCATGATCGTGAAAAAAACACTAGAATATAAACCCAATTGAGACCATTGCGTAAACCAAACAAGCAAGCAACAAGAAAATCGAAAGAAATCCTAGAAATCATTGGATCATCTGCAAGGCGCAAGAGCCCAATGATCTTTGAGGAAGGATGGGAACTTGCCGCTACCACTCGTTCCTTCCAGACGACAATAGCGAAGAACAAAGGCCTCATCCTTGACGCGGATAACCACCTCTGAAGTTATCCGCAATCGTAAAGTTAAAACCGATGTCAACTTGTGCGTATGGGACAGACCCTGATGCCAAAGTAAAATACCAAACTGTCATCTTCAATGTTCCCTTTTCCAAGTGCAAACCAAGAGGTATTGTCGGCAACAATCCTGGTCCATTTTCGGCAGGCATATCAGTTTCGAACCAGGGTTCAAAGAGAAGACCATACAGTGCCGCTACAACGTCGGTCGCGATCCCAAAGCTGCTCGAAAAACTGTCGACCTAACCTATTTTCCAAACGGATCTGCTAAACCAGAACTCATCTTCCCTGTAATTTTCAGCGACTAGAGCTCGCGGCGGTTTGACGGAAAGGCCTCCGACCTGTCCAGAGATGAATCGGCAACCACATTGTAACCCCCTTAGCCCGGCCTAGACGGTTGACCCGAACTACGAAGATTACACGGGGAAAACCAAAGTCTAACCCGAAAGTCAACCTTGATTAACGACCCTTTTTTCTTTTTAAGCTTGTCTAGATGCACATTAACCCCAGGCGTACTCTTGAGATAAGCATACTCAAAAATCACAGCAATCGGAAAGCAATAAGGGACTCAATTGCACAACATACGAATTTAGGGACCAAAATGTAAATTCTGGAAAATTTAGAAGACTTAACTAAATTCAAGGTTACCAATATCAAATTAAACATATTACAAGCTTCCCTGTCAAATTTCACCTTAAACGGACATTCCAAACTCAATCAATTGCATAAACAATATTCGGGACTAAAACGTAAAGCTTGCAAACCATAAACCATTCAAATCAGTGCCCAACGGTCTAGTGTTTCGGAACGAAGGTTGACCGTTCCGAAACACGAGTTCGTTTCGAAACTCGTTCTGAAACAGGGATTGGCAGTAGCAAAAGTGTTTCGGAACGGCCTCTACCCGTTTCGATACACAAGGGACATTACAGGCCCCTGTTTCGAAACGGTAGTGCCCGTTCCGATACAGGCTGCCCAGAAAGTGCAGAATTTTCTGGTTTAACATACATTCGACCAATCAAACACATCCCTATGACCTCCTAATCATGCCAACAAGTCATCATACATTAAAGGAACATATTTGCATCATCAAAACTCATTCATGGCATCAATTAGGAAAAACCACAAGTCTATAGGCATGCATCCTAATATTGGAAATCAAGCAATTATCAAATCTTCAAAACAAATACCAAGAGGCCATTTACATGTTTCAAACATCATAAGCATCATACCAAACTTAGGGAGTCCAAAACATCTCCCAACAACACAACCTAGGTTCCCATTGCCAAATACCAAAAGCTAATAATGTTGTAAAAATAGTCACCATACATGAGCTTAGTCTTCCCTTGGATTCTTAGCCTCCTTGCTGCCCTTAAAGCACTTCAATTCTCTGCATTATTGGTTCAAGAAAGAGAGCGTAAGCACGATTGCTTAGTGAGGCATGCTCTAAAGAAACAACACAATAATGCATTTCATAAAACACCTTTCAAAGGCCTTTAATTTCATAAACATCATTTCTCATGTAACAATGCATACACAACAAGCATCTTATGCTTCATTAACATCAACATGTCATATTGGCTTTCAAGTGATAATCCATAACCATTTTTCAACACAAAACACAATCGGATACGCGGATTACAAGCGTTGTCCCATACGCTTCATACACACTACCAAACACTCAAGGTGGAGTTTACCGGTACAATCACAACCCCTCAACACCCGTGATGGAGTTTAACAGTACAATCACAACCCCTCCACATCACTCATTGGTAGTTGTATAACATCACTAACGAGAACACAGGACACACAACACAAGATCCTCGCATGGCATTTTAACCACCATTATGATCTTAGACATCTCGTTAGTGTACTTGGATGGAGTTTACGGTACCATTACAACCCCTCAACATCCAAGGCGACTTTATTCACAGTGCACCCAATCCTATAGCCGGCTAACTATATTCGATTCAAGTACTTTTAAACCAACACATCACTTGCCAATATACATCATTTACCATCATCAATCCACTATTTTAAAGCATTAAACAAAGCCATTAAACCATCATGCATCACCATGCATCAAAACCAAATTTATAAATGTCAAACCAAGGATCTCTTACCTTGAGCATCCTTCAACACATGGCTTTCAAAACCAGCATTAAACATGCTAAAATATGCTTTCAAAACAGAATTTAAACATGCAAATAAAACACATTGCATCCAACCATTTCATGGTTCATCAAAGAGAGAGTTTCTCCGAAAACTTACTCTTGAGCTTAGTTAAGTTGCTCAGACTTAAACTAAGCTCCCAAACCTTCAAACAATAGTTTCAAAGCTGAAAACCAAACTTCACTCACCAAATTCCGTTTCGCAAGCTTGCCGAAATGCCGTTCAAGCCTCCGGATCAACACCACAAGGATCCGAAGATGTCTCCCCTGTTTTAAACACATCAAAGCAGAGGATTAATGCATCATCATGCATTAAAATCTTCAGCCATTACACCTAAACTCGCTGCTCTCACCAAAACTCACATTTCGGCTACCAAACACAACCGAAATCACATCCAAACACTTCCACAACATTACCCAGCCAAGATCTATCACTTCTAAACATTCTTAAACATCAATTAACATCCAAAAAGAACCTAATCACGTCCTTACACCTCCAGCCATAGCAGAACACCAAGATCACCTCAAAAACCACCATTTTCACCAATAAAAACTTAGGAAAATCAACCTATTCGGGATTGCATTGATTAAACCTCAATTACACATCATTAAACATCCAAAATAAATTAAAAAGACATCTCAAAACAGAGCCCAAACATTCATCACGAATTTCTTCAAGATTTAATCAAAATCTCAAGTTTTAAGCCAAAATCAAGATCACAACATCAAAGCCTTTTATAAATCTCAATTTAAGGATTGAGAACTTGGGAATTTCAGTAAAGAACTGAGTATTTAGAGGAGAAGAACGTTCATACCTCTAAATATAGATTTCTCCTTGTTTAGAGCCAAAATCCTTGAAAATTCAATATGCAAATGGAGAGGATTTGATGTAGAAATGCTTAGGAATCATTTGAGGATTGAAATCTCAACATTTGGTGTGAAAATCAAAAGAAAAGCTGTTGTGGAAATGTGTTTGGCTGAGGGAATTTTGAGAGAAAATGAAATAGGAAAATTTTAGCAAAAGTTAGTTATGAAACTAAAATATGGTTTTTCCCTCTTTTCTTTTTATTAATTAAACATTAAATGAGTCATTAAAATCAAGAAAAATCTGGAGAAATCCTTCCTTGGGTAAATTAGCTCCTTAATGATTCAAAGTTTCAATCCTTTCAAAACAGTCACGAACTTTTCAAAAATTACATTTTATTCACTAATTCGAAATGTCATATTTCCAAGCCTTATTTTGTAAAATTGATTTCACCACTCTCTTATATATATTAAAAGAGGATTTTTAGATATTTTCCCATATTTTTAATGTATCCCGAACTAGGCTTCCCCTATAACTACCCTTTTATATTCGAACTAAAAATTAGACTGGTCCGGTTCAGACCCTAAACTCCCAAGCCCAAAATTGGGGTGTTACAACTCTCCCCCCTTAAGAAATTTCATCCTCGAAATTTACCTGGAGGAAAAAGGTATGGAAACTGCTTCAACATGTCATCCCTCCTTTCCCACGTGGCCTCCTCAGCACCACGATGCTTCCACAACACCTTTACCAACTCAATGGTCTTGCCTCGAAGAACTTTACTGTCCGAATCCAGAATTTCCACCGGTTCCTCATCATAGGTCAAATCTGGATTCAACTCCACTTCCTCCACAGGCATAACATGCGAAGGATCCGATCTATACCTCCGAAGCATAGAGACATGAAACACATCACGAATCTTTTCCAACTCTTGCGGTAACCTCAACTTGTACGCAACAGGACCCACTCGCTCAATCACCTCGTATGGTCCAATGTACCTAGGGCTCAACTTACCCTTTCGGCCAAACCTCATCACCTTTTTCCAAGGCGAAACTTTCAAAAACACACGGTCACCCACCGCATACTCAATCTCCTTAGCTTCAAATCCGCGTAAGACTTTTGTCGATCCGAAGCTGCCTTCAATCGCTCACAAATGAGCTTCACCTTCTCGGCGGTTCCTTTCAACAAAGCTGGCATCGAGACTAACTTCTGGCCTGTTTCAGCCCAACAAAGAGGAGTTCTGCATTTCCTCCCGTACAAAGCCTCATAAGGTGCCATTTGAATACTTGCCCGGTAGCTATTATTATAAGCAAACTCCATCAAAGGCAAATGCTTCTCCCAAGAGCCCTGAAACTCAATCACACAGCACCTCAACATATCCTCCAACACTTGGATAACACGCTCAGACTGTCCATCTGACTGTGGATGATAAGAAGTACTGAAATTCAACCGTGTACCCAAAGCATGGTGCAAACACTGCCAGAAACACGATGTAAACCTCGGATCTCGATCCGAAACTATAGACTTTGGCACACCATGCAGTCGCACAATCTCAGCAATGTACAGCTCCGCAAGCTTGTCCAAAGTGTACGTGGTATGCACAGGCAAGAAATGCGCACACTTCGTCAGGTGATCCACAATCACCCACACCGAATTCTTCTTCGATGGCGACAAAGGTAAACCAGACACAAAGTCCATAGTAATCCTTTCCCACTTCCACTCAGAAATCCTCAACGGTTGCAACAACCCAGAAGGAAACTGATGTTCAGCCTTAACTCGCTGACAAACCATGCACTTGCTCACATACTCAGCAACATCTTTCTTTAAACCCACCCAATAGTACTCATCTCTAATATCACGATACATCTTAGTACTACCAGGGTGCATAGCAAAAGGACTACTATGAGCTTCAGTCAGAATAGCACGCCTCAACTCAGCATCATTGGGCACTACTATTCGACTCCCAAAACATAAGACTCCATCATCATTAAAGCAGAAATCCGATGGCCTATCCTCAGCAATATCCTGAACATGTGGCACCAAGGAATCATCCAACAACTACTTATCCTTTATCAACTGAACCAAGGATGGTTTCACTTGCAATTCAGCCACAAGACCACCATCACGCGAAATACTCAAGCTGGCAAACATAGCCCTCAACTCCACTGCTACCTTCCTACTCAAGGCATCCGCTACAACATTAGCTTTACCCGGATGGTACTCGATCGTCAAATCGTAATCCTTAAGCAACTCCACCCAATGTCGTTGCCTAAGATTCAACTCTTTCTGAGACATCAGATACTTCAAACTCTTGTGATCCGTGTATACGGTACACTTCTCACCATACAGGTAATGTCTCCAAATTTTCAAAGCAAAAACCACCGCAGCTAACTCGATGTCATGCGTAGGATAATTGCGCTCATGCACCTTCAACTGGCGTGATGCATAAGCCACCACCTTACCCTCCTGCATCAACACACATCCCAAACCAACGTAGGATGCGTCACTATACACCACAAACTCTTTCCCTGATTCAGGCTGAACCAAGATAGGAGCTTGCGTCAAAGATGCCTTAAGCTTCTCAAAAGCCTGTTGTCTCGCTTCCGTCCACTCAAACTTAACATCCTTCTACAAAAACTTCGTCAAAGGTGCAGCAATATTTGAAAATCCATCCACGAATCTCCGGTAGTATCCCGCCAAACCAAGGAAACTACGGACCTCATGAACAGACTTAGGAGGCTTCCAATTCATCACTGCCTCAACCTTCTGAGGATCAACACGAATCCCCTCAGCAGAAACCACATGACCAAGGAACACAACTTCTCTGAGCCAAAACTCACACTTGCTCAACTTGGCATAAAGCTGATTCTCCAACAAAGCTTGCAACACAATCCTCAAATGCCCCTCATGCTCCTCCTCAGTACGTGAGTACACGAGGATATCATCAATGAACACCACAACAAATTTATCCAAGTATTCATGGAACACTCTATTCATCATGTCCATGAAAGCTGCAGGAGCATTTGTCAACCCAAACGGCATCACAAGGAACTCATAATGCCCATACCTCGTTCTGAAGGCTGTCTTTGGCACATCCACATCCTTCACCTTCAACGGGTAATACCCTGACCTTAAGTCAATCTTAGAGAACACAGCAGCTCCCCAAAATTGATCAAAAAGATCATCAATCCTCGGCAATGGATACCGATTCTTGATAGTCAACTTGTTAAGCTGACGGTAATCGATGCACATTCTCATAGTGCCATCCTTTTTCTTCACAAACAAGATCGGTGCACCCCAAGGTGACACACTCGGCCGAATGAAACCACGATCAAGCAACTCCTGAAGTTGCATCTTCAGCTTCTTCAACTCTTTAGGTGCCATTCGATAAGGAATAATGGACACTGGAGTTGTGTTTTCATACAGCTCAATTCCAAACTCCACTTCGCGATTAGGAGGCAATCCAGGTAACTCCTCCGGAAACACACCAAGAAACTCTCGCACAATCCTGATATCTTGAACTCGCAACTCCTTAGAGCTAGGATTCATCACAAATGCTAGGTAGGCTTCACAACCTTGCCTCAGCATTCGGCTTGCTTCCAAAGTAGACACAACATTGGCAAGAAACTTCACATTCTCACCAACCACCACTACCTCATAATCATCCGCAAGCTTCAATGAAACCCGCTTGTTCTCAAAATCCACCACAGCTCGATGTTCAACAAGTCAATCCATACCAAGGATTACATCAAAACCATAGAAAGGCAATTCCATAAGATCAACATGAAAAACATGGTTTTGCACAACCAAGGGACATCTTCTATAAAGCTTACGTGTAACAACAGTCTCACCAAAAGAACTAGTTACACGCATACCAACATCCAAAGACTCAACAGGAAAACCAAGCAATTGAGCATGCTCACGCAATATGTATGAGTGTGTAGATCCAGAATCAATCAAGGAAAGTAATGACAAAGATTGCAAAGTGAAGGTACCTGCGATCACATCCGTGTCATTTCTTCCCTTCCGTTGCGCATACACTCGAGCCTGGCCTCCACCCTCAAGTTGGACAGCCACCACATGAGCTACATTCCTTCCACCATCCTCTCTGTGCTGGAAGTTACCACGGCCGCGCCCACGACCTCTCTGTGGTGCAACAACTCCAGGAGCACGTCCCTGACCACCACCGGCCAGCAGAGGACACTCCCTCCTCATGTGGTCCGCCGAACCACAGTTCCAGCACGAATTACCGGTCACCACAACAGGAGCCTGCACCTCTCTCACTGCCCAAGGACAATCACGCCTCAAGTGACCACGCGATCCACACGCCCAACATGTGTTCTGATCAGCTCTCGCCCTGTCTCCCTGAACAGACGCACCATGCCCTCCACCACCACGCCTAGCAGAAGACTGATACCTCCGATCACGTCCTCTCTTATTCCGTCCACCACCGGAACTATACTCAGCAGCTCGCTTGCCGGAGCTAGAACCAACACCTCTAGAAGATAAACCCAAGTTATGCTCAATATCCTTCGCCCTACTAACCAGCACATCAAAATCAGTGTACTCAGCCGCAAGCATATAGGTCTTTACATCCGTCACCAAACCATAACGGAAACGTTCACACCTCTCCCGCTCGTCAGGGATAAGCTCAGGTGCGTACTGACTGAGACGGACAAACTGGATCTCGTACTCAGCTACTGTCATACTTTCTTGTGTCAGAGACATGAACTCTCTCTTCTTTTCATCCAGGTATCGCACACCCAGATACCTACGCTTGAACACGTTCAGAAAGAACGTCCAAGTCACATCAGCATCCTCCATTCCGGAGATAGTGGTCGTCCACCAGGTATACGCATCATCATGCAACAACGACACCACACAGTCTAGCTTCTGCACATCATTGCAGTTCATTTGTCCCAAAATCCTCTTGGTACTTTCCAACCAAGATTCGGAACCTTCAGCAGACAACCCTCTGAACTCAGTCCCTCCCAAACTGCGCAGACGTTCCAAAGGTAGTCTAGCATTAGCATCTCCCTGATGCCCAGCTCCATGAGCTCCAGCTACTGCCGCCTGAAAGGCTCCATCAATAGCCTGTATCAACATTGTCATATCAGGAGCAGCTTGCCTCTGCCCAGCTTCAGGTCCATCACCTCCAGCACCACCACCACCGGGCGGAGGAGGTAAATCCACTACATTTTCAGCATTCTCTTCATTCTCGTTTTGATCCATAGCTCGCGTATTAATCCTCGTCTCTCTACGAGGTCCCATTCACTAAACAATGCACTAACACAAATGCAATAAACATAATTAGGCTCAGCAAGGTAAGAAACCCAAGTACTCAAGCTCACTTACAATTAAAAACAAATCATTTCATTAGTTTTGATATGGCAATGGGTCCCCCTAACATGCTTCACCACAGCATACATCACAATTGCAACATACTTACAATTCACACATCATTTCACTCAAAAAGCATACAAAGCAATCATACACATATCACCCACATAACCATTCCCAATTACTCGAGAACTCAGCTCTGATACCACCAAATGTAACCCCTTTAGCCCGGCCTAGACAGTTGACCCGAACTACGAAGATTACACGGGGAAAACCAAAGTCAACCCGAAAGTCAACCTTGATTAACGACCTTTTTTATTTTTAAGCTTTTCTAGATGCACATTAACCCTAGGCGTACTCTTGAGATAAGCATACTCAAAAATCACAGCAATCGGAAAGCAATAAGGGACTCAATTGCACAACATACGAATTTAGGGACCAAAATGTAAATTCTGGAAAATTTAGAAAACTTAACTAAATTCAAGGTTACCAATATCAAATTAAACATATTACAAGCTTCCCTGTCAAATTTCACCTTAAACGGACATTCCAAACTCAATCAATTGCATAAACAATATTCGGGACTAAAACGTAAAGCTTGCAAACCATAAACCATTCAAATCAGTGCCCAACGGTCTAGTGTTTCGGAACGGGGGTTGACCGTTCCGAAACGCGGGTTCGTTTCGAAACCCGTTCCGAAACAGGGCTTGGCAGTAGCAAAAGTGTTTCGGAACGGCCTCTACCTGTTTCGATACCCTGTTTCGAAACGGTAGTGCCCGTTCCGATACAGGCTGCCCAGAAAGTGCAGAATTTTCTGGTTTAACATATATTCGACCAATCAAACACATCCATATGACCTCCTAATCATGCCAAAAAGTCATCATACATTAAAGGAACATATTTGCATCATCAAAACTCATTCATGGCATCAATTAGGAAAAACCACAAGTCTATAGGCATGCATCCTAATATTGGAAATCAAGCAATTATCAAATCTTCAAAACAAATACCAAGAGGCCATTTACATGTTTCAAACATCATAAGCATCATACCAAACTTAGGGAGTCCAAAACATCTCCCAACAACACAACCTAGGTTCCCATTGCCAAATACCAAAAGCTAATAATGTTGTAAAAATAGTCACCATACATGAGCTTAGTCTTCCCTTGGATTCTTAGCCTCCTTGCTGCCCTTAAAGCACTTCAATTCTCTGCATTATTGGTTCAAGAAAGAGAGCGTAAGCACGATTGCTTAGTGAGGCATGCTCTAAAGAAACAACACAATAATGCATTTCATAAAACACCTTTCAAAGGCCTTTAATTTCATAAACATCATTTCTCATGTAACAATGCATACACAACAAGCATCTTATGCTTCATTAACATCAACATGTCATATTGGCTTTCAAGTGATAATCCATAACCATTTTTCAACACAAAACACAATCGGATACGCGAATTACAAGCGTTGTCCCATACGCTTCATACACACTACCAAACACTCAAGGTGGAGTTTACCGGTACAATCACAACCCCTCAACACCCGTGATGGAGTTTAACAGTACAATCACAACCCCTCCACATCACTCATTGGTAGTTGTATAACATCACTAACGAGAACACGGGACACACAACACAAGATCCTCGCATGGCATTTTAACCACCATTATGATCTTAGACATCTCATTAGTGTACTTGGATGGAGTTTACGGTACCATTACAACCCCTCAACATCCAAGGCGACTTTATTCACAGTGCACCCAATCCTATAGCCGGCTAACTATATCCGATTCAAGTACTTTTAAACCAACACATCACTTGCCAATATACATCATTTACCATCATCAATCCACTGTTTTAAAGCATTAAACAAAGCCATTAAACCATCATGCATCACCATGCATCAAAACCACATTTATAAATGTCAAACCAAGGATCTCTTACCTTGAGCATCCTTCAACACATGGCTTTCAAAACCAGCATTAAACATGCTAAAATATGCTTTCAAAATAGAATTTAAACATGCAAATAAAACACATTGCATCCAACCATTTCATGGTTCATCAAAGAGAGAGTTTCTCCGAAAACTTACTCTTGAGCTTAGTTAAGTTGCTCAGACTTAAACTACGCTCCCAAACCTTCAAACAATGGTTTCAAAGCTGAAAACCAAACTTCACTCACCAAATTTCGTTTCGCAAGCTTGCCGAAACGCCGTTCAAGCCTCCAGATCAACACCACAAGGATCCGAAGATGTCTCCCATGTTTTAAACACATCAAAGCAGAGGATTAATGCATCATCATGCATTAAAATCTTCAGCCATTACACCTAAACTCGTTGCTCTCACCAAAACTCACATTTCGGCTACCAAACACAACCGAAATCACATCCAAACACTTCCACAACATTACCCAGCCAAGATCCATCACTTCTAAACATTCTTAAACATCAATTAACATCCAAAAAGAACCTAATCACGTCCTTACACCTCCAGCCATAGCAGAACACCAAGATCACCTCAAAAACCACCATTTTCACCAATAAAAACTTAGGAAAATCAACCTATTCGAGATTGCGTTGATTAAACCTCAATTACACATCATTAAACATCCAAAATACATTAAAAAAACATCTCAAAACAGAGCCCAAACATTCATCACGAATTTCTTCAAGATTTAATCAAAATCTCAAGTTTTAAGCCAAAATCAAGATCACAACATCAAAGCCTTTTATAAATCTCAATTTAAGGATTGAGAACTTGGGAATTTCAGTAAAGAACTGAGTATTTAGAGGAGAAGAACGTTCATACCTCTAAATATGGATTTCTCCTTGTTTAGAGCCAAAATCCTTGAAAATTCAATATGCAAATGGAGAGGATTTGATGTAGAAATGCTTAGGAATCATTTGAGGATTGAAATCTCATCATTTGGTGTGAAAATCAAAAGAAAAGCTGCTGTAGAAATGTGTTTGGCTGAGGAAATTTTGAGAGAAAATGAAATGGGAAAATTTTAGCAAAAGTTAGTTATGAAACTAAAATATGGTTTTCCCTCTTTTCTTTTTATTAATTAAACATTAAATGAGTCGTTAAAATCAAGAAAAATCTGGAGAAATCCTTCCTTGGGTAAATTAGCTCCTTAAAGATTCAAAGTTTCAATCCTTTCAAAACAGTCACGAACTTTTCAAAAATTACATTTTAGTCACTAATTCGAAATGTCATATTTCCAAGCCTTATTTTGTAAAATTGATTTCACCACTCTCTTATATATATTAAAAGAGGATTTTTAGATACTTTCTCATATTTTTAATGCATCCCGAACTAGGCTTCCCCTATAACCACCCTTTTATATTCGAACCGAAAATTAGATCGGTCCGGTTCAGACCCTAAACTCTCAAGCCCAA
Source organism: Hibiscus tridactylites (assembly GCA_958450335.1). Taxonomy (NCBI): domain Eukaryota; kingdom Viridiplantae; phylum Streptophyta; class Magnoliopsida; order Malvales; family Malvaceae; genus Hibiscus; species Hibiscus tridactylites. The sequence continues at coordinate 58,320,729 of OY288278.1, read as the reverse complement.
AATTAGACGGAAAGGCCTCCGACCTGTCCATAGATGAATCGGCAACCACATTATCCCTCTTTCCCTGTTGTCGTCTTTGTCGGATCTGGACCAAGGGCCCTGTATTCGTCGATGCCACCGGAAGAGGGAATGACCGTAGCCAACCTAAGAAGACCCATTGCTGCGAGCCAGAAGGGGCTCCACCACGAACCAGACACCGGCAGCGAGGGAAACATTTTCACGAAGGTAGGAGAAAACTCACCGAAATCCATGCCGAAGATCCTTACCCTGCACTCGTCCGACAACACCGCTGGCTTCCGATGCCTCGGTAGTGGACAACCTAGTCTGAAGCTCCGGCGAGACGCGTTTGAAAGCAAGAAATAGGACCGACCCCGCCCGGGAAAAAACCTTGTCGCCGCAACCTTGGAGCAAACCACCAGGCGTCGTCGATCACCTACGAATCCCAGCGTAGCGGAGCCTCTTACTGGGGACGACGCCTCGCGTAAAAAGGCAGCCACAGAACCGAGCTGGGATGGTGAAACAAACCGAACGGCTGAGGCTCGTCGAAATTTGGCGAAAGGAAAAATTAGAGGCGCGTGTCGCGCGTTCATATTTAGCAAATTGAAGTTTGCTTACTTTAAATGAAGTACTCCAGTGTTAATGAGGGTATACACGCAATTTGGGAAAAGAAAATAACTAAATTGATATATATTTTTTAAAGTATAAAAGAGTTAATTTTTTTGAATTATTTTGGTTATGACTAAATTAGTATAATATATAAGTTTTAAGGACGAAAATTTTCATTAGACCGAATCTTTTTAAATTTGAACGAATAATTGATTCGATCGTAACTAAAACTTTAATTGAGTGACACAATTATAACTTTTAATACGTGAGTGACGAAAATATAACCTTACTAATAATACATACTAATAATTGAGTGACATCTAATATAGTTTAGTCTTAGTAAATCACGGGATCTGGGTATGGCTAGGGATGGCAAACGGGCAGGGCGGGTGCGGATACCCCTCCCCCATCCCCATCCCACCTAAAATTTTTATACCCACCACCCACTGCGGGTATAATTTTTAAATCCACACCCGCTCACGCGGGTATATTCTCAAATCTATCACCGCACCCAACATCCAATTGGATACTCATTACCCATCTCGTATCCGTCTGTACCCACCTATACTCGCCTATTAACCCGTTTGGCAGCAACCATACACCTAAAACATAAATTCAAAAACAACCACAAAACATAAGTTATAAACAATATCCTACAAAATTTTAGGGTTTATAGAATAGTTTGTGAAATTACATATAAATTCGTAATGGTCCAAATTTATATGGGTAAGAATGTGGGCGCGTAAGGTCTTAAATTTATCAGCTACCCACTACCCGCGGCGAGTATGACTTTTTACCTTCGCACCCGCCCACTACTCACTAAACTTATACTCATTCCCGCTCCATTGAAATGTGCGGTGCGAAATCCACGAAATTGTATCCATGTGCCATTCATATGGCCGTACTCTTTGTGAGAGATAAAGAAAGCAATCTCTGCTGAAAGCAGCTCTTGCTCTTCTCTGCCGATTCTCCAATTTGTTTTTTCAAATCGATTTCAACCCTCAATTTTAGAGCCTATTTACTTCCCCTCTTTTCTTGATAAGTAAAGAAGATGAAGAGAGTCTTCGGCGCTAAGAAAGACAAGGAACCCCCGCCGTCTATTCAAGATGCATCTGATAGGGTTTCTCTCTTTCTCTTTTACTCTTCGCTTTGGGTTTTTTTTTTAGTTTTCGTTTGATCTGTTGATTTCTGTCTTGGGATTAGTGTTTATCTGCTTGATTATTCAGTTTAATTTTGAAAACTTTCGTAATCTGTGAAATAATATCGACGAGATGTGAATTTGGTGATCAGGTAAATAAAAGAGGGGACAATGTAGACGAGAAGTTGAAGAAGCTGGATGCCGAGCTGAGTAGGTACAAAGAACAGATTAAGAAAACTAGGCCTGGCCCTGCTCAAGAGGCAATTAAAGCTCGAGCCATGAGGATTCTCAAGCAAAAACGAATGTAATTGCTTCTTTTCTACCGGATTTTCCCTTAATTTGCTCATTGTTATTGCTAACTTTATGTTTAGTTTCTACAAATGTAGTTTGAAAATTCTTTTGCTTGACATGTATCTTTGTGGAAATATTTATGCGTTATGAATTGTTATAAGCTTCTTTTGTTCTGTTACTTGATTGAAATTTGTAGCTTAAGGTTGCATATATTCAGGGGGGATCCAGGATTTTCTGGTGTGTGTGTGGAGGGGGGGGGGGAGTTTAATTTCTCTATTGGACTATTTAATTTATTTTTTTTTATTTTTAAGGGGACTATAGAATAAATTTTCCACCTTTTTGGTGGGGGAAGCAGTTTGGATTTGCCCCCTCTGAGTATTTGTGTCATTTCTAAACACTATGTAATTAATTTTTAATTCTCGTTCTTCTTTGGTACTGTTAATGTAAGAGAAATATTTTTTTTATTTTCATTTTTTCCTATTATTTTCTTAAAGTTTGAAAACTTACAAGGTGATATTGTATTTCTATTTCATTGTATCTGATACTTATGGATTCCGATAGGTACGAAGGGCAACGTGATATGCTTTACAATCAGACATTCAACCTCGATCAAGTTTCTTTCGCTGCCGAGGGTCTTAAAGATGCTCAACAAACAGTATGTGATAGCCTTCAATTTTCTTGTTATAAATTATGTTCTATATTTCTGAACTCAAACTCGTTGCAAGCGGTAAACTAGTACTTTTTTTAAAAAATAAAATAAAATATGACATTGCTATATGCTCTTTGATCAATAGTTGCTCTATATATGCTTTTCAAGGAGCATATTTATTCCACGCTTCCATGCTATGGTGTATTTATTGGGGCTATGGTGTATTTACGGTAAAACATTTGTGTTTCTTGGTAGCGCCCAAAGGGGAACAATTCAGGACAATCCAGTCGGAGCTTTTTCAGTTCCCTTATTGGAATCGGCTGCCTACCTCATGAGAGGTAGGAGATATACCATTTGTTGCTGGGGAGAGGTTTCTTCATTGAATATGTGCTTAAATGATTAATATATATCATGAATTCTTTCTACTCATTGCGGCACCATCAAGCCAGTAGGATATGGATGCCTTTACACATTCTTGCATAACCTGTTTGTTAACCACTTCACCTTATGAATTTTTTAAACATGTTTCGTGTCTTTTCCAGGTGTCAGCCCTAAAATCTGCCAACAAGGAGCTGAAAGGAATGATGAAGACTGTTAAGATTCAGGACATAGATGTCTGTACTCTCTTTATACCCTCTGTCGGTTTCTACTAATAAAGAATTTATTTTCTAGTGACATTTGATTCTTTTATCTATAGAACTTGCAAGATGAGATGATGGACCTGATGGATGTGAGTAACGAGATCCAAGAGACCTTGGGTAGAAGCTATAATGTTCCTGATGATATTGATGAGGAAGAACTCATGGGCGGTAATCTTACCTAAATTTTATTTGCATGTTACTTTTGTATGATTTAAGAGAAGTACTGTGGATTTTGTTTTACCCATAAGGATGGAGTGAGACAATGATAGAAATTGTTGTTATCTTAATTATTAGTACTGTTTTTTGATTTGCAAAATTCTAACTTATACACCCTTGTATAATCAGTGGCAAAACTTTGACTATTAAGGGCCTGTGCTTAAAATTTCGTGTTTGAAAATATTTAGGGACTGTTTGGCATGTTATTTATTTGTTACCATACCCTTTAATTTTTTTGCTGATCCGTGCTGGATTGCAGAACTTGATGCTCTGGAAGCTGACATGGGAAGTGAAGCTGATGGTATTCCCTCTTATCTTCAGCCTGATAAGGAGGAACCAGATTTCGATACAGAGCTCAATTTGCCTGCAGCACCCACAGGACACACAACAGCTGCCCAGGTAAACCTGTGCATCTGAGTTCATCATCTTTGTTGTCAGTCTATGTTTTCTGCATTTCTACCTATGACCATCTTTTTATCGACTTTTGTTTAGGCTTCTTTTGCTCTTATGATTTATATAGTAGTTGCAATTTGTTATTAGAGCTGCTGAAAATCAGTAAATTGAGATTCAATTTGCATCTATCTTTTTTATCCATATTTAATTTAACTATGATGCTCAGCAGGGCGAAGATGAACTTGGTTTGCCTACTGTTCCTCGAGCATCTCTCCGTAGTTAGATTGTTGGTCTGCTACTATGTGTCACTGCATGCAATGTAGGTGCAAGGTGAATGGGGCCTGCCCTTCTAAACATATTGTGCAGTGTTAACTTCTGCTGGTACTTCCATTGAATTTGCAATATTATTGCATCCATTTTATGAAGGGTTAAAAGTTGTTTTAATGAGAATATTCATTATGTCTCTGGTTGCATTTAGATGATTTAATCATTAACGTGGGAACTAATTGAGCTTCCAATGTTAAGGCGGGAGATTGCACTGCATGACGAATGCTCTTTGTATTTAAGGTGAAATCTCCAATGATTACCCATTGCAAAACCCTTTCTGCGAAGAATCTAAGGTCATGGCTTTACAATGGGGAAGCGAAAGCCGAAAGAGTTGGGGGAAAAGGTGTTACAAATGATGATTGCCAAGGATGTACCGTATGTAAACAAATATGACATCTACTCATCGTGCTAGGAAGCTCCGCAATGGCATATTGCTAGGAAATCTCGTGATGTGTCCACTGCTCCATAGAAAAAAAATGTTGCAGACACAAGATGCATCATTGGGTTGAAAACAATAAACCTGAGAAGAGAAGAAGAAATGAAAGGGAGGGTGAACGGGGTGGAGGGAGGCTGTCAACCGATCTTAAGGTTGGTCTGCATCGGCGACCGAAAGGTGAAGCTAATGGTTGCTGATTACACTTTGAGGCCGCAGCATTCCAACCAGGTAAATCACACAAATAATTGCAATGGCACATCGTTTAGCTGTTTAGAGATTGCACAAGAAAGAGCTAGTTACTAGTTAGAACTGAGCCCGGTTCTTTGCTCTCCCTAGCTATTAGATTGAAAAAGACAATGAACTAAAGTGTGACATCCATACTGAATCTTGAAACTATGTTCTGGTCAGTGTCTGTGTTTTGGTTGTCGGATTGGCTCGAATTTTAACGGACTTCGTCCAAGGACCTGTTTCGAGTCTACCGACTAGTTCGGGCAGCTTGAGTCAACAAACCATCACGCCATCAAATCTAATGCCAAACGCATACAACTTGCAATCGGATTGAAATTTTCAAACCCAAGAAATGGACAACTTACTAGTTACAATTGGATCGATATTTTCATAAAATCAAAATTACTCGACTCAAATGGATTAATTTTGTTAACTTAAGTTAGTATAGGGGTTATTTATATAGTTTGACATTTATTTGATGATCACATTTAAAGATGAATTCTCTGGGTATGACAATATTACGTAGAGATTTATTATCATGGTAATCCTTTCATTCCATTTGGGTGATCTTTTCTATCCATATATTAAGTTGTTATGGTTGATTAACAATTTTGAAATTTATCTTTACGTATAAACATATTCATATGTATTTTCGCTATAATTATGAGTAATTTTTGTATACACGTAAAAAAAATTATACAAGTCAATGTTTTTAAAAAAATAAAATTTAAATTCTTAATATTAAAACTCAAACCTTAAATTCTAACCACAAACCCTATATCCTACAAACTAAACCCATAAACTCTAAATCTTAAACTAAACTTTTAACCCTAAAATAGAAAGAATTGTAAATTTTATATGTGCTGAATTGTTTTCTTAATTATGTATAATATATTTCTGTTCATAGGTTGAGTGTCCCCTCATCCATCATAGACATAAACAAAAAATTTTAATTCAATTTTATTGTAAATAAAACCTTTTCAATTCAGTTTAATTAATTCACAATAATAATATTTAAGTTTTAAATTTTATTTAAAAGATTTTTCGTATCGAAATGAAAGAAATACAAAAAAAAAATATTAAAAAGGAGGGGGACCAAAGTCCAAACACAAAAAAGCTTTGAATTAAATACTACAATCAACCGAGACCCCCGGCATTGAAGAAAACCCAACATCCGGCCAGACGCGTTTTCTTTCAATCATGTCCAAACTCCAAACACACGTTCAAGCCTCTTTCTCATTGTCTTCCCCTTTTATTTTATTTTATTTCAATGCCATAATATGTAATAATAATAATAATAATCCTTCAGATTTAGATATAGAAACCAAGTTTGAATGACTCCTCATTTCCACTCTCTCCACTAGTAGTTGTAAAACTTGGAAATTATTAGACGGCCAAGTTAACTTGTTCTTCTCCCCTTTCAACCATTTGGCCAAACCCCAAGACCTGGTAAACCACAACCCTTATTCTCTTTTTTCTTCAACTTTACTCTTCTGGGTTTTTGTTTTTCTCTTTGATCTTTCTTGGGTTTCTTTTCTTTTATGGTTTCAATGTTTCAGTTTACTGAATTTGAGATCAGAGAATTCATATGTGTTTGTCTGGTTTAGTTGGTGATATATGATTGTGTTGACTTTTTTTTTCTTGATTCAGCAACTCAGGTGCTTAATCTTTGCTTCTTCAATCATTAGTTTCTTTTTTTATGGATAGTTTTTGAAGTTTGGAGGTAAGTGATAAGTTGTTGTCTTTTGGCATCAATTTTCTGTTCTTTTGTTAGCTACTGTTCTAGTTTGATTTTACATAAAAGATCAGATTTTTTTGTAGTAAATTGATTCCATCTGTTGGTTGTAGATTTTAATGATAAAATTAGTGGATTCTATTTTGAACAAGGAAATTCACTTGCGAGAGTAGATGGGGAATACTTGTGTTGGACCGAGCATTTCCAAAAATGGGTTCTTCCAATCGGTTTCTGCAGCAATGTGGCGGTCTCGATTACCTGATGACTCGGTTTCTCATTCTAATGGGGAAACAGGGAGTGAGGTGGCAGCTAGAGAACCTGAATCACCGTTAGCGGTCTTAAACAAACCTCCGGAGCAAGTAACAATGCCAAAACCGGAGACCAAACAAGAAGCTAAACCGGAGATTAAATCGGAAACTGAACCTGAAAAGCCGATCAAGCCCAAGTTGCCTCATATGCAGAGGGTTCCTAGTGCAGGGCTCAGGGAATCAGTGTTACAAACAAGGACTGGTATTTTCAAGGAACATTACAGCCTAGGGAGAAAACTAGGGCAAGGGCAATTCGGGACGACTTTCCTTTGTGTGGAGAAGTCGACTGGAAAAGAGTATGCTTGCAAATCGATCGCAAAGAGGAAGTTGTTAACTGACGAGGATGTGGAGGATGTGAGGAGAGAGATTCAGATAATGCACCACTTGGCCGGCCATCCAAATGTTATTTCTATAAAAGGAGCCTATGAGGATGCAGTGGCAGTTCATGTTGTTATGGAGATATGTGCCGGTGGAGAGCTTTTCGATAGAATTATTCAGCGTGGACATTATACAGAAAGAAAGGCAGCTGCACTTACGAGGACTATAGTTGGGGTTGTGGAAGCCTGCCATTCTTTGGGGGTTATGCATAGAGATCTCAAACCTGAGAATTTTCTTTTTGTCAGTAAGCAGGAGGATTCGCTTCTCAAGGCTATTGATTTTGGATTATCGGTATTCTTTAAGCCAGGTATAAACTGTTTGATCTCATTCTCTTTCGATTACCCAAAAATAATAGGAAAGAAAACAAATTGAGGATAAAATACCGAGTCGAGTATGCAATTGCTCAACTGGTATGACCCTCATATATGTATAGGCTAACCAAGTTTTTCAATTTGATCTTCATTTTCCGGTTAAAACTGCATGGTTCAAAATTTAGAAATTCTTCGCTATGGAGAGCTCAGAAATGTGATATTGCCTTACAATGCCTTGTAAAATTACAAAAAAGGATATTCTATAAGTCTTAGACATTACATTTCAAATGGTTTGTGACACATGGGTGTCCTGATATGCTGCTAGCTCTATGGTGATATTCGGCCCCAATCTTGAAGTAGGCCATTCTTTCTTTAAAAAAACACTATTTAAGAGAGATTGTCTTTTGGTTAGCATCGGCATGAGATTTACTCGCTTTCCATTGGTTTGCTTGTAAAATATTTATTTGTAGAGCTTTTGTTTATGCTTTTGATTTTCAGTTTGCATTGTCAACATAGCCAAAACACCTAAAAAGTTCGACCCTGCTTGTGATTTACCATCATCAATAGAGGAATTAAGAGATGTACTCTTTTTTTTCTTGGCCATCATTTCTGTGTAGGTGAAAGATTCACAGATGTGGTTGGAAGCCCATACTATGTTGCCCCTGAAGTCTTACGGAAGCGTTATGGTCCAGAAGCAGATGTATGGAGTGCAGGAGTAATTCTTTACATTCTCTTAAGTGGAGTTCCTCCCTTTTGGGCAGGTAAGGAATTTTCTGATTCACAAGATCATCTCAATTATAATTTGTCCAAGTGCAATTATTTTAGGTTTAGGTGTCCATTCGCTTACATCGTCATGATTATGTTTTGATCTTCACGTTCATGATGTAGAAAACGAGCAAGGTATATTTGAAGAGGTCTTGCATGGTGACCTTGATTTTGATTCTGATCCTTGGCCTAGCATCTCTGAAAGTGCAAAAGATTTGGTGAGGCGAATGCTCATTCGAGACCCTAGGAGACGGTTAACTGCACATGAAGTTTTGTGTAAGTCGCATTCTTTTACTGGTCCAACTTTTTTGTTATCAGAGAACTTTTAGGGTTATGTACGAAATATGTAATTTTTTTAGATGTCGAAAGAGCATAATGTTTAAAGGGTTATATATGAAATAAAATTTTTAAAGGGTTATATAATATTGCATTTTACTTTTCTCTCTTTGTAACAAAAAGCATTTTTTTCGTTGCTAATATTGCTCAAAACCTACACAGGCCACCCTTGGATACAGATTGATGGTGTTGCTCCTGACAAGCCTCTCGATTCTGCTGTTTTAAGTCGTATGAAGCAATTCTCTGCAATGAATAAGCTCAAGAAAATGGCCCTTAGAGTAAGTCTCTAGACACTCGAGTGGATACTCAAGCTTGAAACCTATTCTTCATAATGTTTATGTTTGAAATTTGTTCTCTCGGATTTTCTGGTTATGTTGAACTAAAAATTTCTCTCGTTTCCTTTGCCAGGTAATCGCGGAGAGCCTATCTGAAGAAGAAATAGCTGGCCTGAAAGAAATGTTCAAGATGATAGACACCGACAACAGTGGTCAGATCACCTTCGAAGAACTTAAAGCAGGATTGAAAAGAGTTGGCGCTAATCTTAAAGAGTCTGAAATCTATGATCTTATGCAAGCAGTAAGTATAAGACCCGGATTACATATACTATATTTAAGGCAGCTCACGGCTTGGTTATGCCGCTCCGAAGGAAGCTATAGTTTGTTAATTTATTGGAATATATTGGTTTGGTTTCCTCATTTTTGGGATTTTCAGGGTTTAAATGCAACGAAATATCTATGTTGTCCCAAATTTGCGCGCATTTGCTCAAGGATTTGGATTGGAAATACAACTTTTCTTTTTGTACTAATTGTCTTTGTTCTATATAGAATACAAAATTAATTGGGAATAAGCAATGACTAGTTGTCTCTGATGCAAATGTCTTGTTCAACTACAGGCCGACGTTGATAATAGTGGCACAATCGACTACGGGGAATTTGTAGCTGCTACACTGCACCTAAACAAAATCGAGAGAGAAGATCATCTATTTGCCGCCTTTTCCTACTTCGATAAGGATGGTAGTGGTTATATTACTCCGGATGAGCTCCAACAAGCTTGCGAGGAGTTTGGCATAGAGGATGTTCGCCTCGAAGAAATGATCCGAGAAGTTGATCAGGATAATGTAAGTGGTTCGTTTTGTTTTTGATTTTAGCTAAGATTATTTCACCGTATACCGTATAGTTGACGAAAAGGAAGAAAGGGAAGGATTTCAAGTTGCCATATCCCTTAACCTCAAATGGAATGGGTAGTACTTTCCTTTTTCTTCACAAAATGCATCCATTGGCAATAACCCAATCCACTGATCTTGTGTTGTACCATTCATGTGCAGGACGGACGCATCGATTACAACGAGTTTGTAGCGATGATGCAGGGCGGGAATATCGCCGGTGCCGGTAAGAAAGGACTACAAAATAACTTTAGCATCAAATTTAGAGAAGCATTAAAAGTGTAAGCTGTTGCACAAGTTCCTCTTTTTTCTTTCTTTTTGAGGGAACTGAGATTTGTATAGTAAGGAGTAAGCATTGTTCTTTGCATAAGAGCAGCCATGTCTCTCTGCATTGAGCCTTTGGCCATTTCTTCCATCATGTTGTATACTTTTATACACAAGTAATCTGTGCTCTCATAAACTATAAACTGTTGATTTAATTTGTTTCGTTTTTTTTATATATATTTAGTCTCTCTATTTGGATATTTTTAGTCCTTTCAAAAATTATATAATTATACGCTAAAACAATGTTGACAATATTTTTGGTTTTTAAGAAGTTATTCGATCTTGTTTTTTTGGCTTTGCTCATGCATATTTATTGTGTGGATTTTGACGTCATCTATTAAGGGCTTAAATGAAAAAATGGTGCGTGAAGTATACATTTTTTGAACTTTAGGTGTTTAAAGTATTTTTTTTTGTAAAAATAAGTGCCTAAAGTTTCAACCGTAATAGTTTTAGGTGCCTAAAGTTTACACTGTTATAATTTTAAGTGTATGACTGTTAAAGGGTGGTAAAAAAATTGTTAACCAATCAATACTTCAAGTGACGTGTTTTTTCAATTTTTATAAAACTTTGCAAAATTTACAAACAGTCTCCATATCCCTAAAATTATCCAAACTGAATTTTCTAAATTGTCACTGCTTTTACCGCCTATCATCGTCATTGATCACAACCCTTTAATCGTTGGATTAAGATGGTCATTTCTCTCTGCACGGTGTCGTCAAAAACGACAAATCATGTGATGTCGAACGTTAAACGCAAAATCGGTACTTAAATCTAACTGAATTGATGTCAACTGAATATCGATTTAATTGTGAAAAAGATTGAAAAGCTAATTTCTTAAAATATAGTATTTAATAATCATAACGGTGCTTTTGTTTTTTCATTTTACACCTCAAATTCGATCCAAAAGATTTGAAAGATCACAATCGAAACAAACATTTTTCACTTCTAGCCAAGAGTCACATTCTCTTTTACTATAAAATCGAACTTAGACTTCATTTGAAGATGGTCTCAACCGTCAACCAAATAAAGCTACAAATTTATGCACATAAAATAATTCATGGTGCACAAATATTCTACTATATCAAATTAAATTAAATAGTAACATCAATCTTTTTATGAATATTTATTTTGGTTGTATTTTTTATTTTTATTTCGATTAAATACAAGTTTAAGGGACTTAACTAGGTTGTTCTATGTTATTTTCATGGAGGAGACGTGATGCTGAAAATAAGCTAGAATGCTGCAGAAAATGCTAGAGTCATGGGCAGATTCATGGCATGAATTAGGGTATGAATGCTGACTGGGTGCCACGTCAGCGTCTTCTAGAAGCTGACGTCAGCAGCAGTGATAGCTTATCAGGCCGCTTATCAAATAGCTTATCTCTAGATTTTTTGAGTTTTAAATTTAAACTTGGGAATTTGTCTTTTTAATTATCTTTTTAGAATTATCTTTTGTATTTTAAGTTTTTATCTCTTAGTATTTTTAGGTTATTTGAAGTACTATAAATACCCCTCTTGGGGAAAAACTTCATCATCAAAATTGAATAACATTTTATCTTTCTCTTGGAAATTTTTCTCTTCTTAGTTTTTTTTCTCAAGTTATTTTCTTATTTTTCTTCTTTTGATTATTTTTTAAACATCGAGCATAATTAATTTGATAACCATGCTCGTCTAGATCTTCATAAGCTGAAGGCTTTTGCAATGACGTGTTCTCAAGGCAAGGTTTGAAATTATGCTTCAAACATTTCGAAAACTTCTCTCGATTTCTTCATTCTTTATTTTCTAAATCAAAATGATTTTTAAACCTAAAGATTGACTTTAGAGAAAAACAATTATTTTGATCTATCAAGTGGGAGGGATGATCGGTCATTGAAACAAATCTGACTTCCAGGGAACACACTTAGTAAATAGATTACTAAGTGAAATTGAGATCGAATCATTTTTATAAAAATAACTTTTCGGGTTGGTTACGAGCTTAAAGAATTTGTTTTCTCAAACATTGAGTTGGGTTAGACAAATTATCAAAACTGAAACCAAAAAATTGATTTTAGAAATTCAGTTACAAAGAAAATTCAAAGATTGACCTTTAGGTAATTTCGCCAACAAATTTTTCGAAATTAAAATCTTTAAACCAATCTTAGCCAATGCTGAATATCTCTATTGTTAGTTTTAAATCTTTAAACTAATCTTCTTGTTCTCTTAAACTATTTCATTGCAATTCCCCCTCAAATCATACAAATTCAATTCCATCATCTTTTAGTTCAAAAACGTCAAAGGCGCAATAAGGAAAGTCCAAGTCTTTGTGGGTTCGACTCTTACTTCCCTATCTATATTTAATTTAATTCCTTTATTTATTTGGAAGAAGAAAATTATTATTCCCGAATTTCTTCTGGTCATAAACAATCAAAAACAAACAGTAAAAGTTGTCGAAGACCCCGGCAACGGCGCCAATTTTGATTGTATTTAATCAAAATAAGGACAAAAAACACAACCAAAATACTGGTCAAGAATAATTTCCTCATCACTTGTATTTAATCGAAATAAGGACAAAAAACACAACCAAAATAAATATCATCATTTTTCTTATTTCCTCTTTACTTAACCGGTGGCGATGACCAGTCTTAATACTGGTTATCGATCACTAGTGGTTGTTATTTTTTTTGCTCTTTCATGTTTTGTTTTGTTTTTCAATTTTAATGAAAATTTTACTTCTAGGGCATGTGTTTTCTCTACCGTTTGGTACGATTTTAGTATGTCGCAACGGTTGTTTGATGCTCATATAGAGATCTTCACGATGCTAGCTTTCTAATTTGATTGTGTCGATGATCATAGAAAAGATTGATTCTCACTCGTTTGATGGTTTGTTAGCCAATGTAATCAGAACCGTAGTGGAGCCATTTGCCTGATAATTTGGTTCGCTCACCATAATTTTTCATCTCGTAAAACATCTCGTTTGACTAGAGACAAAAAGATTCATGTAAGTTTTTGAGTTTTGATGGTATGTTAATCTTCACGAAAGAATTTATTTATTTTTACACCTTTGTATAAGATTTTTAATTGACTAGTCCTTATGCATTGTATTTTATAATATCTTTTATGATAATTAATAAAATTCAGATGTCATTATTAAAAAAATTACATAATAAATTCATCGCTCATGTTCTTTCTAGCATGAAATTATATTATCAAAATACATAAATTATCGGAGTTAACATAAAATTATGCGTTTTCATATATCTTCATTATCATATTATTCTTTATTAATTTCTCAAACTCATACCAACAAACATGTAAGAGAAAACAAACACATGTTTTGGAATTATGTTTCATACTCTTTTCAATATGGTATTAGTAACATACGCAAACTCAACCCATTTGACACATTTCCATAACCATGCGGCCAACTCTTTCTTTATATCGTGTCAACGGATCATATTTACATTTATTACAAGGTTTATTGTACCATGATTTTTTTATTTATTTAAATATCAAACACATTTGATACAAAATATTTTTTAATAGTTTAAAAATGATTTCAAGGTAATATCTGTTTATAAATATTCTTAATCATTTGACAAACGCACACACCTTACAAATAAATTAATTGAGCCCTGAGTTTCGCATAAAATCACTTTTATATATACATATCAAACATATTTCACAAATCAGTTTTTATGTATATGATCATTTTCATTATTCTAGTGTACATTTGTTATTTGTACAAAGTGCTATCAATTAAGTTTCGGGTGCTCGTAAGCTAATTTGTACTATTAAGTAGGGGTGAGCAAAACTCGACTCGACTCGAAAAAATTGAAATTTTCAACTTGACTCGAGGCAAAAAAAATTCAACTCGAAAAAAAATTCAAATATAAAGTTTGAGTTGTAAAATAGAAATTCGAATAACTCAAAATTTTTAATAATTAGTGGATTGATTTTTAAGTTTGAGTCAAGTTCCTCAATTTTTCTTTATATATACCAATATAAAAAAAATATGATGAAATATATATATATATATATATATATATATATATATATATATATGCATATCGTATATTATTAGAGAAGGTCATTTAAATTAGAATCAAAGTGTACTATAACATGATAAATAATTACAATTAAATTTTTATAGGAACTCGAAGACTTGACTCGAACCCGATTCAAATTTCCTAAACTGGACCCAAATAAAAAAATTCAAATAAAGTTTAAATTGTAAAATATGATACGTTAACTCGAATAACTCAAAATTTTTTGACTCGACTCGATCGTACGTTTACCCCTACTACTAAGGCAGCATATAAATCTCGCCACTAAAACTATATAATTACACCACTAAGGTTACATATAGATCATGTCACTAAAGTTCAGGACAAGCGAGTTTTAGGGCGAGAAGCGAAACATTAATTTTGAAAAAGTGGGGTAAATTTATAATTTATATATTTATTTAATATATATATATATATATAATTAAAGATAAAAATAAAGTTTCTGCTTTGTGGGACAAGAGACCTCCCATCGTCCATTTATTTTCATCCCTGCTAAGGTTGTATGGTTACGCCACCAAGGATGTACGATTTAATTTATACGGTTTAGAATTTAAAATTAAATTGTAAGGTTTAAATTTTTAGTATTAAGGGTATAAATAAAGACAACAACAAAAAAGAGAACTTTTGTTCCCAACACACTAGTACAAATATTTGAAATTATTTAAAACATGAGACACTTTAAAATTTAAGCATAATGCTAAAAAAATGTCCTTAATGTTTGACTGAATAGTCATTTTGGCCCATTTGTAAATAAAAATGTCAGTCAACTGACAATAAACAACTTGAAATGACTTGATAGAATGACACGTCAGAAAAAAAAATTATATTTTATACAATTTTATAGAATTATTTTTTGATTGATGTGTCATTTTGTAAAATCGTCATATTTGTCTATATGAAACTGCTATTGTAGCGTGCACTACTATGTAGGTTTGTCACATCATTTCAAGTCATTTGTCGAAAGTTGACTAACAAATTTTATTTACGAATGAGCCATTTTGACCCAAAATAAAACGTTGAGGGTTAAATTACTTCAAAAATAAATAAGGATCAAATAAATATTTAATCAAGAGGCATTTTTTAGTATTATATCTAAAATTTATGGTGCGCAAACCTTTACTTAGCATATAAAGATGAAAGCTTCAACATCAAACCTTCAATTTCTCATGGAAGCTCCTCCATGAGCTTTCCTCATCTTCTTCACACATTTAACTTAATTGTCCTTCAATAACATTCAAACCAAAAATCACTTCAACATCGAATTTAAAAAGAAAAACTCCAAGATCAATTCAAACTTTAATCATTATATTACAATATGGACTAAATTTTTTAGTTTTATCCATTGAAAACACAAAGCCGTTCATAATTTTAATGATTCCATTGGTAGAAATGAGTCTACTCGTAAAATCAAGGATGAACTAATTAGTCGGGTAGTCAAGAATGCTCATATTGTCTCATCTTGTATGAATTTGAATTCTAACATTTATTTTGAGAATGTAAAACCTCTTTATATAATAAAAAAGGTTATTAAAATCGTATTAATATTAAGTAATACATAAATTATGTTTTATTAAATAATAATTTAGATTATATTAAGACTAAAAACTAAAGTTATCAATACTAAAGAAGAAAAAGAAAGGGACTAAAATAGTAATTCTGACCCTTTATTGTCATTGCGTTCATGCGTTGCATCCACCGGAGCAAACATCTCGAGTCATTTTTTTTAAAAAAAAAAAAGCCCTAAAATTTGCGAAATTGCATAATTTTGCCTTGAATTTTAACTGCACTGGAGGTTCAGTGGCATCCAAAGGAGCCCTAAAGCAACAACGTAAAAAAAAAGTTCCAAAAGTTATTAAAAAAAGAAGAAGAGCGAGAGTAAAAGCTTACATTATTGTTTTGTGAAGATCCAACGTGCATCTCCTCTAGAATAAAAAAAAACGCGCATCTCTTCTCAATAGGGGTCAACGTTCAATTAAGTCGAGTCGAGTCAAAAATTTTTAAATTATTCGAGTTGATGCGTCATATTTTACAACTTAAATTTTACTTGAAATTTTTTCGATTCAAGTCGAGTCGAGTTTTTGAGTTCCTATAAAAATTTAATTGTAATTATTTATCATATTATAGCACGTTTGATTTCAATTTAAACGACTTTCTCTAATCATATAAGATACGCACATATATATTTCTTCATATTTTTTTTCATGTGTGATAATATTTCTTCCTATTTTTATACATCAATATATATATGTATATCATAAAAATTGAGGGACTCGTCTCGAACTTAAAAATAAATCCACTAATTACTAAAATTTTTGAATTATTTGAATTTCCATTTTACAACTCAAACTTTATTTAATATTTTTTTTAGTCGAGTCGAGTTTATGAATTTTTAAATTGAGTATTTTTGCCTCAAGTTGAGCTGAATTATTCAAATTTACTCAGCCTACTTCTCAACCAAAAATTTATAAAATCTAAAAAATAATTAAACCAAAAAATTGATGCTATAACTTAATTTGATTAGTCTTGAAGTTTATTAAGAAATCTAAAAAAATAGAAGAATGAAACTTTTATTGATTAACAAGATGATTAAGCTAACTTGATTATACACAAGGTAATACAAGCTATTTATATACAAGGCTCACCAGCTCTAACTACATAACCACTTTAGCTTAACAGCTTTGCAACCTCCTAACAACCTAACAGCATGAGCCTAACAATACCGGCCACAATGCTGTGTACAATGCAGCTCCATGTAGTCCCATAGACACTAGTATCATTGCTTCATTCAACAAAGTTGATAAAAACCTAAAAATAATTAAACTGATAAAATTTGGGTGCTAAGGATTTTTTTAGTATGTTAGTGTGATGCAATGATAATATTTGTTCAACTTTTTTAGTTATTTTTATTTTAATAAAACATATATATTGTGTAGAACTAGTGCTCGAATCCGAATCACTTAAATAAATTATATTATCTTTCACCACTGGAACAACAAGAGGCGTTAAGGTTTAATTGGACTAATCTCGACTAATAATAACCTTAAAACAATTACGAGGCTCCCTACTTTCATCATCATGGTTCTGTTCCACTCAGAGGCAGACGGTGGAGAGGGCCAAAGGGGTCAGTCCCCCACAAAATTTTGCCCTTCAAAATTTTTAAAATTCTCATTTAAATTTTTACTTTTAAAAATACTTTTAATTAAGTTCCTTTTACAGATTTAAAAATCCTAGTTAGAGCTCCAAAATTTTAAAAATTTAAGTTTAAGCTTCTAACTTTGGAAATTTCTAAGTAGGTCCCCTTGCCTTGTTTTTACCGAAATCCTAGGGACATAGCAATACACAATAATAATGCCAAACGATTACTAAGATATATAAAGGTAAAGACTAAAGAGAAGGGATTCCGGCATTGGTGTGATAAACTAACTTTATTTCTGGTCAATGTTATAGTAACCCAGTGCCAAGTCCGACCACCACAAGAAAAAAATGGTTAAAGAAAGTACCACAATATCATCTTGATGCTGTCTTAAGATTTCAAGAAGGGATAACGGAGTTTTTTTTCGAGATCAAGGCTTTGCTACCGTATTGAAAACCCGGACAAGCGGAGAAAGGCGAGTCTATAGAGGTGCAGGATGAAGGTATCTCCTCTCGTAAAGGCCGGTTATTTGGTCAGCAACACCCCACATTATGGCTTGGCCGGGTGGTATTCTCATGAGCCGGGGAAGCAGTCCTTTCCACAAAGCACGAAGTCCTTCCTCGGCATATATCGTTCGAATAGCATGGAACATGCCCTTATACTTCACCTCACCTTCATCTCGACTCTGAGCCATCAACCTTGTCTTGACAACATCGAAGGGACCGGTACATATCGGACCGGCTGCTCCTGCAAGGAAGCCTGATACCATGGACTGCCATGGCTGGAGGACTTTCCCGTCGCCTTCATGTTTCTTCCATAATATCACATCGTAAGCGTTTTTTGCTGTAAACATTGCAGCTTGGTTCGTGCCGTTACGCATAACGGTCGGGGCAGCTCCTGCCCACAGCCCCAAAAGGCCCTCTTCGCGAATGATGGTGTGAGCACAATGTACAGGACCTTTGTACCTTAGAAGCTCTAGACTCAGTCCTCTCTGTTGCTGAAGTCTAATCTTCACCACCTGCACAATCAAAAACCGAACCATACGAGCATCATCATCATCATCAATTATCGAACTGCATGTGTTTAGTAAAAAGTAGAACATGCAATTGATGAAACTCAGTTAGCATTGCTTGGGATGTGGAAACAAGGCTCTTTCATTTTATACAGTGTTGTTAAAAGTTGATAGCGAAGCTTAGGAATATTATGGTTCAAAAAGACATTTAACGTAAATCAATTCATCAATTATGAATCCAAATGAGAATCAAACCTCACAACTCAATATTAACTCAATTTGAATACAACAATTTTCAAAAAGTGAATGCAACCATTTTATGTTTACAGTTACACACACAACTATTGGAAGAGTCAAATATATATTTGTAGAGGATGGTTTATTTCTTATGTTTGATTTCTCTCTCTTGTAAAATTATGGAGTAATTATATGTTTGTTTCTCTTTCAAAAATGAAAATATTATAATAATTTTAAAAAAAAAAAAATCAGATTTAAACAAGGCAAGTTACTATGAATGTGGATGTATGTAATTTTCTTTTATTATCATTTGTATCAAATTTATAATCCGAATTGAATACTAGAGAGACTCGTGATGAGACTCTTTCAATTCAATTTACTGCATTCACAACGATATGATTCGAATATCTAGTGTTGACTCATCTTATTAGAATAATTGATTGTTGATAATAATTTAGGTGGTAATATTTTTTAATTATACCTTTGAAACAATAATATATTTGATAATATCCGCCCCCATCTGTTCTATCCCTAAATGTTCGGAGATTCAAGTATTTTTCTGTGTGTTTAGAAGTGTACAAAGTTGAAGAAAAATAGAGAAAAACGTAGTTCAAAGAAGCAAAGGAGGCTAACCTCAAAGGGTGTAACGATAACAAGAGCTTCAAGGACCCCGGCACCGAATCCAGCCAAAACCCTCCCTCTATTACTCAACGCCCCGGTTTCCGAGTCCTTAAACGCGCTCTGCAGCACCGCGTTCGACCCCATCCGCAGCGCGTACTTCAGCGTCAAGTGCGTCGCGAACGGCGTCAGCCCTTTCCAAAGCGCCCGCACGCCTTCGGTGTTCGACACGGCGGCGCCGCAGTGGACGATCCCCCTGTAATTCCCCATCCTATCCAGCTGCAACCGCGTTTTGATGACGTCGATGGGTTGCAAACAACAGGCCTCGACGGTGCCGCCGAGAGAACCGGAAATGGCTTTCATGTAAGGCGGAATCGTCTTCTTCGACTCGTCCATCCGGAGATCTCTGCTGGACTGAAACTCTTTCATGGCGGTTTGAAACTAGTCTTCCCTTGTGGGAATCAGAGTCTTTTGAGCGACGAAAACGAAGAAACAGAAAGCAAGCGTCGGGAGAACTAGAAAACCGATGAGGGGTCAAAATCAGACATTGAAACAGATGACATATGCAGCTGATTCTGGGAATTTTGTTTTTATTATACAAAAATGAAGTAAATGAACGGTTGTTGCGAGATACTACTGAAAAAGTGACAATAAAATAAATTAAATTTAAAAGGAAACTGACAAACTTTCCCATTTCAGAAAATTATGGGGTTAAATATAGTTTTTGGTATATGAACTTTGTTTTAATGTGTAATTTGGTACTTAAATTTAGGTTTAAATTGGTGTCTGAACTTAGTTTCATGGTTCAAATTAATTCAAATAACTGATTTATTATAAGTACTGATTTGGATAAAAATTGAAGTTTGAGTATTAATTTGAATAAAAAAGTCTAGTCCATATGTCTAATTATAAGGGTGAGGGTAAGCAAAACTCGGCTCGAAAAAGTTAAAATTTTCAACTCAACATGACTCGAATCGTGATTTCATAAATTTTGTCTCAAAAAAATTTAAATAAAGTTTGAGTTATAAAATGAAACTCTGAATAACTTGAAATTTTTAGTAATTAATGAATCGATTTTAAAGTTCGTTTCGGACCTCTCAACTAGGGTTGTAAATGAGACGAGACAGATCGTGAGCTACTCGAGCTTGACTCGATTGTACTCGACTCGAGCTCAAACTCGGCTCGAGTTCTTAACGAGCCGAACCGAGCTACTTAATACCCGACTCGAAGAGCTCACGAGCTACTCGAAAATATAATATACTAATTTTTTTATTTTTTATAATTTAAAATATAAATTCCTAAACTTAAAACCCTAAAATATAAAACTCTAAACATATGTCTTAAACCCTAAAATATAAAACTCTAAACATAAGTCTTAAACCTTAAAATCTAAATCATAAATTCTAAACCCAACAACATAAACCTCTAAACCATAAACTAATCCCATAAACTCTAAAATTAACATGTTTGAGTTTATACAACTTGTGTATCAAAAAATTTTCTTGATAGGGCTTTAAATGAGATGTGACAATCGTGAGATACTCGAGTCCGACACGGTCAAAGATCGGTCAACACTTGACTCGATTAGGCTCGAATAAAGCTCGAACTTGACACAAATTCTTAATGATCCGAGTCGAGCTCAGATTTCTCAGGCTCGTTAAAAATTACTCGAGCTCGAAATCTTAACGAGCCGAGTCTAGCTCAACACTACTCGAGCTCGACTCGGCTCGTTTACACCCCTACCCTCAACTATGCCTAGTATATATATCACATATGAAAAATATAAAGAAGCATACATGTATATCTTATATGATTATAAAAAATAGTGTAAATTATAACTAATTAGTACCATAACATTACAAATGTTTACAATTAAATTTGAACAACTCAACTTAAAAAATTAAACAAGTTGAGTTATAAATAAGACTCATTAACTCAACTAACTTGAACTTTTTTACTGGGCTCGATCGAATGCTCATTTCTACCTAATTATACTAGGAAAAAAAGTTTAGTACCAAATTATATCTTGAAGCAAAGTTTAGGTACCAAAATATATATTTACCCAAAAGAATAAAAAAGTAATATTATATCAGTATTAGGAGATTGCGTGAGGGTCCGATAGCTTCCTGGGTCTCCTGTCGCCGTCAGGAGATTTTGTGTTGTCCCACGGCAATGGGTCACGAGAACTTTTTATATTTTTATTATTCTTAAAAAATTGCAATATTATTTTATAGATAATTTATTTAATACACCGCAATAATAACTTAGTTCTTTACAAATGTTTTAGTCTACGATTTTATATCTTTAATTGTTTATTTTAATATTATTTATTTAATATTTGATTGTTAATTAAGAAAGACATATTATGAAGAGAAAACACATCCTAATGGTGTTAAATATTTTAAGTAAGGTTAGAGATTCGAATTCTAACGTTGTGACTAAAGAAATTGAGATGGTGAGGGTCGCTCGCACAATAAACTCTACAAAGCTTAATCCGAATTAATCGACTAATAATCTAAATATTAATTGATTTTTTAATAGTTTGATTTTTGTCGCTTGAGATAGTTATAGAAAAGAGTTGATTTTTTTTTCAATAAAATAAGATTTTTTTTAAAATTATTTATCAATTAACACTTTAAGAAATTATTTAAAAAACAGTATTCTTTGACTGAAATAAGAGAAGAAAAATACTTTAACTAATATGTTATTTTTTTTCAAATCGGTAATGTGTTAATTTAACGTTCAAATATAAAATAAAATGTCCAAAGTATTCTATTTTTTCATTTAGATGCCTAAATCTTTTTAGATAAAATAATTATTTAAATTTTTTATTTTGGTTTAAATACGTGCTTAAAGCTTTTCGGAAGAATGACAACTCAAGTTCGGTGTCACCGGACCAAGGTTGGGTCAAGCTTAACTCGGATGGGGTGGGAGTAGAGTGAATGGTTCTGCTGCGTGTGGTGGTGGTGTTCATAATAGTATGGGTAATTGGATCTTTGGGTTCAATAAGTTCTTGGGGATGTGTTCTATTCTCGAGTCTGAATTATGGGGATCTATTTGGGTTTTGAACATGCTTGGCGCGTGGGTCTACGCAAGATTATTGTTGAGACAGATAATACAGATGTGTATCGGGTACTTACGAATTTGAATAGAAATGTGGGTGTAGTTTGTTCGTTACTACCGTATATTATAGACTTGATTGCTCGTAGTTGGGAGGTGCGGTTTCGTACGGTCCGACGATCGAACAATAAAATTACGAATCGACTGACAAAACTGAAACCTTGGAGTGATCTTGAGTGCCGATGGTCTGAGGCTGCGACTGCTAGAGTTCTTACGACCGTGAAGGATGATCAACAAGGGATTGTTGGACTTTAGGATGTGCGAGTGTATTGGCTAGGATTGTGATTTAGCTTTGTTGTTTTTTGGGTTTGTTTTATTTTATGTTATGAACATTTTAATATTATTCGGGGTACTATTTTTCCTTCATTTAAGATTATAGAAGTTTTTAACGAGACATCAGGTGTACTGTTTCTTCCCTCTTTTATCGAAAAAAGATTTTTCAGCAGGCTAAAGTTTTTAAATTTTCTCTAAATAGGTGCCTTACTATTTTGTGAATCTCAGTTTTTTTCACCACATGTCAGTTAATAATTGGACGTTAATTTTTCTAAAGTTAGACACTATTTTGATAAAAAAACAAAAACTCTAGACATTTATTTTATTCAAAAAAAATTAAGCACCTAAATAAAAAAATAAAATACTTTAAACATTTATTTTATATTTAAGCCTTAATTTAATAAATAATTAAAAGTATATTGATTTAGTAAAAAAAAGCCAGAGAGTTGAGCCTCTTTCCAATCCTGGATAAACAACTAAATGCCTTTCAATAGTGTATTGTTTTGGACAACTATTAAAGGGAAAGGGATAAGAAATATTACATTCCTTTTATAGATAATAAGTGGGAAAAGTTACCATACCAACCAATATCTCTATTATATTTCAAATTCTATTTTTCTCATTATTTTGATATTATTATATGGTAGTATTTATTTTTTTATTTTTTGTCTTTTGAAAATAAACATATACCATGTATATAATTTGTCTGAACTTGAATCTCTTAAAATGATCAACGTTTTTTTATAATAAAAAAATATAATATTATTTGAATCAAATTGGACCGATCAATGAGTTGATTGAATCAGAAAATAAAAAAGAGTAATGCAATGATCAGATCAAGGTTATTGGATCGAAATTTGTTAGCATATTTTGAACAAAAAATCGTTTGAACTGTTTTTTTTTCTTTTTAGTTTTAAATTAAATAGGTTTATTTACTCAAATAATACTATTATTTTAATTATACGACGAAATAGTATCCACCCCAAATATTTATAAAAATAACACACATTTCTACCGCATAAGGGAAACACGCGTCATGTCAGCCAAGTCATTGCTTATGTGGAAATACGGTTAAAAAAGTTTGTAAAAGAAGAGTAAAAAATCAATGGTGGAACTCAACATTATTTATTGAGGGATTATTTAAAATTTTATAAATATTAGAAGGAATTAATAATGAATCGTATATTTTTTAGAAGTTAAAAATATAATTTTACTATAGAAAATTTTTATTTTTAATATTTTTGTGGGGCTATCCTCACTAATATAGCTTGTGTTCAACCTCTCCAAAAATGAAAGAAAGAAAAAAAGGACAAAAAATATGAAAAAAATTGGTTTGCGTTGATAAATAATAGTGAATTTCGAATGCATATATCAATTTCCATTGATGCCATACATTTTAAAGTGAATTTCCAATGCATATATTAATTAATAATTATCATCAATCCCAGAGTCAAATTTATGAGATTTCAATTGGATGAGCTTACTACGCTCGACAAACACCGCCGAACATCATTAATTTGATTAATAAATATTAAAAAAATTTAAGGACTCAACGTATAACTATAAATTATTTAAAATAAAATTTTAATTAAATTATTTTTCATATATATTATATTTTTATTTTTTAAAATAATTGGATTAAATACCAACCTTAGTCAATTTAAAAAAACAAAAAAAAAAACTACAAATCATAAACCTTAAATTATAACCTTAAAACCCTAAACCATCAATCATAGACCCTAAACCCAATTGTTCATGCAAGTCTGTTGCCATTTAATGTCGTTTTCAATTTCCGGCGGAATAAAGCCGGACAAATCATTGAAAAGTAGCGGTAATTTGGTGAGATTTGTCAAGCCAGAGATGTCTTTGTTGTTGTAGGACAAATCAAATACTTGGAGATCCTGGCACTGAGAAAGATTGTCTAGAATGTTTCCAATCAGCTTATTTTGCCAGGCAAAGAGTATAGTCAAGCTCTTTAGCTTGCCAATGTCCACCGGAATCTCACCGAAGAGGTCCTTGAATTTATTTGAACAAAAAAAGTCCTTGAATTTAAGATTTATGGTTTAAGGTTTAGGGTTTTTATTTTTTAAATTAACAAAGGTTAGTATTTGATTCAATTATTTTTTAAAAAAAATAAAAAATATTATATATGTAAAAAATAGTTTAATTAAAATTTTATTTTAAATAAAATTTATAATTATATGTTGAGTCCTTGAGATTTTTAATCTTTATTAATCAATTTGTAGAATTTTCGTTTGAATGGTTAAAGGAAGTTGGCTGATAATGTTTGGTATGTTTATTAAATGAATTTTCAATAAAACAAGGAATGTAATGTTTATCAGTTATATATTATGGATTTATATTCAATAGATAGGTAGATGGAAATAAAAAAAATTCCACAAGTGATTTAAATTTATGGTTTAAGATTAAAATTTATGAATTAGAGGTTAACAGTTTAGGTTTAAGGGTTCAAAATTAGGAGATGTGGTTAGAATTTAGGGCATATAAATTAGACTTTAGAGTTCATAAATCTAATATGGTTAAGGATTTAGATGTTAATCTATGAACTTTAAATTTTAATTTCAAACCCTAAATTTCAATCAAAAACTCATAAATTTTAAACTATTAAACCTAAATTACTAACTTCTAACCTTAAACCTTAAAACTAAAGCATTTGTGGAAACTTTTGTTTCCACCGTCTGTGCATGAAATAATTACCCATATATTATTAGAGTAATTATATCATGCACAGGCGGTAGAAACTTTTTGTTTCTACAAGTACTCTAATTTTAGGGGTTAGAGATCTAATTTAGGGATTTAGGTGTAGGTGCTTAGAATTTTATGATTTGTGGTTTGAATTTAAGGTTTATAGGTTAAAAGCTAAATCCCTAAAATATTACCGTAAACCCTAAATTTTAACCATAAACTCTAAGTTCTAACCATAATCCCTAAATTCTAAATTCTAAACCATTAACCATAAATCATAAACTAGATCTCTAACCCAAAAATTAGGGTGCTCGTGGAAACAAAATGTTTTCACCGCCAGTACATGGAATTTTCCTATATTATTATATTAATTTTTAAATTAATAATTATAACTACAAAAATAAAATTTTAATCAATAATAAAATTATAAATTTAGTAATAGTTTAACATAACCATAAGCTACCCTATACTTTAAAATCTATATGCATGGTAATGTTTGGTAATTAAGATATACATTGAAAATTCATTTTAAAATTTATAATATTGACGGGAACTAATACATGCATTAAAAATCCAATACAAAATTTATAATATTGACGGGAACTAATACATGCATTAATATATTAAGTTGATTATAATTTTTTTATTATTTTATTTAAATATATTAATAAAATTTGAGTTTTATTTTGTAGAAACTAAGACCAGTGTTATCTTATTATATCAATTACATCTAAAAAATTAAAATTTGAGATCTAAATTAAGGCTCATGAATATCACTTTGGTACAAACTTTATCTATCATTTTTTGAATAGTCTAAAGGTGATTGATTACAAGGTAATATTTGTAGATAGAGCGATTTGAACATTTGCCTCCTAGGATAAACCTCAAAAGCTATTATTACTTTAATGCAAAGTTGATCTCATTCAAAAATTCTAAAAGAATAACAATAGACTAAGACTAACGGGAGACAATCGAAGAGTATTTCGATAAAAGTATTAATTTGCTATACTTATAAATATTTTTAATAATTAATAATTTATTATTTGTAGCTTTTGATTTTTTTTTAATTTTTTTTAAAATTTAAACAATGTTTTTATTTTTAGTAATTTTGAATATTTATTTTTATTGATTTTATAATTTTATATTTTAAAATTTTAATAATTTCTTAATTTTTTGCTTAAAATAAAATAAGTTCTCGGTTTTTAAAAATAAAAGTTAAGCCTCGAATTTAAAAAAATTAATTAAACTCCCAGGCACATCATTATTTATACGTGGGATATCACAATAGTATTATGGACTACCACGTCAACACTATTAACGACCATGTCACTACAATAATGGTCAACAACGCTTTTTGTTGGTTAAAGATCTAAATTAATACAATTCACAAGTTCAATAGTCTAATTGAATAATTTTTTTCTACGAAAGGATTAAATTAATTATTTGATTAAACTTTTATTTGGTTGCTTATCGTATCTTGCTATTTGTTAAAAAAATTTTATTAAGTAGAAAAATAATTATATTTTTATGATAAATATCAGGATTTAAATTCATACAATATAAAATAATATAAATATTATTGACCGCTCAACCGTTTAGGGATATACACAAGCACCAAATTAGAAAAAGAAAATGGATTTGCAAAGTCAACATGAAGCATTTGTTGGAGTTAGCAATATGTTTATAATTCTTGTTACGTGATTGAACTAAGCATTGTTATAACTTATAACATGCAATATAACCATGATTCCTCTGTCATTAATCATATAAAACAATTAACTAATCCGCTGGGGACTAATGCTAGTTCTGGATATAAAACAACTATTTTTCAATTTTTCACATGTTTATCTATCGTGATATTTTCGAATTAATTCGTAATTTTATTAATAGAAATGTAATCATTTTTTAAATAAATTGATGTAATAATACAGTAGTATATTCACATTTTTTTTTTCTTTTAACTCTATAACAATATTCATATACCTTACATACACATGTGTTCGAATTTAGGTCTCCTAAAATCAATTTTTAGATCTATCGTATCTTAGTTAAGGGTGTTTATCGAACGAGTCGATCGCAAGTTGAGTAGTGCTCAACTCATGCTCGCTAAAGAATCTCGTTGTTCGACTCCACTTGTGCTCCTTAAAAAATCACGTTGCTCGACTCAACTCGTTGCTCGTTAAACTTGCCAAAATTTTACCTTTTTTTAAATATAGGTAAAATGTAGTAATACTATTGGAGCTTAATATAAATATAAAAATTTTAAAAAAATGTGAGTCCTCAGATAAAAAAACAAACTTGTCATGATTGAGTTAGAGATGATGTCGATATTTGACCGTGAGACTTTTTTTAGTTTCTCAACAATGTTCGATGAAAAAAAAATACCTTACAAATTTAGGAATAATTTTCCATTGGTTTTTTTTATATAGGAGTAAAAACCAAGACTTCCCCCCTAATACAAAAGAAAAAAAAAAGACTTTAATAAAAAAACAATTATTATAATTTAAGTTCTTACTATACAAATTAACTTTGTAATTCTCAGAAAATACAAAAGATTTTAAAAATTTGAAACCAAAATTTTTATAGGCAAATCACCTATAAATTTACAAAATCTTTTTAGAGTTTTCTCCTAGACATTTTTAGAATTTTGGCCTAGTATTTAAACTTCTTGAAATATAATTTTTAAGGTAGCCACCAAATAATTATAAAAAACGAACTGCTCACGAACTCGACTTATTGAATCCAATTAGACCTTACTCAACTTGACTTGCTAAGATTTCGAATCAAGTCAATTGAAAGTAAACGTTAATTAAATTTTGATCGAATCAAACTCGAATATTTATGAGCTGCACAACTCAATAAGCACCCCTAATCTTAGTTCTTTACTCATCCGTATTTCATATTAAATTATTAATAGTAATAAATGAAAA
This sequence comes from Hibiscus tridactylites, assembly GCA_958450335.1. NCBI lineage: Eukaryota > Viridiplantae > Streptophyta > Magnoliopsida > Malvales > Malvaceae > Hibiscus > Hibiscus tridactylites. The sequence continues at coordinate 58,292,414 of OY288278.1, read as the reverse complement.
AGCAACATAACTAAGGAGCACTCACAAAAGAAAATTAGTACTTACAATTTCATTTTTCTTAAATGGTGAAGAGAAAAGGAATACATTTATATATATTATTATTCCCACATACAATATATATAGTATTTTCTTTTTCATATTATTAAGTAGGATAGCCTACATGGTGGTCTTCTTCGCACACAATTAAACCCCTCAACTTTTCCTCTTCCCTCACCAAACAACAGCATCCAGCTCCCATCCTCCTCCACCGCCGCCGCCATTACTACCACCGTATTATTACACACATAAATCGACAGAATACAAAAATCTTGTAGACTTGAGGTTTTTGCTGCCTTTTGAACCATAGAATATAGAACAAAAAGAAAAGAAAGCTAAAATCCTAATGCAGAGAGAGAGAGAACAAATCATCACATCTCATTCAAGGACACTTTATACTATGCTGGTTCACCTGCATTTTGGATCAGTAATTGAATGAATCAGTAATTATGCTACTCTTTTCCTTTCATTTCTCTCTTCTTTGGAATAAGATGCTTGACTTGGACAAAAAGTTAAATAAATATGGACCAACTCTGTTGTTGACTTTTAATTTAAAATCATATGACAAAGCAGAAATGTATTAAATAATGTCAAATTCAACCACATTTCACCAGGGTGTGTAGGTAGCTGGATTTAGCTGTAAGAGTTTGCCATTATACAAGAAAAAAATTAGTTATTGCAGAATACAATTAGAAATGGAGCAGATTCATATGCAGATGAACAAATGACAACATACGAAAAAGACTTGTAAACTAATGTAAACCGATGCAGATACACGTTGAATTAATCCCTCAACTGGATTTGGACATGGTTGCATTTTATAACATGTAAAAACGAGGAATTTACCTTTTCGTTGTTTGAAGTTTTGTACATCATGTAGGGAAGCGATGGTTGTCGTGTTCATAGTCGGCACGATGTGAAACGAGAATCTTGTCCGATTGCCCCAAGCATTTGGCATGCAACTTCAAGCAACTTCCCTGCCGAAAACATTTAGGCTTATACAATATTAGGCACCAACCATATTTTCCATTTTAAATGAGGAAGATCCATTGAAAGCTACATATTAACTTCATGAAAACAACTCCCCATCTAAAATAATTGATTAAAAAAATAATTGGAAAAAGAACTTAATAAAATATGATAGTATAAACTAGTCAATTAGAAAGATCAAAGAAACTTCATTCACGAACTTGACATATCTAATACATATTGCAATATGGTATACAGGTATAATCATTCAACTATATGATTTTTTTAAAAACCGAGAATATTTACATCGAACGTACACAGGTATTTGATACACGTATATGATGCTTAACTAACAATGTGTTTGGTAAAGTTATAAAACAGCTAATGTTGTGATGAATCTCAATTCTCAACCATTAGATTAATAAAATGGCAGGTAATGCTGAATAAAAAAATGTTATAGTGATAATTTTATAGGATGCAAACAAAAATGTTAGTAAAGACATGCTGGTGGAATTTATTTTATACAAGGAAAACAATGGACGGTCAAGATTCCTCTCAAGTCGAAACAAAATTATATTGTTGTTATGCTGCAACTTTCATCTTTTAATTTGCAACCCTTAGACAAGCCAACTAACTCCAAAGCACCAACAGCAAAGGTATAATTATAATTATATATATTATGTATATTCCCTTACCTATACTTAAATTTCAACTAAAATTTATAGCATGTTTTGATTTGGCAGTACTTGACTTATCAAAACCCTTAATGACAGCTTCAAATTCCCATAATTGCATAAAATTTTGATACAATGACTAAAAGTACCCATAATACCCTAAACCTTTAAATCGAAGGCTATTGCATGCCTAAATACTCGAATTCACACCTCTTGGATGTTATAATAACAATGGTGTCAACTGAACTAAGAGCCGGTCATCAATTGCTTGATTTTTTTTCTCTTTTAAATAAACTTGTATTGTTTCTTTTGTTTGATAAGTATAACTATATAGACTACCGTGTTTTTATTTCTAAAACTATTATATAGCCATTTATAGTTAATTAAAACAAGGGTAGGGAGAAAGGTGGTGAAGAGTCGTGTCATTCGAATATATAACTTGATTTTGCAACAAATGATTAGAATATGTAAACTATAAATTCCCCTCTCAACAACCAGGTTGGTGTAAAGCTAGAAAAACAACTTCCAAGTCGCATTCATATGAAATTGCAATAAAAAATAAGAGGTTAAATTACTTCAAAGAAAGCAACAGTTCATCCTTCTAAGACATAATCAATCCACCAAACTACAAGCGAATTCTTGATGAAGTTAAAAATAATGAGTTTCATTGTCAATTCCTTACCTGCCATGTTTACCGAGTTCAAAAAAGCTAAAATACCCTAAACTTTGGTCCGCACAACCTCGACTTTAATTATTTGATCCACTGATAGTGTCTTTCCGCAAGCGGTTTTAATCCACAATCATGCTTTAAGTATATATGATTGTAGATTATGGGGAGAAAACTCTAACACCATTACACAAGTGTATCAAATAATTATTTATTAAGCCATTTCACCGGATAGTCATTTGATCCAATAATAGTGTCCCTCTGTAAGCGGTTTAATCCATAATCATGCATTAAGTATATATGACTGTAGATTAAAGCAACTTATGGAGAGAAAAAACTAACTCCGGTGTATGAGTATCAAATAATTATTCATTAGTTAATGGGTAATTATTTGATGCACACCTTCCACGAGCGAGATTCTAAAGTTGTCATGTATCCCTCTCGACGGCCCTAAACTCTAACCACTAAATTATAAGTTAATCTAAACTATAAGCTTTCCTTCTCTAAGGTCAAGATTTGTTTGTTGAAAAATATTAATGAAGACAACAAAAAGCAAAACAAAGAAATAGACAATTCTACCCTCTAAAACGATTCTAACGCACCGACACTTTCCTATTTGCCCACCAAATATTCCCCGGCAACCAGCGTCGCCGCCGTGACTATTCCCAAATCAATGATATACTTAACAGTCAATTTAACACAAATATTGATAATGAAATTTACCTCTTCTGGGTTTAACGGTGGCAACTTTGATGGTTTTCTTTTCTTCCTTAGATTTCTCCTCCGGCGGGAAAAGAACGTTGTCGATACCCTGAACGGAGATCCTTCCGTCGGTGTAAATGTCGGGATCGAACAAATACGCAGATCCATCGGTATGGCCGAATCTAACCGACCCATCAGCTTCCTGAGCCAGAACTTTATGCGGCAACCTCAATGTATCGTACGCCACTTTCCCAAATCTCCTCACCGCATTGTACATACTTTCCTCGGTCTGGTACTCGGGGATTATATGGTAATATATGATTTGCTCCGGCGCTCCCGGTTCGCTCAGCTGGTCCGTCGTTAGCTTCGCCATTGCCTCGTCGTTGGGTGCTAAAACGGTCAAAACGTAGCCCTCGGAGACCAGCCGGCCCATTTCGGTGGCCAACGATGTTAAGTTCACTAAAATGTCCGCCATTTCGTTGTACCCGCCGTATTGTAACAGGGTCTCTATGAAATCTTTGACTTGCCTCATCCCGTTGAAATGGTGGTGGGGTCCGCCGGGTCCCGGGGCCGGGGCCGGAGCTAGAGATGGGCCCGGGGCCATGGCGTCGTAGATTGGGAGGACGGGCGGCGCGCCGGGCATGATCGGAGGGGCTGATTTTTTCAAGCGGTGGGTTCTGGGGTCAACTTCCGGGGCTCCTTCCGGTTTAATGGCAGAGATTGAGCGGAGGCTTCTACGGTTGTTGAAATCCTGTTGCACGGATCGGGGGACTAACAGCTGTTCGATGCCGTGGATGACACCGTCGGGACGGTTGACGGCGTTGGGGGAAATGACTTTGGCCGTGCCAATGAACCTGGCACCGGACGAATCGTCGCCGGTGAGTTCGACTCGGTCGTTCGATAAAGTACGGTGGTGGGTTAAATCCGAAGCCGATTTCGGCCAAGAATGGGGATCGATCCTGGCGGGGACAATGTGGTAAAGCAAGAGAGTTTGAAGGGATTTAAGATTACCAGGCTCGAGCAAGAACCGCTTGAACTCAGGATCGAGATCCCGCTCCAGAGCTTCATTTTTGGGAGCGAAAATGGTGATATTGTGTCTGCCGACAGCTTCTTCAAGCGTCTGCAACAACAAAGCCTTCTCCACCAACTCGGCAAGCTCGGTGTAATGTGAGTCCAACAAAGCCACCAGGACTGAGTTGGAATTGATCTGACCCGTATGATTCGTCGCCGGCGAGGCCTCTTGTAGTGCCGATGAGAGCGTTGAACACGAGATTTGAAGAAGAAGAAGGAAAGTGAAGAACTTGGCAGCCATTGTTGATGGCTAGAAAGAGAGAAGTACTGTTTCTTCTTTTTTCTCTCTCAAAGTCTTTCGAGTTGCCGATTTAAAGAGTAGTTGTAATAAAATGTTGTACATTTGATAATTATATTATTTTATAGTTTTAATTTCTTTCCACCCCTAATTAACTAATAACTAATCTTATAATTATATCTAATTATATTTTATCATTTATGTTCGTAGTGGTTAAAATAATAATATTATTTTATCTAATATTATTTTATCATTTATGTTCGCAGTGGATTGAGTAATACATATGTTAACTATGATGACGATCCTCCCAGCTCGATTGTTTCGTTCACAACATTAGTATTCAAACTCTCAACTCTAATATCTTATCCTACTAAACTAACTAATTGTTAATAATTAATATTATTTTTCATACAATGCATAAATTATTAAAAAAATTATTTATACATTTAAAAATAATATACGTTTAACTTCACATCCCCTTAAATATTATAATAGTAATTGTATTATTGAATTAAAACTCAATCCACAAAATAAACATCATTTTTAAATAACATACAACAAAAACAAAGGCAAAAATAACGCTACATAATTTTAAGGTAAAAACAATTCATTAATAGACAAGGTTATGAGATAAAACAATATATTATTTTAGTATAATTACCGATATCTAATGATTGATCGATTAAATCAAATAAAAAATATATAAAGTCGTTACGCAAATAATTTTTTAGTTTAATTTGCTCCATTCGTAATGTCAAAATTTAAACTCCTAGCTTTACTTAATTCACATTGTACTATTAATAAAGTTGGATAAGTAGTTTTATTTTAAAAAAAATATAAGAAATTATTTTTTTAATAAATTAATATATATTAGTTGTCTGGGTTTTTTTGTTCGATTGACATTATTACGCTTGTAATTTCTTGAAGGTTCAAATATGCTATAATAATTTATTTAGATTTAAGTAGTACTATTTTTCATAACCTAAATTTAATTTAGAGAATTATGAGGTGTGTTTGTAAAGTCACCAAGTAATTGGATTTTAGAATTGGCAATTAGCGGATAACTGATAACAAATAGCGGATTACATTAGTTGATAGTTGATTGCATTAGCTGATTTGATTAGCGGATTGTATTAACTGATTATCTAAAAATATTTGGTAAAATTAACTGATAGTTGCTAGTTGTTAGATTATTTAAACAAACAAAATGACATATAAGGACATGATTATATTCCATACTTGTTTGAATAGTTTATTAGTTATCAATATTTTGTATCTAATTAATATTAATTAGATCTATAAAATTATTTTTAATATAACTTTTCTAAACATATTCGAATGATTTATATATTAATTTACTATTTATATAATCATTTTAATATAATATAATTTAATTATTAAATACACATATAAATATGTGATAATAAAAAGAAAATAATAAATAGGATTAGCTTATAAATATGGTGAGAAAATATTTAATTTAGGTTATTTTGAAATTTTTGATAACTAGTAAGGGCAAAAGAGTCTTTACAACTCTAATATCAAACTTCTAATATCAAAAACTCCTATTATGAGTTTTTTTTTCTTCAAAATTAGCGGTTTTATCTCAATCCGCTTTTCACCAAATAAGAATATTAGCGGATTTAACTGGTCAAACCTCTAATTATGTCTCAAACCTCTAATTTTTGCCCAAACATCGCTTTACCAAACAGGGACAATGTATTTGAAACACTAACAATATTATTCAATTCTTAGGAGAATGATTGAAGTTGTAATATTTACGTGTGTGTGATTAGTTTATGATATATTTCAAATAGTTTTTTATTTATTTATTTTAAATTAATGTTTTACACTTTTACTAAATTTTGTGTAAATACGCCCTACCAACCAAGCACATATATATGGTATTATTATAAGCTCTTATAATTATAAGAGGGTATAATTACTAAGATAGTAATTACTTTATCTTGCTATTGCCTTTTACTTTGTAAAGCCCACACCCAGTGAAATTTAATTAGTGAAAAACTTTTTAGATTATTATTTAATATACTGACAATATATATATTTTTCCTATAAGTGACTTCAATCCACAATCACGGGTCCTTAATATTAAATAATTATCCAATCTTTTTTCATATTAAATATTGTCCTTATTTGATAATTTAATTTTGATTATTATATCATTTCTTTTTCTTTTTGAAAGGTATGCTCATATCATTATGTAATAAACCAAACTCAATAGATTACGATTATGCAATAAAACGGTGTTTTATTTTTTAACTACCTATTGTTTTTTATATACAATAATAGTGATGGTGGTTTGTGGTGATCGTAAATGGTTCACTTCTTTAGATTTGGACGAAAAATTACAATTGATGGTAATTCGAGACTCGAGTATAATAAATATTTTTTTAGAGAAAATAAGCGTGCTTAGATATAGAGAGTAAAAAGAGTATGGTAATTGGATATTTCCCTTTTAGCGAAACAAAAGAGGAAGGAGTTAAATTCTTGCCCTTAAAATTATAAGATGACAATTACAGAGTCAAAATGAATATTGTCGGTGATTGATGAATGTTTAAATAATACACAAATATTATTTAGGCATATTGTCAAAAAATATTTCTAACGTTTGACTAAATAGTTATTTTGACTTTCTATTTTTTTGGAGTAATTTAACCCTTAATATTTTATTTGAGTCAAAATGACCCCTCGTGAATGAAAATTGTTAGTCAATCGACACTAAACAACTTGAAATGACTTGATAGAATGACACGTCAGAAGAAAAAATATTTTATATTTTATACAATTTTATAAAATTATTTTTTAGTTGTTGTGTTATTATGTAAAGTCGGAATATTTGTTTATATGACATTGTTATCGCGGCGTGCACTGCTGTGTAAGTTTTTCACATCATTTCAAGTCATTTATCGTTAGTTGACTAATATTTTTCATTCGCAGAAGGGCTATTTTGACCCAAATTGAAACATTGAGAGTTAAATTACTTCAAAAAAGAGAATATGAACCAAAATAACTATTGACAATTTTTGGCATTATGCCTATTATTTATTTATTTTAAAAATAATTTTCTTAAAAAATAATTTTCCCTTAAAATAAGTAGCCATCCACTTTCATGGGTGTGAAAATTGTAGACGTAAGAAACACAAAAGGGTGAATCCAAATAGCAAAGTTTCAAAGGGTCGATCTCAGCTTGTAGTTTTGCTTTCTCTATCGGGGCGTTTGGTGGGATCGTATTTATACCAATTGTTTATTGCTGGAAATGGTTATTATGCGAAGAGAATGACAAAACGGACAAAAGAATGGGTAAAGTATCTATGAAAAAACAATTATTTTAGTCTTGATTTTTAAAAAATTGTAAAATTTATCACTTTTTACAAAGTGATCATTAAATGTTTAAAAAATCATTCAATACACATGTTGTGTTGTTTTACACCTTTTTATTTTAGGAGTTATGCATTTAGGTTAGGGATTCAATTTTTAGGGTTTAGGATTAAAATTTATGATTTACTAAAAAAATTCATAACTTCACGCATTTGATCAACATTGACCGTTAAATCTAACAACTTTTTTGGATCAGTTGGTGTAATGTGTAGTATTATAGTGTTGCCAATTGATATTTTCATAATTTTTATTTAATAAATTCTTTAAAAGTTCTAAAAATTCTAAAAACTTATAAAATTTATAAAAAAATAGTTTTCTAAAAATTCTGTAAGTGTCACATGACATAACTATAGTGCTACGTGGCAGTAACATCTCAAGAAAAAGACGTAAAAAATTGATAGTCAAAATTGATCAAAACGTTTAATTGATTCAATTTATTAGTTCGATGACTTGATTGAGTGCAAAAAAAGGGCTTTATGATACCCTAAAAACGCTCAACTAATTTTTTTTTCTCTCCAAAATTTGAAGGCTTTATGATATCCTTAAACATTTTTTTTCCCAGAGTAAATATGCAGGTTTGTGCATTTTTTATACGTGTATTAAAAAGTTCCTCTTAAATATTATTGAATTGTTACAAAATAGCCATTAAATTTTATTGAACTATTACACTATTTTACAACGTCTAATAATCAATTTGTAACAGTTTGATAAATTTAATGATGATTTTATAGTTTTCAAAAGTTGAATTACCAAAAGAATTAAGTTTTCATAGTTTAATAACTAGGAATGTATTCTAGCCGGGGTTAAAATAGCGTGGGTTGCGGATGACAGGGAAAACACGTGGGGGAGGAGGCAGCAAAGGTAGTTTTGTTTATTCAAAGGTTGCCGGTTCCTTAAGGCTTCTGCCTAATGCCCTTTTCCTAGTGTATCGGTTGGGAGAAGGTTCTGTCTTTGGATTCGGAGATTGCTTTAGGGGCTCTTTTCACTTCAAGCTTTCCCTTTTCCCAAATGCCATCTGCCAACTTGTAATCATGGATGGTGGAGGGTCCTTTTTCCAAACACTCTCAAACACGTTTCACAATTTTTTTAAATATAATGTTGTTGTATCAACGCGGAGTAGCCACCAATCCTTTTTATTTAGGTAAAATTGAATTATCTGAAAATCCGATTATTTTAATAAAATTTGGTTTTTGTCGTTTTTATTAAAACAACGAGTTTTGATATGTGAAAATAAGAAAAATAGGTTCGAGAGTCGGTTACGTGTGGGGAAGGATGGGTACTCCCACAACGCCTAAAAATTGGTACATGATGTTGATTACGTAATGTTTTAACGATGGAAATTGTGAATTTGATTTTAATTTAAAAATTGTGATCCCTGATTGCATGAATTTGTCGCAAAATATATCTAAAATAATATTCCTTTATACGAGACTAACGAGAAATTTACGCCCCCTTAAGTTCGGGACATAATCTTCGCAAGACCCCCGACTAAAGGAAAACCATTTTAAATATTATAATTTTAGATTAAAAAGGAATAAATTTATATTAGAGATCAACGAGGAAGTGACACCCCTTTAAGTTCGAGGCACGTTTTCCACAAGAATCCCTAATGAAAAAAATCATTTTGATTAGAAATTCAGTTAAAAAAATGAGTGCAGGATATACGTATATTAATAATAACGATACTGGTAATAATATATAATAGTAACAACAACAACAACAACAACAACAACAATAATAATAATAATAATACAAACTAAATAAAGGACATAATTGTAAGAAAACGTAAATTAAATGGCGAAATTATAAGAGTAAAAGGCTAAAAAGGACGAAATTGTAAAGAAACAGAAACTGAAATGCAAAATGTAAAGAATACAAAAGGCGGAATGGCCGAAAGTACAATTTCTCCATTTCATTAAAAATGGCGCAGATCTTCCATCCGAGTCAAATCGTCGTGCGAGTTATAGCATAAAACGACGTCGTTTTGGGACTGAACAGAGACTCCCAAAACGAAGTCTTTTTGAGAAGCATATACGTACAAGAATTTGCCCCAAAAAATCATTAATCATTTGGCATTTGACATCTAAAAAAAGAACACTAAATGCTCTCTCCCTTAGGGGTGGGCAAAATTCGACTCGAAAAATTGATCTATTCGACTTGACTCGAGGCAAAAAAAACTGACTTGTATTGACTCAACTCGTAATTTCATAGACTCGACTCGGAAAAATTTCAAATAAAGTTTGAGTTATGAAATAGAAATTCGAATAACTCGAATAACTTGAAAATTTTATTAATTAGTTGATCAATTTTCAAGTTCCAGTCGATTCTATCAATTATGTCTAATATGTTATGTATATCACATGTGAAAATATGAATATATATATATATATATATGTATATTATATATGCATATAGAAAGCCGTTGAAATTAGAATCAATATGTGCAACGTCTAGCCCTAAATATATGCATATAGAAATATACATACGAAGAAATATATATGTACAATTAAATTTGTACAGAAACTCGAAACTCGACTCGATTCGACTTGAATTTTATAAACTCGACTCGAAAAATTTCAAATAAAGTTTGAATCGTAAAATAGGACTTGCAAACTCGAATAACTCAAATTTTTTTACTTGATTCGACTCGATCGAACGCTAAGCTCTACTCTCCGTTACTCTTTGCCCAGCTGATCATCGCTCGAGATCTGTCGTGGGCCGCCATTCGTAGGCGACGAAGAATCGTCACGAACGGCAGCCAAAGTTGATGGAAGGGATTACTTAGGTTCAGTTTTGGGTTTAGTATACATATCTAAGGTTACTTTCACCCGATTTCCCCTAGTTGCATAAATTTTCAAGAACCGAAAGGTTTTTATATATATTATTTTTACCTTTATTTTTCCTTTTCGAATCTCTTTTTTAGTTCGGATCTTATCTTTTTATTATTTTTGGGTTCAAACTCTCTCTCCAATTATTTTTTCCTGATTTTTGTAGGTTGAATCTTTTTAGGCGTTTTGGACATGGGTTACGTGAAAAGTGAGAGACATGCGGAGGCTTGAAAGGTCAAGCTTTGGGCGGTGGTGGCAGTGAAGGGTGGTGGTGGCATAGATATATCTGTGATCATATATTTTTAAGCATTTTGTCCGGTTTGGGTTAAAAGTGAATTAGGGGTTGATGGTAGTGTCGGCATGGGCTTGAAGCCGATAAGGTCGCGACGACGTGGCTCGACGTCGAGCGGCGGCGGCTGATGGTTAGGATATCTAGGGTTTTTGTGTAGTAGGTTAATTTAGGTAATGGGCTAGGGTTTTTTAGGCCTAGTTGTAAATGTGTTATTGGGTATTTGGTTATAATATGGGTTATTGGGTCTGGTAATTGGATTGTAATATAATCTATATTTTATTGGGCTTGAGTGCCTCGGACTAAATGGATTACTACAGTTGTGATTACATGGTAGTAATAGTATTTGTTCATGTTTTTCTCAGCTTTTTGACAAGGCACTCACACTTTGTATACACATGTGCTCGAATCTCTCCTAAGTCAAACACCTAGATATGGGCATTTCACCTGATCAGGTTGGGTTTTGACCCCATCCGATCAGATCAGATATTTTGTAAAAAAAGGGTTCGGATCAGGTTTTTATTAAAGGTGAGATCAGGTCGGGTTTAGGGTGAAAAATATGTGATCTGACCAACCCATGACTAATAGTGTAATTTTCCCTATATTTTAGGGATATTTGTAATAATTCATATTTTATTACAATTAGGTCCTTAAAATTGATTTTTATTTATAATTTGGTCCCTAAAATTAATTTTTTTAATAAGTCGGGTCAAGTTCGAATTGAGGTTGTAAAACCTATGTTTGATTTTGATATAACTAGATCTTTAAGGATCAATTTGAAAAACTTAAAATTGCTTTTACAAGTCTCTTAACAAGTTTTGAAACACCAACACTTTAAAACTGATTTGTAAAACTCAAACTCAAAATATTTTCTAAGTGTTCCAAGCCAAACTTATAGAAAATCGTCAACGAGTATCGATACCCATTGAGGAGTATCGATACCTTTTTGCCAAAATTGGCTACTGTCGGAACACGTATCGATACGGCAAACCCTCGTATCGATACGCCCTGTGTTAAATTTCAAAGAGTTTGCAAGAGTGTATCGATACGGTAACACCAGTATCGATACTGGTTTAAAGGATTTTAAAGCATTTAAGTCGGTTTAAAAATATGACCGTTGGTGTCAGTTGGTTGGTAACCAAATTTTAAAATGCCGTTGACCGGTATCGATACGCCTAACCCCCGTATCGATACTACTTTTAACAGTGAGCTAAGTTCAGAAAAAGGTATCGATACGGCCTTGCCGTTTCGATACCCAGTACCGATACGCTTACGTGCGTATCGATACGCCCTATTAAATGCATACAACGGCTCTTTCTTTTTTGAGACAGGTATCGATACCCATTCCCGAGTACCGATACTCGTAGCTGGAGAGGTGCATTTATGGTGGTAAGAGAGGGTTCCAACGGCTCCATTTACCTCTCCAACCACTCAAACGGCTAGAAATCAATGAGAAGGTATAAAAGGGACATCCAAAAGCATCAGCAACAACTATTGAACTTCAAGCAAACATCCAAACATCAAATTCAAGCATTAGAGCAAAAATCCCAAATTTGTGTAAAATCCCAATTTGTGTTCTTCATTCTTATTTTGTAAAATTGGGTTGAGTGCTTGTATTGGGGCTATCATTTGTATTGAGAGATACCTAATTAGCCTACAAATTCCTTTGTTCTCTTGTGTGAGGGTTGGGTTGATTTTTGGGTAGAAAAATCAACCGATATTGTAAAGGGTTGCCTCCTTGTCCTAGAAAAGGGGAAGATCAATTTAGTGAAATTGTTGCAAATCCTTAGTGAGACTAAGGTAGTGGATGTAGAGTTCATTTGGAACTTGAACCACTCTAAATTCCTTGTCCTTCAATTTTAATTTGCCAATTTCCACTACAATCCTTCAAATTTCCAATTCACCCCCCCTCTTGGTAAATATCGATCTTTCGATCCACTCAACAATTGGTATCAGAGCTTAACTCTTTGAGGATTAACAACCACAAGAGGAGATCCTTGGAAGAGTGTGATCATCAAAATATCAAGAGATGGCTTCAACCTCCGGTTCCGGCATGTACGAGTCACAATCAACCACCAAGCCTCCTTTCTTCAATGGTGACAACTACTCCTTTTGGAAGAACAAAATGAGGCTATTCATCAAGTCAAGTGACTACCTTGTATGGGATGTCATTGAGGATGGGCCATACATTCCATTGAAGCAAGATGGTGAAGGCAAGATGGTGTTGAAGAAGAAAGCCGAAATGAGTGAAGAGGAGAGGAAGAAGATTCAAGTCAACGATAAAGCTCTCCACATGCTTTTTTGTGCTTTCGGTCCGGACATCTATTCAAAGGTCTCATCCATTGAAAATGCCAAAGAAGTGTGGGACACACTTGAGACCACTTATGAAGGCACCAATGATGTCAAGGAAACTAAGATTGGACTTCTCAATCTTAGTTATGAAAATTTCAAGATGGAGCCCGATGAGACGGTGTCAAAGATGTTTGATCGATTCTCCACAATTGTCAACGGGCTAAAGGGCTATGGAGAGATCATACCGGAAGACAAGCTTGTCCGGAAGCTACTCTATTCACTTCCCGAAGCTTGGGATGGGAAGAGAACCGCCATCATCGAAGCAAAGAACTTGAAGACATTAAAGCTTGATGAGCTTGTGGGTTCTCTCCTTACTCATGAGATCATGAAGCAAGGAAGGGAAGATGAGAAAAAGAAAGAAGAGAAAAGAGTAGAGAAACTTGAAGTTGAAAAGAAGAAGAAGATGGGAATAGCTCTCAAGGCTAAAGCTTCACAACTTGATGAGAGCTCATCTAGTGATGAGGACGAACTTGAAGAATTGGCTATGATAGCCAAACGATTCTCACGATTCATGAGGTCCAACCGGGGTAGAAAAATCCAAAGAAAAATGGACTTCAAGAGCAAGAGCAAAGAAGAAGGAAAGGATCCCATCATTTGCTATGAGTGCAAACAACCCGGCCACATCCGTTCGGAGTGCCCTCAACTCAAGAAGAAGAGCTTTGAGAAGAAGAAGAAACTCAAAGCCAAACTTGCTACTTGGAGTGATGAGGAGTCATCGGAGGATGACGAACAAGAAGTGGCCAACCTTTGTCTCATGGCACTTGAGGAAGATTCCTCCTTGGTAACCTCTAACTCATCTACTTTAGATTTTTCATATGAAGAATTAAATGATGCATATGATGAGTTGCAAGAGGTATATGATGAATTAGTTGAGAAATTTAAAGAGTCGGTCATTAAAAACAAGAAAATCATTTTAGAGCTAAATGAGAAAAATGACTCACTCACTCAAGCTAATTCTAAATTTGAGAAAAAGATTTTAGGATTAAAAGATGAACTTAAATTCTTTCAAGATGAAAATGTTGATCTTAATAATCTTTTGTCTCAATGCAATAGTGAACACCAAAAGGTGTTAGGTGAGCTAAATGAGCTCAAAAAGTCCTTAAAAAATGTTGGTAGTGTCAAACATGAAGTAGGAGAATCCTCTAGAACACACCAACCTAAGAAAAGGACTAATTACTACAAACAAGGTAGCTACCCTAGACATAGTAGAGCTAAAAGAATTAGAAGTGTATGGGTTCCTAAGGAACTTGTAAAATCTAATAATATTATTGCTATGTCATCTTGGATTCCTAAGGGAACCAAGGTTTTGGGAGCTAACACTCATGGACCCAAAATGATTTGGGTACCAAAAATCAAGGTTTAATATCTTTGTTTGTAGGGGGAGCATTGCTACAAGGCCAAAGCACAAAGTCAAAACTCATGGTACCTTGATAGTGGATGCTCGAGACACATGACCGGAGACAAGAGTCGATTCATGGATTTAAAGCCAAAAAGTGGAGGAGTTGTAACATTTGGTGACAACTCCAAAGGCCACATTAAAGGTATTGGCTCCATAGGTAATCACTCTACCATTCTCATTGAAAATGTCTTGTATGTTGATGGTCTTAAACATAATTTATTGAGCATAAGTCAATTGTGTGATAAAGGATTTAATGTTCTTTTTGATAAAAATGGATGTAAAATTGTAGACATTAAATCAAATAGTATTATGCTCATAGGTCATCGCATAGGAAATATATACATGGTGCATTTAGATGACATACATACATCTCATGCATGTTTAGTTGCTCAAAATGAAAATGATGCATGGTTGTGGCATAGGAAGCTAGGACATGCTAGCATTAGTGTTTTGGAAAAACTAGTCTCTCTAAATCTAGTTAGAGGTTTGCCCAAAATTAAATTTTCAAATGACAAAATTTGTGATGCATGCTCTAAGGGTAAACAACATAAGTCTTCCTTTAAATCCATTAATGATGTTTCTACTAGTAGATGCTTACAATTAATTCACATGGATTTATTTGGGCCAATTAGGACTATGAGCTTGGGTGGTAAATCTTATGCATTCGTGTTAGTTGATGATTTTTCTAGATTTACTTGGGTTCTCTTTTTAAGTACTAAAGATGAGGCTTTGGAAAAATTCATCACATTTTCAAAATTAACCCAAAATGATCTTGAACTTAGAATTTCACACATTAGAAGTGATCATGGAATCGAGTTTCAAAATTTAGGGTTTGAAGAATTTTTGAATGAAAATGGTATTAGCCATAATTTTTCGGCTCCTCGAACTCCTCAACAAAATGGGGTAGTTGAGAGGAAAAATAGAACTTTACAAGAAATGGCTAGAACTATGCTTTGTGAAAATAATTTACCTAAATATTTTTGGGCGGAAGCCACAAACACCGCTTGTTATATTGTAAATCGAGTAATGATTAGGCCAATTTTAAAGAAAACACCTTATGAGATTTTAAAATCTAAAAAGCCTAACATTAGCTATTTTCACCCTTTTGGGTGTAAGTGTTTTGTTTTAAATAATGGAAAAGATAACTTAGGTAAATTTGATGCAAAAAGTGATGAAGCTATTTTTATAGGTTACTCTTTAACCTCTAAAGCCTATCGAGTATTTAACAAAAGAACTTTAGTAGTAGAAGAATCCATTCATGTTGTATTCGATGATAACCTCCTTCCTAGGAAGGATTCTTGTGATGATGATGATGTAGGAATCATAAATGCCTTTAATGGAGGTCAAACTTCAAAGGAGGATGAGATTCAACCAAAAGAAGAAGACACACAAGATCCACCTCTTGAAGCCTTAAAGGACTTGGCTATTGAGGAAAAGGAAGTGAGCTACCCAAGGGAGTTGAACTATGTCAAAGATGGTGAAATCTTGGGTGATCCATCCAAGGGGGTAACCACTCGTTCTTCTCTTAAATTAATGAACCATGTTGCATTTATCTCATGCATAGAGCCTAAAAACATAAAAGAAGCATTGAAAGATGACTTTTGGATTATGGCTATGCAAGAAGAGTTAAATCAATTTGAGAGAAGTAATGTATGGACATTAGTTGATAGGCCTAGTAATCAATCTACAATAGGAACTAAATGGGTCTTTAGGAACAAACCAGATGAGAGTGGTAACATTGTGAGAAATAAAGCTAGACTTGTAGCACAAGGTTACACTCAAGAAGAGGGAATAGATTTTGATGAAACCTATGCACCCGTAGCTAGAATGGAAGCCATTAGGATGTTGCTTGCATATGCATGTTATCATAATTTCAAGCTTTTTCAAATGGATGTTAAAAGCGCATTTTTAAATGGTTTTATAAATGAAGAAGTGTATGTGGAACAACCACCGGGTTTTGAAGATTCAAAATTTCCAAATCATGTTTTCAAACTTACCAAAGCTCTTTATGGTTTAAAACAAGCTCCTAGAGCTTGGTATGAAAGGCTTTCAAACTTTTTAATTGAAAAAGGTTTTGAAAAAGGTAAGGTGGACACTACACTTTTCATAAAAATGTATAAAAATGACATTTTAGTAGTTCAAATTTATGTTGATGATATAATTTTTGGTTCTACTAATGAATGTCATTGTCAAGAGTTTGCTAAGCTAATGCAAGGTGAATTTGAGATGAGCATGATGGGGGAGCTCTCATTCTTTTTGGGACTCCAAATCAAGCAAAAGAAGGATGGCACCTTCATCAACCAAGCAAAATACATAAAGGATATGCTCAAGAAGTTTGGCTTGGAGAATGCAAAGCCTCAAGCCACTCCTATGAGCTCATCTACAAAGCTTGACAAAGATGAAGGAGGTAAGTGTGTTGACTCTAAACTTTATCGTTCTATGATTGGATCCTTGCTTTACCTTACCGCAAGTAGACCGAATATCTTGTTTAGTGTTTGCTTGTGTGCTAGGTTTCAAGCTAGTCCTAGAGAGTCTCACCTTATAGCCGTTAAGAGAATCTTTAGATACCTTAGAGACACTCCTTGTTTAGGCCTTTGGTATCCTAGAGACTCTACCTTCAACCTACATGCTTATTCGGATGCGGACTATGGGGGTTGCAAAATTGATAGGAAAAGTACTTCGGGAACTTGCCAATTCTTAGGTAGTATGCTCATATCTTGGTTCTCTAAGAAACAAAATAGTGTAGCCTTATCTACCACCGAAGCCGAGTACATATCCTTAGGGAGTTGTTGTGCTCAAGTCCTTTAGATGAAGCAACAACTCTTAGATTATGGAATTAAAGTTGGAACCATACCCCTAAAATGTGACAACACTAGTGTAATATGCTTAACTAAAAATCCCATCCAACACTCTAGAACCAAACATATAGAAATAAGGCATCATTTCATTAGAGATCATGTCCTTAAGGAAGATGTGGTTATAGAGTATGTAGACACCTTGAATCAATTAGCGGACATTTTTACAAAACCTTTAGACAAAGAGCGTTTTTGGTCCCTTAGGAGAGAGTTAGGTCTAGCTAGCCTATCTTGACCTTTTAGGACCTCTTTTGTGCTTAAATATGCTTGATTTTGTGAAATGCCATGTTGATGTGTTTAAACTCCTAATTTCATCCATGCTTATAGTTAGGGGGAGTATGCTTCTGTTAAAACATGCTTAGAACTATTCATTCATCATTTGCATACTTTTAGGAGGTGTTAAGTTCGAGCCTTTGGTTGTTCTTAGAACCAAATAGGTCATTCTGGGCATATGGTATCGATACGGCTATACGCGTATCGATACGTGTTCTTCATTTTGTTTCCCAGAATTCTCCTCGCTTCATATGGTATCGATACGGCTATACGCGTATCGATACGTGTTCTTCATCTTGTTTCCCAGATTTTTTTCCTCGCTTCACAGGTATCGATACGCTTTTAAGTGTATCGATACAGGTCGTTTCGATACGGGCCCCACCGTTTCGATACGACTTTCCAACGGGCATTTTTGAGAAAAGACAATTCTATCCCCGTATCGATACCCCTTTTGGAGTATCGATACCCTATCGCGCAGATGGCATTAAATCTGTTTTAAATGAGATCTAATTTTACCAAAATTAAAACTCTTTAACCCTAACAAACCCTAGCCGTTTTTGGCTATAAAAAGGCCCTTCCTCCTTCATATTTTCCACACTACAACTCAATTCTAAAAGAATTCTTGCATCAAGAAAAGTTTTGTGCTCTCTCTCAAGGTTTTCTTCAATCCTTAAAGTTTCCTTCAAGGTAATCTCTTCTTTTAATTCTCTTTTGTTTTTTTTTTAATCTCTTTGTTTTTCAAAATTTTTAAAATCTTTTTACCTTGATTTCTACTCAAATTGAAGAAACCTTCTTTAATTTTTTCTTTTAGATTATGGCACCTAAAGAACATTCGAGGAAGCGACCGAGGATTACTCTTGCCGGTGAATCATCAACTCCCGGAATGGTTGCACGCCCGGATTATGTTACAATTTATAACCAATCCTTTGAAACTTCCGCGGGTCTTCCCTATTTTCGCCAATTTGAGAACTACAAAATTCGTGCGGAAAGGATCGTCTCCATTCCTTTTCTCGACTCCGAGCGCTTCAAGTTTGAATATCTTCCATTGCTTCGCACTTGGAAATTCATGGAGTTTCTTTCTATCCCCGGTATTTACTATCGTCTTTTGGTTTTAATTTTCTATTCTAATGCCAAAATTATTTCTCGAAATGGGGAAATTGTTGCCATCCGCTCTTATCTCATGGGGAAGCAAATCGTTCTCGATGTCAAAGGGATTTGTGAGGTTTTTAAGTTAGAAGATGTGGGCTTAAATGATGAGAATGCCTTGGGCCATGTTCTCAGTGGTTCCGTAACCGTCCTCAATGCTCACGATCGAATCCTACATTTGATGGTGTCTTGGTGGTTACGTCCCTCCGGTGGCAAATACTCTACCATCCGTCAAGTGGATGATTTTTGGATCCGTTGTTTCCGTCAACGAAAGCGCCCAAACCTAGCTCGGATCATGTTCGATGAGATCGCCTATCATGTTCAAAATCGCCAAACCCCTCTCATCTCATCCTTTATTTATGGTACGGCTTTAAGTTACTATTTTACCAAAAAGGATATTGATTGCTCATTTGATCTTGCATCTACTCTCACCGATCCTATTGATGAGCGATCCCTTGCTCGGGGAAAGTTCCATTACTTTAATGGAAGTTGGTTACGTCTTTCCGATCTTCCACCCGAGGCCGCAGCCGCATTGGAACAACCACAAGCTCCTCAAGCTCCTCCGGATCCTCAAGTCCCACATCCCAATTTGGATGCTCTCATGACATATCTCAATGAGCAATTTACCGGGCTACGCACGGACATGAACACTCGTCTAACCTCCATGGAAACCACCTTCGATACAAGGATGACGGGTATGGAGAATCGCCTTACATCTCTTGAAAGCGAGCACAATTCCTTGAATATTTTCGTTGCCGCTTTCCATGATGAATGGCGTAATAGCATGCGGAGCAATGAGCCTATGGTCGATGATGATGAAGATGATGAAGACGACGAAGACAATGCCTAGACATCTCTTCTTGCATATCATTCATAATCATCTAGGATTTTCTATTTTTATGCACCTATGTTTCTATTTTTAGGACTAAGTTTGTTTTAGGATTAAAAACCTATGCTTTGATTTCTTGTTTGTTTTTGTTTGGATTTTCTTATGCTATGATGAATAAAATTATGTTGCTTATTATTATCATACCTTTGATTTCATTATGCACTTTATTGTCTCCATGCAACTTTTGATCTAACAAAAAGGGGGAGAAGAAACTTGCTCACATCTTTAAAATATTTTGATTTTAACTCAAAGGTTACCAAGCTTATATTAAGGGGGAGTTACTTTGTAAAGGTTATTCAAAAGTGTCAAAATTTTAAGTTTTGGTTTTGTTATATCAAAAAGGGGGAGATTGTAAAACCTATGTTTGATTTTGATATAACTAGATCTTTAAGGATCAATTTGAAAAACTTAAAATTGCTTTTACAAGTCTCTTAACAAGTTTTGAAACACCAACACTTTAAAACTGATTTGTAAAACTCAAACTCAAAATATTTTCTAAGTGTTCCAAGCCAAACTTATAGAAAATCGTCAACGAGTATCGATACCCATTGAGGAGTATCGATACCTTTTTGCCAAAATTGGCTACTGTCGGAACACGTATCGATACGGCAAACCCTCGTATCGATACGCCCTGTGTTAAATTTCAAAGAGTTTGCAAGAGTGTATCGATACGGTAACACCAGTACCGATACTGGTTTAAAGGATTTTAAAGCATTTAAGTCGGTTTAAAAATATGACCGTTGGTGTCAGTTGGTTGGTAACCAAATTTTAAAATGCCGTTGACCGGTATCGATACGCCTAACCCCCGTATCGATACTACTTTTAACAGTGAGCTAAGTTCAGAAAAAGGTATCGATACGGCCTTGCCGTTTCGATACCCAGTACCGATACGCTTACGTGCGTATCGATACGCCCTATTAAATGCATACAACGGCTCTTTCTTTTCTGAGACAGGTATCGATACCCATTCCCGAGTACCGATACTCGTAGCTGGAGAGGTGCATTTATGGTGGTAAGAGAGGGTTCCAACGGCTCCATTTACCTCTCCAACCACTCAAACGGCTAGAAATCAATGAGAAGGTATAAAAGGGTCATCCAAAAGCATCAGCAACAACTATTGAACTTCAAGCAAACATCCAAACATCAAATTCAAGCATTAGAGCAAAAATCCCAAATTTGTGTAAAATCCCAATTTGTGTTCTTCATTCTTATTTTGTAAAATTGGGTTGAGTGCTTGTATTGGGGCTATCATTTGTATTGAGAGATACCTAATTAGCCTACAAATTCCTTTGTTCTCTTGTGTGAGGGTTGGGTTGATTTTTGGGTAGAAAAATCAACCGATATTGTAAAGGGTTGCCTCCTTGTCCTAGAAAAGGGGAAGATCAATTTAGTGAAATTGTTGCAAATCCTTAGTGAGACTAAGGTAGTGGATGTAGAGTTCATTTGAAACTTGAACCACTCTAAATTCCTTGTCCTTCAATTTTAATTTGCCAATTTCCACTACAATCCTTCAAATTTCCAATTCACCCCCCCTCTTGGTAAATATCGATCTTTCGATCCACTCAACAGAGGTACATAATTCTGGGGTCGAGTTAGGTTTTCTAAAGTAAGAGGTCAAGTTTGGATTTAGGGTAATTATTTTTTAGTCGGGTTTAGGTCGGTAAAAAATTTGCCCCGATCTGTGTCCATCCCTGCGAACATCATCATTTTTCCTTTTGTAGCCACTTGTGGGTTTAGCACCTATGACAATTTTATATTTGAATTCTTTGTTTTATATCAATTTTGTAATCTATTTTTTTAATGATCTAAATGTGATTACAATGTAATATCTGTTCTTACATATTCTTAACCCTTAATAACGTGCATACACCTTGCAGATAAAGCGATTTAAACCCTGTCTCCTAGGATGAGCATCATCCGCTTTTCCACTAGGACACTTGTTGGGTTCAATTTTGTAATCTACTTAATAATGTTTAAAATGAATTATAAACATAAAATAATATTAATATAATTAGGGGGATCTTGATAAAACAAGTTGAGGGGCCTATTTGAAATTTTTGAAAACTTTAAAAGTGTAAACTAAAATTTAAATTTTTTTTGAAAGATTTAATTTAAATTTATTTGAAGGGTCTTAAATTTAGAAGTCTAACTAATTTTTCTAAAAAAATTGAGACTTGATGATATTTTTTTTAAATTAGAAGGGTCTTAGTTAAAAATATTTAGAAAACAATTAAAATTTAAAGAGAAATATAAATTTTTTGAAAGGGTCAAATTATAAAAAATGTAAAAATCAAAGGGCCAAATATGAACTATCCAAAACTTTGAGGGCATGGGTCCCCACATGATCCCACCAACTTCCACCTTTGAATATAATATGTAGGGCGGAGATGAAAATTTATATTGTGGTGTCAAAATTTGAAAAAAAAATAATTTATAAGAGATTTTTTAAGTGGGTGAGGAAAAACTGCAAGTATTTGTGAATTTTCTTTTAATGGGTGTTAATAATCTCTTAAAGTGATATTCATTTTACTTTTTATATTTTTATATAAAATTTATAAAAAACTAATAATTTTTTTTTTAAAAATAGATGTCATCTGACCACGTTTTACTTAAGCCGGTTCCGCTAGTTAGAATAGAATGCATAAATTTGAAACTATGTGTTTAATATAAATATCTCTATATTTTTATAAAGTAAAAATGCATTATATTTTGCTAAACAAACAATAAAGGTTTAATATACAAATCGATCCTCATTCAAAAAAATAAATACAAATTGATCCATAAAATTGATAAATTTTTATCAGATTGCCCACTTCAATTATAATTTTTTCTTGTTAATTTGTCCACTAAAATTACATTTTTTTTGTTAAATTGACCCCTGAATCTGACAAATTTTAAAACATTTAATATTATTTTTAACTTTTTCATTAAAAAACTGGAAACAAAAAGAAAATGTATTAAACTAATCACATTATTGGTCTATTATTAAATAAACATTTAATTTAATTATAATTATAAATTAAATCAAAAGTTTAGAGGCTAATCTGATAATATTGTCAAGTTAAGGGGTAATTTTGATAAATATTCCAATTTCAGGGGTACCTTTGACAAAAAAGTATTAAGGGTTAATTTTGAAAAAAAAATGACTTACTTTAGGTATGAATCCAACAATAAAGACATGGTTCAGTTCGCACAGACAACTTATGAGATTTATAACAGTTTATAGTGTATATTAATTAAACTATGAAATATAGCATCTCAAAGGGGTGGTGGCGCAGTTGGCTAGCGCGTAGGTCTCATAGCTACATTGAGTAATCCTGAGGTCGAGAGTTCGAGCCTCTCTCACCCCAATCTTACTTTTAATTTTTGTTCCTCAACTCTATTATTATATTGGGCCTTTCAACTACTAATCTTTCTATTTTCTCCAATACAATAACATTATATTAGTAAATAATAAAAAATTATTATCATAAAATAAATATTTTTATCAATGTCGATTAAGAATAGCATAAAACCCCAAAGTAAATTATTAAATATATCAAATGAAAGTAGAAATAATAAATCTAAAATTTTTTGCATAAGGAAAGTACTAAAATCATAATTAGTACGGCCACATATATCAATAAAAGGAGCATTTCAAAGATTAAAGAAGAGTTCAATACATGGATTCTCCAGTAGCATCAGCAAGTAAGAAAGGGTATAAACCAGCAATAGGTTCTTTACAAAGCACAAATGAGTTAGTTCAAGCAGAAGGATCCGAGCTTAGAGGTTTCGAAAATTAGCTCCGATGTCTAGCGAGATGCGTTCCCTTGCCGATGGAGTTCAGAGAGGACCATATACATGTAACATAGAAGAGATGAAATCTTTCATTCTTCCCCATTCTGCCTCAACGGTCTTCTCTTCCTCCTCGGCAGCCTTGGCATTGGCCTCATACTCTGCACATTCCTTTCCCAATGTTTGTAACTCCGTGTTCATTTCCTCCCCTTTCGTTCAGCCGACAGGGCAGCGTGTTTTTGCTCCACCTCTGACTCAACCTCCCTATATCTGATTAGGTTGCGTTCCAAATTACGAGTAATTGTCATCTTGATGGGGCGATTCTTGTCGTGCACTGCTTTGTTTGCTCGGTCAGCTAGTTCTTTCAAGCTGTCCTCCATGGCCAACGACTCATTTTTTTGCTCAATTGTAAGGGCGGTAGAGGAACAATGGAAACTAGCAAGGATCCTGAATGCCTGCCTTATCACATTCAACTTCCTTGGTCTTATGTTTATTCGAATCAGTTTCGAGTATCAAGTAAAGTGAAATCAAACTTTTGGTCCTATCAGTGCCCAGTGGAAACATAGGCTTCAACTAAGCATGCATTATCGACGAGGTAGCCTCTTTTTGGATTGAGTAATTCAGTAAGAGGTAAGAATGAAGGGAAGCCACAACCAATCTTTCTTGCCATGAACGTATGCCTCTGTAGATTCCCTTTCAACTCGTTAATCTCATCTTATATCTTGAGGTTACCCTTGGTCCCTGCAGAAGTGGACTTGGGAGATAGGTTTTCCTTACCGCCTTGGTTCGAATGCAACTTTTCTGCTTGGCTACCACCTTCATGGACGGTAAGGGCTTTTGCAATACCCTTTACTTGAACATTATCAGACGAGTTTACGATTGAGCATCTCGAATGGCCCTCATCCAGGGACCATACTTGAACATGCTTCGAGAAGTTATCTTTGGATAATTAAGGACTCAATTTGAATCAATTAGATAAGTAAGTCAATGGAATTGAAGGTATAAGAGCTAATTGAACTAAAAATTAATTATCAAATGAGTAAGGTAATTATATTTCAAGGATTATGAAGGAGTAGACATGTCACATGAGTATTAAGAGTTTGAACCAAAAAAAAAAATACATGAGTATTAAGAGGTTAATTTAGTATTTGAATTAAATCATTAAGGATTGAATTGTAAAAAGTAAAAATGAGATTGTGACTAAATTGTGAAAGATGAGACACTAGCATTGAAGGACTAACGCTACAAAAAAATGTGTAATTGCTGATGAATTTTTGAGGAAATTTGTGACAGAAAATGGATTTATTAACGGAATTTTCGAGAGAAAAGAGAGGTTAGAAAAAAACTGGTCGAAACCAATATTTTTGAGGGAATAAGATAATCCGTCAGAAGTTCACTGACGAAAATCCGTCAGTAAATTACTGAAGAAAAATCTTAAATCCGTCGAAAAATTATAAATATAAAATATTTTATGTTTCTAACTAATATAGCTTTTCCGTAAGAGATTTATCGACGAAATTTCGTCGAAATGTTTCCGACGACATACATTTTCCGTCGGGATATTAAAAATATAATTTTTTTTAAATTTTTGAAGGATTAATCTATTCCGTCGAAAAATAAAATATTAATTATTTTATTTAAAAAAAAGAGGGAAATTTTCTCGGGATTCAACCTGAAAAAATTTACATTCCCTCCAATATATAGATGATTCCAAATTTTTAATTAATTAATGTACCAAAAATTAATAGTTAATATAATTCAAATTATTACATTAATTTGAAAAATTAGTTAATAATAATAATACTAGTAACAAGTTTATATTGTATTTTAGTAATGCTTTAAAAAAATAATAACATACGATGAAAAATAAAATTCACCCTATTAGCAAAGATTAAATATGGATTTACTAAATATATATATATATATATTTCACAATTCAATATTTCTAATAAATATGAATATATGGTTGTACACTATATATGAAAAATATAATATTCAAAAATAAAAAAGAATAAAATACAAAGTTCATACACTAAAAAATTGTTATCATTTAAAAGTTTCCAAGCAACCTACAAAAGTCAAAGTGAAAGATGTTAGTGATTAATTAAAAATAGTATAATAAACAAAGTGAATATTAAAAAAGTTACATTGAATAAAAATTAAAACTTATATCAATATTGATAAATGATAGTAAAAGAAAAGATGAAATTAAGAGAAGAACTTTTGATGAGAAAAAATGAGCTAACAAGAAGAGATGAAATGAAAAGAAAGAACTGAGAGAATAATGAGTTTAGAAAGGTTTAAATAGGAGAAAAAATTAGTGTAAAAAATGAATGGGTTTAAAATTTTATGTTTGGAGGGAGGAAAATGGGAAATAGAGGCGAAAAACTTTAAAAGTTGTGACGGAAAATGTGGGTCCATTACAAATTTGTGACGGAATACGTGGATCTCTCAAAAATTTGTGACAGAATGACATATTCCGTCACAAAATTATTAAGATTTTTAAAGTTATCAAATAAAATCTAATATGCACATCTTTTTATATTCACTTTGTAACGGAGTTTTTTTCCGCAAATCAAGTTCCCGCTACTTTTGAAAAATATTCAATTTGATTTAAAAAGGGGGAGTTTAAAGAAAATAATTCGGTTCGGGTTTTGGAAAGAAAACCTTTTTAAAAAAAATCTTTTTCTCTCGGTTTGGAGTCGCCACCGGCCACTACGGTAGGCCGGACACCGTAAAAAAATAAAACCAGAGATTCGTTTGAAAGGGTTCGGGAGTTGGTTACGTGTGGAGAAGGGTTAGCACCCCCATCACGCCCGGAGATCGGTACCAAAACAATTGTTGCTTTTAATTGATGGAAATTATTCGAAATTTAAAAGGAATTTAATTAGTGGTTCTTGATTGAAAATTAGTCTTTAATTCACGTGCCTTTCAAATGGGTGGTATCGAATTAATTAAGCATTTAATTAAAAAGGATGACGGTACACCGGACCAAAAACTAAACCGACATCATATAAGACTGACTGCCGTGTTAGTTTAGGGTTCGGATCCCGTACGTCACCTTTATGCATGATGCAAACAGATAAATATGGTGCTATGGTCTTGTCCGTTTTAATCTCGAATTTACCTTTAGACGATTCGAATTAATCCGAATATTCGGGGGACATCCAATAAGCTAGGCTAGTCGACCCGAATACGCGAATTAATAGGTATCTCCGTTTTAAAATTAAAATTAATTAATATACAAATTAAAATGCTAAAAGTCGTATGAATGGCATATTATAACGCGTGTCACAAATATATTCGAACGACATTAAAAAAAAGCGTACAACAGAAAAATATATTCGAATGGCATTGAAATAAATAGACATGCAATATTATGAACATATATGTACATATAAACAATATGGCAAAATATATATATTCGATATAAAAATGCAACATGCATGAACAATAATATCAACAGTGCAAAATAAATGAAATGCCAACTGGTAGGGACTGAAAATGTAAATTACCCATTGAAAAAAGCTAACTAAAAAAGCAATACGGGACTTGATTAAAAAGACTCGAAAAACCAAAGGGACCAAATCTGTAAAAAGCCCATTTAAAAAACAATTAAAACCGAAATAGGACCCAATTAAAACAACACAGGGAGTTACATGGGCCAAAACTATAATAAAACCATTTGCAACAAAACTAATTAAAACACGCAACAGGACTCAATTAAAAGGCGCTGAAAATCAAGGGGACTAAAGCAGTGATTTGGCCACTCGGAAATCGATTAGGACAGAAATTAGGACCAAATTGCAAACGACCGAAAATGCAGGGGGACCGCGGCTGTGATTTTAGAAGGCGGAAACCCTCCCCACGCGATTAAAACACACGGAGGGGTTAAAATAGGGATTAGACCGATTTTAAAGCTTTAAAACGTTATAAAACATGAATTAAAAAACAAATCAGCCCCCTTTTTTAATTTGGAAACCCTAAAACCAGAGAGCTCCTTACCCTTTTCTCTCTACAAAATCCGGCGCCGCCAAGGGGTTCCGGTTGCCGTTGCCGGCGCCGAAACCCTAAAAAAGAGCTTTTTTTATTTTCCGATAACCCCAAAAACGAAGCCTTTGTTTTGATGAAAACCGAACCAAAAAAAAAACTTACCTTCTTCGTTTTTCTTTCGATTGAAAGCCCCAAACAAATACAAACCTTTCTACGGGTGATCTCCGTTCACCGGCTCACCACGCATGCCCCGAAGAGGGTCACGAGGCTTGTCGCCGACAACGAAGGACCGTAAACAGCAGATTCCGATTTGAAACGAAGGTAAAAAAAAACTCTTTCTGTTTTTATTTTTGTTTTTTATTTATACTTCGAAAATAAAAAAACGAGACGATGATGATGATACCTCAAACTTTCTCTGCTTGTATTGCTATAAATGCTCGATTACAACTCGTTTTCTGAAAAAATCTGAGTGAAAAATTCCCCTTTTCATCGTTACACGCTACGGCTTTTTATCAACCGGAAAATCCTATTTTTCTGTTTTTTCTTATTTACATATATTGCTGGAAAATTGTCTGCTGATTGGTACGATTGTCTGTTGATGCTGCAATTTCCGTTTGATTTGTTTCTGCGATTTCCGTTTCTGTTTTCTTGTATTTTTGCGTCTGATTTGTTGCAAATTTGTTGCCTCTGATTTCTGTCTGTTTTGCTGCTCGTGAGGTTCGTACGGGGAACCGGGAGCCGGGACGTGGCCGGACGTGGAGCGATCCAGACCGTCGGAAGCTGGAGGGACTCGATCTGAGCGTGCGTGGAGTCCACGCGGGGTGCGTGGGAAGCTGAAGCGGCGCGCGTGGATCCACGCGCCTGGGAGAGGCTCGATCTCGGCCGTTCGATCCAGCCTTGATCCAATGGCTGGGGCTGCGCGGCGCTAGGGTTTCTTGGGGCAGCTAGGGCTTCTGTCTCTGATACGCTCTGGGCCGTTGGATCTCCTCTCCAGATCCAACGGTGGAGATGGCTTGGCGGCTGCAAAGACAAAGGGGCGTGTTAGGTTTTTTTAGACCAGATTAGGGCTTAATTAACTTGGGCCAGACTTGTATTATTTTTTTTTGTGCTCTGTAATATAAACTTTAAATAAATTGAGCTTTTTATTTTATAATTGATTTGGGCTTTTATCTTATTAATGTTTTTGTTTTTTAGACTTGATTAGTAACAACAACAACAACAATAATAATAATAATAATAATAATAATAATAATAATAATAATAATAATAATAATAATAATAATAATAATAATAATAATAATAATAATAATAATATTAATGGTAATAAATAATACATAATAATAGGATAATAAATAGGTATTTGTAATGATAATGAACATAATAATGATAATAGGTAGTAGCATATGATAATAATAATAATAGATAGATAAAGATAGATAATATAGGTAGTAATTTAATATAATGCTAGTAATAGTAGTAATAGTAGATAATAGTAATGATAGATAATAAACATTAATAGATAATAATATATAAATAATAATGATATAAGATATATGATGTGATAATAATAGATAATATTAATAACGAAAATATAAGTAAGGTGTGCTAAGTATAGTAATAATGGATAGTATATATACACTTTTTAATTTTTATATTTTATATAAAGCCCATTATTTAAAAAAGAAAAGAAAGCGGGTTTTAACACCCCGGACAAAATAGGTGATTACAGCTGCCCCCCTTTGCTTATACTTGTAGAACAAGGATAAAGCAAAGGCCATAAGCACCAATTTTGTCCGACTTCCCTGTTTGGATTCTGAGTCACCATGCACTTGAACTATCGGCGGCTCGGAAGTCGGTGCGGGAAAATACAACTGTCGCAAAGGCTCGAAGCTGCTTCTCACTTCAACATTCTTCAACCCTCCGAGGTCTGAACACATAGACAAATATCGAAAACTCCATTCTCCAAGAGCCTGAACGGATAGGCGGGTTCCATCCTCCACGAGCCCAAACGGATAGGCGAGCTTCCTTTTATGAGGAAAGCTTTGATATTCCATTCTCCACGAGCCTGAACGGATAGGCGAGCTTCCTTTTATGAGAAAAGCTTTGATATTCCCTTCTTCATGAGCCTGAACGGAGAGGCGAGCTTCCTTTTATGAGAAAAGCTTTGATATTCCATTCTCCACGAGCCTGAACGGATAGGCGAGCTTCCTTTTATGAGAAAAGCTTTGATATTCCATTCTCTACGAGCCTGAACGGATAGGCGAGCTTCCTTTTATGAGAAAAGCTTTGATATTCCATTCTTCACGAGCCTGAACGGATATGCGAGCTTCCTTTTATGAGAAAAGCTTTGATATTCCATTCTTCACGAGCCTGAACGGATAGGTGAGCTTCCTTTTATGAGAAAAGCTTTGATATTCCATTCTTCACGAGCCTGAACGGATAGGCGAGCTTCCTTTTATGAGAAAAGCTTTGATATTCCTGTCAAAAATAGGTAAAAAATGATATGCTGATGTGAGTTAGCATGCCCCTAATCCTAGGGATGCCTAACTACAAATGATGTATGAATTATGTCATCAAAATGCTCGGGTGCTTCAACTCTCCGAGTTGGTCAATCTCGACCTTCTTCTTGTCTCTTCTTCTTTGCAATCTCTTCTGGCAAACCTTGGTCTCTTCTCGAAAGACGGCTGCTGACTTCCACTGGTCAGAAACGACGTAACACTCCTCGTAGTGCCTGTTCTTAAAGCGTTGCCCCCTACTCAAACGGGGTGCTAAATTATTCTCTTCGTCTTCACTCCACTTGACGACCTCTTTTCTTTTCTCAACAATAGGGGGAAGGACATGCCCCCAAGTCCTTGAACTTTTTCTCCTAAGTTCATTTTCTGAAGCGCTCGGATACTTTCACTCTTTGGATTGGTCCACCTTGACCTTCTCCTTCTTCTTCTTAATCTAACTTGGCTTTCTCCTTGCCAAATCTCAATCTTTTAATGACGACTTCATCTCTTTTCAATAATGGGGGGAACACATGCCCCCCAAGTCCCTGAACTTTTTCTCTTAAGTTCGTTGGGGACCACTTCTCAACTTCTGAAGCAATTGAAACATTTCGACAAAAATTTGGCTTCAAGTCCCTGAACTATAGCAAGTAGGAACTTATTGCAACCTTCACCATAGCCACTGACAAGCTGTCATTTGTATTCATGGCATTGCATTCTAAACTTTATCCCTGAAGTAACGGGAAAAGTACTGTGTTCAAAAGATTTAGATTGCATCTTTTTAATTTCAAAAATGAGATGCGTTTTTAAAAAACTATTTTTTCTTTTCATATCAGGGATATATCAAGTCAAATTAAATACCCCAAATATCAAGTGCACGAACGACACTACTGTGGCTTACCAAGGATTGCCTCAAGCATCATGTGTCTAGGAGACCTCGAAAGCTGAGCTGATGTCTAAAAATGTGACATACTCTCCAAGTTATTTCGTCTTTTAATCAATTAGATTTATTTTCTGTAGGCTTCGCCTTTATCAATTCTTTAATTTTGGGGAAGTCAACTCATCACATTCCTTTGGCTCGAAATAAATGATGGAGCAAACAACAAAACCCCGAGCTACTCGGCATTGTCATGATTTGAAAATATTACCACCACTCATGTAGCTTAAAGTGAATGGTGCATAGCAACCTTATTGGTCTTTTGCTACAGCGGAGTGCCCCAAAAATTCCACGCTCGTATCCGAAAATGCCTATTACCAGGCTTCGAACATTGGAGTGCTTTTGTTAGGCTTTTATTATTCTCTCTCTTTTATCTCTTTTCTTTTTCTTCTATTTCTTCTCTTTTTATTATTTCTCTTTTTTCTCCATTTTTTTTCTTTTTCTTTTTATTCTTTTTCTCTTTTTTCTTTTCTTTTTTTTCTTCTTCTCCTTTCTTCTTTTTCCTTTTCTTTTTCCTCTTTTTCTTTTGGCACGGGGGATTTCCGATTATTCTCCCGGAGGCACTAACTCTATGTGTGTTTAATTAGGTGACCAAATTAACTTGGGGTGTAAACCACATATTCACCATCTTCAAAGCTTTCGATTTCCACAAGACAAAGGCCGCTCGAAGTCAACCTTCGGGGGTCAAAGTCAATGTCCCTTATGCAATTGATATACGGGGACTTAATAGAAAAAATATATACACAAAATGAAAAGGCAATTGAAACGTAATGCATCCTTTCATTGAAATTTTAAAAATGCAGTTCGTGGCCCTTACAGAAATCTTTGCTACCTTCGGGCAAAGGGTGGCAAAGTGGATTCCAAACATCACTTCTGGGGAAAAAGACTAAAATGCAATGAAATGAAAGCAAACAAGCTTGGATGCATCAAACTTTTGATTAAATTGGCCGTCCATCCCACCCTTCAAACTTCTTCAAGGAACTCAACCTCCTTATTGTCCATCAAATCCTGGACCAACTGCTTGAATTCAGGACAACTTTGAATCTCATGCCCCAGAGTCCGATGGTACTCACAGAATGACTTGCAGGGGTCATATGCCCCATTCTGACCTTTCTCGATCACGCCCGCTGTGCACAACTGCTCGTACACCCACCTTAGAGGGGACTTAATTTCTGACACTGTCCTCCTTACTTTCTTCGCATTCACGCCTCGACCTTCATGGTTTGGAAGCGGATTGGTCATCACATTGGGCTTCTCTAAGTCGAGGGCCCCGGTGTTGATCATGTTTTGCACTAGCTTCTTGAATGCTGTGCAGTTTTCTATTGTGTGCCCTGGTACTCCACCGTGATACTCACAATGTGCCTTCTCATCGTACCACGAAGGGTAAGGTGGCTGGAAGGGGGGAACATGATAGGGGCGAACCAGATCAGACTCGTATAAGTGCTTGTACACCTCTTTGTACGACACAGGTAAAAGGGTGAAGGTCATTCTCTCTCGTTCCTTCCTGGGGGCCCTATTCTCCCTTCGGTTTGAGCCTTGAGCATTCCCGATTGCGGTTTGAGGCCGTGATATGGTAGGGTCAAACCAATTCTGCCTTGTACAAGTCAGCGCAGGATATTGGGATCGGGGTAGGATACATCTTTTCATCTTCTTTCTTAGGGGCTCTAGTCTCCCTCTTATTCGAGCTCTGTCCTCTTCTTGATGTGATGTTGCCTCATCTCCTTGAGTAGCCGCTCCTTGCGAGGACTTAGGGGTATTGGTAACAAAACTGGGAGAAAACGAGGGGTCTCCCTTATCCTGACTAGGGTTTCCAACAGCACCCTTTCCTTGCAGCAACTGAGATAACTCGTTCATCATCTCTTTTTGGGACTTGATAATGGTGTCCCTTAACTCTTGCTTGGCTTGCTCTAACTGACCTCTCAAATCAGCTTCCAACTTAGCAAAACTCTCCTCCATTTGCTTCCTTTGGTGGCGAGTGAAGTGTGGGTGTGAAACCTTCGGTAGTCACAAATGCTGTCATGACCCCGAACAATTAGATCCCATGAACCGATGATGCAATGCATGATATGTCAAACGCAAAACATAAACATATGATTAAATGCGACAAATTAAAAAACAATCGAATGCAAGAGAATGTTGATTCAACGAACATCCTTACCAAACAACTTTCCATAACGGAGATCGAGTCTTCTTACAATGCGGTAAGAAAATAAATTCGAGGGTATGATTTTTTGTAAATAAATTTCCTCGTCCCTTCCCATTAAATTAGGGTTCCGAAAACTCCGTTGCTGTGGACCCTTTCTCCCGTTGTGAAAGTTTTCAACTTAGACTGTTCTCGAATCAACACTTCGTATGAAAATGCGATGAGTATGCAAAAATAATCAAAGCAAGACAAAAAGGCAACTGAGTTAGTAACACCAATAATGAATACTTGAATACAATAAATCAACAGAAAATACCAAAGCAGGTTAACAAAACAAGACCTATTAGCATGAATTCTAATTTACGGTTATTCGCATGGCTCTAATCGGGGTAGGCTTCTTAAATTCTCACACATGTGGTTCGGTTCTAACAAGGGTACCCGAACCTATCTTATTACCTACTAAGGTAACAAGAACCCCAATTCTGGCCCATTACAAGCTTGCGAATTGGTTTCGGTTCGAGGGAAAGCACGACCTAATGACGTGGAGGGCTGCTCACATGTCAAAGGCGTGGATTCCGGAAGTGAATTACCGACCCGTGGAGGGAGACTCACGTGGGTATAGGCGTTTCACTCCCACTTAAGGGACGAAGCTCGGGTATAGAGCCTAATGCGTGATGCAACACATGTCGGTGATTCCTTTGAAATTAAATGAAAAATTAATTCAAGACCACCAATTATCAAAGCTCGTGTACTTAAAGTATTATTTTCAAAGAAGAACCATCTCGCTAAAGTCAAATTAAATTTCAAAAATTTCCATCATTAAAAGCAACAATTATTTTCTTGGCCTAACTCTCTTTTTGTTTTGAAAAACAAAATTGGTCCCCAGCGGAGTCGCCATGCTGTAACGGGGTTTTTTTCCGCAAATCAAGTTCCCGCTACTTTTGAAAAATATTCAATTTGATTTAAAAAGGGGGAGTTTAAAGAAAATAATTCGGTTCGGGTTTTGGAAAGAAAACCTTTTTAAAAAAAATCTTTTTCTCTCGGTTTGGAGTCGCCACCGGCCACTACGGTAGGCCGGACACCGTAAAAAAACAAAACCAGAGATTCGTTTGAAAGGGTTCGGGAGTTGGTTACGTGTGGGGAAGGGTTAGCACCCCCATCACGCCCGGAGATCGGTACCAAAATAATTGTTGCTTTTAATTGATGGAAATTATTCGAAATTTAAAAGGAATTTAATTAGTGGTTCTTGATTGAAAATTAGGCTTTAATTCACGTGCCTTTCAAATGGGTGGTATCGAATTAATTAAGCATTTAATTAAAAAGGATGACGGTACACCGGACCAAAAACTAAACCGACATCATATAAGACTGACTGCCGTGTTAGTTTAGGGTTCGGATCCTGTACGTCACCTTTATGCATGATGCAAACAGATAAATATGGTGCTATGGTCTTGTCCGTTTTAATCTCGAATTTACCTTTAGACGATTCGAATTAATCCGAATATTCGGGGGACATCCAATAAGCTAGGCTAGTCGACCCGAATACGCGAATTAATAGGTATCTCCGTTTTAAAATTAAAATTAATTAATATACAAATTAAAATGCTAAAAGTCGTATGAATGGCATATTATAACGCGTGTCACAAATATATTCGAACGACATTAAAAAAAAGCGTACAACAGAAAAATATATTCGAATGACATTGAAATAAATAGGCATGCAATATTATGAACATATATGTACATATAAACAATATGGCAAAATATATATATTCGATATAAAAATGCAACATGCATGAACAATAACATCAACAGTGCAAAATAAATGAAATGCCAACTGGTAGGGACTGAAAATGTAAATTACCCATTGAAAAAAAAGCTAACTAAAAAAGCAATACGTGACTTGATTAAAAAGACTCGAAAAACCAAAGGGACCAAATCTGTAAAAATCCCATTTAAAAAACAATTAAAATCGAAATAGGACCCAATTAAAACAACACAGGGAGTTACAGGGGCCAAAACTATAATAAAACCATTTGCAACAAAACTAATTAAAACACGCAGCAGGACTCAATTAAAAGGCGCGGAAAATCAAGGGGACTAAAGCAGTGATTTGGCCACTCGGAAATCGATTAGGACAGAAATTAGGACCAAATTGCAAACGACCGAAAATGCAGGGGGACCGCGGCTGTGATTTTAGAAGGCGGAAACCCTCCCCACACGATTAAAACACACGGAGGGGTTAAAATAGGGATTAGACCGATTTTAAAGCTTTAAAACGTTATAAAACATGAATTAAAAAACAAATCAGCCCCCTTTTTTAATTTGGAAACCCTAAAACCAGAGAGCTCCTTACCCTTTTCTCTCTGCAAAATCTGGCGCCGCCAAGGGGTTCCGGTTGCCGTTGCCGGCGCCGAAACCCTAAAAAAGAGCTTTTTTATTTTTTGATAACCCCAAAAACGAAGCCTTTGTTTTGATGAAAACCGAACAAAAAAAAAACTTACCTTCTTCGTTTTTCTTTCGATTGAAAGCCCCAAACAAATACAAACCTTTCTACGGGTGATCTCCGTTCACCGGCTCACCACGCATGCCCCGAAGAGGGTCACGAGGCTTGTCGCCGACAACGAAGGACCGTAAACAGCAGATTCCGATTTGAAACGAAGGTAAAAAAAAACTCTTTCTGTTTTTATTTTTGTTTTTTATTTATACTTCGAAAATAAAAAAACGAGACGATGATGATGATACCTCAAACTTTCTCTGCTTGTATTGCTATAAATGCTCGATTACAACTCGTTTTTTGAAAAAATCTGAGTGAAAAATTCCCCTTTTCATCGTTACACGCTACGGCTTTTTATCAACCGGAAAATCCTATTTTTCTGTTTTTTCTTATTTACATATATTGCTGGAAAATTGTCTGCTGATTGGTACGATTGTCTGTTGATGCTGCAATTTCCGTTTGATTTGTTTCTGCGATTTCCGTTTCTGTTTTCTTGTATTTTTGCGTCTGATTTGTTGCAAATTTGTTGCCTCTGATTTCTGTCTGTTTTGCTGCTCGTGAGGTTCGTACGGGGAACCGGGAGCCGGGACGTGGCCGGACGTGGAGCGATCCAGACCGTCGGAAGCTGGAGGGACTCGATCTGAGCGTGCGTGGAGTCCACGCGGGGTGCGTGGGAAGCTGAAGCGGCGCGCGTGGATCCACGTGCCTGGGAGAGGCTCGATCTCGGCCGTTCGATCCAGCCTTGATCCAATTGGATGGGGCTGCGCGGCGCTAGGGTTTCTTGGGGCAGCTAGGGCTTCTGTCTCTGATACGCTCTGGGCCGTTGGATCTCCTCTCCAGATCCAACGATGGAGATGGCTTGGCGGCTGCAAAGACAAAGGGGCGTGTTAGGTTTTTTTAGACCAGATTAGGGCTTAATTAACTTGGGCCAGACTTGTATTTTTTTTTGGGCTCTGTAATATAAACTTTAAATAAATTGAGCTTTTTATTTTATAATTGATTTGGGCTTTTATCTTATTAATGTTTTTGTTTTTTAGACTTGATTAGTAACAACAACAACAACAACAACAACAACAACAACAACAACAACAACAACAACAACAACAATAATAATAATAATAATAATAATAATAATAATAATAATAATAATAATAATAATAATAATAATAATAATAATAATAATAATAATAATAATAATAATAATATTAATGGTAATAAATAATACATAATAATAGGATAATAAATAGGTATTTGTAATGATAATGAACATAATAGTGATAATAGGTAGTAGCATATGATAATAATAATAATAGATAGATAAAGATAGATAATATAGGTAGTAATTTAATATAATGCTAGTAATAGTAGTAATAGTAGATAATAGTAATGATAGATAATAAACATTAATAGATAATAATATATAAATAATAATGATATAAGATATATGATGTGATAATAATAGATAATATTAATAACGAAAATATAAGTAAGGTGTGCTAAGTATAGTAATAATGGATAATATATATACACTTTTTAATTTTTATATTTTATATAAAGCCCATTATTTAAAAAAGAAAAGAAAGCGGGTTTTAACACCCCGGACAAAATAGGTGATTACACACTTATGATATCTATTGAGATTATTAAGATATTTCAATAAATGGTTCAAATATGCACATAAAATCCTTCGCAGTGTTTCATATCTGAATTACAAACTTGAAACTTCGCTTTTGAGAGGAAATGAATAAAATCTGGTTGGGAAAATAACAAGGGTCTGACACTAGTATTTATGAAAACAATAGTGTTTATTAGAAATCAAATTCCACATTTTCAACAATTAAAAGTAAAAATCAAACCCATAATTTAATACCAAATAGAAAGAAACTAGTATTATCGAATAAAAAAGTGGATCACATTTCACATTCCACATTTTTTAACAATTAAAAGTAAAATTCAGGATTTTAAATTATCAAATAAAAATAGAAGAATAATGTCTTTGTTTATTGTTTAAATTTTTAGTAAAATCGGTAGCAATAAATTGTAATTTTAACTAGTATTATCTAAGTTTTTTTTATATTCTATGTTTAAAGTAAGATATTAATTTTAAGTTTTTTGTAATAAATAAAGTAGCCGTCTCTAAAAACCCTCCTCTAAATCTTAAGGGAGGAAAAACACACTAATCTTGTTGTCTTTACATTGATAAGCAAAGAAAAATTTTAAAGTATTACAGTTTAAGAAAACATCAGATAATATACATTCTTAATGATAACGACAAATTGAAGTAGCCGAATTCTTAATCAAACCTTCAACGACCTATAAATAAAAGTAAAAATGATTAATCAATAAACACTAAATTGCAGCTCATAATTAACACAAGTAGCTCATTAACTAACAATCAATTAACAAATTAAAACTAACAAAGCAAGAAAAATCCTTTATCTTAATAAAAAAATCATGCATATATCAACATATATCATTTCTTGCAACAATTAACAATAAAAAATTTCAAAATCAAATCTTAATACACATTTAGGATTAATGAAAGCCAAAAATAATGAACATAAGATCATATAACAGTTTTTCATGGCTCAGATAAGTTAATATTTTCAAGATTATATATTCTAAATTTTAAAGAAAAACTGAAGTAACCAAATATTGAGTCAAATCTTCTAAACAACCTACAATTCGAAACAAACAGGTTTCAAATTATTATACAATTAATTGCATGTTAAAATTGCAGCTCAAAATTAAGAAAAACAACTCATTAACTAACAATTCAATTAACCGATAAAAACCTACAAAGAAAATAAAAGTATTACAGTTCAAGAAAACATCAGATAATATTCAAAAACTTGAAGTAAAATTAAAAAGTTAAAAGTAAATACCATCTGAAATTTAAGATGCATTTTCCCTATTACATTGTTGTAGTGATGGAGGAACCAGATAATAAGCTTCGTCTTGATTAGTGGGTGATTGGACAAAAGGTGCCAAAAGTGTGCTATCTCTCGGTGGATAGATCACTTGTGGGTGCAAAGGTATTGGTGTGGTTGGACGCATAAGAGGTTGCATGCCACTAAACCCTGGATAAAAAGGAAGAAGAGGATGCATCGGAGGGTTGAAACCTAAAAACAAATAATTAATTGAAACAAACTTGTAATTGATAATAATTATAATGATATATAATATTTAATTAAAATAGCATTTTAAAACCTGATTGTCCATTATAGTTTGCTTCCAAAAGCATATGAGATTATCCTTGTTGTTGTGGTTGTTGTTGCGGTTGATGATGTTGTGACATTATTAAAGCCATTAACATATCTTGGCATTCTGTGACTTGCCTCAACTGCTCCTTCAATGCATCTATCTCTTCTTGATGCTTTGAATTTCGTGGTATGGGCCTTTTTGAAGAACTAGCAGTTTGAGACGTGTTATAGTACATGGGAGCTGCATACCCAACACCAGACACCCGACCCTTTGAGCTCACTCCACCAACAAGGTCCAAAAATATCTTATTTGGGTCAACTGATGCTGTAGATGACCCATCCTCACTTGTAGTCTCATGGTTTGCTGTTAGTGTCTGCAAATACTTGTTTTACAAAAAAAGTAATTTATTATATTCGATGAAAATAAGTTATATTAGTTAACGAAAAGTTATATAAATATTCAATTTTGAGAATAACGTACAGTAAATTCTCTATGATCGTCATTGATCCAACCATCATTTTTGTTGTCCTTTCTTGTATGTGTAAACTTGTAAAGAGGAAATGCACCTACTGTCTCCCCAGTACGACGTTCCTATACAGATTCTTTTACATAAGTAAATTAAATATATTGAGAAGGTATTAATCATATGAAAAGTATATATTACGAGAATCATACCAGTCATTCCTTCCACTCTATTGTGGAAATAGAACCTCCCGTATGAGAGCCTAATGGTTTTGCCTCCATATCACCACGAAGACGATTTTTCTTGGCTTGCTCACTCTTTTTTTAAACGTTGAAGAATTCCAATGATCTATGTAGGATTGCCATGTCTGTTCTGACATACATGGTGGCCTTGTCTTAGTTTTGCAACGCCAATGATACAATGTCTCCGTGTATGAAACTGCAGCTGCTCTGTTTCAACATTTAATCACATGTGGCTCTTTATCAGGCTCCCACCAAAATATTTTCTACAAAATTCAATAAAGAGAACTATTAGCATATAACAACAACAACAACAACAACAACAACAACAACAACAACAACAACAACAACTTGTACACTTAAATTAAATAGATTTAAACTTACCTTGAACACATCAAAGTAAATTTGTTTCATCTCTTTTGGGACCACTTTCCAATTAAAGCCATCTGAATGAAAAATTTACTTTATAGCCACTCCAATTGATTTTCTGTAGTAACTAAGCTTTTTGAATTCATAGTTCCCACTGTACCAAGATAAAAAAAATTTATTTTGGTAGTTTTTAGAAGTATATATATACTTATATGATTATGAATTACAAATAAAGTTGGTAAGAAAAAAATACTTACTTAGCAAAAGGACCGTATAGCAAAATCTGCACTCGTCCAGAGGAATTTTGTACCGCATCTGGCGGTGGCACACTAGAATTATCTATCGACGCAGTAAAACTAATATGAGTAATGTTATGAACTGTCTGCGAAGTAAATTCATCATGAGAAGTTGTATGAATTGTCTCCGAAGTCGTCTTTGGAACTGTATCAGTATCAGTATCACGAGGAGTATCTGATCTGATGTCAACCGGTGAGTGAGTCCCTATAAAGGGTAAGTACGGAGCAGTTGGGCGGAATCCTCTACCTCTAGCCCCAGACATAATCTGTCGTGTGAAAATAGATAAAATGAACTAAATAAATGGTCTTTACCATGCATGTTGTTGTAATCTTTTTTCGGTATATAAATTCAGACATGATATATTCAAATTAACCTTGAGATTAAACTTATTTGTAAGTTTTGCTTTGGTAATACAATATAAAATATATAGTAATTTAAATGAAGAATTTTGAGACAAAATGAACAAAAACAGATGAATTAATTTTCCAAGAAAAAAAGATCAACTGACACACAAGAAATTTTCCAAAAAATTTGAGATGCCATGGTTTCTTTGTGGCATGATATATCAGATGAAATTGATTGCTATAGGTAATAGACAAACATACATTAACATAAACAAATGGATTAATTTTTCAAAAAAAATGAATGTTATTTTTTCCCTATATAAGTACTCAAAGCGAATTTTCATGTAAAAAAAATCAATAACTTGAATGCCTCTTTAACCAGATATCAGAAAATCTATCCATGTTACTCAAGGCGAATATCCGATATTTATTTTTGAAATTATCAAAAATTTTAACCCATAACGCTAATCAGTAATCACCTAGATAATAGCACATATCATATCTTAAATTAAAATCCCTAGCTTTCATCCCAGATACTTCATTAATTTGAAAAACTCTCAATTGCTCCTAATTTTACTCATTACAAAACACGACACGCAATCTAAAGTGCAAACAAAATTGAATCGAACAAAACTAAATACATAATCAAATTTTTTAAAATTTAAAGTAAAAACACGAAGTTCACTAAGAGGCATGATGTATTTGCTATGATTTATGAGTTAAACAAGATGAAATAGAAAGTTCACGTGAATTCAAGATGAAACAAGAGAAATTAAAAATCAATAATTAAACAAGAAGCTAAGTGGATTAAATAGGGAAATGAAGGTGGAAACATACCCAATATTTAAATGGATTAAATAGGGGATTAAACGTGATATTCAAGATGAAACAGTGTTGTTGAAGACTTGAAACTATTTTTTTTTGGTGCAGACTTCAAACAATTCAAATGAGGATGGTGAAAGGTTAAAAATTGAGCTAATTGGTAAATTCCTAGTACTGTTGGTTTGATTTGGTTGGGGGCTGGGATAATTAATAGGACTTTAATTACATATTCATTAGTATTTGTATTAGTATTAAAAATGTGAGATACTATTCAAACGCTTAAACTAAAATTGGAAACTTAAAAACATCTAATCGTTGTGGTTTTTTCATTGAAAATCAAATAAAAGTTAAAAA
This sequence comes from Hibiscus tridactylites, assembly GCA_958450335.1. Classification (NCBI taxonomy): domain Eukaryota; kingdom Viridiplantae; phylum Streptophyta; class Magnoliopsida; order Malvales; family Malvaceae; genus Hibiscus; species Hibiscus tridactylites. The sequence goes on along the minus strand of OY288278.1, from coordinate 58,250,702 downwards.
AAAGCATTAAAATTCAACAATACATCAGATAATATTCAAACACTTAAACTAAAATTGGAAACCTAAAATCAAATATCATACGTACTAGTAACAAGCGGAATCTCTGATCAGTTGGCCCGAAACATAATCTGTGCACAAAAACACGTTATTATAAGTCTAGTTTACACCGATAAATTAAACATACAAATTGAACAAAAATTAACGGTACATAGTAAAAATTACGTTTAGTCATCTTCTGTTAAGTCAAACTACTCATTCTCGTTTTCATCTTCGCCTGAATCATCTTCAATTTCGACATCCACAATATTTAATTGTGTTGCTGAGTTATCAGTTAATAGTTCGGGTTCATCATTTGCTACAATTTGTATTGAATGAGACTCAGGCTTGTCATCTTGGTATGGATATGAAGTCGAAATCAATTCAAGTTCAGTATTATTTGATACTGAGATATCCACAATTGCTCTAGCTTTAATTTTAGTAATCGCTAACCAATCTCGATTATCACGTCTGCAACTAAGATAGTTAACGTAATAAACTTGGGTTGCTTGAGTCGCTAGAACAAATATATCATTTCCATTGTATCTTTTTTTATCATTCATTTCTACAAGAGATGGATATTTTGGATGGACTCTTGTACCAACTCTTGGTCTCAGGTCAAACCATTCATACTTGAACAAAACTATACTCTTCACTGGCCAACCCGAATATTAAATATGTATATGCCGTCTAAAATAATCACTTTCACCGTTCACATAGTTAGAGCCTTTAACACAAACACCACAGTTCGATGATGGTCTATCTGAACCACAAGATATTGAGCGAAATTTAAAATCATTTACTTTATAACCCGAGAACGATGTCACCAATCGAAGTGGACCCATGGCAAGTGATTTTAAAAATATGTTTGTGACATTATTTATTGGTTCTTGAACCTATAACAATTTACCAAAAATTAATTTTTGTGGCATATATCTACATTTTTATTCAATTAAAAATGTACTTTGACTTGCAAATCTGTTGAACCATTTTGAGAATTCAGCATCAAGTGTAGTGTCAATTTGCGCGTCACTCAAATGAGGTTGAAAATATTTCTGATAAGTCCTATAAATTATGTTCAATCAAAGATGGACCATGGTTAATTAAAAATTTATAAGCATCAAAATTTCAGAGTTTAACGGTAGTTATTATACGTACTCAATGAAAGGCTTCACTTCTGTACAATTCAACAGTATGTAGGTGTGAGATGCTGTAATTTATTCACCAGAAAAATATCTTTTATTTCCTTTTCCTATTGTCTCTCCATGTTGTGCAAAAATAGAAAGAATGTCAAGATGTTCTTCATAATTGTTTGTCACGGGTAGCGTGCTTGAAGAATTTGCTAGCTTGGGAAAATAATAATGAAAGAATTTGGATCCTTCCACTGTCTCATATGAATTGCATATTGAGCCTTCAACGTGAGCTTTATTGCCGATAGACCCTTTTAATTTTCGAAAAAACTTAAATTGAAAAAAAAACAAACGGTTGCAACGTAAATAAAAATACTTATTCACTTTGTAAACAAAGTTCAATAAATTAGATTGAGAATTACCGTTCAAATGGATACATCCAACGATAATGTACTGGTCCACCAATTCTTGCTTCATATGCCAGGTGTATCGGTAGATGCTCCATTGAATCAAAAAAAACTGGGAGGAAAAAAACGCTCAAGTTTACACAAAATAATTGGGATACCCTTTTCCAGTCTTCTCATGTCTGCCTCCTTGATTACGGTTGATGTTAAGTCCTTGAAAAAAAGACTTAGCTCTGTCAATTCCTCCCACACATTTGTCGGTAATAGCTCTTGAAAAGCTATAAGAATTATCCTTTGCATGAAAATATGACAATCATGGCTTTTCATTTCAAATAGCTTTAACTTTTTCATGTCAACGCACCGACCTTATTGTATGCAAAGCCATCAGGAAATTTTAAATCTTTAACCCAATCACATAACACTTTATGCCTTTGTTTGTCTAGCGTGTAACATGCTTATGGGTATTTACCAGAGCCGTCTTGATTTGCCAACTCAGGACGATCACAATAAAATTGTAAGTCCGCTCTAGATTTTGCATTGTCCTTTGTCTTCCCTTCAACATTCATTATTGTGTTGAATATATTTTCAAAAACATTTTCTCCACATGCATCACATCAATGTTATGACGGATCAAATTTAAAGACCAATACGGTAGGTCTCAAAAGATGCTGCGTTTTTTCCAACCACAAAACTGAGATAATTGGTCATTAATTTCTACTGCGTCTAGCTCAGTCACTTTCAGAAAACCCCAATACTCAATCTCGTTTAGTATCTCCCTTCCAGACTTAATTGGCGAGGCATTGTTCAGAACCTTTTTATCTTTTCTGAAAGCTGTAATATTCTTTCTGAAATGATGATTTTGAGGTAGAAATTTTCGATGATTATCAAATCAAGATTGTTTTCCACCATGTTGAAGAGTAAATGCCTCAAATTCTTCTATACAATATGGACAAGCCGTTCTCCCAGCTGTACTCCAACCCGACAACATGCCATATGCATGAAAGTCATTGATAGTCCACAATAGGGCATCACAGAGCTGAAAAATTCTGCTTGGTTGACAAATCATATATTACCTCCCCTGCATCCCACAAATATATCAACTCGGTAATCAATGGTTGTAAGAATACATCTATATTATATTTTAGATTTCTAGGACCCGACTAAATTATTGTCAAAAACATAAACTCATCCTTCATGCACATAGAGGGAGGCAAATTGTATGGTGTTACTATAACTGGCCATAGAAAATATTGTTGTCCAGATTGACCAAATGGTTGAAAACCATCAGTGCATAACCCAAGCCTGACATTACGAGTTTCGTACGAAAATGTTGGATGCTCCTGATCAAAATGTTTCCAAACAAGAGAATGAGAAGGATGACACATGGGATCGACTTCATCAATCTAATGCTTAACATGCCACCTCATATGCTTAGCAGTAACTTCAGAGGCATATAACCTTTGTAACAGAGGAATTAAAGGGAAGTGATACATCTTTTTATATGTCTTTCTGTTACTAGATCATTCGCTAGCGTTATCCTTGTACCGAGGAAGACCACAAAACTTACATTCGATCAATTCAAAATCACCTCCACAATAAATCATGCAACCATTTTTACAACAATAGATTTTCTGAACCGACAAACCCATATCACGGACCAACTTCTTTGTCTTATACGTGTTCTTGGGCATGACATTTTCTTCAGGCATTAACTTCTGCATTATCCGACAAAGGTCATCATAGCATGTATTAGGAATCTTATATTTTGATTTCAAGTGTATTAATTCGGAAACCACTGATAACTTGGACTCATTGCTACCGGGCCATATTGGTTCAGAAGAAGCACCAAGTTTGTCGTACAACATTTGCGCCGAAGCAATTGGTGGTTTATCATCTTGTGTTATATATGCATTTAATTCAGGACCAGAAACATCTATCTCGGGAGGTTCATGGTTGTTACCACACGAATCATATGCATACTCTGGAGCTGCAATACTAGAACCCGCGATATGGTTATAGTAATCATATTGACTCTGTTCAGTGAGAGAAAAATGTGGCTCTCCATGATGCACCAAATTATAATAATACAAAACAATCCCTTCAGTGATCAGATGAACTTTAACCGTTTCTGGATCTTGAAAACTTTTATTTATGCATTTAGGTCGGTTACATGGACACCTAATATTTCTTTGATCTGTAAATTTAGGCTTACTTAATACAAATGTAATAAATTCCAACAGTGGTCCCTCAAAATCGGGATTAATAATGTGACCCTTTATTAGCCTATCAATATTGTACATCCAAGATCGATCCATGCCGAATGCCAAAGCCTGTTTTTATTGTATCATTAAATTAAAATACTTAAATTAGTAAATTTTAAGTAGTAATTTTTAATTACTATTTTCTAAATCTTCTTAAAAAATAGAAACATAACTTATAGTTTTTATTATTGTATATTACATGCAAAATTCTTTATTTGCTCTTAATATATTTTTAAAGAAAACAAGAAATAGAACTTATGACATTATTAATCTATATTACATATGAAATATGTTATTTACTTTTAATCTATTCTAAACTTTTTAATTAAAAGGCTAATACTAAAGAATTGATAGCATTATATTTTAACAATAAAATTAAAACTTACCTCAACTCACATATTCGGTGAAAAAATTAGAGTTCTGCAAAAGATAAATAAAAAACATCAAAATTGAAATTTAAAAATAATTGGAATACAACAAACAATTCTTCTAAAATATTATTTTTATTATAACGGTAAAAACAATAGTTATTTAAAATAATAAAATCCCATGAAATTAAAGTACAACACTTAAAACTTACCTCAACTCACAAATTCGATAGAAAATTTAAAGTTCTGTAAAACTGAAAAAGAAATAAAAAAACATCAAAATAAAAATTTAAAAATAATTAGAAAGACAATATTTTTCAACAAAGCATGTCTAAATAAAAGCAACCATAGTAACAATTTTTTTATATCTATACAACAAAATTAAGTTGTTTTGTATTCTCAAAATATATTCTGTGCCACAATAACATCATTCATATATATGTGTGCGTCCTTAATAATTTTTTAAAAGAAATAACTAAAAACATTGCATACTTTCAATCAGCATGTTATTATACCAACAAAATGAATGCAAGTTGCTTTGTATTCTACAAGTTATACGGTACCAAATATATATAATTGCAGACAACTAAAGTAGATTAAAAGAACATAAAAATTTCAGTAAGTTATTAAAAAATTCTTCTTACCTCAGTTGTAAAATGTGATGATGCTAATGGTTCTGAGTATTTCTTCAAAACTTTCTTGTAAAACTCATTGCATTACTCTGTTGACACAATTTGTAGAAGGTGGAGCATTTTATGAGAGGTTTAAAAAGTGAGTTTAAAGTGAATTCTTTTACCGTTTGTTTGTTGGGGGTTGGGTAATTAATAAAATTTTAATTAATGCTATTATTATTTGCATTGGAAAGGAAATTAAGTAGATGATTATTAGAAAGGCGGAGTTAGACAATAATTTTCTTGTACTTTATTTTATTTTTTATTGTTTTCGACGGAAACAAAGGTTCCGTCATAAATTATATTAATATTTTAATAGTTTCCGACGGAACTATTGTTCCTTCACAAATTAAATTGATATTTTTATCGTTTCTGACGTAATTATTGTTCCATCACAAATTAAATTAGTATTTTTAATTGTTTCCGACGGAATTATTATTCTGTCACAAATTAAATTATAATTTTTTATTAAAATCAAAAGAAATTTGCGACGGAAACAATAATTCTGTCGAAAATTATAACTTGGATTAAATTTTGTGACGAAATATTTTATTTCCATCAATAAACTGTGATGGATTTTAAAGTTGTCGGAATTTTTCCGCCAATAAATTAATTTTTTTGTAGTGTAAAATGGAACAAGAGAGAAACTTACCTTTTGCATGGGTAACTATTACAGTACAAAAAAACACTTTTAGTGACAATGTAAATCGTCACAAAAAGCATTGAATTTTCACACTATAATTCATAATAACTCTGTCACTAAGATATTTGTGACAATTGTTCGTACTATGGTCACAATTGTTCATTTTTTGTGTCCATATGTTCGTCACTATTATCATTAGTATTTGTGATAAAACAAATGGTCACAATAACTCCACCTATTGTGATGAATTTTTTCGACACTAAAAACAAATGTTGTGATAAAAAAGTCGTTACACCAATTTTTTGTTGTGTCGAATTTGTGCGACACTGCAAATGTCTTTTGTGACAAACTAAGTTGTCACAAAAAATTTTTCTTGTGACCTAATATTCGACACTACAAACATTGATAATTGTATCGAATTTGTTTGACACTATAAATATCTTTTGTGACCAAATAAGTTGTCACAAGAAATATTTTTGTGACCAAATGTTAGACACTATAATCATTAGCAGTTGTAATGGCTTTTTTTGTCATTGAAAATATATTTGTGACAAAGAAAATATGTCACAATAGCAATTTTGTGATTAGATGTTCGACACGATATTATTTAAAAATTGTGATAAATTTAATAGTTACAACAACATTTTAAAGTATGACCAAATTATTTAACACTAAAAAATAAAATTGTAACAAAAAATCATCATAATAACTATTTTCTTAGAGACAAATGTCACTTCATTGGCTATATAAGAGTTATTTAGACTTGTCTCATCATTAATCAATTAATGTTTTTTACGCCTAAATATTTAAAATTATTAAATAAATTATCAGTGAATAAAAATATACAATTACTAAAATATATATTTTTATTTATTAATATTCATCATTTTCGCAATACGAAGACAATTTTTATATTAAAAATAAATAAATAAACTAAAATGTAAATAACATCAAAACATAAAAAATATCCAACATAAACTTAAAAATTAAATAGTTCATAATGCATAATTTTAATGGTAAGATATCAATATTCTAAATTAAACTCCAAGTCATGTGCTCCACACCAAAGTTCATTCTTGGGCATTTTCCTACAAAATAAACAATAAGAGAAAGAATAAGTTAATTAATAAAAAAATTAATCGACTATGATAGACTACTAGTTAAAATCAAATTATTTATGTAATTTAAATATTGTACTTACATCGCTAGTTGCAGAATATGACTGAGATGCATTAAAAAACAGATTCAAAACTAATTGTTCACCTACCAAACGTGTAAACAACTCTCTTACTTGTTGTAATTCAATGCTTTGTTTCTCAATAGCCTTTCCTTGAGCTATAAGTTCTTAACGTTGAGCTTCTATATTTTTTTGGAGTTCAATGTTGGTTTCCTCTTGCTTTTTTGAAATTTCAGTAAGTCTTGTAACTTCACTTTTTGCACGTCTTTTGGCAGCCTCAGTTTCTACTAAAATGCGACTTTTTACTTGAGAACTAGATGTTATTCCTCCAACACTTATACCACGTGAGTAATTTGACATAATTCCCAAAACAAGTCCAAAATGCTCCACTAAGAGTATAGGTGCAAATGAAATCTTCTCTTGATTTTTCTCACCCTCTCCTTGAAGTTTATTCTACATTTGAAATAAAAAACAATTACTTTTTTACAAAAAGTAAATTTAGTATGAAAAAAAATAAACTAACCATCATTTCTTCTCCATTTGGCACAGACCAAGTGTCATTGCGTTTCATATGTGTGGCCTTCCAAAGTGTTACAACATCAAGCCATTCATCAGAATTTTTATCTTTCTAAAATAATAAAATTTAAACTTAATTAAACATGTTATTCTAAAATCAAATTAAATGGAGGATGCACATGTATTAAATATTTAATTCAAATTTATCATCTCATGTGTTTTCTGAATAATTGATTTTGTGCCAACAATTGATCCAATTTGTTGGTGTCCTCTATTCACTTTGTTTCGATCACTCTGAGCCTGAAATGTGATTAAAAAGTTAGTTTTATATGACATAAATAATAAAAGTAAAATTTATTATATAAAAATACTTTAAATTTATTTGTACTCCATTTATTGGCAATCAACCATTCCCAATCATTTGAATCCACATCATTTGGACATTCATTGCTCTTGAGATAGCGACGATATAAATGATACTGACGATTCTTATACTAAGCTTGCTCTTGTTTCATCGCATGAGGATATACATCATCCGAAAAATTAAATTTATCCTAACAGGCGAGCGTGGTTATCGGTCAATGGACTTCCATTACATGTATGGTCGGAGGAGACATTTAGGAATATAACAGATCTGTGGGGTGATTTGGTCCGTATTGACATGGAAACATTGGCTCCGTCCTCCTTTGAGCGATCGAGAATCCAAATTGAAATAGATTAGAGTTTTTATATAGATGAGGTGATTGATTTGATGGTGGACGAAAGGATTTTCCAAGTTCGCGTTACTTAATTTGAGGAGGCCATTGGACCAAAATGCGATTGTAGTTGTGAATTGGAGTTGAGTTCCGATGATAAGGGAAGTACACATGAACAGGATGTGGAGTGGAAAATGAATTTAGTTTACAACGTACGTGAGTCTTCACCGGGAGAAACCATTGTTCCGAACTCATTTTCCTATGATGATCCAGCAACTAGGGACAATGTGGTGGTAGATAAGAGTTACATCGAGAAAGTTTGGGAAGACAACAAAATGGTGGATTGGAGGGTGAAGGAGACGGCAAGTTGGATGAAGGATGAGAATGTGGGACTGTTATGCCGTGATGTGGGTAATCGATCGAGTTGTGACGTTCTATGTAGTGTAGATGATATCAATCGGGTATGTGGAGTTCAGTCCCCAGAATGTCGAAATAAAACGAGCTTGGTTCAGGATGGGCCGAGAACTGAATTACCTAGGGTTAATAAAGCTTCATTAATTGAAGTTAATGGGGAGCATCGACGAGTTAGACAACTTACTGAGATAGAAGCAAGCCTTGCACCACTGGAGGAGATGGAAACAACTGTTCAAGTCACTAAGCGAGGGCGTGCTCGCCCGAGGAAGATTAAGCCGAATGCGCAACCTAAGTCGACTATTGCTAACGGTTCGTTTTCTGACTCTGATTTTGTGTGTCGCAAACAAGCAATCTTGAGGGAGGCTCGTGAGACAGTGGGCTTGAGAAAGCTGATTGGGGCAGTAACGGAGGGGAGAGAGAGGAGGCGATAGTGAAAGATATTGCGCACTTGATTGAGGCGCGCGAGCAGAAGCTCTAGAAAAGAAACATGAAAGTGTTGTCGTAGAATACGTGGGGAATTGGTGCGGCATCGAAAAGAAGATCAATCCAACGAATTCTACGACAACATAGGTGTGTTTTGGCTCTCCTCCAAAAGACCAAAACGAAATTAGTAACAAATGGAGTGGTGTAACAGTTTTGGTATTCCGATTCTTTCGAATACATCTTTGCCCCTTCGGATGGGAAATCTGGAGGGGTATTGGCGATTTGGAATTCCTCTGGTTTTAAGGCTAACATGAAGGAGTTTAGGAAAAACATGGTGATTCTTGAAGGTTGATGGATTCGTGAAAACTGGCCGTGCGGGATTATGGGTGTTTATGCTCCATGTTTGATATCGGATCATAGGGCTTATTGGGAGGAAATTCTTACTGTGGTGACATCGAGACATATCGATTGGTGCGTTGGAGGCGACTTCAACATGGCGACAAAGTCGACGGAGAGACTGGGCGGTGTGCATGTACCTCGAAGTATGGTTAATTTTGTGAATTCATTGAAAGAACGGCTTTGTTGGATGTTCTTATGCAGGGGAAGCGTTTCACATGGTTTGGTCCGGGGGTAAATGTAGTCGCCTGGATAGATTTTTAGTGTCGAACTGCTAGGTCCAGCGGTTTGAAGCACTTGTGGTGGTGAATCTTCCGAAAGAGTTGTTGGATCATTCACATATTGTATTAGTAGGTGATGTCTTTGATAGTGGTCCGAAACCCTTCCAGTTTCGCAATTTTTGGCTTAAGGATATTCATTTGATGGAACAAGAATGGAATCGTTTGTCGGAGGGTGACGGTGTGGATTCGATCTCTCTTAAATCGAAAAGGCTGAAAGGAATGTTAAAGGGGTGGAATCGCCATAGTATGGGTGATATCGATAAACATTATAATGAGTTGGTACAGGATATTGAGAGGCTCGATGCCCAGGTTGGTGATGGGGTGCTTTCTACGGCTGCATTGGTGGAGAAAAGGGAGCTGCATTCGTGATTGTGGAGGGTGGATCAATTGCGAGAGTCGGTATAGAGACAAAAATCAAGGGCGATCTGGTTGGCGGAGGGAGATCGAAACACCAATTTTTTTCATAAGGCAGCGAAGATTCGACAAATGCAAAATTTGATTACGGGACTGAAGGTTGACGGGTGTTGGGTTACTCTACCGGAACAAATGAAATTCGTGGTTAAGCGAGCATTTACGAAGCATTTTGTTCGTTCAGAAGCTGCATGCACATTTTTACCGGAGGTGGATTTTCCCCAAGTGTCGTATGAGCAGTGTTTGAGGCTCGAAAGAGCCTTCATGGAGGATGAAGTGAAGGCATCGGTGTGGAGCTATGAGGGGGCGAAAGCACTGGGGCCAGATGGATTTCCCTTCGAATTTTTCAAGAAAGAATGGGGATTTCTCAAATCGGATTTATTGCGATTCATGGACTCTTTCTTTGAGTCGGGTCGATTGCCTAGGGGGTGAATTCCACCTTTGTTGTTCTGATAGCGAAGAAGGATAGTCCGAGAGTAATTGGGGATTATCGTCCAATTTGTCTTCTAAACTCAATTTATAAAATTCTATCGAAGTGCTTGGCGAAGAGGTTGCAAGTGGTATTGCCGATGCTAATTAATGACGTACAAGCTGCATTCATCAGTGGTAGACAGATTTTAGATGACATTCTTTTGGCGAATGAGGTTGTACATTCAATGAAGAAGTGTCGATTTGCGAATGGTGGGGTAATCCTAAAATTGGATTTTGCAAAGGCGTATGACTGCATTAGCTGGGATTGTCTGGATCGGATTATGTGTCGGATGGGTTTTAGGGTGAAATGGCATCGTTGGATACGGGAGTGTGTTGGGACTGCATGTTTATCGGTCCTTGTAAATGGTAGTCCAACGAAAGAATTTCCGATGAAGAGGGGCCTTCGCCAAGGTGACCCGTTATCCCTGCCCCTTTTCGTGATAGTGGCCGAACTGCTTCATAGATACCTTTTGAATGCTGAGAATTTGGAGCTGATTAAGGGTGTGCGAGTGGCAAGGGATATCTTTATATCGCACCTTCAATTTGCGGATGGCACTATTATGTTTCTACAGGGTGAGGTTGTGGGTGCGGACAACTTGAAACGAGTTCTGACTTACTTTGAGTACGCTTCTAGACTTCAAATTAATTATGAGAAGTCGTGTCTTTTTGGGGTTGGGATTGATGAGGCTGTCCTAGAAGAGTTTGCGGGTATGATGGGCTGCCAAAGTGGCTCTCTCCCGATTCATTATTTGGGAATTTCGTTAGGTGTTCATCCACATGGAATAGAGGTTTGAGAACCTTTAATACAGTGGTTCCACAAACGACTTTCGAGATGGAAACGAGAATCTTTATCCTTCGCTGGAAGACTACTCTTGGTGAACTCGGTACTGTCAGCTTTGCCAGTATCTTACATGGGGGTATTTTTGATTCCGCGTCGTATTATTCTGAAAATTGATCGGATCAGGCGAAATTTTCTTTGGGGGGGGGTAAGGTGGATCGAGCAAAGATGAGTAGAGTAAATTGGAATTTGGCATGTCTGCCGAAACATTTGGGGGGCCTTGGTGTGGTGAATTTACGCGCTAGAAATTTAGCGTTGCTCGCTAAATGGGTATGGCGATATGCACAAACGGACAAATCGCTATGGAAAACAATCATTGTTGCAAAGTATGGTGTGGATGTCAGGTCTTAGAGAGTTCATGGTCGAGGAAAGGCACACATGTCGGCAATGTGGAAGCAAATTGTTGAGGTACAAAATGATGAGTACGTGGATCGGTTCCTCAACAATTCTCAATTCGTGTGGATTTTGGGTGATGGTTCGAGTATTTTATTTTGGTGGGATTGTTGGTGTCTAGCCGAGCCCTTGAAGAATGCTTTCCCACGTCTATTTGGATTGGCAACTAACAAAGTGGCGTTTGTGTGCGAGTACTTGGGCTTGCCGATGGCTGAATGGGAATGATGCTTCCGACGTGCTTTGCGTTCCTTCGAATTAAACCAATTACGAGATTTACAATCATGTATGGCTGGGTTCACATTGAGAAATCGGATGGTAGATAGGCTAGTGTGGATTCATGAAGCGTCGGGACAATTTTCGGTTAGTAAGCTTCACAAATTGATGTCATCATTTGGTATGCCGGAGGCCTCGAAAGTTAGCATGGCGTGGAGCATGCCTTTGTTGCCGAAAATCCAATGCTTTGTTTGGTTTATTATGGTGGATAGGCTGCCAACACTGCAGAAGTTGTTTGATCGTGACATTCCCCTCTTGAACTCATCGCTCGGTTGCCGATGGTGTGGGGTGGGTGAGGACAATGTCGACCATATTCTGTGGCATTGTGATCTCGCGTGTAGTGTATGGAATGCTTTCTTCTTGTAGTGGGATGTGCCGGTTGTACGGCCAAGGCGTATTGGTGAATTTCTCCTTCAATGTTGTCATGGTTTCTTTGGAGGCGATATTCGATTGTGGTGGATGATAGGGTGCGCGAGTGTGGTGTGGTCGTTGTGGATTGCACGGAATGAGCTCATGTTTCAGAGTCGACGCTCCACGAGTCAGGCTATTTTTTCCTTGTGGAATTGCGCTCGCTTTATTGGACTCGTGCCCGTATGAGTCATGGCTGTTTTAGCGAGGCCGCTTGGTGGGAGAATCCGCAGCGATGGGCATCGCCTTTGGCCAGGAAGACCGCTCGGGTGGGTATTGAATGGTTGCCTCCTTCGCCGGGGGTATGGAAGTTCAACGTGGATGGAGCGGCTCGTGGGAAGCTGGGGTTGGCAGGTTGCGGGGGTGTCCTCCGGGATTGGAACAACAGGATCGTGGCCTTATTCTCAAGGTCGGTTGGTGGGGTTAAGTCCAACGAGGCAGAACTTCATGCCATTGTTTACGCGTTGAGGATGCTCATGGATCTTAATTGGAGTTGGGTGTCATCGGTAGTGATTGAATCAGATTCGAAAGTGGCGGTTTCTTAGGTTCTTAGTACTGAACGAAGACCTTGGCATTTTTGGCGATGGTTTCACCAAATTGATGAGGCTTGTGATTTATTGCCGAGTGTGTGTTTCACAAATATTTATCGAGAAGCTAATGGTGTTGTGGATGCCTTGGCAAAGAGTGGCGTGGATCGACCCAAGTGGGTGTGGTTGAGTATCGGATGATCGCGGTTTTTGTTCTTTTGGCGTGGTTCTCATTGTCACACGCATCGATACTCTTTTCCTCCATTTAGGATTAGGGAGGTTTTTAATGACGTCGATGTTGTGTGTGTCGATTTATGATTGTGCTTAATAAAATCATGCATTTTACCGTTAAAAAAAGAAATATATTTATGTCCACACATATTATGAAAAATGCACATTGAAATTATACCTTTAAGATGAACCACAATGTCTTAACTTCATTTTCGGGAATTTCTTTCCAACATGTGACTCGAAATGGCGCATGTTGTCGAACACAATTTGTTACCTCCACTTTGAAAAGGTTGGCATGCTTACCACATACCTTATTGTATGAGGGGGAAATTGAATATCAAGTTCTTTACCTTTGGCCTTCTTTTTTGTAAACTTTGTATTTTTAGTAGGTCCTCGTCCTCTTTTCTTAGAAATTTGATGCTATATATATATAACTATAAATATAAAACATATAAACATATAAACATATTTATAATTTGAAAATCAAATTTAAATTGAATAACCTGTGGAAGTAACAATTGGTGCTTCTTGGCCGCTGTTATTGTCCGAGTTCACAAGTGCATCTTGTTGATTAGGAAGATTTAATGGCTGAACATCATTTCCAACATGATCAACCTCTTGTTGACCAGAATTGGAAAAATATATAGCCGTAAAATATTAACCATTCCGTACCTACAATTAAAACAAACAACGTTAAATAATATTTCTGCATTGAAAAAAAGACAAATATTACAATAAAACTCTAAAAGTAAGCAGAATTATTAATCCTCAAATATTCATGCAATAAACTAAAAAGTAGCAAAATAAGGTGTATATTCAAGAGCAGCAAACTAAAAAATGGTCAATATTATAATTATGTTAAAAAAAACGAACAACAATTTTTAAGAATATAATACATATAAACATGGAAAAAAAATTACTCAAATTTGATGTTATGAACATGGTAAACTAAAAAAAATGTATTTTAATTGAACAATACTAAAAAATACTGCTCTTGAACCTTCACGTTTTCAATGTTTATAAACATGATCAATATTATAAACAAGCACTACTAAAAAATGGTCAATATTATAAACATGGCAAACTAAAAAACGAACAACAATTTTTTATTTCAATTTCCAGTAAACAAGTAATTTCATACAACATCAATTTCCAAGGGAGGGAAAGTGATCATAATATTGTGATCTGTTCATTATTAAATTTAAATTTTAAATTCTTCACATCCATAACAAAAGATTAAAAAACTTCATAAAACATCAATTTCATACAACTTAATTAAATATGTTATTCCAGTGGATTTGATGTAACCCCTCGTCCCGGGCTAGGCGACAGACCAGTCCGAGCAGGTTACATGGGAAAAACCGAAGCGAACCCGTTAAGGTTCCACTCTGATTAGCAACCCTAGAAAATTTTCTTTAAAATTATCTCGTCTAAATGTATCATTTAGTCCTATGTGTGAAAACGACAGTGGAAAACGGGGACGAGACAATACAGACGGAACGTACGGTAATTTAAATTTACCAAGTGACATATTAATCCGATTGCTTGCATTCGAAACCAAAACCATACATAAACGATGCTTATTAACTCAAAAAGGAAGCAAACTACCAACGAGACTAAAACCCGATATCCGAGAACCTTTGAAGATGCTAAAAAGTCCAATTACAAGCTTGCGTTTCGAAACTGGCTTGCCCGTTTCGATACGCGGGCTCCAGTTCAAAAGCCAGACCAGGCTGTACCGATATGGTCCACTTCGTTCCGGTACGGGGACTCCAGTAACAAAACGTTCTGGAACAAGTTCCGAAATGGGCACTCACAGAGGTAAACCGTATCGAAACACGTACCGAAACGAACACTCACAGTGTCAAATCGTATCGAAACGACACCACCCCCGTTCCGATACGAGTATCCCTGGAGCTACACACGTTCCGAAAACCACTACACGCGTTTCGAAAGACCTGCACTCTGTGTAACCCTAAAGACAATTTTCTGCATCTCCAAGTGTTCCCAAACATCCCCCAATTCATCAAGAATCATGAAACATCAAACATACATACAATCTATAGGCAATCCATCCTACTACAAACATGATCAACCATAAAGCATACATAACAAGGCCATTCATTTAAAGAAACATGCATCCATTTCACATAGCATAAAACAAGATTTCATGCCTTCAAACACAAACACTTAGGCATCAACATAAACATGGCTTACAAATCCACGACATCAAAACATTAACAAAATATAGCCAACACATAGGAGTCTAGATACACACTCCTACAATGCGTAGCATCTCCATTGCTAAACTACTACATTATTTACTTAAACCATACTTGAGCAACTACCACACGCTGGGATTCCCTTTCCTTGCTCCTTGCTAACTCCACACTAGTGATATGCATTGTCGAAAACGAAAGCGTAATCTATAAGCTTAGTGAGGGAGCTCTAAAACAAAAACAACGACAATGCAAGGTTCAAAGCATGTTATCCTTAAGACATTCACAAGGCAAACATATACACCAACATAGCAACATAGCCACAATTACAAGAATGTATGAACATGGCATCTTACCTCATGTTATGCTAAACAAGATATAACAATTATCTTATTACTACCACCACACATGAACAAGTATATTGGCAACTATTAGCTTACACGGATATGCGGATAATTTCCGTTGGGATTTTCACCCCCAACGTACTCAACAACAATTACCTTCCGGTGGGATTACACTCATCACCGTTTTCACTCATGGATGGGATTACACTCATCATCACATGCTAACATTTTCCGGTGGAATATTACCTCACCGTACTCCTCCTTGATGACTACACGTCACCAAGGCCACGCGTAAATTTGACTCTTACCGTGTGCACACTCATTCTAATGATCGATCATTTATACTCGGTAATTAACTAGCGCCAATCATACTATACAAGTCACACCATGATATCAAAATTGTAACCCCCTCGTCCCGGTCTGGCCGGATGACCGGTCCGAGTGGGCCACACGGGGAAAACCGAAGCGAAACCCGTTAAGGTTCCCCCCCGGTTAACAACCCTAAAAATTTCTTTTTATTTATCTTGTCTAAATGCATTACCATTACCTATGTGAAACACGTCAGCGGAAACAAGAGCGATACAAGGATCAACCATTCAAGACATCATTCATAAAACAACCCATTTTCTGTAATTAAGCAGGCCGTATCGATACACTTGTTAAGGGTATCGATACGCCTTAACCAAAGTCAACACTGAAGGGTCAACACAGGAAGACCGTATCGATACACCTGTTAAGGGCATCGATACACCCTTCCCAGTCAACATCTCGTGGTCAACGAGATAAACCCGTACCGATACACTAACCCACCGTATCGATATGGTAACATCTCACCAAAATCTTAGAATTCCAGTGAGCAAAAACCATATCGATACCCCCCGTGTATCGATACGCCCAGCCAAACTTAAGCCCTGGAGGCAATAGCGTATCGATACGGCCCTTAGGCGTACCGATACGCCCTGCACTGCAAAACTCCCAAACTCAGCTAAAACTTGCAAGACTCGAACCTAGATGCAATTTAGGACTTCCCTAAACCCCAACAAGCATTCATACAACATTTACAGATCATTATTTAGCCATACAAGCATCCAACATATACGTACATCAAGGAAATCATGCAATTGATCAAAGATGACATTTAAGCATTCAAGTCTCATACTCCAACATTCAAACATAAGGACAACCTCAAAAGGCACATAGCCAACATACATGGTAAGCAATTTAGGCATGGATTACAATTCAAACATGGCATCAACAAGCCATACAAAAACAACATAAACATGGAGTCTAAGCAAGCTCCTAAACAACCAACAATATCCATCAAAATAACTCATGTCCCATTGCTTATCTATTACATGTTCAACATTAAAAACTCATACTTGATGTACTCAAAGCTAACAACCACACTTGGAGGCCCTCCACATGCGCAAGCAACCCACGAACTAAGGATCTGCAATGTTGAACAAAGAGAGCGTAAGCAATGATGCTTAGTGAGGGTAAGCTCTTAAAAACGAACCTCAACATTGCAGGGTCCGAGCACGATCTTAGCCAAGGCAAAAATCACATAATTACCAAGGATTCACAAGAGCCACAAGATAAAAATGCATGAACAACATTCAATTAAATGTCATGCTCCACAAGCTCTATTTTACAACATATGTGAACTCATATAAACATTCAAGTAAGGATCATATATCACAACACATTGATACACATATCAATCAACATTGGCACCTAGCTATGACCCGAATACGTAGATAAATACGTTGGAACTCACATCCAACAACCACTTTACCTCACGGTGGGATTACACTCATCACCGGTCTCGCAGAGGGGATTCCACTCATCCTCACGCCCCGTCGATGGGATTCCACTCATCATTGACTATATAAAAATACAATTTCCGGGCGAACCCGTACTCCTCCTTGGTGACTCAACGCCACCAAGGCCACGCGCGACTTTTGACTCATGTGTACACACTAACATCCTAATGATCGATCATTTGTACTCAAGCATACTAGTGCCAACATTTAACTCAATCCACATAATTCATTTCAACCAATTCCATGCTTAGCACGTACTCATCATGATCACAACCATGAACCATTACCATGCATGCCTTAAGCATTACAAATCATGCCTCATCTCACATGTATAATACAATATACATAAGCATTCATATCAAAAGACATACGAGGCATAAACATCCATACATATAAGTTCATCCAAAGGCTCTAGATCAAGTTTAGGTTTAGGCTACCACCCTAATCCTAACTCTAAGTGGGTCTACCAAGCCCATCCTAGTCCACATACTCGAACCATTCATTTAAAAACCATGTAAAACGTTTAGCCACTCACCTAAGCTTCCAAGCTCCAAGCCAAGCAAGCAACCACTCTCACAATCCCAGATTTCTTCCCGAAGCTTCTCCAACACCAATTCCCGCTTCTAAACAACCTCAAACACATTTCAAACAATTCTAAATCAGCCCAACATCAAAAGACCAACCCGGAATACAATTCAATCACAATTTACCATGTTGCAAGCTATGAACAAATCCTATTTTTAACCAACTCGGACAACCCCAAAACCATGTCCAAAAACCGTGTTTCCAGCCTCCAATACACCCACAAATGATCCCAATTCAACCCCTATCTATAGTACTATCAAAAACCTATCAAAACCCACCTAAAACAACCCCCAAAACTCACCCAAAACCCTCCAAAAACCCCATGTTTACCCAAATCCGAAAATTGCTCAAAATCATTCAAAATTCACATATGTGGTACTATTTAACTT
Source organism: Hibiscus tridactylites (assembly GCA_958450335.1). Lineage (NCBI taxonomy): Eukaryota > Viridiplantae > Streptophyta > Magnoliopsida > Malvales > Malvaceae > Hibiscus > Hibiscus tridactylites. The sequence continues at coordinate 58,232,375 of OY288278.1, read as the reverse complement.
CTATACATCATAACTAACCATATTAAATCAAAACATTTAACTTAACAACATAAAGTTTCCATTTTTAATCAAAATCTTCCAAAATTCCATTTTCCAAAACTTCCATGAAAATCAAAATAAATGGTACTTTTAAAGAGAGGGAGTTGATGGGAAGTCAAAAACGTTATTACCTTTCAAAATGGAGTTGAAATGGATGAGAAATGAGATGAAATAGTAACTTAAAGATGGGAGAGCTCTTTCACGTTGGAAATGAGATGAGGAAGAGGGTGAATAGTAAAATGGGTGTTTTATTTGTATAAAGGGGATTCAAATTGAAAGATGAGTAAATTACCAAAAGGCCATTAATGAATGGCTATTCCCTTGTTCTTTAAAAAGCTCTTCAACTTGCAATTAAATCAATTTGGTCTCATTTCAAATATTTATTTTGAAACCCGAAATTTTAAAGGATCATTTTAATTATAAACCCGAGCCCAAATAATATTAAAATATTATTTTCACCTAACCCCTAAACCCGGGTGTTACAAAAATCATGCAACACAACGCATCCTCATCATTGTACAACATCAATATGTATATCAACATGCATAAACAAACACATACTTCACAAATCCACATTATGCACAATAAGCAAGAATTCATAAGGCAAAACGAGAGATTAAGCTACCAACTTAATCTCCACCTTGGATTGGCCTACCAAGCACAATCCAACACCTCAACTACACACGTGTCCAATTTAAAACCGTTTTAAATAAACCACTCACCAAACTCCCTTAAGCAAACTGAGAAAGCCGATCAAGCCTCCAAACTTCCCGAAATCGAGCCCGAAGCTTCTCCAACGATTTCCCTTGATTCTAATCAATCAAAAACAACATATTACTCAACCAATCATCCACAAAGCACTGCCACTAATCAGATTTCAACCACAAGACTATTTCTCTATAATTTCAAGTCATAAACCAACGCAAAAATCCTCATTTTCGTACTCACACACAACCCAGCAGAAAACTATCGAATCTAACACCTAAATCACTATTAAACACCTTCAAAACAACCCTCAAGCAACAATATATCATCAGCCCCACTCTCCTACACCCAACCACCTCAAAAACCCATATTTTCAACCTTTAAAAATACCCACAAAAACCCATTTCAAGATTTTCCTCAAAACCCCTCCATTTTGAAATATAAAACACTTAAGGGCAAGAGTTTAACATATCTTAACTCTACAAATCAAAACCCACATGAAAACCCATCAAAGCTTCAACCTTTTTCTTAAACTTTGAAAATTTGAAGAACTATAAAAATGGTGTTTTTGAAAAATCTAAAACTATAGAAGTGTTAGGAATGATGAGAAGAAGTCAAAAATGATCTTACCTTGAAGAGAGCTCTTGAAATGGTAAAGAGGTTTGATGGAATGGTAACTAAGGGTTGAAGGGGGTTTAATGTCGTGAAAAATGGATGAAGGAAGAAGATGGAGAAGATTTTCAAAAGCCCCTTTTCTCATATTTTCCCTTATTTTAAAAATTACATTTTTGCCATTAGTGAAATTCAAGCCCTTTTTAATTTTAAAGCAAAGCCCATTTTAATTAAAATGAGCCCAACGTCTCGAACCCGATTCACACTCAACATCCGACCCCTAAACTCAGGTGTTACATTTGAAGAATTAAAAACATAACTTTTTGATTACTTTTCAATTTCATATAACAACAATTTCATACAAAATCAAATTTTCCCTAATTTGTAGGTTCCTAAACACTATAATAGAAGATTATAATCGGTTGATTATCAAACACTACAATAAAAATAACTACATACACGACACCAAATCACTAAACACCACAAACAAAATAAAATTCATATATAATCAATCAAATAGCTATGATACTATAATTAGTTGGTCTAATCAATATAAAATATAATACATATAAACATGGAAAAAATACTCAAATAATCACTATTTTAAATAACTAAAAAACATAAATACGAGTTGTTGAATCTGTTCTGAGAACTGCTGTAGGAAAACAATTTTAGCAGGACTCTATAATAGTTTTTAGGATTTGCTTTTTAAACTTAATTTATTCTAAAACAAAAGTGACGCTTGTTTTTACCGCTTAATCCTATTATTCCCCTATAATTAGAAAATTATAATTAAAAAATAAAATAATATAATTAAGAAGGTGAGAACATGGTTTTTTAGAATAGAAAATACATGGTATTGAAATCTGAACGTGAATTTCTTTTTAATTTATATTGTTTCCTTATAATTAGGATTTTCTATTATTTTCTTATAATTAGAAAAACATTTATTTTATCTGAAATTATTTTAATTGAATGTTGTGTTTTTAACAAAATAAAAAAATAAGTAGTTGAAAACGTGGTTTTAGATTTAGTATATTTATCAAGTAAAAAATAAAGTTAGAGTCTAATTTAACAATGTTGTTGAACAAATGACAACTTTCAAAGTTTGCTAATAATTTAAAATTAGTAATTTAACTTTTTATTAATGAAAATTCTAAAAAAAACTTTACTTATATTATTTTTTAAATGAAGTAGTATTTAAAAAAATTATTTTGCATTTGTGTTAATGTTAAATAATGTCAATTAAAAAGGTTAAATTTTATATTTATATATATGTGCGTATAAAAACTTAGTTAGTGTGTAGTGGTTGTCACTTAAATTTATTTGAAAAATTGTTGGGTTTGATAGGTTCGATTTCCTTCAACCGCTATGGATTGTCAAGTAGTGAAGAAGTTAAATTTTTTGGTGATTGAGATGTGGAAGCTAAAAGATAAAAGACACGATAATTTAGAGTGGTTCGGCCTTTTAACAAGCACCTACATCCACCACCTTAGCTTCCCACTAAGGATTTCACAATCAATCCACAAATTGATTTGTCACAATCATCAATCTACAAATTTATTTTTAACCGAAATTGACTCATATATATTTCTATTTCTGGTAATTTAGTTGAATACTATTTTTGTTTATTCTAGTCCCTACAATTTAATTTTTAGTCAAAATTGTCCCATGTTGATTTATATTTTTGGCAATTTAGTCCAATTTATTCTAGTCCCTAAAATTTATTTTTTAGTCCAAATTAACTTTTTTTTGTAATTTAGTCCAAAGTTTAAAAAAAAAACTAACAACCGCCATTTTTAGCCCAAATCTCAAAGAACGGTAATCAATCCCAATTCTCAAGTCCCAATGGCCAATTCCCATCTTTAAATTTCAAATGAAATTGAGTAAACACTAAACAATTAAGTTAAAAAAATTACAAATGGAGGGAAAAATACCCGCGCATTTTTAAGGGTTATTTGCACTTTAGGTCATTATTAGTTTAGGAGCCTTACACTTTGGTCCTTTTTTATTCTTTAGTTTTAGTTTGATTCATTTTAGTCTCGGTTTTAGTTTAGTCCAATGTCTTTAATTTTAGTCATTAATTTGATCCAATGTCTTTAATTTTATTTTTAGTCATTGATTTAGTCCAATGTCTTTAATTTTAGTCAGTGATTTAGTCCAATGTCTTTAATTTTATTTTTATTTTTTTGTTCATTATACTCCATGAAACTTTATTTTTAATCCAAATTGACCCTATTCATTTTTTGTAACTTAGCCAGTGTTTTTAATATGATGGTATTTGTATTCATGTTAGTCCATAAAATTTTATTTTTCACCAAAATTGACCCTTATTAATTTCTAATTTTTGTAATTTACTTCAATATTTTAGATATGAATCATTTGATGATATTTTTGTTCATTCTAGTGCATAATATTTATTTTTAATGTGATTCGTGTTCGTGAAAGCCGAAAGACGTTAAATAATTTACTCGAAATGAACCCAAACTCTATCGACTTCGACTATTTGTATCAAACTCAAACTTAATACGAAAACGAAACCCGAATTAACCCGACTTGAAATTACTCGACCTAAAATGAACCCGACCCGAAGTCTACCCGAGCACGAATTAACTCGTCAATTAACTGATTCGGACCCGAACCATTTTGACCCGACCTGAAATGAATCCGACCCAAAATGAACCCGACCTGAAATGAACCTGACCTGAAACTGACCCACACTCGACCCGAATTGATTTGAAATATCGAATCGACCTAAAATGACTTGTATTTGATTTAACCCGACCCGAAACCCATCCGATTACCTGTTTTTACATCCCTAGATAAACTACTTAAATGACCACCTAACTATTGGGGTGGTTTCGATATGAGCACCATACTTTCAATTGTGTAAATATGACCACGTAACTATTTAAGTGGTAGCAATCAAACCACATGTTAAAACATAACGGAGGTGACGAGTGGCAATTAACAAAAATGTGTTTAATTACACATTTGGTCCATGTTACTTTCATAGTCTATCAATTGGTCCTAATTTCAATTTAATTTAATAAATTTAATCCTCCAATCACATAATAACACATGTCACAGTCTTTTCTTTTAATTTAATCCTCCCATCCCATTTTTTAAAAATTTTCACAAACAATATATCATTAAATGTAAATGTTAGCAATTTTTAACCAATTGGAAAGTTATGCCCAGCGGTAGAGCCATTGTTTTTCAACCCTTTTGTTCCGGGTTCAATTGCCAGCTCAAGCATTTGCTTCTTTTATTAATGCAATTTCTTTATACCAATTAGATGGCGTCACCATCTAATTGGTGGGTTAAATATATAAATTAAAAGAAAAGATGGTGGCATGTGTAATTATGTGATTGGATGACTAAATTTATTAAATTAAATTAAAATTAGGACCAAATTGATAGACTATGAAAGTAACATGGATCAAATGTGTAATTAAATGACAATTAGGTTTTAACCAGGGGTGTGCATAATTAACCGTGATCTGTAATCGTTAATCGGTATAATCGTTATTTTTTACAGGTTAATTAACTGAATTGTTAAGGTTAAATGATTTCAGTTAATCGAACCGCTAAAAATGATGGTTAATGGTTACAGTTACGAATTTTGACAAATGGTTAACCTATAGGTCAACCCATTATTATATATATATATATATTAAAAATAAAATACATTCAACTAAAAGTTCAGTTCGCACACCCATTTTCTAATTTCTAAACCATATTTTGTAATCTAATTCATAATTATTTTATATCTTTGATTTGCTGGTATTACATTATTTTTCTTGTACTAACTTGTTTCATATTTTTAAATATAAGATTGAAGGATTTAACACTTAATCAACAAGCAACTATGATTGATGAGTCATATTTCATTTTAGAGAAAGTCGGCAAAGATCTTGAGTGATTTGGTCATAAAATTAACTTGTGGCTTGTGATACTAACTTATGAAAGTTTAATTTACCTTATGTTTGTTTTATATTATTTAAAGATTTTTCTTTAAAACTTTGATTGTGTATTGCTATGTGTTGAACACGGTTAAAACTTGAATTTTAAACTAAGTATGTAATTTATGTATTTTGTGTTGTGTTCAAACTTTGTAGTATGTATGTACTTATTTTAATAAGTATGGTCTTAGTGTTTAGAATCTCTATTTAAGCATTTTTATGAAAATTTTAATATAATATTTATCGAAAATATAGTTTTATTATTCTCAAAAGAAATAGTGAACATGTGAAAAAATGTAATAGGTTACATGTTAACCGTATCTTGACGGTTAACCGTAAGTGGTTGATCGATTCTTAACGGTTAGGTTACCGTTAGTTAAATTCAATGACCGCTATAATGGTTAAACGGTACTTTAACTTCCTTTATCTGACACATGTCATCTTTGTAAATGTCTGAAATTATATTTGAAAATAAATAAAATTAATAGAACAAAATAAAAATAATAATTAACCCCCTTCTTCTCCAACCATCCCTTCTTTCCTCAACCATCCCCAACTATAAACTCTAACTATCCCCTTTCTTTTCTTCTTTAAAGCTTTGGCCATGGCTTCCCAAACTTTCTATCTTTTACCTGACTACTTGAGATTAAATCAAATGAACTGATTGAGATTCAAACCCACATCACCGTATTTTTCGTTTTCCTGAGAAACAAACATAAAAAAGTGGAGGGAAAAAGCTGATATCAAAGTTTCTTCAATGTTTTCAATTAATAATATGTGGGCGATAAGTAACTAAACTTGTCACTATTTAGTCTTTAATTATGCTTCTAATGGTTTGAATATGATGCTGATATGAACTTTTAATTATGTGTTTTTCGTGCATGTCTTTAATTCTAGAAAATACACTGAAAGAGGGCAAAGTTCTGCAGATTTTTCTCTAGAATCAAGTTTGGGCTAGTGGTAGGGGTGGGCATAATTACCTGACCCGACCCAATTACCCGATGACTCGAAATAAATTAGGCGGGTAATCTAATAAAAAAATTGCCTGACCCGATAATTTTTCCGGGACACGGGCCGGAAGTTTTCTCTTACCGGGTACCCGACCTGACCCGATAAATTTTAATATATATTTTATATTTTAAAATATAGTTTTATTTTAAATTTCTTAATATTTGTACTCTAAAACTAAGTTTAAATCCCTAAACTCTTTATATGTTTGTATTATATACTTTTAAGTTTTAAGTTTAATTTTTTAAAAAAAATATTTTTATGTTTAACATGTGATTTTTTTTAAAAATTTTAGAATTAAAAAAATATATGAACCGGGTACCCGATTACCTGGGTACCCGAGTTTTACAGGTACCCGAGTCTCGAGTATCCGGATGTGATGGGTCGGGACACGGGCCGAGCAATGAGGTGCCCGGATGAACCGAGTACCCGAAACCAGGGTACCAAACAATGCCCACCCCCAGCTAGTGGACATGAATTTGGGCATGAAAGGCTGACTGGACGCCATGTCAGTAATTTTAAGAGATGACGTCAACATTGGTGATAGCTTATCAACCGCTTTTTTTTATAGCTTATCAGACGGATTTAAAATTTGAACTTTGGATTATTTTTTGTATTTAATTTAAACATTTTTAGGATTTATCTTTTATCATTCTAGGGTTTTAGTATACTATAAATACCTGCTTGAGGTAAACTAGAAGGCACCCCTCAATTCTTAGTTTGTTTTTACTTTGGAAGTTTTATAAAATTCTCTTCCTTTTTTAATTTTTTTTATTTTCTATTAAATTTTAAGTATGATTTCTTCCATAATCATGCTTACCTAAATTCTTCTATTAGCTAAGGGCTAAAAGCAAAGCTTCGATTCACCTTGTGAGAATTAAAAAGCACTTAAAAACTTTATTTTACATTTTCAATTTTCTGAAAACCCAGATCGTCAATCGACCTTTCTATTAAAATCTTTTCGCTTTCACTTCAAAAAGCTAGCTTTGGCTTGATTGTTGTTGAGATTTATAGTTGGGAGGAAAGATCGACGATAGTCATGGTTTCAACTTCCTATGAACACACTTAGCGACGTATTCGCTAAGAGAAATTGAGATCGGATTTGATTCTCATCAAGACAACATAGTCCGAGTTGGGTTTTTCAAAATTGATTTATTCTAACGACGATAGTCGTGGTTAGTCTAACCAGAAAACTAGAATCAATAATTGATTTTAGATTATAGATTTACCGAGAGAAAAACAAGTTACAAGGGTTGGGCCTTGTAAACTGTAACCGGCATGTATCCGGAGTGAAAATTCTTTTTCAATGATCATTTTGAATTGAAGCGGAGCAAAAGCTTGAGGTTAATTAATTTAATCGATTTATTTTTACTTCATTTATTATCGCAGTCATTTTACACTTATTCTCTAGTTTTCTCGATCAAACCCCCATTCACTAAATTACTTTGCAACAATCAGAGTCAAAACAACCGTATATCAGAAACTCCTAAGACCCTGTGGACCGACACCTTCTTCTCTATACTACATCTTTATTTATTTAATTTTATATTAAAGCTTAAATTATTTGATAAAAAATGATGCTTGTCAAATTGGCGCCATTGCCATGGACTTCGGCAAAGTTACTTATATAGTTTTTTTGGATTTATGACCAGGAAGAACCCAGGCGAACTAGCAGATTTTTGTACCGGAGATCGAAGCATTAGCTCGAAGACTACATGCACAAACACTTCAAGAAAGAAGAGAATGACAACAACAATAACAGTAACAAGAACAACAATAAACCGAACTGGATCTAGAAACACCCTCTGACACTGAAACCTAATTTTGAAATCCCTACCCTAACAATTCAGAATTTTAATTCTAAATCCTAATTTTCTATGAGGGACTAAATAAGATTTTTTATGAAACTTAAAAATTATTTTGAAATTTCTTGAAAAGTCAAGGATTGATTCTGTAAATAACCCTTTTTTATGAAATTGAATTCTAAATCAATGGTTTTCTGCCGTATAATATTATAATTATTATTATTAATTATAGCCGTATTATATATATATATATATATATATATATATATATATATATATATATATATATATAATCTTTTAATTTCAAATTGAATTCTAATTCTCCTTTTTACTCACGGTTGAATTGACTCTCCTTTTTCAACTTAAATTCTTGTTTTATTATTATTATTATTATTATTATTATTATTATTATTATTATTATTATTATAAACCTAATTTGTTTAGGTTACCAACTCTCAACTATCTCTATATATAGTCATAGTTATTATGTACAAAAATAAACCTAAGCCTTAAATTTTAAAGTGTTGTCGCTTTTAGTTATTCCCTTGTTTTATGAATTCTTCTCGAATTGACGTTGTCATCACCTTACATCGAAGTCGCAACCTCCCTTTGTTTGTCGTTAGAGCTATTGCCTCTTAAGGTGTGTTTTCTTCTGGTGCTAAAAATAAAGTATATATTATTTTTCTATGTGTTGGGGTTTTACACATTGTGTGATTATTATATGTATTATGGATTGTATGGTTGACATCATGTGCATATGAATTCAGAATGTGCTTTAATTATGATTTATGGAATATTTGATTTATGAAACATCGGATTTTCGGAACTATGATTTATGAATTTATGGACTATGGTTTATGAAGTATTTTTACGGAATATCGGATTTATGGAACTGTGTTTATGGAATTTAATTTTTAAACATCATATATGTATGAGCATGGGTTGGGATTTGTACGGAGGAAGTTCAGTGGTTTCATCCTTCGGGCTGAATTCCACTTCAGATCAGTGGTTCCACCCTTCGGGCTGAGTTCCACTTCGGATTGGTGACGATGTAGAGAGTGGTTCTGGGGAACCTTACTCTTCGGACGGCGATGTAGTTGGGTGCATTGCATTGCGCTTGTGATTTGTATTATGGTTTAAAAGATTTCATTCAAAATAATATTATGTTTTATAATTATGGTTTTTCTTGCACTTTAGAGAGACACTAAGCTCTTTAGCTTACTCCCCCATAGTTTCCTCTTACATATATCTTTGGGCTTTAGGCGTCGTGGTACTTGGAGGATCTCAGATTTTATCCGGTTATTTTATTATACAATATGAAATTATTTTAGTTTAATCATATTTTATTTATTATTTTGGGACATGGATGTACTTTTAGACAATTTATGATTTGAGATTATTTTTAGCATTCATTTACTATTATTTTAATTCAGAGATTTTATACAATCATTCGAATACTTATTATGGTATTTATATTTATATTATTAATTTATGTTTTGGGATTATTTTTAGCATTCATTTACTGTTATTTTAATTCAGAGATTTATATAATCATTCGAATATTTATTATGATATTTATATTTTATTTATTACTAAATTTATGTTATTTTAATTAAAGTATAATTTTCAAAATTGGATTTCTTGAGGGAAAATTTTCAATTGTGACTTCCTAAATTCCACTATTTTCTTCTAGGTCGGGTTTAGGGGGTTACAGTTTCCCTAGAGAATAAAATTGACAAACTAGTTGACATAGTTCAATCCCTTGTTGCAAGCAAAAGAATTGTGGCTAGACTTTGCGGGATATGCACGAGTCCAGAACATCCAACAAATTGTTGTCCAATGATACAAGAGGAGGATGCTGCGCAACTAAATGCCATAGGTAGTTTTCCCAAACCTCCCAAAGACAATACAATCCCAGTTCTAATACATACAAACCAAGATGGAAAGATCACCCGAACTTCAATTACGCACAAAACCAAAGACCAAATCAAGCATACCAACAGAGAGAACCTTATCAGCAGCCAAAGTTATCTTTAGTGTCCATCGTTGAACGTTTGGCGATATCTCAAGAGAAGTTTTAGAACAGCATCGAGGTCCATCTACAAGAGTTGGACAAGCAAATGAACCAATTGGCGCAGATAGTAGGGCGACTAGAGACTCAAGGTAAACTACCCTCACAAACTGAACCAAACCCAAGAGAGAACGTCAACGCCATCACACTCTAAAGTGGCACCATCGTCAAACCAAAATCCACGAAGAAAGACATCCAAAAGGAAGATAAGGAAAAAGCGTAGTCTTCCACCCAACATGGTACATCAGGTTCATTCTCTACTCTCTCTCTTTACACCGTACCACCTCCTTTCCCATCAAGGTTGGTAAAGCGAGACAAACAAGGTAAAGAGAAAGAGATCTTAGATGTGTTCTGGAAAGTGAAAATCAATATCCCACTCATTGAAGTAATTCGGAAAATTACCAGACATTAAGCCGAGGGCGAGGATATAAAGGCCGAGGAAGAGGCAGATATCAACAAAAAGATAAATCTTAGGTACAATGTTAGAATTGCAACAAGTATGTCCATTATAGTTACGAGTGTATATCAACTCCAAAGCATGGAGAAAAAATTAATGTAGCGACAACTGAAGAAGAAAACACCGAAGAATCTCATGTATTCCTCACTTATAAAAGAAATGAAGAATCAAAAGAAAATATTTGGTATCTCGATAATTGTGCCAGTAATCATATGTGTGGTCGAAAGGTGTTTTTTGTGGCATTAGATGAAATGATATGTGGATGAGTAACTTTTAGTGACGAATCGCACACAGAGGTCAAAGGCAAGGGCAAAGTCATGATTACACAGAAAAATGGAGAAAAGAAATACATATATGACGTTTACTATGTACCAGCTATGAAAAGCAACATCATCAGTCTTGGCCAGCTTCTAGAAAAATAATATGAAGTGCATATGAAAAATCGTTCGCTTGCCATAAAAATAGTAATGGAGAATTAGTTGCTTAAGTCAATATGACGAAGAATCGTCTCTTCACCATTGACATCGAGTTAGGAGAAGTAAAGTGCATGAAGACTGCAATCAAGGACGATTCGTGGCTGTGGCACTTGAGGTATGGGCATCTTGGATTTTCTGGCTTGAAGTTATTGTCAAAAGCAAAGATGGTGAATGCATTGCCAAAAATCAATCCTCCAAATCAATTGTGCAAGGCCTGCATTAAAGGAAAACAATACAGACAAAGCTTTGAAGTTGGCAAATCCTTGAGAGCAATAAGACCATTGGAGATAGTCCACACTAACGTAGCCGGTCCTTTCGACATACCATCACTTGGAGGAAACATGTACTGTCTGGATTTTATTGATGATTATAGCAGAAAGTGTTGGGTATATGTTCTTAAACAAAAGTCAGAAGCATTGGATAAGTTCAAAGAATTCAAAGCAATGGTGGAAAAGCAAAGCAACCAATATTTAAAAATACTCGGATCTGATAGAGGAGGCGAGTATACAGTAAAGTTATTTGAAGATTTCTGCAAGAAGTATGGCATCATTCATCAATTGACAGTTAGATACACGCCTCAACAAAATGGAGTTGTAGAAGGAAAGAATGGCACTATTCTTGATATGGCAAGGAGCATGGTAAAAAGAAAGCATCTACCAAGAAATTTTTGGGCTGAAGCAGTTCGATGTGCGGTTTACCTGTTAAATCGTTGCCCAACAAAGAGTGTGAGGAACATGACACCGAACGAAGCATGGAGCGGTAAAAAACCAGGAATTGGCCATATCAAGATTTTTGGATGCATCACATATGACCACGTACCTGAGCAGATCAGAAAGAAGCTTGATGACAGAGGAGAGAAGTGCATCTTTATTGGATATTATGAACGAGGTAAGGCTTACAGACTCTATAATCTTGTAACCAAGAAGTTGATAATCTCAAGAGATGTTGAGTTCGATGAAGTAGAACACTAGAGATGGAGCACAGAAGAAAAGAAAGTTGGAGGACTATTTTTTTAACGAAGATCAAGATGATGAAGACTTCATCAACCAAGATGAACAAGGTGATGATCAAGGCCCTCTACAAAATTTGACTGAATCATCTTCATTAAGAAATAATATCGAAATAGAAAATCCTAAAGTACAACTGACCGAAGTTCGAAGATCTACAAGGGAAAGAAAAGCACCAGAGAGGTACAAGGATTATCAAACTGACAATATTTCACTTTTCTATTTACTTGCAAGCAGTGATCCAATAACATACGAAGAAGAAACCGAAGATGACAAGTGGAAGAATGCTATGGAATAAGAAATTGCATCGATAGAAAGAAATGATACATGGGAGCTCACAAGTCTACCAGAAGGACATAATCCAATTGGAGTCAAGTGGGTGTACAAGACGATGACCAATAAAGAAGGACAAGTAGAGAAATACAAGGCAAGACTAATTGTCAAAGGCTACAAGCAAAGACAAGGAATAGACTATGATGGAGTATTCACTCCAGCAGCAAGGATCGACACTATCATACTTCTCACAGTAGTTGCAGCACAAAACAAATGGAAGATTTATCAGATGGATGTGAAGTCAGCATTTCTAAATGGCTACCTAGAAGAAGAAGTTTATATTGAGCAACCACCCGGTTATATTAAACAAGGACATGAAGATAAGGTCTGTACGCCCGTGTTTTGGGGTTAGGAGTTAGTCGGGTTTGTAGTCCGAGTCAGTAAAATTTAATAAAATCAATTCAACCTAAATTAAGATCTAATTGGGCTTTAAATAGTAAAGGAGGGACCAATGTTGTAAATTTACCCAAAAGAATTTTAAAGGAAGACAACTTTTAAAGAAAAGTTGTCTTCTCTTTCTCCATCTTCCCCCACCAACGTTAAAACCATCTTCAAAATCCTCCCAAGCTTAGGTTACTATTCCATTGATTTTCAACCTCATTTCAAGACCATTTTGAAAGGTAAAATCATAATCTCACTCTCCTCTTCACCCTTTATCAATCCATGGTTTTAGATTTTAAAACTATGAGCTTTTGAAAATTAGAGTTTGATTTAAAGTTTGGGTTTTTATGGGGATTTTCATCTTGTTTTGCAAAATGAAGTTGGGTCTTTGTTTATTCATGTTAAAAGGAGCAACATATGTCAAAATGGTTGAGTTTTATTGAAAACCCGAAGTGGGTTCTTAAAGCAAAAATTGAGATGTCAAAAACTCCATTTTTGGTGGGTTTTAGGTTGAAATTAAAGGGCTGATGGTCTATATAGGTTAGGAGGTTGTTTTGGGACCTTCTGGGAGTCATTTGGGTGATTGAAAATGGGTATTTCAGCTAAGGTTTGAAGGAGTACGAATTTGAGATATTTGGGGATTAATTTGGCTGGAAAATGTGGGTGAAGTTAGTTTAAGCTCTAAGGTTGAGTGTTGATTTAATGTTAGCATTGATTGTGGTTGTTGGTTGTGTTTTTGGTTGGCTAGAAGCAAGAGGAGTCGTCGAAGGAGCATTGGGACCAAATTTGGGCTCGTAGGAGATTTGCTTTGGTTGCTAAGGAAGGGCGGTGAGTGGTTTCAAACTTGTTTTAAAGTTTGGTTCGAGTGTGTGTAGAGTGTGTGTGTGTGGAATGTGCTTGGTAGGCCATTTCTTTATCTCAAGTTGTTAATCTTAGCCATTGAGTTCCATTAAATGCTATTGTGTTTGCCTATCTATGCTCTTGTGAAATGTTGTTAATTGGTGCATGTATATCATGATATGTATATATGTGATGAGCATGGGATGTGGTTGATGATATGTGATGTGGTTATGAAAATTGGCACTAAATAAATTACCGGTTGTAAATGATCGATCATTAGGATTAGTGTGCACACAAATTGAGTCAAAACGTATGTGGCCTTGATGGCGTTAAGTCATCAAGGAGGAGTACGGTGATGTAATATTCCACCGGAAGCTTTTATATATTTCTACGGGATGATGAGTGGAATCCCATCCGTAGGGCATGTGGCGATGAGTGGAATCCCGCACATGTAAGGTCCGGTGATGAGTGTAATCCCACCGAGGTAATGTGATTGTTGAGGTTAAATCCGCACATACGGGTAATTAATAGTGGCCAATTAAACTTGTTCATATGTTTGCGATATATGATGTTGATATATGGTGTTGTTATATGATGATTGAGCTTGGTAGGATATGAGAAACCATATTATGCCACTTGAAAGACTAGCTAGGTCTACTCGATTACTTTACCAATGTATGATGAATGTGAGATTAGGATTTACATACTTGAACCCTGTATTGTTGATGTTTTCATTTTAGAGCACCCTCACTAAGCTTATAGCTTACGCTCTCAATTTTCAACAATGCAGATCATTAGCGTGGTGTTAGCTCGGAGCAAGGCAAGAAGGGCTTTCCAAGTTTGTGGCTCAAGTACGGTTGTTAATTATGTATTAGTTAGCAATGTGGCAAGGGTATTTGTATGAGCTATGTATGACTCCTTGATATGTTGATGTTTTGGATTGACTATGGTTTGTAAAGCATGATATGCTATGATGAATGTTTGTGTGTGGTGGCATGCCTTTAGATGTTTAGGTTGCCTTGTTAGTGAGTGCAAACCTCTTATATGTTGACTTGTGCCATTTTGGCCTTTTGAGCCTTTATGTATGCCCATTTATGCTAAAATATTGCCCTTGTGTGAATGCCATGTTTTGATGCCTTGTTTCATGTTTGATTGGTACCTATGGCTCATGTATGATTGCTTAAATGTTTGTATGTGCATAGGAGAGTCTAAAAGTGCATCTAGAGTCGTGTTTGGGGTCGTTAAGTTGGAAATGGTGGAATTGCAGAGCAGGTCGTATCGATACGCCTAAGGGCCGTATCGATACGGCCTTGTCCAAATGCCACGATTTTGGCCTGGCGTACCGATACCCAGGGGGTATCGATACCCTCCAAAGTTACTGGAATTTGGAGTTTTGGGTGAGAGTAGGGCGTACCGATACGGGGTTCACTCGTATCGATACGAGTCTACTCTGTTGACCAAGAAGGGTTGACCGAGAAGGGCGTATCGATACGCTCAAGGGCTGTATCGATACGGTCTTCCCGGAGTTGACTCTTTGGGTTGACCTGGTCAGGGCATATCGATACCCCTAGTTAGGGTACATATACGGTCTGCCCTGTAAGTTTAAAAATGGACTAGTTAAGTATGGTTGTGGTTCGAATGTGATCTTTCTTGGATGCTTTCCGCCGTTGTGAGTCACTTAAGACTTAATATTCCTCTAGACAAGATTAAAATAAAAAGAAAAAAAATAGGGTTGCTAACCGAGGGGGAACCTTAACGGGTTTCACTCGGTTTTCCCCGTGTGGCCCACTCGGACCGGTCATCCGGCCAGACCGGGACGAAGGGGTTACAAGGTCTACTTTTTGAAGAAAACCTTATATGGAATGAAGCAAGCACCAAGAGCATGAAACACAAGAATAGATTAATATTTTCAAAAAAATGGGTTCATAAAGAGTCCATACGAACATACCTTATATACAACGAAAAATAAAGATGGCGATATCATGATCGTGTGCTTATACGTGGACGACATGATCTTCACCGGAAACAACCCAGGTATGTTTCTTGATTTTAAGAAAGTTATGACTAAAGAATTTGAAATGAAGGATATTGGCGAGATGTCGTACTTTCATGGAGTTGAAGTGAAGCAAATGGAAGAAAGAATTTTCTTATCTCAAAAGAAGTACGCAGAGCAAATCTTAAACAAATTCAGAATGAAAGATTGCAAGTCGATAGCTACTCCAACTGAAATTGGCATGAAACTAAGTGTTGATTCAACAAGAGAGTCGGTGAATCCAACGTTGTTTAAAAGCATCGTTGAAAGTTTAAGGTATTTAACTATCACACGACCAGACGTAACATACGTTGTGGGATTTGTAAGCAAATTCATGGAGAAGCCAAAACAAGATCATTGGATTGCTGCAAAAATAATTTTGAGATATGTCAAAGGTACGTTGGATCATGGTTTGTTCTACACGCATTCACAAAATTCAAAGTTAGTTGGTTACTCTGATAGTGATTATAGGGGATACATAGATGATATAAAAAGTATTTCTGGATATCTATTCCATATCGGCTCAGCAACATTTTCATGATCATCAAAGAAGCAATAAACAATAGCCCTCTCGACATGTGAAGCAGAATACATGGCCGTTGCAGCGTGCACATGTCAAGCAATTTGGTTGAAGAATATTTTAGACGAACTAAATTTTGCACAGGAGGGATCAACTACAATTTATGTCGATAACAAGTCCACTATATCTCTCGCAAAGAATCATGTCTTCTATAGCCGAAGCAAGCATATCGATACAAAGTATCACTTCATACGAGAGCATGTGAAGCACAAAAATGTGGAGCTAGTCTATTGCAAGGCAGAAGATCAATTAGCAAATATTTTTACGAAGCCATTGAAAGAAGATACATTTCACATACTAAAAGAAAAGCTAGAGACGAAGAATCAAGTTTGAGGAGGAGTGCTAGAAATCAAACTTGATTAATTGAAGATAATATACTGTAAAAATATTTTAGAAAAATCAAGAGCATGGTGACTGATCAAGATAATTCTTGAAGAATTGAGAGGAGGCATGTTTAGAAAGTTCTTGAAATCCTTAACAATTAACTAAGGACAAACAAGAGTGATTTCTACTGAGTTTAGCTGAATCAACAAGAGTGATGTTTTTGCAAAGCTTTGTTTCATTAGAGACAAACAAGCATCATTCAACTCGATTCTGTATTGAGGTTTGAGCTTAAATGTGTTTCTAATTGTACCCATAATCAACAATTTAATAATTCTCCACATGTAGTGTAGGGCTTGCTTCGTAGCTCATCCAGAGTAAATTTCGAAAGTAAAAGGGATCTCTGGAGGCCAATCCACTGTTCATCATCTTCTCCACACCTTCCTTTTTCTCTTCTCTCTTAATCTTTTCTTTTCAGTTAACTATCTGCCTAAACTAAAAGGGACGAACTGCTTAAAATAACCAAATTTAGGGTAAAGTACACACATGGTCACCAAATTTTTATGGAGCTTTTATTTTAGTCACCCAACTTTTATTTTGATTCATCTCATTACCTTCAGTTAAAAAAAATATTAAAGTGGTCCGTTAGTTTTCTTTTTCTCAATAATGTGTATATTATTGGGTCTCACTTTCCGCTGATTAAATCATACCACGTAAATCCTTCTCTTTCTTCTTCTTCTTCTTCTTTTCTAATTTCCATTTTTTTACGATATCATGATAGCAGGTACTGAAATTCTACTGAAATCCCAGTAAAGGAAGCTGTTGAGGTCACTGAAAGCGTTGCCAACCCTACTATCGTAAGACCGTATTTCTGTTCTCAACATTTTTTCCGTTGGTTTTTATTTGCAATTAAAACGTGAGTTCAAATCCGAACGCAACCTTGTTACTGAAAAAGATATGAGGTTGGAAAATAAAAATCTATACTGCAATGTCAAATTCACATCCAAAACCGCAAACCCTTGGGTGAGTTCTAGTAGTTTTTTGTACTTCCTTTTTTTGGGTTTAAAAACAGAGGTTTTGTCGGTTTTTCGTCTATGCATCTTCACCATTACTCGTGAGTTCTTTTTATATTCTTTTATTTTTGGGGTTTGTTTGTTGCATTTGATTTATTTTACACTTGAATTTATTCAATTTACCATATTAGTTTTTTTTTTCTATTTGTGAAAAAAAACATGGAAATTGAATAGGATGTTAAGATTTGCGGATTTGGATTTGACATTGCAGTATAGATTCATTTATTATGTTTAATCTTCATTTTTCCCTATTGCAGAACTTGATAACTGAATGAATGACTTGGCGAGGGGTCGGGAAGAAAGTAAGTTTTTTTTTTTTTTTCAATTGTATTGTGCTGAAATTGGAGAGCTTGAAAATGCAGATCGCTTACGTTGGCATTGGTTGAATTTAGGGTTATCTTGCATTCTTTGTTATTCATTACAACTCACTTTTTTAAATCCTACAGAAGTGAAGAAATAGGATCTACAGAGTTCAGCGGAAGAGGCACGGAAGTTTGCAGAATTGCATAAACAAAGCGCCTTGCATGCCGGTCTGAGACACCAAGGGTTTCGGAATTCCAGAGATTGCTTGAAGCTCCAAACATTAGTGCAAAACAAATGGATTTTCTGCTCAAAAGAAGAACAGAGAGAATGGTTGACGTCAGATGATTTAGTCAGCCAAAAGCGGGACCCATTATATTTATTTTATACATATGTTCTGATGGAAATCAAAACTTACATTTTTCCACAAAGAAATCATAGAGTAACTTGACTTTGTTTAGACCGTTCATATTTTTCCAAAGCTTTAACGGATAGACATCAGACATGACTGTAATGCATCTTTCTTCAAAGCTTTTCAATACATTTTGTCAATTTAAAATCTGAATTCTACTTGTTTTTTTCCATGATGCATGAACCTAACAAAGACTAATCAAGCAAATGCAAGCCCTCGGCTTTGAAAATTGCCTCCACTTTGCATACTTTCACAGTCATTGACCAATTGACTGGAGATAAAGCAGGGATAATATCAGAGTTTGGAGACTGCTTAAATTGCATTTTGGTTCTGGTTGATGAACCAAGCATTCTGAAATAAGAAAATCCTTCTCATCAGTAAAGAAATCGATTCCGGTGGATGGGGAAACCACGAAAGCATTCCAGCTCTATTTTCCTTGTTTACATGGAAGTTGTAATGCTTCTCATGTGCTTCAACCTGCAAGGCCTTAACTTACCTTGTGTAGCAAGCCCTATAGCTAGAGGAAATGACACTGACCAACAAGCTTTACTCCAGTTCAAAGCCAGGATAAGTGGTGATCAGCTTAGGGTCATGGACTCTTGGAATAGTTCCATTCACTTTTGTCGATGGCGCGGCGTTACATGCGGTCACAAGCATCAAAGAGTCACCAAGTTGGAACTACAGCTCCTGAAGCTCTCGGGACCTCTATCACCATACATTGGAAACATGAGCTTTCTCAGCGAGTTGAATCTTTCGGGCAACGACTTCTACAACAAGATTCCTCAAGAAATAGGTCGTTTAAGAAGATTGGACACCTTAAGCCTCATTAACAACTCCATCAATGGTGAAATTCCTTTCAATTTATCTTCTTGTTCTAAGCTTACAGTAGTTGACATGAGAGGCAACCAGCTAAGAGGAGAAATACCACCTTTGCTGGGTTCCATGTCAAACCTGAAGGCTTTGAGGTTCAAAAACAACAGTTTGAGAGGAAGCATCCCACCTTCATTGGGGAACTTGTCATCCCTGGAGGCTCTTGATTTGGCGATTAATCGGCTAACTGGGATCATACCTGAAGCTCTTGGACAACTGACAAATCTTTCAGATTTCTCAGTATCACAAAATGCAATTTCTGGTATTGTTCCTGTTGCAATGTTCAATCTTTCAAATATTAGACTGTTTGATATTGGTCAAAACAAGATTCAAGGTACTCTTTATTCTGACACAGCAATCACTATGCCATATGTTGAGTTCTTTTCCATAGTGGGAACCAAATCTCTGGACAAATTCCTGTTGCAATATCCAATGCATCAAACCTGAATGTACTTCACTTTGCAGATAACAAACTCAGTGGAAACGTGCCTTCATTAGAAAAGCTTGATAAACTGTCCAGATGTGCCTTAGCCATAAACCATTTGGGACATGGGGAAGAAGGTGACTTGAACTTTCTTTGCACTTTAGTCAATAGTACCAAACTAGAATATCTCTATGTAATCCGAAATAATTTTGGAGGGGCTTTTCCCGAATGCATTAGCAATTTTTCTAGCACCCTTTTACACTTAGTAATGGGAGACAACAAAATATTGGGAAAAATCCCAGATGGTATTGGAAATCTTGTCAATTTAGAGTTGCTAGCTGTGGCACAAAATCAACTATCAGGCCCCATTCCCTTTGATATTGGGAGGCTACAGAAGCTAAACATACTTTCAGCTGATAATAATTTTTTCTCCGGGACTATTCCCCATTCTATTGGCAATTTAACAATGTTAACCAAACTTACTTTAGATGTTAATAATCTTGAGGGAAACATTCCTTCCAGTCTATTTAAGTGCCAAAATTTGCTAGGTATACTTCTTTCCTACAACAACCTTAGTGGACCAATACCTCCTGAAGTACTTGGACTTTCATCTTTGTCCATTGCACTGGACTTATCATCAAATTATTTGATTGGTGAGCTTCCTGTTGAAGTAGAAAAACTAAAAAATCTAGGTATATTGGATGTTTCTCACAACAGTTTATCTGGTTTGCTTCCAAAAGGCCTCGGTAGTTGTGTAAGTCTAGGGAAGTTGTTCTTGGACGGCAATTTGTTTGAAGGGTCCATCCCTTTATCTTGGAGTTCATTGAGAGGTCTTGAGGCATTGGACTTATCTGACAATAATCTATCAGGTAGGGTTCCAGAATTTCTGGTGAGCTTTGGGGCATTGAAGTATATAAATCTATCTTTCAATGATTTTGAGGGAATGATTCCAAGTGAAGGAATCTTTAAGAATGCAAGTGCTACAAGTGTTGAGGGAAACAATAAGCTTTGTGGAGATATACCTAAGTTAAACTTGTCTAGATGTAACTCGAAAACATCAAGCAGAATATCAGACACTTCCCTTAAAATTGGAATTGTTGTTGCGGTTTTAGGAGGGACTTTGGTTTTCACATGTTTCCTCATCTTGTGGTTTAGAAAGAAGAAAGAGCTGCCTACAACAACTTGTGCAGAAAATTCGCTTTTGCAGTTATCATATCAAAGCATCCTAAGGGTTACTGATGGATTCTCTGTGCAAAACTTGCTTGGATATGGAAGTTTCGGTTCTGTATACAAAGGAATTCTTGAAGAGAGTGGAGTAGCTATTGCAATAAAGGTCCTTAATCTCCTGAATCAGGGAGCTTCCCGGAGTTTCTTGGCTGAATGTGAGACACTAAAGAACATTCGACATAGAAATCTTGTCAAGGTATTAACAGCGGTTTCAGGTGTTGATTACCAAGGAAATGATTTTAAAGCATTGGTTTATGAGTTCATGAGAAATGGAAGCCTGGAGAACTGGCTGCATCCATCTACTGGTATCAATGAACTTGAGACGATGAGAAACTTGAACTTCGTCCAAAGAGTAAATGTGGCCATAGATGTTGCTCATGCACTCGAATATCTGCATCATCATTGTGTAACATCAATCATTCATTGTGACCTCAAGCCAAGCAATATTCTACTCGATGAGGAAATGGTTGGTCATATAAGTGATTTCGGCCTAGCAAAAATCCTCTCGGCGGACGCACTTAACTATCATGCTAATCAGTCCAGCTCCTTTGGATTAAGAGGAACTATTGGTTATGCTCCACCAGGTAAGTTCACTTTCTTCATTTCTTCTATTTTTATAACAACTCTTTGTATACTTTTCTATTAGCATAACAGAATCTAAAAGCTAAGTATATAATCTAGAGATTAACTATTTGTAGAATATGGCATGGGAGGTGAGTTGTCAACAAAAGGTGATGTATACAGCTATGGCATTCTATTGCTAGAGATGTTTACCGGAAAGAAGCCGACTCATGACATGTTCAAAGAAGGTTTCAACATTCACAATTTTGTTGTGGCAGCTTTGCCTGAACGAGTGATTGAGATTACAGATGCGATTCTTGTTCAAGAGACAGGTAGAGAAGGAACACTTGCAGAAATCACTCTCAACGACAGGCGTCTTCAGCACTTGAATTCTATATTCGAAATAGGACTCGCTTGTTCTGCAGAACCACCTACTAAGCGTATGGACATGAGTGATGTTGTTTCCAAGCTTTGTTCTATTAGACACAAGCTCCTTCGTCCAACTCGATTGCGTGGTGAGAGCCAAAATTTATATCATGTTCAATCATATTTAGCATGTATACTATAATGCCTTCTTATGTTGCAGTAAATATACTGCATTGTTCTTAACAAAATAATCAGTCAGTACATGACTCAAGGCATGTCTACCAGAGACAGATCCATGTTTATTCAAATGATTCTGGTTACATTCGATAAAATAAATCTGATGGTTTAGACATTTTCTTGATTCCGTATGCTGCAGGTACCTAAGGTGCCATAATTGAGAAGGTTGGGTCAGGCAAAGTGCAGCTATTCTCTTTTATTCACGTTGTATCTGGTATTTTTAGGACTACTGTTTTCTCCTGAGAAAACTCAACTTTGAGAATACATATAATTACATAGTGTACGGCTGTAATCTTTATAAAACACAAATCACATGTTGTTATGGTAATTAAAGCTACTATGCTGATTCTCAGCTTCTCTATGTTGTTAGTCCCGATATGATAAGGACATGTATAATGATGGATAAAATTCGTCTGCCCCTTTTCGGTGATACATATGCCCCAAGACTAAAAAACACTACAAAATTAAAATCTAAGTCCTAACCCTAAATTTTAAATCCTAAACCCTACACCCTATACCCTAAAAAATACACCCTACCCTAAATTCCCTAAACCCTAACCACAACCCCTAACCTAAACCTTAAACACTAAACCCTAAAGTTAATTTTGAGCGTGGGGTATATGTAGGGGCACCGAAAAGGGGTAGAGGAATTCCATCCGTATAATGATTGCATACACTCGTGAAAATCCTTGTACACAAAAATCAAGTAGAAGAAGAGAAATTTCATTACTGTTAAACCAGGGCGGTAAATAAAACGAGGCAGATCGTGAGTTACACTACAAGAAAATAGATTTTTAATGACATTAAAAATAGTCACTAAAAGTATTAAATTTAGTCACTCAAATTTACAGTGACTATTTTTCTGAGTCGTCACTAATAACTCTGTCACTATTATATTAGTGACAAACATTTTCAATAATAATAAAATGGTCCCTAGAAGGTCATCCACTTGTCACTTACACCAAGGTAGCTCGGCTGTTAATTATAAATGATGTGGTATATTCATATATCAATTTTTAATAAATAAATACAATACATGGTTTTGTGGGGGGTCGAACCTGAAACCTTTAGGGGGAGAGTGCAATGTATATCCACTAAGCTAGACAAGAAATTTAATATTATTTTGAAAATAAAATATTATTTAGGTTAAATTGTAATTGAAATTAATTTTATTTATTTTAAAAGTATGTATTAATTATAACAATAATTAATGTAATAATAATTTAATTAATTTTTATATGGTTTCTTATACGAAATACGTTTGTTGAAGAAAATATATAAAAATAATTGAGTTGGTTTTAAAATATAAACATATGAATATTAAGATTTACACCTAAATTGTTGATAGAATTATCCTTTATGTAATAATTATTTACTATACTGACAATGCAAATTTTACCTCCACAGGAAAAGTTAAAACAAATATCAAGTATAAAATTTTTTACAAGGTAAAATTTTGCTATCACATATTATGCCAAGATTACATATTAGTCATTTTACTTTAATTTGTTCACTTTAAGTTTATATACATTCTATTAAAAAAATATGTACTTTTTGAAAATTTAAAATTTCGATCTTGACATGAATGATAGTCTTTAAGTAAAACTTTTGATTTTTATTCTTTTGTTCAATCATTTTTAGTCATTGTAATTTAATCATATTGCCGTTGTCCCGTTTGGATTAGGATTGAAGTTTTAAAATTTCAAAAATATAAGGACTAATAGAATTAGTTTACTTTTTGATAAACTAGTTTATGCCTTTATGGTAACTTTAATTTTTTTATAATTATTATTATTACTATAATTATAAAAATAGACTTATTATTGTGACAATATATAACTTGTCATTAAGTTTATTTTTTTTATTGGTGACAAAATTTATCACAACAAAATTAAATTTTAAGTGACAAACAATTGCATTATCACATCAAATATCAAATTATAGTGACCATTTTATATATCGTCACTATCATGTGTCAAAGTTTTAGTGACAATGAAATTTGTGTCACAGTTATAGACTTATAGTGAGAATTTAATTATGAAAAATGTAATCGTCACAATTACTACTATAATAGTGACCAAATAATTATTCGAGCTCGATTCGGTCAACATTCGATTTGATTGAAGTTGACTCGAGTTCTTCACGAGTCAAGTCAAGCTACTCGGTACCCAACTCAAAAAGCTCGCGAACTACTTGTAAATATAATATACTAATTTTTTAATTTTTTAATTTAAAATCTAAAATCCTAAAACATAAACCCTAAGCATAACTCCTAAACCCTAAAATCTAAATCCCAAATTCTAAACCCAACAACCTAAACATCTAAACCATAAACTAACACCCTAAACTTGTGTACCAATTTTTTTTTCCTAATAGGTCTTTAAATGGACGAGACAAATCGCGAGCTATTCAAGTCTGACTCGATAAAAGCTTGGTCAACACTCGACTCGTCTGAAGCTAGAACTCGACTCGAATTCTTAGCGAGCCGAGCTGAGCTCAAATTATTCAGGCTCGTTAACAACTACTCAAGCTCGAACTCGACTCGAAATCTTAACGAGCTGAGCCGAGCTTAGCACTACTCGATCATGACTCGACTCGTTTACACCCCTACTCTAAACTAAAGTCTAATTTGAGAAATTTAAAGTATTTAAACGATAAACTTCGACAATTTTCCAAATTGTTTACTGATTTCGTATGGTGGAACTATGCCTGAATTATAGACCAAGTTTGAGGTTAAAAATTTATTTCATATCTTATAATATGTTGTTATGTTTTGGGTCCTATTTGACTAATGATTTAATTTGAAATTAAATCTTGATTGGGCATGAAATTAGCATCATATCAAAAAAAAAACTTTGTATTAGTGATAGTACTTTGTCTCAATTTTGTTTAAAGAAAGTGTTTGATTAGGTTGATTACTGATATGTATATATATAATAAAATCGCAATGGCTGTCTTGAGTAATTGACATTAGATCGGCTGGGTGAATGTGTGATAATTTAATCTTTGAGAAGATTTGAACCCCATGTTTGATATGTGAGATAATCCAATCCCTTAATTGATGTTTGTTGATTTGATTTAGTTTTCATACTACTCTGTCTAAATTTCGTTTAAATCTTTAATTTAAACCGACTAAATCAAATTAGGGGTATTACATATCAAAATGGAACATGTCACTTTTAGTTTTACGCTTTTTTTCGGATCAAAATTCTAACAAGTAAGAAGAACCGAATTGTATCATGCTGTAGAAGCAAAATATAGTAGCCTTGATGATGCTATATCGGAAATAACTTGACATCACCTTATCTGCCACATCCTCTTCAAACAAACTTGTTATCAATGGCCACATTCTAAGCATTCATCGTTGGGGTCAACTTTGTTGAAGATGAAATTATTTTTTGGTATTCTTATATTGACTTACTTGCTTGTTTTTCTATCTGCAAATTTACAAGATACATAATTATTCTTGTTTAACATGTTTTCATTTGAAGTTTATAATTGCAATTGTTGAAGCAATTGTTTTGAGGATTTCACTTATTGTGGTAATGTTAATATGTTGGGATGTGTGGGGCTCGATTCGTTCAACCGATTTTGCTCACCAAGTGGTGGAGAGGTGGATATTTGGGTGGAAGGGTTGTGGAAGCTAGAAAGAATATTGACACAAAGATTTATAGTGGTTCGGCCTTCTAACAAGCACCTACATCCACTACCTTAGCTCCCCACTTAGGATTTCACAATCAATCCACTAATTGATTCGTCCCCTTTTCTAGGATTAGGAGGAAACCCTTACAACCGATCAAGCTTCTACCCAAAGCCTTGATCAAAACCCTATTTTACAAAGAGATAAATAAAGCAAACTTAAACCCTCTAATAGGTGTTTGTTTGCACAATGAAGCACTCACCCAAAACCTAAAAACACTTGAGCAAATTTGACAATTTTGGCTCACTAGTGTTTGTCTATACAAGAAATGACAAATTAAGCACTAAGACAATTTCTTGATCATTTGATGTTTGACAATATGAGCATTAGTCTTCTCTTGATGCTTGGAGGTCCCTTTTATACTCCCAATTGAGTTTATAGCCGTTTAGGATCGTTGGGGTTGAAATAGAGTCGTTGGAGTATTTAATTCCCTCCATAAATGCAGTTCTGCAGCTCCCCATTTCGAAACGCTCGAAGCCGTTTCGAAACACTCTTAATGTAGAAAGAGTCGTTGCAGTCTGTCAGGGTACCCGTTTCGGAACACCCCCTTGCCGTTTCGGAACGCGTATCGGAACGCTATAAGCCCGTATCGAAACGCCTGCATTTTGAAAGTTAGTTGGGAAAGAGCCGTTGGGGTTTATGACCGTTGGGGTCATTGCCACGTGGGCGTATCGAAACGGCCTAGCCCGTTTCGAAACGCTGGGCAAAAATCCTGTCCATAGAGAGCCCGTTTCGAAACAAGTTTCGAAACGTTTTGGCTACTGGAGGCACCTGTTTCGAAACGCCCTAAGGTGTTTCGAAACACCTGGACAGTTTTGTAAAGATAGGCTTGAAAAACATGAAAAACCCTTTTTAAAGTCCCTAAACTTAATTTCAAGTTGTTTGGACTTTGTAAATGTTTTAAATACTTTTTCGATTAGTCCAAATCATTTTTCAAATATTATATCAAAACATTAGTTCTACAATCTCCCCCTTTTTGATATAATAAAACCACTTGAAAAATTGTTTGGGATTCTCCCCCTTTAACTTTAAAAATGTGAATAAGAGATTAAAAATTTTAATTCAAATAAGGCTCCCCCTTATTCATTTGAAAATTCAATTTTTCAAACCATTTCTCCCCCTTTTTGTTATATCAAAAAGATTTAAAACATTAATTTCAAAAATAACAATAGAGGTAAAAATTTGACAAAAAAGAGAATTTGGTTTTAAAATGGCTCCCCCTTACTCAAAGCATCATTGAAATGTTAGTCCAACATATATGATCATCTAGTTGAATAAACTAAAAATAAAACAAATAAATGCTAAAAACAACTAGAATTTTTACCAACACTTGAACTCAAGGTAGGATGTGAAGCCTTCCTTCTTCAAGTGTTCTCCCTTGTGTGCATGGAGCTCCCCCTCAATGTTTGACTTGTTGAACATCTCCATCACACCTACAATAGACAATCAAGTAACTTTTGGTATCCAAATTGCTTTGGATCCATAAACGTTAGTTGCACAAAATTTAGTCCCCTTAGGAATCCATTTTTCAATTTCATCATTTTTAGTTGAAGTGGTTAGTCCTTTTGGGACCCAAACACTTCTAAAACATTTGCCTTTAATAAATCTAGGGGCACTAGATTGTCTAACATAAAAATTTGATTTTCCAAAATTGTTTTTCTTTTCAAGCTCTTTGGAAATCAAATCTTTTTCTTCTTGAACTTTTTGAAGCAATTTTTGTAAATCAAAACATTTTAATTCAAACTCTTCAAGTTTTGCTTCAAGTTCAAGTTTGGTTTTAGAAAGCAAATCATTTTGAATTTTTAACTTTGAAATCAATTTATTGTTTTTCAAAATGTGGCTTTTAAAATCTAAAACCAAATCATCATAGGCATCTTGTAATTCATCAAAAGTGTAAGAACATGAAGTAGATGAATTATAAGTTACCCTTGAATCTTCTTCGATGGCCATAAGACAAAGGTTGGCTTGTTCATCGTCGGTGGAGTCTTCATCACTCCAAGTAGCCAATTGTGCCTTCTTCTTATGGCTTGAAGTGCTTGCCCTCTCCTTTCTTTTAGGTTCTCGTTCAAGCTCTCTCAAGGCTTTCTTCATGAAAGGGGCACACTTCTTGAAGAGATGAACTATCTCTTCATCTTCCTCCTCCTCTTCACTTGAGTAGACATGATGGCAAGTGGAGGATTTGAGAGCCATGGCACTAGCATTGATGCCAAGCCCTTTGATTTTCTTCTCTCCCATAGCTCTAATTTCTTCCCTTTTCTTCTCATCCTCTTTGTTCTTCTTTATGATTTGATGAGTAAGGAGAGACCCCATGAGTTCATCAAGCTTCAAAGTCTTCAAATTTTTGGCTTCGATGATGGCGGTCCTCTTTGAGTCCCAAGACTCGGGAAGTGAGTAGATGAGCTTTCGAACAAGCTTCTCCTCCGGGATGGCTTCTCCATAACCTTTGAGACCATTGGTGATGGTGGAGAACCGATCAAACATCTTTTCGATGTTCTCTTCCGGATCCATTTTGAAGTTCTCATACTCCAAGGTTAGGAGCCCAATCTTGGTCTCCTTGACTTCATTTGTTCCCTCGTATGTGACTTCAAGCTTGTCCCATACCTCCTTGGCACTCTCACAAGAAGACATCTTCTCATAGATGGATGGACCAAATGCAAAAAATAGAATGTGCAAGGCTTTGCAATTTAGCTCCATCTTCTTGCGATTGTCGGCACTCCACTCCGCTTTACTTCTTTGAGGCACGAACGGACCATCTTCAACTACATCCCATAGCTTGTAATCTCTTGATTTGATGAAGAATCTCATCTTTGTCTTCCAATGGGCGTAGTGGTCTCCGTCAAAGAAAGGCGGTTTGTCGATTGATTGTGCCATTTGAGCCAGTTGATGAACTAGTGATCGAGCTTGCCGGATCTTCTCAATAGGATGTTAATCCTCACCGATTGAGCCAAGCTCTGATACCAATTGTTGGGATGTGTGGGGCTCGATTCGTTCAACCAATTTTGCTCACCAAGTGGTGGAGAGGTAGATATTTGGGTGGAAGGGTTGTGGAAGCTAGAAAGAATATTGACACAAAGATTTATAGTGGTTCGGCCTTCTAACAAGCACCTACATCCACTACCTTAGCTCCCCACTAAGGATTTCACAATCAATCCACTAATTGATTCGTCCCCTTTTCTAGGATTAGGAGGAAACCCTTACAACCGATCAAGCTTCTACCCAAAGCCTTGATCAAAACCCTCTTTTACAAAGAGATAAATAAAGCAAACTTAAACCCTCTAATAGGTGTTTGTTTGCACAATGAAGCACTCACCCAAAACCTAAAAACACTTGAGCAAATTTGACAATTTTGGCTCACTAGTGTTTGTCTATACAAGAAATGACAAATTAAGCACTAAGACAATTTCTTGATCATTTGATGTTTGACAATATGAGCATTAGTCTTCTCTTGATGCTTGGAGGTCCCTTTTATACTCCCAATTGAGTTTATAGCCGTTTAGGACCGTTGGGGTTGAAATAGAGTCGTTGGAGCCTTTAATTCCCTCCATAAATGCAGTTCTGCAGCTCCCCGTTTCGAAACGCTCGAAGTCGTTTCGAAACACTCTTAATGTAGAAAGAGCCGTTGCAGTCTGTCAGGGTACCCGTTTCGGAACACCCCCTTGCCGTTTCGGAACGCATATCGGAACGCTATAAGCCCGTATCGAAACACCTGCATTTTGAAAGTTAGTTGGGAAAGAGCCGTTGGGGTTTATGACCGTTGGGGTCATTGCCACGTGGGCGTATCGAAACGGCCTGGCCCGTTTCGAAACGCTGGGCAAAAATCCTGTCCATAGAGAGCCCGTTTCGAAACAAGTTTCGAAACGTTTTGGCTACTGGAGGCACCTGTTTCGAAACGCCCTAAGGTGTTTCGAAACACCTGGACAGTTTTGTAAAGATAGGCTTGAAAAACATGAAAAACCCTTTTTAAAATCTTCCCTAAACTTAATTTCAAGTTGTTTGGACTTTGTAAATGTTTTAAATACTTTTTAGATTAGTCCAAATCATTTTTCAAATATTATATCAAAACATTAGTTCTACATAATATTTAAGTCATGATCTAATTAATTTTCTCATAACAATAATTACTTTGAAGTTTCTGTGATCTAATTATTTTCTTAATACAATATTAGAGTTTTGATGCTGAAGCAATTAGATGTAAAGAGTAAATATTAGTCAGACAATTAGCTCAAATGGGAACACAATAAGATGCCCCAATCTTCTTATTTTTCTCAATGAGATTTTGTTCCATTTAGTGAGATGATATTCTTTTATAATGGCATGTGTTTTTATACTTCTATTGAATTTAAATGCTAATCTTTTAGGCCTGATTTTTTCTGAGGGATTGCTTGATTTGATTATGAATGTTCAAATGATTTGTTTCAAGAGATGCTTTATTTGTATTGAAGACTTCACTCTAAGCTTCAGCCATCCAATTGGCAAACTGAAATCAAAATTAAGTTAACCCTTGCACTTGGTCATATGTCATGTGTGATCTAGTTATAATGTTATTTCTGTAAAGTGAATTTGATTTTTAATTTCCTTTTTTATATTCTTTCAATTTACATGCTATCGAAATTCTTAATGTTGGCTCTTGATTTTTAATGTGTTAATATTTAGATTTGTCTTCCATCTGTCTTTACTGAAAAGAAGCTGTCGTGGTCTTTGTAGAGATTGATGATAGTTGATATACAAATTGGAGTCTTGACCTCCTTGTTGCAAAGAAGGTTAGTGTTAGTGATGTATTTACTTATTCAGGTTTAATGCTTCTTAATATTTCGGAGATTCATCTTTAGTCATTGATTGTTTGTAGATTTTGGGAAATGAGAGGTTTCCTAGATTTCCACATTCGATGGTTCTTGAAGGTGGAAGTATACACGTAGGCGGAAAAAATGATAAACTGATAATTTATCCGCTATTTGATTAGCTTTCTTAGTGCATGTGATTTCAGAAAGAAAAAAAAATAACTTGTCGTGTCAAAACTATTGGGCAAGGCCACTTGAGGCATATTTTCAATTATACTTGTATAATTTAAAGGGTTTTTTCCTTCACCCTTCATTTTGTTATTAGTGTTAGAATTGTACACTTAAATTGTTAACATATTCCAAGTTTCTATACTTTTTGTACAATTAAATTTTGGCTTTTTTACACTTTAAATTAAAGAATTCAAATAATTTGTTTTGTTATATCATTTTAAAATAAAATAATAATAATAATTTGTAATAAAAGTAGTAATTGTCAAAATGTAAATTCGTGGCGTTGTGAAAAAATGCCACTAAAAATTGGAACATATTTAATGATAAATGCTGCAATGTGGATCTAATCTTTGATTTGGCTCTAACTAGAATTGGGGTTTGGTGCAAATACAAATGGCCTCTACTATCGTACTCTGTCTCGGACTATATTCGAGTTGCCCTTTGTTAAAATTTTCATTGTCCACTGGTGCTTCGGACCCAACTGGTGCCCAACTCAATGCCATCTTTTTGCCAGGTCAAAGTGGAACGAAACATGTCTTTTGATTATCGAAACCGACTGTCAGCTGGCTGTGAATTGGATTTCATGTACTTCTCCTTGTTATAAGTCTAGAAGAGTCTATTATAAGTCTAGAAGAGTCAAGCTTGTATTGTGGTTAAGATGAGTCAGCAAAGTTAGTTTAGGTTGTTAATGTTAGTAACTGACTTTAGCTGAGTCATCTAACCCATCCACTCTTGTATAAAATCAACCCAGTCTCAGCTTTTGAGATATTATGGGTTTTATCAATAAAAATCAGAGAGTGTTGTTCTCTCTTTACTAAACTACATTTGTTCTCTACTATTCACTTTTCCTTCATGGTATCTTTCGCCGAAAACGGTTCTGGAGGTTGTTGATCATTGTTCGTTTCTTTCCGCTGTGTTTTCTCTTCGTCGTCTTCTCCTTGCTGCGTGTTTAGGCTGTGATTGTGGACTAGACTGGTGACTCGATAACTATCAGGTTTATGTACTCACTTGTTTCTCGTCTTTACATCAATTCTCCTTTCTACTTTGAAATTGTTCTCTGTCATGTGGAAATCTGGTTCTTAATGATTGCTGTGAATCAGATTGAGTGAGTTATGAATGATTTTTAGTTTGGAGATTGTGTCGAATTGGTGTGTTCATGTATTACCTTTGCGATATCACAGTCTATTCATGTATTGCTTGATGAAGATTTTCTGTTTGGAATGAATTTCTGATTCTAGGTTTTCGGATTTGTTGATCTGTTGTTCCTGTTTTCTGCTCTCGTGGTTTCTTGCGTGTTTTGCTGTGAGAGAATCTTTGTGTTTTTACATGCTCACTATCTATTTGACGTTTTGTCTCTGAGACTGTGGTTCCTCCTTTTGGCTCTGTTTTTTGCTCGACTCTTCTGAATTCTCTTATGGCTGGTGAATCGAGTGATAGCTCCAATCCAATTCATGCGTCTTTGTTAATTGATACTAGCTCTTACACTGTTCAACAACTGCCAAAACTTGATACGGTTAAGTTGAGTGAAGGTAGTTATGTTTTATGGAAACATCAAGTTATGTTGGTTGTTGAAGGGTATGGATTAATGGCCTTTTTGTCTGAACAGAAGGTTCCAGATAAGACAGTGGTTAATGATTCTGGTCAAACTGTTCCTAATCCGATATTCCTTGCTTACTTGAAGCAAGATAAATTGCTTGCGTCCTGGCTTCTTTCAACTGTGTCTGCAGATTTACTTCCACATCTCACTGGTTTGGCATCTTCTCGAGCTGTTTGGGATGCTCTTGCTCGAAGGTTTGCTGCTAAGTCTTCCACCAAAATTTCCTCCTTGAGACATAATTTGCACTCTCAAAGGAAGCGTGGAAAGACTGTCAGTGAATATCTTGCTCAAATCAAGTTGATTTGTGATACGTTAAATGCTTCGGGACATGCTGTTTCTGATCAGGAACAAGTTAGTGTTGTACTCTCAAGACTTTCAGCTGAGTTCGAGAGCGTTATTGCAGTTGCTTCGAGAGAGACACTTACTTTGGAAAGTCTTTCTGAAATGTTATTTGAGTGTGAGGCTCGACAGCAAGAATTCTTAGTTGATGGGTTGTCTATTCAAGCTAACATGGTCACTCGTTCTACCAATAAAGCTAGCTCCTACAATACTAATGATCGTGAACTTTCTGCCTCTGAGGTTGTCTCTGATTCTTCTTCGCAGTTGGAAAATTCTGGGTTCAATTCTGCCTTGAGGGGACAACGCTCGGCCTCTTTCCGTGGCAGGGGGCGTGGATGTTTTGGTAATAATCGTCCCCAATGTCAGTTATGTGGACGTTATGGACATTTAGTGCATAAATGTTGGTATAGGTTTGATCAGTCATATCCTGGTGTTCTTTCTGGTGAAAATGTTTCTTCCAATCTATCTCTCAACTCAGGCACTTCTACTCAGACAGGGTTTAATTCTCATTCTGATCGTAGTGGTCCTGTCTTATCTGCTTCTTCGAATACTCCTCAGGTCTATACACATGTTTTTCCTGCCAATTCTATGTTTGTGCAGCCCTATATGGCTAATGGCTCGGGTGTGTCTACTGGTCATCAGGGTCAGGGTCAGGTTACAACTGTCTCAATGCCTGTGACCCCTTCTTCGTCTCATCCCACCAGGGCTCATGCTCCTGTGATGGGTAATTCCTTTTCTCCTGTTATGGGTGGTGCTATGGCTAATTCCTTTTCTCCTATGAGTGGTGTTGTGCCTCGTGAAGCAGTTTGGTATCCTGACTCGGGTGCGACGCATCATATCACGAGTGATCGTTCGAATCTTCAAACTGAGACAGCTTATACAGGTAAGGATTCCTTGAGTATGGGAAATGGTCATGAGGTTCAAATTACTCATGTTGGATTAGGTAATGTTGCTGCTTTGAATCGTACTTTAGTTTTGCGAAATCTGTTATGTGTTCCAGATATAAAACGAAGTTTGTTGTCCGTTTCACAGTTTGCTCGTGATAATTGTGTTTATTTTGAGTTTCATCCTCACAAGTGCTTTGTGAAGGATGTTCAGACGAAGGACATACTTTTGGAGGGGAAGCTCACTCATGAAGGCCTCTATGAGTTGAAGTCTTTGAAAGCTGGTGCTGGGAGTTTGATCTCTTCTTCTTCTACAAATAAACAGTTAGCTGTAGATAATAAGTTTGAGTCTTGTATGGTTTCTGATGATTCGAGTAGTAATCTTGTATTGTGTAATGTTTCTAAATCTGATTCTTTGGATTTGTGGCATAAGAGGTTGGGTCATCCCTCTTTTTCTACTCTTAAGTCTGTATTAAAAGCTTGTAATATACCCGTTAATGATGACAAGTTGCTACCTTTATGTGATTCATGCCTTAGGGGTAAGGCTCATCGTCTACCATTTCAGTTGTCCACCACGACGTATGATGGTCCTTTTCAACTTGTGGTCTCTGATGTATGGGGTCCGGCCCATACATCCTCTGAAGGCTTTTTATATTATGTCTCGTTTATAGACGTGTATAGTCGGTTTTCTTGGGTTTATTTACTAAGGAAGAAGTCGGATGTTTTTCAG